>OX493328.1:2443333-3665000 GCA_950371115.1 Anania fuscalis | reverse complement strand
TCAAGGACGGGCATGAGACTGGCTTAGGAGAAAAACAAATTAAACAAACAGTATAAATATTGAACCACATCACACACATTGCTCTGATCCAAAGGTAGCTAAAGCACTTGTGTTATAGAAATCAGACACAACGACGGCACTTGTGTTGTAGGAATCAGAACACCGAAACCCAAGACGATATAGAAAAGTTCATTTGCTACATCGATCCGACCGGGAAACAAACCAATATTGATATAGTTGAGTGAGCAAGACGATTAAAAGAGAAAACAGAGCAGTGATTAAGGTAAAAACACAAGATGGGACAAGAAACTCAAAGTAAATGGATAAAATACTCTTTTGTATTATTGTACACAATCATAATAATAATATAAATATTATAGATTAGACATTTATAAAACACGTCGAAATAAATGAAAAAGACCAAACTTGAATGGTTTTTAATAAGAGTTAAAAGAGTTTTACCAGCCACCTTCTAGCTCTAGCCTCTATCATCAGATATTTATTTATTTTATTTTATTACAAGATCCACAGCTCTAATCACAATTAAATTAACTTAAGAACTAAACTTACAGCCATAACGGATCTACTTAACTGTATTGTATAAGAATAATCGAAATGCCCGTTTTTAGGGTTCCGTACCCAAAGGCTCAAATTTTAAGGCTCCGCTGTCCGTCTGTCTGTCTGTCCGTCTGTCCGTCAGTCCGTCTGTCCGTCTGTCCGTCTGTCCGTCTGTCCGTCTGTCCGTCTGTCCGTCAGTCCGTCTGTCCGTCTGTCCGTCTGTCCGTCTGTCCGTCTGTCCGTCTGTCCGTCTGTCCGTCTGTCCGTCTGTCCGTCTGTCCGTCTGTCCGTCTGTCCGTCTGTCCGTCTGTCACAGGCTGCATCTCATGAACCGTGATAGCTAGAGAGTTGAAATTTTCACAGATTATGTATTTCTGTTGCCGCCATAACAACAAATAAACTAAAAATCTAAATACAATCCCATACAACTAACGTGATTTTTTGCCGATTTCATAGAAAATGGTACGGAACCCTTCGTGCGCGAGTCCGACTCGCAATTGGCCGGTTTTTTTAAATCAAACGCAACGCAAGTATAGTGATTATTACCGACACAATGTCAGACTAGACAATGTGAGACAAGCCACATGTCGCAGTTTTCACACGCAGTTTTCAGAACGTTTTGAAACGTTTTAGGAAACTGGCGACCTAATTTCTATGACACACAATCACAATGCTATTTACTAGTCAAAAAATCTTTCATAATATTATAATTTTAAACGTTCAATTAATTTCGCGATTATTCTTAAATCCAGACTAAGTCTATTTTTTTTAATACGCGCCGGATATACGCCAAAATCTATTGGTTTCAAAATAAGGAATTAAACTTTTGTATTGTAATTGTAGTACAAACCACAGGGGTAAAATATTTTTTTCTTTATCAATTCTTACAGATACAGACTGACGTTTAAACCTGGCTCGGGTTAAATGCAGATTTTAGATGTTTCTGCAAGTATGTCTACGTGCTAAACAAGTTTTTCTCTGCATTCATTAACCGTAGTTGCTATACAAGCTGCCATCAACAGGTAGCAAACTTTTTCACAAAAGTAATTTCTGAGCGGGAATTTAGCGGGACACTTTTTTAATTAATATTCTCTACGAGAACGTTCCTGCGTGACCCAAATACTTTAGCCTCGGTGTTCACAGCTGGTTATTTTCAAATTTCTGTGCCCTGCTAGAATCCAGACATGCAGAGTAATAATGGTAAAACAAATGAACCCGATTTTTTATTGAATGCATAGACTTTAAACATTGTGAACTCGGATGCAGAAGGCCGCGTAACAAATAGTTTTTAAACATTAGTATTTATTAACAATTTCATCATCACCATTATCATCATTTTCTACCACCTTTTAGTTTTCTTCTTTATTCTTTCCATGATTTATTCATGTTTAATAGGGTTTTTATTTATAAATATTTAAGTACACTATGTATGTAGGTACATTCATTACTTAGGATTATATTTATTTTGTTAATTCCTTTAATAATTATAATAATTTATATTATTATTTTCTTAAACTATTCACTTCTTGCTCCCCCCTCTAAACTTTTTAAAACTGTGTCCTCTACCCCTGGTTGTCTGGAAGAGATCGTTTCTAGCAATATGACCGCCTAAATTGTACGATTCTAAATGTAATTTGTGTTGTGTGCAATAAAGGGTATCTATCTAACAGTCATTGCGGTCATAGGACTGCTGAACATACCAATGAATACCAGAATGACTTGGAAGTTTCCTGCTTTACTTCGTCTCGTCTGTAAAATTGTGAGAAGACTTCCTAGGCTGCGCTTGGCGGCACGTTCATTCTAGAATAACAGTCTCAATCGCTTCTTATTATTGCTTGGACTTTCTTTTTAGCAATGGTATCATTGACAAAGTTCTGTTTATATTTATATTCTCTACTTTTCGCTCAGTTCGCGCACACATGTGTCCATCTATTGTTATTCAATTGCTTTCTTTTTTCCGAGCATATACGGGTAATTAAAATTAAAGTTTGAAATATATTTTTTGGCATCATCTCTAAGCACTGTTTCTTCGCATTTTACGAAAGTGATAGTTCACTATTAGTTACGCTCGTGAAAGTCTATTAAGTTCTTAATGTATTGCTTGTAAACTTGTTTGTTTTGACTTTAGAATGATAAATGGAAATGAGCGCGTCGTTTAAGTCAAACGCTTCGCTGAATATTTGAATCAAGTATTCTTGCTTTCCAACGTATTTTCAAGGCACATTTTCCGACGTAACTTAGGTCGTAACTCGAAGTCGAAGCAAAATATTAGATGAATGATTTCGAACGACCTCTGGTTGCGCAACAGGGCAATTTACAGGAATAGGACAATTTACAGCTTATATCGAACGGTTGTTCGCTTGTGGGCTTATTCTCAAAAAAATCTCGTACCTCGAGATGGACGATTTCGATGAGAACTATTAATAAATGGATGTAGGTTTGTATGCGTTAAGACCTTAACACGCTTGAATGACCTTGATGCGTCGCGGCCATACAATTACGCGCGTGGATGACCTGTAAAAATCGGAAAATTATGTTTTAAAAAGAATATTCAAATAAAACTCTCAATTCAAAACATGTTTAATTCCACAACCTTGTTTTGCGTGAAATCAGCAACGGAAGAAGCTGAAACCATTTGAGAGAAAATTTGCAATTTCTGAATAAATAGACCCTTTTTTGTGTTTGTTTTAATCCAAGGGAGTTAAAAAAACTCAGAATTATTTAATTAGTGCTGTTTATTAAATACTCTTCTAGCATATCGTATTTTTAGTTTTTAGGTTCAAATAACTGGTATTCTGATAATTAGATTTTTATATCCGAGATTTTAGGCACTTGGGTGGTGTTAAGGCCTTAAGAACTTGTTTCACACGTCCCTGCGTATATTCTTTGATATAAGGGTGTAAATAAGCCTACTATTTACCATCTCCCGAGGATAAGGTGTTCTTGGCAGGTGTCAAGTTGCGCTATTGTATCGCTAAAATGTCTGAGAGAAACTAGTTATTTTCTTAACGGCTGCTCTATTTGTTTTTGTTAATACAATATTTTAATTGATTCTGTATTATTGTCACAGACATAGTATACATATGGTAGTATCATACAGTCGCCATCAGATATATTGTTGCAGACAAGGTGATATTTATGAAATATTTTATGTTCAGATATAAATGGTAACTTGTTGTGTATAAAACTTATTAAAATTTTTAACTGATCAGAAGTATTTGGTCAACTTGTCTGCTACAATATATTTGATGGCGACTGTACCAGCATATGAAAATTTTCATGATTGATGCTATTCGTGATGATGATGATTCGTGCTAAAAATGTTAACGCACAAAAAACGCAGATGCATAATTTAAGCGGTTTTATACTTGTAATTTACCAGCTAACTGAATATTACTTGTCGCTGTTCAGCTTTATGGGATTGAAGATGTTACAATTTGATGAAGACGAGAAACAAACTATTCTAGTATGTAAGAAAAAGGAAGAAAGGAAATTGGACACACAATACGAGACCGTTCACGGGCGCCATAGACGTAAAAACGAAAATGAGAAACCTTGAAATCCAAGGTCAAGGAGTTCGGGCATCTAGTATTAAATATGTTGAAGATCACCAACAAAAGTTTCAAATCGATTGAGAAAACACTATGAAAAATCTAATGTGCTGCAAGAAAGCTGTTGGTAGGGCTGATAACCCAGCCATCTTTGATTACCCACTACATGAACTGATAAACACATCACCATTACTATTATTTAGGTTAATGCTAAATTAATGACTTAAAATAAGAAGTATTTATGCAATCCACCTACTGTCTTATTCAGAGTGCATTTGCTATTCCGGGACTAAGGTTAAACCACTGTTTTAACGTACAAAAATCAGTGGTTTAACCTTAGTCTGGACAAGTAAATGCACTTTGATTAAGACAGCTACAGTTTAAGAATATGCCGTTTCTTGCAAAAGAGCAACAAAAGAGTTTTGTTTTGGTCATTATTAGGCTCTACAGAGTTTGATTTTGGCAGTCTGTGTAACCTACACAAGGTTAGCTGGTATAACCTATTCTCCATAACCAATTGACATCTAAGCAAATGTGGATTTAAGAATTTGTCTTTTATATCTAGTTCTATTTCCCGCTTTATGGTCACTGTGAAGCTACGCAAAATCCCTTTGAATAATCAGAAATTCACAGGAGTGTGCTGAAATGGTATTCGTTGTTTTTATGATCGTAACCGTCACATATTGTAAAAAAATGGTATTGTAGAGTTCAATAAAGAACGTAACTACTATGAATCAATAGTTTGCACTTTAACGGCCATTATTGTGATGCTTTTTAAGACCATGTAAGCCAAATAAAACAACAAAATATGTTAAAGCTTATGTCATTTTAGGAAGAAAGCATTAGTTTCAATATTTACGAACAATCAATATGCAGCGCTTTATAGGCTAATTCATTATAATATAACATTATACAGGATGTACAAAAGAATGGGACACTCCTTAAAACCACGTGATCAGCTGGTCATATACAACAACTTTTTCTATGGGAGAAACATCGAAATTGTGATTTTATTTTTAGATGCTCCATACATTGTCATTGAGGTATGCGACTAAGTTTGTATGGAGTAGCTAAAAAAATATCTCAATTTCGATGTTGCTCCCATAGCAAAAGTTGTTGTACATGACCAGCTGATCACGTGATTTTAAGGAGTGTCCTATTCTTTTGTACACCCTGTATATTTATAACAGAGTCTAATAACAGCAATCAATATAATAAGGTGGTAATGCCAATATTCTGTAGGCCTAGTCAGCGTGTGGTCGCGCCTCGCAAAAACCGTTGCACAGTATAATTAGTCATTACGCAAAACAACGGGTTATAAGGAATAATTAGCTGTATTATTAGATCGTTAGCGACACGAATAGATGTTTTAACGTATGAGAAAACGAGTTAATAATATGAGAATTTAACATTGCAACAATAAATATTAGAATGCATACTTCTATTAAAAATTAAGCCGGTTTCATATTATGCTAAACTGAATTAATAGATGATGAACTCATCAGCCCTACAAAAAGAAACCACGAAAACCAATAAGGTCCTAAACTTTGGCTCAGCTAGGGCTGAGCCAAAGTTTGGTAGGCCAAAAGAAACAACAGAAACCAATAAGTTCCTGAACTTTGGTTCAGCCCTACCAAAAAGAAACCACGGAAACCAATAAGGTCCTAAACTTTGGCTCAGCCCTACAAAAAGAAACCACGGAAACCAATAAGGTCCTAAACTTTGGCTCAGCCCTACAAAAAGAAACCACGGAAACCAATAAGGTCCTAAACTTTGGCTCAGCCCTACAAAAAGAAACCAAGGAAACCAATAAGGTCCTAAACTATGACCTTAACTTTTATTGTCCTTTCTTGAATACCTACTGATGTTGCTTCTTTTATTATAATAATAGAAATTAAAGTAGAGAAAAGGAGACCAGACTTTCTCCTATCTATTGCGATAACTAAACTATTATCGACACGACTCGCTATTGTGTCATAAATTGACAATTTATTTATTTATTTTACTTTATTGGTATACATAACAGGTAACAATCTTATATTATAATTACAAAACAATGCAGGAGCTTGGATCTAGATTGTAACCTAAAAAACATGTACACACAGCATGACCAACATACGTAAACACTATGCCACTAACAATTTAACAAAAGCAATGAAATATTTTTTTAAATGTGTGTTGATTTTTTAAAGATTTTATTCCAAACTTGACTAAGTAATAGCATATAATTGACAGAACGAGAAGTCTAGAAATGAAAATAATAATAATAATCGTGACGCCATGTTGGGAAGCTCAGTGGAGTTTGTGGACAATTATGTTTAAATGGCGGTAAAATAAATATTTTAAATGTTTTTTTTTCAAATATTCAATATTAGATAAGATCAGCTTAAGCTGCAAGAAATGTCTATATTTCATCATGTCGATATAATTTTAAAATATGGTAAGTAGTTAAGTACCTATACTTAAGTAATACTAAAGTTTCGCTTTAACAAACTCTACCAAAATATAAAGTTTGCATTTGCTGAATACTTTGCTGCGGGTTAATTAAGTATTTTGTATTTAAACACCCACATATTGCGAAACTGATCAATACCATAGAGCAATAAAAGTTGCATAAGCAAAAAACGACGAAATTTATTTTAATTAGACGTGTCAGAAATAAAAAACCGCGTAGCTGTTTAAATGAAAACAGCATAAGACGCATAGGTATTCCTTATAATTGGCGACATTCATCTTCAAATAGGGATGACGATTAATTTTGTTTTTTCCTCTATCAGGTAGATTATTTATAGTATTGGACACAAATTTTTTTTTCACTTTAACCCTTAAGTGACTCCCTGACCATTTTTGACCTTAAGTTCCCTGCATCTGAATATGCAGGTTTCCTCATTATATTTTTCTTTACCGTCGCGTCGAGCAAGTAGCAGGTATATAAGTCCATACATAGATTCTGAAATATTGATCGCCTAATATACATAGTTGTGCGCTGTGAGATTGCGAATTTACGGCTTACAGATAGGGTTACCACTATTTTTAGGGCGAATATAGTCTTTTTATCATTTTGGTAAAAGAAAAATACACAGCATAAAAAAGAATATTTATAATTTCTCTTTAAAAACGTATTTTATGTCGCTCTTTCCGATATTACGAGACCACACCACGCCTTAAACCTCCAATTAAAGTAGTAATAATGTTATTTAGAACTTAACTAGTAAATACATACCCAGTACTCGTAGACCTACATCATTTTTACTAAAGCGAATTTGAACTTAATATCCTATGTCACTTAACTATCTACTCAAACTATTTGAACGTATAAACAAACACAGAAACACATTATTACACTCAAGACAATAGTGGGTTTCCTCTCCACTCTATGGCTGGGTGCGAGACGAAGGTAGGTAATGTTTTGGTGGCGTCATCTTCAGAGCGTGACGCGACTTGAACGAGACTGTGTCGCAGTTAGACAAAAAAGTAAGCAAATTTAAAAAATAGTCACACTATTACCGATTCGTGGAAAGAAAAGAACATTCTTGATGACAGGTTTATCGATACTAAAGATGCAGACATAATTCAGACATCTAAGTAAGATAAATATTGAAGTATTGTTAGCGAGGAATCGATTGATGGAACCATCCATAAAAGCGGTTCCCGGCATAAGAGTCATCTGTCATCGGGACGTCATGCATTCTACGCATCGTACTTGTGCTGTCGCGCGTTATTCCGTATCAATACCTATATTTTAATTAATTATCCCTGTAACAGTATATAAGTAATAGTGACTTAACTCAATAACTACAATGATTTGACAAATTTAATACATAATAAGACTTCCCATAAAAGCTATTCATTGAGGTTTGTATGTTAAGAGTAAAGAAAGACCAGAGATTTTGAATAGAAGACAAATTTAGGTAGGCATTTGTTCATAAATACAAACAACTTTTGCGGAGTTTTGGATGTCGACCTGTGGTCGACATACATGTGGTCAAAGTAAAGGTTGGTTGATTTGATGAACACAATTGCCTCTTTAAATGTGGCTACTGTTCAAAAACACCAATACATTTTTTTACACCTTTCTAAACAATATAATGAATTATTAGACGATTTATAAAATCACCAATTTGGCTAACTAGCTACAGCATGGGCAACTACTGCGATTACGCGTGACGGACAGACAACAGTTTGCTCGGCTGGCATCATTAATTGTTGTGCCACAGTTTGTTGTCTCGGTCATATAGCAAACCGGCTAGCAAATATAATTATTGTATTCCACTAACAAGCTGGCTCACTACCTTGTCATCAGAGATAAGTCGACAGGACGGATGGGCCGAATATTTGATATTTTTTGTAGTCAGCGATATAATAATAATATGCTGATTATAATCTTTTTAGTATAATTTTAATAATAATTTGATATTATCATAAAAATAAACTATAAAACACACTTTAATTAATTATAGACTCGTCGAATCGAATTCAATGGATACAAAAGTTTTACTAGTAGTCATTAAAGAGTTCCATTATCCACGTCCTGGCTACATCCATCAGCCCAGCACGACGCACGGTGCTGGGATGACGTGGGCTGGTTGGTTGGAGTAAGGAAAAAAGATACAGTACGCACATTGGCCCAATCAACAGGCTAAGTGCGCAAACAGCCTAGTTAAACTAAACTAAAATGGTGTTAAAATTATTTTCATTCGAATGTCAGACACTTTTAAATCGACGTCATGTTAGAAGTAGGTTTTAAACGACTTCTAAAATTTGATTACATGGTTATTTACATGAGGCTAATAATAGTGTTAAAATATAAAATTATATATATTATTATATATTCAAGATTTTTCGTAATTGAGAAAAGAAAATCACAATACTTCAGAATTTTACTGCACACCACATCTAATGCGTTTATTCGTTATCGATTTAAGCATTTTGCGTTGTTGATCAACAACGCAAAATGCTTAAATCGATAACGAATAAACGCATTAGATGTGGTGTGCAGTAAAATTCTGAAGTATTGTGATTTTCTTTTCTCAATTACGAAAAATCTTGAATATATAATAATATATATAATTTTATATTTTAACACTATTATTAGCCTCATGTAAATAACCATGTAATCAAATTTTAGAAGTCGTTTAAAACCTACTTCTAACATGACGTCGATTTAAAAGTGTCTGACATTCGAATGAAAATAATTTTAACACCATTTTAGTTTAGTTTAACTAGGCTGTTTGCGCACTTAGCCTGTTGATTGGGCCAATGTGCGTACTGTATCTTTTTTCCTTACTCCAACCAACCAGCCCACGTCATCCCAGCACCGTGCGTCGTGCTGGGCTGATGGATGTAGCCAGGACGTGGATAATGGAACTCTTTAATGACTACTAGTAAAACTTTTGTATCCATTGAATTCGATTCGACGAGTCTATAATTAATTAAAGTGTGTTTTATAGTTTATTTTTATGATAATATCAAATTATTATTAAAATTATACTAAAAAGATTATAATCAGCATATTATTATTATATCGCTGACTACAAAAAATATCAAATATTCGGCCCATCCGTCCTGTCGACTTATCTCTGATGACAAGGTAGTGAGCCAGCTTGTTAGTGGAATACAATAATTATATTTGCTAGCCGGTTTGCTATATGACCGAGACAACAAACTGTGGCACAACAATTAATGATGCCAGCCGAGCAAACTGTTGTCTGTCCGTCACGCGTAATCGCAGTAGTTGCCCATGCTGTAGCTAGTTAGCCAAATTGGTGATTTTATAAATCGTCTAATAATTCATTATATTGTTTAGAAAGGTGTAAAAAAATGTATTGGTGTTTTTGAACAGTAGCCACATTTAAAGAGGCAATTGTGTTCATCAAATCAACCAACCTTTACTTTGACCACATGTATGTCGACCACAGGTCGACATCCAAAACTCCGCAAAAGTTGTTTGTATTTATGAACAAATGCCTACCTAAATTTGTCTTCTATTCAAAATCTCTGGTCTTTCTTTACTCTTAACATACAAACCTCAATGAATAGCTTTTATGGGAAGTCTTATTATGTATTAAATTTGTCAAATCATTGTAGTTATTGAGTTAAGTCACTATTACTTATATACTGTTACAGGGATAATTAATTAAAATATAGGTATTGATACGGAATAACGCGCGACAGCACAAGTACGATGCGTAGAATGCATGACGTCCCGATGACAGATGACTCTTATGCCGGGAACCGCTTTTATGGATGGTTCCATCAATCGATTCCTCGCTAACAATACTTCAATATTTATCTTACTTAGATGTCTGAATTATGTCTGCATCTTTAGTATCGATAAACCTGTCATCAAGAATGTTCTTTTCTTTCCACGAATCGGTAATAGTGTGACTATTTTTTAAATTTGCTTACTTTTTTGTCTAACTGCGACACAGTCTCGTTCAAGTCGCGTCACGCTCTGAAGATGACGCCACCAAAACATTACCTACCTTCGTCTCGCACCCAGCCATAGAGTGGAGAGGAAACCCACTATTGTCTTGAGTGTAATAATGTGTTTCTGTGTTTGTTTATACGTTCAAATAGTTTGAGTAGATAGTTAAGTGACATAGGATATTAAGTTCAAATTCGCTTTAGTAAAAATGATGTAGGTCTACGAGTACTGGGTATGTATTTACTAGTTAAGTTCTAAATAACATTATTACTACTTTAATTGGAGGTTTAAGGCGTGGTGTGGTCTCGTAATATCGGAAAGAGCGACATAAAATACGTTTTTAAAGAGAAATTATAAATATTCTTTTTTATGCTGTGTATTTTTCTTTTACCAAAATGATAAAAAGACTATATTCGCCCTAAAAATAGTGGTAACCCTATCTGTAAGCCGTAAATTCGCAATCTCACAGCGCACAACTATGTATATTAGGCGATCAATATTTCAGAATCTATGTATGGACTTATATACCTGCTACTTGCTCGACGCGACGGTAAAGAAAAATATAATGAGGAAACCTGCATATTCAGATGCAGGGAACTTAAGGTCAAAAATGGTCAGGGAGTCACTTAAGGGTTAAAGTGAAAAAAAAATTTGTGTCCAATACTATAAATAATCTACCTGATAGAGGAAAAAACAAAATTAATCGTCATCCCTATTTGAAGATGAATGTCGCCAATTATAAGGAATACCTATGCGTCTTATGCTGTTTTCATTTAAACAGCTACGCGGTTTTTTATTTCTGACACGTCTAATTAAAATAAATTTCGTCGTTTTTTGCTTATGCAACTTTTATTGCTCTATGGTATTGATCAGTTTCGCAATATGTGGGTGTTTAAATACAAAATACTTAATTAACCCGCAGCAAAGTATTCAGCAAATGCAAACTTTATATTTTGGTAGAGTTTGTTAAAGCGAAACTTTAGTATTACTTAAGTATAGGTACTTAACTACTTACCATATTTTAAAATTATATCGACATGATGAAATATAGACATTTCTTGCAGCTTAAGCTGATCTTATCTAATATTGAATATTTGAAAAAAAAACATTTAAAATATTTATTTTACCGCCATTTAAACATAATTGTCCACAAACTCCACTGAGCTTCCCAACATGGCGTCACGATTATTATTATTATTTTCATTTCTAGACTTCTCGTTCTGTCAATTATATGCTATTACTTAGTCAAGTTTGGAATAAAATCTTTAAAAAATCAACACACATTTAAAAAAATATTTCATTGCTTTTGTTAAATTGTTAGTGGCATAGTGTTTACGTATGTTGGTCATGCTGTGTGTACATGTTTTTTAGGTTACAATCTAGATCCAAGCTCCTGCATTGTTTTGTAATTATAATATAAGATTGTTACCTGTTATGTATACCAATAAAGTAAAATAAATAAATAAATTGTCAATTTATGACACAATAGCGAGTCGTGTCGATAATAGTTTAGTTATCGCAATAGATAGGAGAAAGTCTGGTCTCCTTTTCTCTACTTTAATTTCTATTA
This sequence comes from Anania fuscalis, assembly GCA_950371115.1. Classification (NCBI taxonomy): domain Eukaryota; kingdom Metazoa; phylum Arthropoda; class Insecta; order Lepidoptera; family Crambidae; genus Anania; species Anania fuscalis. The sequence goes on along the minus strand of OX493328.1, from coordinate 3,652,894 downwards.
TTATAATAAAAGAAGCAACATCAGTAGGTATTCAAGAAAGGACAATAAAAGTTAAGGTCATAGTTTAGGACCTTATTGGTTTCCTTGGTTTCTTTTTGTAGGGCTGAGCCAAAGTTTAGGACCTTATTGGTTTCCGTGGTTTCTTTTTGTAGGGCTGAGCCAAAGTTTAGGACCTTATTGGTTTCCGTGGTTTCTTTTTGTAGGGCTGAGCCAAAGTTTAATTGAGAAAAGAAAATCACAATACTTCAGAATTTTACTGCACACCACATCTAATGCGTTTATTCGTTATCGATTTAAGCATTTTGCGTTGTTGATCAACAACCTAGCTGATAAAAAGCAAATAATAAATAGACGGCAATGTGCCTCATTATTTGTTAAATGACTGATGGAATAGGATTAGTACTCTTCTCGTATTTTTATTATCACTATGGCTCTGCTAATACTATAAATTGAGGGTGTCTCTACAAAAAGAATAAATTGGTATTTATTTTATTTATATTTTATTTAGGTTTATCATATTGTCTCTAGTCCAGTTGTGGTAAGGTCGTCGTTACTGATTTCAAAAACACAAGTGCTTTTGCTACTTACCTTAGAATCAGAGCAACTATGTGATGTTCTCCAATAATTTTATTAAAATATTCGACGACTACATTACCAGCTACAGTCAGCGATAAAAATAATTGACGTTTGAGATAAGACGATTAGGAATATGCTATATTTAATCATTTAGCGCGTCAGTTGATATGTTTCAGTTCCGGTACAAATCGCTTAGCTGATCCCACAGATATAAACGGATGAAACTGCGTTAACAAGACTTCATTAAATAGAGACAGTAGGCTTGCTCTATACTAATACAGGGTGGAACCAACGAACCTTAAATCTACCGGAATCACCTCAAAATTGCTTAATAGCCGCTTCAAGAAATTCTATTTTGGAAAATAACTCTTGTATTCATAGAATTTCTAAAAGTAATTTTCCGACGCTGGGAATCAACGAAACCCAAATTAAAAAAAATTACACTAAGAATATTTTAATTTTACCAAATGGGCCTGTATAGTTAGTTACCCAAAGTAGGCAAAACTAGTCTAGTTATCGACGAGCGGTTACACTTACTAGTCCTTGGATTGGTTATGTCAATCAAAAGTTAATACCTGTGATTGGTACCAATCACAAAGTGGCCAAAGTGACAAGCCCATCAGACAGCTTATTCTGAGTTTTACTTATCTTTTGACAAGAACGTAAACGGAAATTCGTATGAAAAAATAAGTTATGTTAACGTGCCACCAAGCGGCGTCTCCCCCAATGGCTTTGCAAATTCACATTTACTTTTTAACTAATTTAAATAAACTAATAACTAAAAACTCACGCTAGGTAGGGGAGCCTAGCCTAGACAGACGAGAGAGGCTTCCGTACTAATTCTTTATTGTGTCAGCTATTATGCCTCAGCATTTCCACTAGTCATCTATCTAAGCCCACATCTTCCTACGCAGTTACGTGGTCCATATTATTATACCGTTATATTTCGATTCGAATAAATAGTTTTACTTCGATTGATTACAATGGGCAGACAAATTTTCCTGCAGTTATCACCACGTTGCAGTGGTAAAAATGGAATCTGTAACCCAGTTTAAGAAGCATTGTCGTACACAGCCGTTGCAGTTTTTAGGACAGATTATGGTTGTCTGTCTGTCAAGCAAGACCTTTTTCATCGGTAGAGGTACAACGCATTCTATTAGATTCAGCTGTGATGTGTACTAGGCAAAATTATAGATTTTTCTATGAATCATACCGATTATCTAGCGCCAAACTTATCAAACGATTGGCAGACTAGATAATGGATAAACATACTAGTTTATAAACATCCGTGAATCAGGAACAAATGCTCGTGCTCATCACACAAACATTTCACATTCGAACTCGTAACCGCTGGTTGGTGGTCAAAGGGTATTAAATACTTTATTTTATTTTACACTTTTACCAAGGGAAAACGAGTAAATCTGACCTTTTTAATTTAAAACTCTTACTTTCTTATTCAGAGTGCAATTACTAGTCCAGACTAAGGCTAAACCACTTATTTTTGTACGTTAAAACAGTGGTATAACCGTAGTCCCGGAATAGCAAATGCACGTTGAATAAGACAGATTCTGACTTACCTTAGAGGTTCCTATAGTTCCTAGGGTATGGAAACTAATCACCTGTCGACATTAATTTATTTATAATTCAATAACTACGGATTAGCCCTTCTAATAGAATGTCAATGGTATTAATACGTAAGCAAGCTGCGTACAGACTTGCATAATTAAGGGTTAATCTACTATTTCTTTGTTGGCAAATAACGAATTTGATGAAATGATTGATTGGGTCTATCTTAATCCGACTAATATTATAAATGCGAAAGTTTGTGAGGATGTTTGTGACTCAATCACACGTTAACGGCTGAACTGATTTGGATGAAATTTTGCAAACATATAGAATATGATCTGGATTAACATATGGGGAACGTTTCTTACCGGTTAAATGTTCCTTGGGATATTTTTCTATATATTGTCCTTTATTTGAACGGTATGTTTTTTACGTGTCATATTAAACATCCTGGTAGTCCACGCAAATGAATTTGCGGGCACAGCTAGTATTTTAATATGTGACGATAACAAACAAATAAATCAAAGCAAAATCCAGAAAGCCAGAAACCAAAGCCAATAAGATTTATTTCAGAGTCGTGGTACTTTATTTCAATAAGACCGACAGCTCAATGTCTCTAAGTTTGCCCTGACACATTTAAGCGAGAGCCCTTCCTAAACAATAAAGTATTAGACTGAGTTTTTCTCAAACTGACTTCATCTCAACTGTGTGGAATTATCCATTAAGTTCAGAACGGTAAAGGTATTTTATAAGGACAGTCAGGTACACATGTACCTGTATTTTTTATTTTTACGGGCTCTAAGTTTATTTTTTTAACATCTTAATTGTACCGGTGACCCCTGAACAAAAAAATCAAAATCAAAATCATTTATTTCCAAGAATATGGTGGTTACATAAGGTAAGTTCTATATATTCTGCCACTTCTGGCGTTGAAATACAAATAATAACATATCATCGTAAGAACCTGATTAATTTTATCAATTCGAATTCAATTTATTAGCAGACTTCATAAATTATTAAGTATGATTTTATATAATGTCAAAGTAATGAATTATTTATGGTCTCTCTAGTCGTCATAAAGTCAATATTCTAATTATTAAATGTATTTTATTTTAGCGTCATTAAATTCATTCATGGAATAGAAACATTTTTGTAGAAGCCAGTTTTTCAATGTCAATTTAAACTTATTTGCTGGCAATGCTCGTAATGAAACTGGCAACTTGTTAAACATTTTAATAGCGTTACAATACACATTATTGGAAAATAGTTTAAGTCTTTGTGCCGGAATGTATAATTTATACAAGTCTCTGCTATTCTTTTTTCCAAGAACGGAAAAGGTTAATAATTGAGTATAATTCCTTGGCATTTTAATATTTAAGTATTTCTAACCTAAAATTTTATCCGAAAACGTAAGTACCGGATACAATGGGTACTTAAAGATGTTTGCTTAATACAAAAAATATTAAAACTATAGCATCATGAATTCCGGGATTGCTTCCTGCCAATCTATTCTTACATCTCTTCTTGAACGGATAGGCGGGAAATGACAAGTCGAGGTTGGCCATTAATATTTCTGTGGCTGAGTGTACGTGTTCGTGTGAATAATATGTGAGCCTTATCTCCGCGTATTGGTTGGATCGGTGATGGCCTACGATAAGGTTTATCATCTGGGAACACCATACGATACATTGTTGCGCTTTTTCCTTGTTCTTTAGAATGGTGTAAAACTATACTTAGTGGAGATCATAAGCTACATAATAGACTGATTGTAGATATTAAATGAGTTTGTGGGTCAATTGTGCTTTTGACCTACTTCCAAATAAAATATTTGATGTAGGTATAATATCTAAATATTTATACGTGGGTAGTTTGCAGATTCAATAAGTGTGGTACTGTGAGGTGTTTTTGTACGCAACCTAGGCCAAGATAACTCACTGTCAGGTACAATTCGGAGGCACCATCTTTTCGTTGAACATTTTTGAGCACATTTCACACAATAATTATGTATGCTAAGTCGTCTTGGCTGACCATGATCGGCTGATATAGTAAAACGTAGAAAAGAAAAATTGTTGGGAGTTATTGGTAATGGACAGAATCGGTAGAAGAGTTTAAGGAAGACCTTTATCATACCAATAGCTGCCTGAACACTAGACAGACAGAATAACACATCTGTTGTATGGGGTCACGTATGGCTCCCCTTAGCATTCAAGGTGTTAATATGAAAAATCGTGACAGTCGATTTTATCGCCCCTGATCTGTCTGGCTTCAGTTCGAGAGAATCGTTTAGCATAATTATCTCATAACAGAAGTTAGACAATTCACTTCATTATAGCAAACGCTTATAATTTGCACAAAGAAGCGTGAAATCCCATTTATGCCTAAAACAGACTTTGAAAGCATAAAGCGACAGGCTTTTCGTACTCTTGAATAAATTATACAAGCGTAAGCAGCTTGAATTTTCTGCAAACCGGATGAAGGCAGGGCATTTCGGGTTATGCGCGGTGTTTTAATCGTAGCAAGTTTTCGGTTAAGATATTATAAGTTGCGTCAGATTGCAGTATTTAAATTGATTTTATCACCATCTGGGTACAGAATTAATAGAAGGACCCATAGTATTAGTTAACCAATTAACCTCTTTTAAGGAGCAGATTTAAATGCTCAAATACTTTTTTTACTATAAGTCCAAGAACAAACAACTTTACGCAAAATACGATTTAATACGAAAATCTATTTCTGGTGTGTATATGTACTTACTTAGCTTGGCTTGTCCGAAATACTTATTAGATGTGAATAGAAAATATATTGTTATTTTTAAGTTCCATTCTTTTTTGGAAAAACTCTGTTTTAGATTTTTTGTTTGGCATAAAAGTCTCGGAGGCTGTAATCTCCAATGAAATTTTTCAGCGCTCAACGTCGGTGCGATGATGCACTGTTTTAGTACTTATCGGTAAAAATTGACAGAAAGTCTGTATTGCTGCTTTATTTGCTCGATGGCGCATTCACAAATATTCTTTATTGTATTAATTTAATTATAATATAATATTGACTGTCAAAGAGGCTCATTCTAGCCGCTATGAATACAGTAAGAGCAAGAAGTGGTCATTTTTATAAACATAAAGCCGGCTACTATGAATTATTACAAGAGTGGACGCGTGTTACGATTATTGCCGACCAACAAATTAATCGCTAGTAAAATGTAATTGAGCACGTAAGTAATAATTGCGGGCTTATATGAGAATAATAATTTAGTGCATACTTGCGCGAAGTAGGAAAACATAGACGAGTTCCGTATAGCATTTATGACCAAAAATGGTCTGAACTAGTTTAATGATAGTGCAAACAAATGTTCTCCACCACCTACCCTAGCCCTACCAAATAGAACTTCGCAGATAAAATAAATTGTATGTGCTCAAACTATTTGAGTCGAGTTTCATACATGGAAACATAAATACAGTAAACAGATGCTAAACGAAAGAAAAATACGCTTCAGTATAATGTGTATCTATCTATAAATGTTTCATGCATGACTAAAGAAATAATAAAAGACGGCGTTTCAACAAGAGTCTTCGTCGAAGCAGCTAGAAAAATCAAGTTTTCGATTATTGAGCACTGAATCCTTGTCAGGTTATTGAAAACGCTTCAGTGTTACGCGTTATGCACGCAACGGTTAAGCGCGTGGTTCCTACGTGCGGTGTTTGTTGCGTTAAACGCGCATACTATTTTATTAATAAAGCAGTTAAGTGCAAAACATAGATTTATTATTGAATAATAAACAAACTTTCAGAATGCACACCAGATGTCCAGCCCCAAACTAAGCAAACATTTATAAACATCCATGATTTGGGTGCAATAGCTCGTACTAGTTGTATTAACATTTGCCCTTAGCGAGATTCGAACCTGCCACCACCACATTTGTGTCCGGAGCGCGAACCATTAGACTAGCTGGATCGTCACGACGGTTTTACGTTAAACCCAGCAATAGAGCGCGAGGCTTGGCGCAAGGCATTGAAATGCGTTTGCCGCATGCGTCTTCCGTAGCGGGTGCCGCATAAAGGAACTGTGCGCTTCACTACGATTTAACAATTTACAACAGCCACGTAGATAATTGGACTCGAATTCGGACAAACTCCACCGGTTCTTTTGACCTGAATGTTGCATGTTTTGTTAAGTTTACTTCCACTTTTTATTCTTTGTCCGCCTAAAACTAAATGTGAATGAGGCGCAACTTCTGTTTCTCGAAACGGTTTATTTGAATTTTGAACAAATCTTATCACTCAAAAACTTGCCGTGTTTAAGTGATAAGAATTAGTATTTTAGCTAAGTTAGGATGTTAAATAATGTCTTTTTCAATCCGATCTCTGAAACCCACCCGTATAATCTATACTTCTGCTAAATCAGGAGCTAGATCATTAAAGTGTATTGTTGGGAAATAGAAATCACCCATAAAATTACTGAAAACCGCCTGAGATGGTACGAACATGTCAAAAAAAGAAGTGAGGACCATGGCGTGGTACAGATTGCATTAGATCTGCCGAAACAGAAGAAAGGTAGAGGCCACCCGTCATTAACGTGGTGGTCTAAAATACAAACAGACCTCATGGAAGCCCATTTGCCTAAAAAGACAATCCAGGATACATTATCCTGGCGCAAAATAGGGAGAAGACCCGACCCCAAATAGGTAATGGCCTAAGACAAAGAAGATTGTTAAGAAATAGGAAACGTTTATTTTGTAACCAAAAATAAAACAGTTTACATTAACAATAACACAATAGTATATTACCAAAATAATATCCGCTCAGTAATTATTGAAAACATATTTTTAACATTTTAAAATTTCTTGTTTAATTTTTTCACAAACTATTTTTTTATTTTTAAGTTACTTAGTTTATATATTTTTATTTTTAATCTTCAATAGCAAGCTCATTCTCAATAATTGAAACATGTTTTTGGCTTGCACGACTAGAAGCAAAATGTTAGTTGGTTATTCGTGTGCGTACAACCTTAGGTCATTTTGGATAAAAACTCAAAGTGTATTGCTAAACTAATGCGCAAACAAACACAAACAAAAATCGGTGGCATTTGTTACAAATTCATATGGCACCAATTTGAGCCAATCATTGCGAAATAGAATTGTGTCATTGTGGCCATTTTTTTCCCAAATTACACCTATTTTCGTAATGGCGCCGTAATGAGGCATTGTCTAACATTACGTGGACAATACCGGTAATCTTGGGCTTGCGATCGCCATCTCAGCTCATCGTCTGGCTGAGACAATCCTCATTGTTTTTTGTGCGTTTAAATTTACGGCGGAACTTGAACAAAAGATATTTGAATACGTATTTTGTTTCGACTTATCGTTTGGATCTTTCACGGTGTTAACCTTCTTTGAACGTTTGTTTTGAGACAAAATGCTGATTCTTAGGTGACGATGATTGGTGTCAAGAGTTACCCGCGCAATAACAATAGCTAAACATCGTTTATAGTTTTACGACTTTATTGACGAAGACGCGCGGTGATTCATAAATAAATTTAAGAAACAATTTTCTGATTTAGATCGGAATATAGGTAGGTGTGCTAGGAGACAGACACCCCTTGTGAAATCCAGTGACTGTCATTAAGTTTACGATCTTTATTTGTAGTCAGACGAAGACAATTTAGTGCTGATAATTAAAGAGCCCGTAGGTAGGATCCTCCGAGGTTATTTGTGACGCATCACTAACCGCAGTGAGGTGGCACTGGAAACACCGCAAAATGTACGTCACATCTTAGTTTGATAATTTACTTACATAATATTTTATCCGTATTTCTAAAATGTATTTCTGTATTTATGTATTTTTTGTGAAATACAAGACACACTTTCTCTATAAGTACATGAAAATATGAAACAATTTGAATCTCAAAGCATAGAAAATTGCCTTGGGATAATTTATGTACTTATTCATTTTAAAATAATTTACTAAAAAGGTCAATGTACCAAAATTACTCAATCGTTTTGAAACGGACTAGTTGTCATTCATATGAAAAATTGGAAACAATCAAGCCAGGGGGTATTTGACCAGTAAACGAGTTCTACTGAATAGTAATGAAAATATTCAATGGCGCGAAATTGACAAGTTTCGTTTAATTAACAAAACTGCTGACAGGCAACACTGAAAGGCCCTTTCGCTTCACTTGGAGTGCACAACCAGGGGCGTGCGGTGCATATAGGCAATTAGGCAATGCCTACCTAGTAAATTAAATGAAGTAGGCAGTAGGTGCTGACAAATGTGTGTCATTAATGAAAACCACTGATTTTCATCAACAAAACACTTAAGTAAAGTATCTACTGCCTATTACCTCGAAAGGAAACTAATGCCGGCCACTGTACACAACTCTTGCGAATCCAAGTCCTACAGTTCGTAGTGCATCACACTAAGTGACCGTGACCGCACCTAAGTGGTGGTGGAAGCGGAAACTAGGTCACCCCACATTCGCACGCGCCAAACTTTGCAGGAAAAAAATAAATTGTTTGACTAGGACACGGGCCGATAGTAAAAACAAACATTCGCTAGACCCAATCGTCATGATCTCGAAGGAATCAACATCCTTGTATTGTATTTCTATCTAGGTATTTATCTATTCAGCTTACTGCAGTCCATTGCTGGACGTAAGCCTCTTCTAAAAGCGCCATAGAGCACGATCTCCCTTTTTAAATCCAGCCACTGCGAGCCATTTTCCTTAAATAATTATTTTAAAAAATCTTAGGTCGTCGGTCCATCGAGCTGGGGGGCGTCCTACAAAAGTTCGTTTTCTACATTGACCCGACCGGGAATCAAACCCGAAACCTCAGAGATGGCGACGCCATCTCTGAGGCGTGAGTCCGGCGTGCTCGCATCTCGGCTACAGAGGTCGTCATTGCCTCGACCGGAATTTAGGACTTGCGCGCGAAGCAAAAACTGAAAACATTATGCCAAACATCGTGTTAAGTACTTTCATCAGATCAATCACAATTCACACCACTAAAATTTAAATACATAGGCACCACGTAGTCTAACAAAGATGTCTTAATTAGCACGATTCGGTTACGGTAAACGGTAGTCAGATTTACTTACTCTGTTTGGTAGGTATAAGTGCGGTATTCAGACCTTTCGAACGCAGGCCGTATCTAAACTATAGGTTCGAATAGCTAGGTTCCGGCAGCTGCATATTCTAGCCTGCCCTAAGTGGCCCACTGGTCAGACTGGTAATGTGGCCACAAGGGTCCTTGAACCCTTAGACCGATGGTGCTGCCATGCTTTAAGCCTCGCTATACTCTGGTTGAATATACGTTCACTCGGCTATGTTATTTGGTTGGAGAAAACGTCGCATTGATTGAATTTTAAAGTAAAATAGGGTTTTGATTTTAAATCCATATTGCTAATCGATTCATCGCTCGAGTTCGTTGGTAATGACGCCAAAAATACACTTTTGAGTGTTTGGTACTTACGTTACTTGTCATCATTTGACGACCTCCGTAGCCGAAGGGCGAGTACGCCGGACTTTATATGACGCGCGCCGCCTATAGGAGGTCTCTAAGGTTGCGGGTTCGATCTCTGGTCGGGTCAATGTAGAAAACGAACTTTTCTATATTGTCTAGGGTCTGGGTGTTGTGGTACCGTTGTTGTTTCTGATTTCTATAACACAAGTGCTTTCGCTACTTACCATAGGATCAGAGAATGCAGCAATGTATGTGATGTTGTCCAATATTTATATATTTTTTGGGTTCTGTTGTTAAAGAGGGCAAGGAGATCGTAGGGTCATAGTAATAGTAGTAATAGTACTACAAGGCAGTCTGTCTGTCTATTCGTTTGTAAAGGTAGTGTTTGAATTGAATATATGTTTAATCATAACAGGTTCCTACCTTATTAATTTAAGGAGATTTCTAATACAAGAGAAGTTTATTTATTTCTTATTTTGACGTTTTTTGACTACTTTATGAGTAGGTAAGGTCTAAGGTTTTTGGTCTTTTTAAAGCTTTTATATGAAACTAATGATGATTAACCTATCAAGCGGCAAAGACCGTCCGGCCGCTCAGTAACAATAAAATTTTCATTGTGTCTTTTGACCTTCGCCTGACAGGTTAATGTAGAATGTCACCAATTAACAAGTGTGGTAAAGGTATTTTATTTGTATTATTTATAGCAAAACAAGTTCAGAAGTAGTTAGGTATAAGGTAACAAGTTCACACTTTCTAAGTCAAACTAATTAATATTTTAAAATATAAAATTGACAACTATGACCATCATTTTGTTTATAAAATAGCCGGGAAAGATTGTAGATAATAAAGAAAATATGCAAAATAATGAAGGAAGACATCATCCAAGAGATTCAAACCTCAAACTTAGAATGAAACTTCTACAAACCACAAGTGATAAGTAATACTAATCCAAACTCTATTTAATTAAATTTGAAATTAGAGGGATTGATTTATTTAATTAATTTAATAAATACAAATTCTTTCAAAATAATAATTTAGTGTAAGTGAAACTATCTCTTTGAAATGCATTTTTTTTTAAACACTAAAAAATAGTAGCTAATTTCGATTAAGTAGTTGTTGTTTATTTTTTAAACTTTGCAAAGGAAGCAGTTTGTTGGAATATATTATTTACAATGATTAGGTAACCCTAGTGTGATTTTTTTTTAAAGTAATCAAATAAAAGCAGAATAATCTGTAAAATTACTTTAACTTGACCCATTCCAAAAAAAGTTTTGTGTCCCAACTTCCGAGATATTAGTGGTAGTCAGTCCTCTTGAAACCTATAAATGAGACAGACGACAGTACAAAAATGTTGTTTTGTTTTGCCTAAATCTATGTTATTGATGTCATCTGTGCAGTCATTTGCAATGTTAGCATAATATTCCAAGCCAACAAGGCCAACTAACCTTGAGAAGCTACGTTGATTTCTGCTAAGGATAATAATATTATTAACAGTTAACTTAAAATGAGGACCTACCTACTCATTATATAAATAAAGTCAAAAGTACTAAACTCTGAATCAGTTTGATTAAAAAATATATCTCATGATATTTAAAACGATTTCAACTTAACTAACAGTTCTTATATGGATAGTATCGATTAAAAAAACGCAAACAAAATTAGTTTTTCTAATAGGTTTTATAATATAGGGTTGCGTACCTAAAAGTAATTATGCGTAAAAAAACGAATGGTTCACAATAAGAATTCATGATCAAGTAGACAATAATCGAGATACATAATACATTAGAATTAAAAATATTTAATTCGAATAAGAATACAAACAGCAAATACGATATTGGTGTTCACCATTATTACTCACCCGATTCCTAGAATTTGTAAATTATAAGTGACTTCCAAGAGTTTATTAACTGTATCACAAAATTCACTTATTGCACTTTTAAAACGTTTTCGAGTCCAGTTCGATTTATTTTCGACGTTTTCCAATAAACAAACACAAAGAAACCACCACCAAACACCTCGAACCTTTTTGTTGACTTGACAGCAGCAATGACAGCTGTGTGAACTGTTGTCTGTCTGTCAGTTTATCAACTGTCAAACGGTTGACATGACAACGACATTGACAACTTTCCGAGTTAAATACGTTTCGTTATTTTATTACTTTAGAGCTTAGAATAAAAAAATATTACTATTTTATTATCTTGACAACATAATGTTACTAAAACTAATATAAGGCCAGTATAATTGTGTTAATGAACATGTTAGTCTTCTTTTTCCAAAGATAAAGGTTACCTTAGCTACTAGTGTCATCTATCTTTTTATCTTGATACTACGATCCAAATATGCAGCGAGTTGCGAGAACGTCTTATTTTTTTTTATTTTTTTGTAAAGATGGCTCTTTTTGACACCTCCGCAAATACACGAGTATTTAATATTTGTTTGAGTAAAGTAACTCCAAATACTTAGTACCTACTTTACCAGCGATAAAAATTAATAAAAAATTATTGGACAAAATCACATAGATTGCTCTGATCCTTTGGTAAGTAGCGAAAGCACTTGTGTTATAAAAATCAGAAACAACGACAGTACCACAACACCCAGACCCGAGTCAATATAGAAAAGTTATTTTCCTACATTGACCTGACCGGGGATCGAACCCAGAACCTCAGAAATGGCGACGCCATGTCACAAATTACGTATAGCACCGGCGCGCTATAGTCCGGTGTATAGTACTCGCCTCTCAGCTACGTAAAAAAACCCTAGGACAAGAGAGAGACTGATTCAGTTTCATAAAGGGATAGGTAACCCCTAACCTTTAATATCTTTATTTTACTCCCCTTTACCAGGGTAGGACGGTATGAGGAGAGTAAAAAGTAGCCTATGTCCTGCATACGGCTCATTACTGAAAAAATAATCTTTGGAAACAAATCGACATTCAATCAAAGTTGACGTATCATGGAATAAAGCACATAATCTCAAGTTTTTGCGTTTTCTACATTGACCCGACCAGGGAACGAACCTGGAACCTCAGAAATGACGACGCCACATACGGCTACGGAGGTAGTCTTATTGAAATAACACTTTGTTGTAGTCAATACAATGATGCAGTGAACTAAAGAAGGCACACAAGGTCGAGTTTTATTTATTTATGTGTATTTGTCCCTGGATTGTCCGGCTTGCTCGTCTCTCGGCTAAGGAGGTTGTCAATAGACGAAGTAGGTAATAGAGTACCTAGTTAATACTACCTACTTCGTTACTGTTGCGAATACCAAAGCAAATGGGGGTAGATAGAATAATTGGGTACCTAGACAATACATAAAAAAAGTTTTTGTTACTAAAAATCAATAGCTTCGCTAAAAGCTGACAAGTCTCATCAATCTACTTGCGCATAAAAATTCGATACCACCAAAATTGGTAACTAGGCAACCAACGATCGCGAAGTGCCTGCACCAGTCGATATGTGTTTTACGCATCCGACCTAACATAAATCATATGTTCGCTGTTGTACGTATAGTGTAGTGGCAGCATAAATCACGAGTAAGTACGATATTGTTGTTCCTTTCTAATGTTCCGGCAAATTACAGCAAAGTTTGGGCCGAAGGGTGGTTGGACAAGGCGCGTGGAACTATTTGTGGCGCCCGACGTGGTGGGCGTCTATCATGACTCGGTTTTTCTTTTATTAAGATTACTTTTCTTTCATGTGGTATAATGTCATTTTCTATTTTTAAGAAATAAATGTATTCTGTGATGTATCTCAGGAAATGGACAGTACTCTACATGCGCACTGTTTGTTGTTTTTTTTTTCATATTTAATTAGTAGGTAGTGTCAAAAGCTAGGGGTTTATTCTATTTCTGTCTGTTCGATGACGATTCTAGACAGACTCATAGGCCAGCAAATATACTATTATACCAGAATCAATTAAACCTGTTGCTCACTACTAATAGAATCTACGTCATTTTATGATAATAAAAAAAAACAGGCTGATTAATGTCATCACCCCCGAAGATAAAAATAAAAAAGATTATTTTTATTTACTCCTAAGTTGTCGTGACCCAATAGTACCTAGGTACAAGCACCATGTCATGTCATTGACTTTAACTTCGACATTTCTAGAATATTTACAAAATTTTCCAGCCGAAAACTGAACGTATTGCCTACATGTCACATACGTTAGAGAACATGGACGATCGCGTGCAATTTCAAAGGTTATTTAAATTCTTGTCCAACTCCTGCGATGTTAACCCGCGTGCGAGCATAGATAACGTGGCCTAATGATGGTAGATAATGCGAAAATAAGGCGAGTGTTCGGAATGTCTCATGGGTAAAGGCAATTTTATGTTACAACGTTTTTTTTCAAACGTGAACTCTAAAATAATGAGCAAAACCTTTTAGAGCGCAACAGCTTTTTTATGGGATCAACATCTAAAAAAATAAGCCGTCTTGTATACCTCCCACTGCTGGGCACAAGCCTCAACTAAACTATAAGTTGGTTTGAGGTTTGTCCCACTTGGGCTATATTCAGTCATTACACCACGCAAGTCCAGTGCGAATGCGAATAAATACGGATTTGGCGTCGAAACCTCTGAGGTTCTGGGTTCGATTTCCGGTCGGGTCAATGTAGACAACAACCTTTTCTATATTGTCTCGGGTCTGGGTGTTGTGGTACCGTCGTTGTTTCTGATTTTTATAATACAAGTATTTATCTACCTATCTTACAGGAATGGTCGATTTTGGCTCTACAGTCAAAGACGTGAGATTTGGGATAGGCCTTGAAGTGGAAAAATCTAAGCTAAATACAAAAACGACGCCATAAAGTACGTTAGCTGATTAAAATCAAATCATCGTGTCACACTTACCTCGTAACGAGGACTGTTCATCGTTCCCTACATTGCGTGAATGTCCCAAAGGGTTCCAAAACTCGTAACGTAGCAATAACGCTCACGGAACTACAAAAATAAAAAAGTCGACGGCGTTAAGCTCCAAATAATCTACTTTTATCGTAAAATTCACCGATTTATGATAATTCAATAGGTTGTTTTCAGTTTACTAAAAAGACAGATTTTGCCTGAACTTTAGGCAAAACAATTCGGTAGGTATTTAAGAAAATACCTATAGGTATTTCAATGTTTTAACAGCATTGTTGTCTAGCCTCTGAAACCTAGGTTTTAAATAAAAATCATTTGTTTATGTGCCCCCGACATAAAAAGAATGCTCCTAAAAGTAGAAAAATAAACATTCTGTCTAGGCTGTAGTACTTAAAATGATTTCGTGATATTTTTAAAATGAATGTCGCCACGTCGGGCTGCCGACTAGACATTGCTATTTAGTTACTTACCCATGCTGCTTACATAGGCCCCTGGTGTAATCCACACTTTATAGCTAAGTAGGTATCAATCTTCTTTTTATTTATACTTATTCTGGATTTATTTTGTTTACATAGCAATCTAGCGAGGCCTTCCCGTTCTGGGATCAAATCAAAGTCTATCAACCAGTCCTTGTGGCTCTGTAACCCTTTTTATGAGTAAACGCAATTAATGTCATTAAAATGGGGCGTTAGCTGAATGTTTCGCGCTATTTCGCCAGCTCGCAAAAATACCTAATTGGTGGGAAAGTTAACGAAGTTTATATTCATTTCCCTCGTGCCTCGCACCACCTGCTCTGTCGATTACTAACTCGATAACTTGTGTCTAACTATCAGTTAATTGCTAAGTTTCAGAAGTAATGACTGCCTACACCGTGCAGTTTAGACTAGCTTGGAATAGAAAGTTATTTAGGGCGCGGTTAATAAATGTTGGGCGTCCCTACACATAATTAATAAAATAATACCAATAATGATTATTTAAGTATTAGTAATTAGAGAAAAGATCTTTGTCCAGCTGTGGCAGGCAATATATTCTTGGATATAGGTACCTACTTTCATAATTTTAACGAAACAGACTGACAGTCTTGTCTAAAGTGCGCGCGCGCCTAATCTACCTAGTTCCTGTTAATTGTGGTTTAGTTCATCATCATCATCATTTCAGTCACAGAACGTCCACTGCTGAACATAGGCCTCCCCCAGCGACTTCAAGATTGGTTGGTTGGAAGCGGCCTGCAACTAGCGGCTTCCTGCAACCTTTACCAGGTCGTCTGTCCACCTTGAGGTTGGACGTCCCACGCTGCGCTTGCCGGTACATGGCCTCCTCCTCGTGGTTTAGTTCCCCAAACAATATTATCATAATGCATGAAAAAAATCAATACTTAGTTATTTTCCTAGGTCTATCTCATTAAACTGAACTGGATAGACCCAGGAGGTGGCTTATTTCGTTTTGAAAACTCTTAAGTATTTTTTTTTGTTTCAACACTTTAATTAATATTTGAATTTAAAAACTATTGTCAATATCACAGGTCAGCATGACGGACAAACAGTTGAGCATGGCAGCGAGCGCCATAGCGTTGCGCGGCGCGCGCCTCTTCCTCAAAGCGGGCCGCAACGCTGTAGAGCGAAGAGCTGCGCCCGCGCAGGAGCCGGCCCGGCAGCGGCAGAAGCCAAAACCGGTGATGCCCGGGGCCAGGCCACCACAGAAGGTGTTCGATTTGCTGGTTAGGACTAGCAAATTCAATAAGTAAGTTGGTAGCTTTAGGTAAGCCATCCATTATGTATTTCAACTATTATAGACCTTAGGCCTTGTAATATGGAAGTAGCTGCAGCTGGGGCCGATTATCTAAAAAACGCAAGTAAACTCGCTCTAAACATCGCCTAAGCGATACAAACATAGCTTCTATTTCGTTTAAGAGTGGGATCAAATTGCTATTGTCGATGAGTGACTTCAGTGTTAAAGTGACAGCGCGTATCACCTAAGCAGTACAAACAAACATAGACTCTATTTCGTTTAGGAGAGGGATCAAATTTCTATTGTCGATGAGTGACTTCAGTGTTAAAGTGACAGCGCGTATCACCTAAGCAGTACAAACAAACATAGACTCTATTTCGTTTAGGAGAGGGATCAAATTTCTATTGTCGATGAGTGACTTCAGTGTTAAAGTGACAGCGCGTATCACCTAAGCAGTACAAACAAACATAAAACCAATAAACCAATTTATTTCTTTTAAATGAAACTACTTTTACGGATTATTTCGCGATTTATTAACATTTTATTTAACCTGACGTTTCGAACACTTAACAGCAAAAATAGTTTCATTTAAATGTATCGTGTTCGCGTAAATAAAAGACAACAATTTATTTCTGTAAATAGGCTTAAACTAAGCGCTTTGACTCGTCCCAATATTTTTTTCCCTGCCACTACTTCGGGACAATTTTGGGCTAGCGCCGAGAAGAAGTGCGCAAGAAACTCGGTCACTAGTGTCAGCCTCTTTTTAAATAGTATATAGTTTACATTACAAGATAAATGTACCTGTGCGAGCAGGGCAGTATTTATTTCCAAATATTTTTATCTATACTTCTATACTAATATTATAAAGAGGAAAGATTTGTACCTATTTTTGTATGTTTGTAATGAATAGGCTCAAAAAGTACTGGGCCGATTTAAAAAATCTTTCACCAATAGAATGCTACATTCTTCCAATTTGACATAGGCTACATTTCATTTTGAAAAAAATTAGGGATCCTTGGTAAAATTTGAACAATGTAACCGAAGGTGTAGAAAAATGAGTCTTAAAATGTCTTTCGTCGAATGCGCTGCCGAAACTATTAGCGATAATTGTCTACCCCGTGCGAAGCCGGGACGGGCTGCTAGTCATTTATATAATCATTTACAGTATAATATCCTTTTTTCATTAAAGTTGTTTTAATATGCGATTTAAATTTTAACGGGGGCAGTTCTACAATAGACGCTAGTAATTAATTAAAAAAGCGAATACATTTCCCATAAAAGAATTACCCACTTTATGCAGTCTGAAATTGGAATCTGAAATATTTTCATAAAAGAATTGGGATGCTACTGTTAGTATATTAATTTCTTTAAACAATGCTTTTAAGGATTCTCGGGGTCCAAGGCCGTAAATTGCCCGTACAGCT
The DNA here is from genome assembly GCA_950371115.1 of Anania fuscalis. Taxonomy (NCBI): domain Eukaryota; kingdom Metazoa; phylum Arthropoda; class Insecta; order Lepidoptera; family Crambidae; genus Anania; species Anania fuscalis. The sequence continues at coordinate 3,635,281 of OX493328.1, read as the reverse complement.
CTCTTCTGCAGTACAAATATAGATTCAATATCTGCTGCTGAGCCCCATAACAATATTGCATATGACATTATACTATGAAAATAGCTAAAATACACAAATCTTGCCGTTTCAACATCAGTCAGTTGTCTTATCTTTCTCACGGCATAAGCAGCAGAGCTAAGTCTTCCCGACAGAGTTTCGATATGCGCACCCCATTGCAAACGGGAATCTAAAGTGATTCCTAAAGATGTAGTGGAACTATTTTACAGTTATATGTGTCGAGACAAGTTTTACGTTGGGCATTGTGAATTTGTTGCACTTTGTTTTATTTGCATTGAGCATAAGATTATTGGTGGCGAACCAATGCAATACTTGCGAGAGAGCATTATTTACATCGTCAAATGAGTCTTTACCTCTCTTGATTTTCCCTCGGCTCTGGCTCTTTCGTAAAAGATGGAAGGTCATTTATGTAAATTAGAAAGAGCAGAGGCCCTAATACCGATCCCTGCGGCACGCCCATAGTAAGAGGCGACCCAGAAGACTCAGCTCAATTAATACAAACTTTTTGTGTTTTGCCTGTGAGATAACAGTTTACTAAATCTGAGGCATCGCATGAAATACCATAGCGTCTAAGTTTTTTCCAGTGAAGTTTGATGGTCCACACATCAAAAGCCTTAGAAAGATCACAAAAAACTCCCAAAGCGTCCTGCCTACTTTCCCAAGCATCAAACACGTGTTTCAAGAGTGCAACTCCAGCATCTGTAGTGCTTCTACCTTTCGTGAAGCCATATTGTATGTTATGTAACAATTTATTGAGGACAAAGTTTGATAAAAGTTGATTGAAAATTACTTTTTCAAAAACTTTACTAAGTACTGGTAAAATTGAAATCGGTCGAAAAGTTGAAGTATATTATCATAGACTCTATTTCGTTTAGGAGAGGGATCAAATTGCTATTGTCGATGAGATGAGTGACTTCAGCGTTAAAGTGACAGCGCGTATCACCAAACATAGACATACAAGCAGTACAAACAAACATAGACTTTATTTTGTTACCAAGTTGGTTCACATTATATGATCGTCGATTAGTGAAGTGATGTTGAAGTGCGCGTTTTTCTTTAAAGAATCGACAGGCTGACCCTATCAATCATTGCTGTAACTAGGTTTCTCGTTTTATGATGCATTATGATTTGTGTAAAGCTTACGTTTATAAGTAGCTTTCAAACCTTTGAAGGTCCCAGGGGATAGGCCATAAGTAAGAATTAGTTAAAGTAGTAAAGTCAGGCAGGGACAGGATCGCCTCCCAACCTAGCACCCTCACTAGATTCAATTGAAAAGATCGTTAACTAAATTTAATCAACCAAAGAACAAGTAAGACTCGTGTGGAATCAACCAACACTAGGTATAAGAATTAGGGTCATTTTATTATGTTATGAGTACGAGAGCATGCATAGACTTAAATTATAATCATTATAGCCAGACACAGCTGTTACATTTTATCAGATAAAAACGTTTTAAATTAATCCTCGTTCAGATTAAAATGATAATCATTCGCACTTAGCAGCTAAATGAAAAACGATTGAATCGATATAATCATAAACATGACGACAAGAGATACACCATAAAAACCTGCTTAGCTTACATTTGGTCATCTTCCTTGTTCTATGTCCTTTTCTCACTAGTGAAGCCATATTCGCGGTGTTCATGCTCACAATATTCACTAGGTACTACGTACATGCCTGTGGCTTTGCTATTAGAACAAACGACTGTAGCGGATTAGACTGCTGCTGCTGCTGCTTAGCAACCTGCATTACCAAAAGGCGTTTAGCTAAAGGCTTATGCAGACCTAACCGTGATGCCACAATACACGTAGATACAGTGCTTCCTTATCTGTCGGGAACACTTGGACTTGATAATATACGATTATTGTGTGTGTACAAATTAAAAACATTTAACTTTGCAGCTTTGAAGTGCACGACTAAGATAGAATAATAAGATTTAAATAGACGAAAGGAAACAAAAGTAAGAAATATAGGTATGAAACTTGGTGTGATTACAGTGCGAGCTCTAAAGTCTTTTACTTTATAAAAAATAGTGAAGTATAAGTTGAGACCTTGAATTGAATTTAAGAAGAAACATAATAAATCAGAATAACACATCAGATAAACATTTTATGCTTGTGGGTATTATCCGCATTCATCTTCGTCATTATCATCTGTGCGTTTTTGTTATTGTTTTCTTAAAAGATATTGTGGATGCGGTTATTATCCATAATGTTCAATGTGCGATGTTTTTTAATTATGTGATTTCGGGCACCAATCTGATATCTAACCACCATTACATTTGTAACCGAGATAAGTAATTTTAAGAGATAGATAGATAGATAGTAGGCGGTATACTTATGTGATTGCTGGCCCGAGCTCGATACTTGTTTTGAAATTATGCATACCTACGTCGCTTCCACCCAAATAATTATACATGTCGTAGCAGCTTTTAATTAAGGCAACACTGTAAACTAGCTTAAAATAACGTTTCTGTCCTATCGAATGTGTATGTCTTGTTATGTAAAGCTTAAATAAATAAAATAAATTAAACAAGGATTGACTTATTCTATTCCGGACAATAAAATTGGAGTAAAATTTCAAAATGGATGGAGAAACCTAAAAGTTTAGGATGTATGTCTACAGGGCTAAAATATGATGCTGTAGAGAGCCAACTGTGTTAACTTTTTTGTGCCAATAAACTCGGAAGCCACAGGTTTGGGCGCGCGGCAGTCAAGTCAGGGCGGGCCTAGCGCGTCGTCATGCCGAACAAAAAGCTTAAGGAAAAGACGCTTGAAACACTATATCGAAACACGCATTTTAGCAAGTAAGTTCGGTTTTAGTGTAAATAATTGAGGGCTGCAAAGGTAAAAAAAGTTCAGCCTCTCTAGCATGAGCAACAAAACACGATATGATACGATATGATATAGCGATTTATCGCATATTTTGTGTCAAAATATGTTTTTTTATCGAAAAATCGAGAATAATCGTAAAGTCGCCGGCACGGACATGATCACTGTTTCAATAAAAAGTCAAGATGGAATCATATTTTCAAAGTAAAGAGGCGATAAATCGCTATATCATATCGTATTATATAGTGGTTTGTTGCGCGTGCTAGAGGGGCAGGTGCCAGGTGAAAAGTTGAACTGTGTTAAAATGTAGAGTTTCGAAAAAAAGGCGGCGTTTATCGGCGATATTAAGTTCGTTTACGTAACTTAAAAAACTTCGAACAATCCCTATCGAAATCTCAAGGATCATGATGATAATAACTGCTTTAGTTGAGCCTTTAGTTTTAAAATTCTATAACTCATTATTAATAAAAAATCTTTAGTTTAGTTTAGTTGTATTAGTAACCCCCATACGTTTTAGTAGTTTAAGGCTAAGTTAACTATTTATGTAAATGTCAATAAAAGTTGATTTCCTGGTTTAGTGGTGTTATGTCTAGAAACTTTGTCGCCTTCCAATACAATCACAATACATCGAATTTTATTGCAAATTGGAACATGGAAAGCTTCAGGATTTTATTTGCTTAATACCTTATGATTTTGTAAATTTACTTAATAGCTAGGGATGTCTTGGATTTGGCTAACAAACTTTTTAAATAAAGGTTTATATTTAACTAATTACAACATGACTTCCTTTTGTAGAATGTTCTACTATTATTTCTACTAAGTACTACAAATTATTTTTCAAACAAAATATTTACTTCTCTTTAAAACCTTTTCCATGCAGTTCTTGTTTATGATACGAAGTTTTTGAATAAATAAAATTAAAGAAAAAAAAACTTTTTTAAAAACAAGCTTTTATTATTTATTAATGAAATGAACTAAAAAGTTATAAATAAATTTATCTGATGAGAAAAATACCATTATATAGGTGGCATTTTTTTATATTAAAAACGTGTTACATTATTGTAGAAACATTAAAGAACATTTAGTTTATTAGGTAAACTATACAATGATTGGCACCTTAAGCCTGACCTCGACTTAATTCATTTGTTATTAATTCATTTTTAATATAAACACATGTAATCTATGGTAAATTTCTTGCTTGTTTATCTATTTTGCAAATGAAAATGCGTTTTAGTATATTGTAGTAGAGTTTTATTAATAAAAACAGTTTTTATAAAAATATGCCTAAAAGTACAGTGATTGGCACTCCGGATATAGACATTGTCACTATTAAACTAGTCATTGGCACAAACAAACATTATATTTTATATAACGTTTTTCTTATATTTATATTGTAAGTAAGTACTTATATTTAGTAGGACGGTATTACTTATAGATAAAATCAACGAAAAATAAATCTTCACTTAAAATAATAAGGTCTTCAGCCCTTCAGTCGTTTTTCAGTCTTCAATCTTGAGATTCAGGATTGTTTAGGAAATCTGCTAACTCCTGTTCATTACAAAACGTCGTTCTTCTTTCCAAAACTTTCTTAGACTTAGACAGCACGAAATCTTTCGGCGATTTTACTGTAAAGTTAAACCCTGTTTTCTTCTCAACCGTTTCACTTTCATTCAGTATAAATTTAGGTAATTTTTTGTTTTCTGTTTTAATCTGTGGTAAAATACATATTTTAGTAATTTGTACGGGTTCTTTCTTATCAACTGCCTTGTTGTCATGTCTATTTTCCTTTAAATTCGAATTATTAACATAATTTTTTATATCTGTAGTCGTATAGCAAGTAGTTTCTTCTTGATATTTCGTAGGGGTCTTAAAAACAATCAACGGTAAATCATCATCTTTATCTTCCCTGCTTTTACTTTCATTTGGTTTTTCAGTTCTTTTCTTCTTTGTACTTTGTTCTTCAGTCTTATTTTCCTTTATACTGGACTCTCCAGTCTTATTTTTTTTGTTAGACTTATCTTTGTTTTTTGATTTTTCTTCTCTTTGCCTTTTCCGTTCTTGTTTTTCGTTTTCTTTCTTTTGTTTGTCATCTAATTTCAATTTTTCTTGTTTTAGCCATTGAGAACTAGTTAAAACATATACGGGCTTATCATTAAATTTTTTCCCCTTGCGCACAGGTGTCCTAGGCCAGATTAAATTGTCCTTTAAAGATTTTTTATCAGGTGTCTGCTTTAAGCATAATTGTCTAGTTTGATCCATGGAAACTTCTTGAGTATTCTCTACATCTCCTAAAGTATAAGATGGCTTAGATAATTCAGGTACACCTGACTGGATTAATGTGTCAGCAAATTCATCTGCAATTGTTTTAGCCGATAAATTAGATTGAGGTAGATTGGTTGGTGTGTTTATCACAGTTGAGACCACTACTGGTTCCTCTAATGCACCTGGGACATCCGTATAAGGAGCTAAATCGGGTGGTTGTCTGTCCTGAATTTGACAGTGTGCTGATTGCTGCTCAACATTTGCATCGCGAAGCCAGTCTTGATTATTTGTAGCTAGATCCTGGTATGGATCCTCGCTTATAATAATAGGCAAATCATCTACGGGCACCCATTCATGATCAATTAGAAGGGAGGCATTCGACTTATCTCTCTCATTGCAGTCAACAGTCCCCGAAATCAAGAATTGATGAACTTTATGCAAAGCTGTGTGAAAAAGGCGTTCGATTCCATTGATTGATGAGTCTTCCTGTAGTGCATTTAAAACAGTAGGTCCTATTATTTTCTCAAAGGTCTTGAGCGTCAGCGTCGGTTCTGGTTTGTCATTATCAGTGCTTGAATGTCCTTTGTCTGTAGTACAGATACTTCTTCCGAGACATTTGGAATAGTCAATCGCGTTTGGATTCCATGGGTACAAACCACATGCTTTAAAACCATTCTTTACAGTGGTCTCTTTCAAATGTTTCTCCAAAGTAATCGCAAGAACTACTCCAAAATCAACTTTTGTCAAAGTTTTCGTCAAGTTATTGCGTCGCCACTCTAGAACACCTTTTTTTCATGCAGTTTTCAATGGCTTGAATGCTGAGACGTCTGCGGGCTGTAATATCCGGGTGGAATTGGGATATAAGGCAATCAAAATTATACCTTTTTGTTTGCAAAACTCGCTCAGATTATAGTTCATGTGACTTTTATGCCCATCTAAGAAGAGTATTACCGGCAAGGGAATTTCTTTTTCAGTTAAGTATGGATGGAAAATATTCTGAATATATTGGAGGAATAGTTCATTATTCATCCATCCATTGTCAGATAGACCTAAACCCCAATGTGATGGCACAGACGCTCTAATGTCCGCACTCATTCTTTTTAAAGGATATATTACCATAGGCGGAGTGGTTTTTCCATCTGCAGAAAAGGTAAACATCACGGTTAGACAGCTTTTAGCTTGAGCATGGTCGATTTCATACACGTTCTTATTCCCTTTTTCACTCAATACCTTGGAGTTTTTGGGGCACAGTTGAAAATTGGTCTCGTCACCATTGAAAATTCTAGAGGGGTGCTCTAGAACCTCCATCCACCGATTTTCCTGTAATATTTCTTCAATTTGTGTAAACCACTTACGTATGTTTTCTTCCGATACATTTGCGCTCGCCGCAGTTACAGCTTCAGCAGTTCTACTTACTATCTCTGGATTTCGTTTTAGAAATAGGCGATACCACCCTTCACCAGGTTTGTTATCTATGAAGCTGTTAGGTCTTGGATTTTTCATCAAAAACTGCTCAACACTCAAAAGTACATCTTCTTTCCTCCTGGGAAAACCTCTTTTACTACAATAAATTACCCAGTTTACTAAAGTTTTTTCTTCCTCATCTGTTAAGGTGGTCTTTGGTCCTGGTTTGGTTTTTACAAACTGTGAACTTAATCGAAATTGCAGAGTAGCCCTAGGCACGCCATACTTCGTCGCTGCAGTTTTTTTCGACATGCCATTCTGCACAGCTTCAATAGCTTTTTTGATATTATCTTCCGTATATTTTTTAGAGTACGAAGTCCCATCTGCAACCTTCGGCATTTTTCTTGATTCTGAAATTAATAAAAAAAACAAAAACGTAAAATAATAACTACAATAACACAAACATTAACACGCCTGTTAATAATTGCAATGATTGGCATACACGGCATCATAGTAATTGGCACCATGCCTAGTATAATGATTGGCAGTGCCAAAAATTAGTTGTAAGGCTGATGTAACAGTATTACTTGATTAATTGGAAATAAACTTTAATTTTACATAAAGTTATGGTTGAAAAATAAGGAAAAAATAGCAACATCTATAGTATAATCATTGGCACTCGTGCCAATGACTAAATTTTAGTGTGAAATAGCAACTAGTGATTGGCATCCTTTTATTTTGTGGTTATGTTAGAAAAATATTCACGAAGATCAGTTACAATGACCATTGTTTACTTATTAAACCATACGAACATGTACTTTAACATTAATTTAAACGAACACACAAAAAACAAATGATCAAACTTACCTTATATCTTCCCAAATTCTTAAGAAACGCGCAACCGCAGCCATCTTTTTCGGGCCAATGTTTTGTTTTTTTAAACAGTGTTGCCAGGTGTGCCGGTGCTGTTGCTACTACTGATATTTATTTGTGGTACTAATTTCAAAATGAGAAAAAAATATGAGAACGTATTTTTTGCCAGAGCAACTCTTAATATTTGGTCTCAAAATCTCAAGTGCCAATCACTGATGGGGTGCCAAGAATAGTATGGTTTACCCTACTTATTTTTCTTCCGCAATCAAAATGTAACACGCTTTTATTAATAAAAAAATGCCACCTATATAATGGTATTTTTCTCATCAGATAAATTTATTTATAACTTTTTAGTTCATTTCATTAACAAATAATAAAAGCTTGTTTTTAAAAAAGTTTTTTTTCTTTAATTTTATTTGTCACTTTAAGTATATGTTTACACATACATTCAGCCCTTGGCACGTGCTCACCTTGGCATTGGGTCATCCATCTAATCAATCAGACATAATTCACATTCATAACAAACGGAACGAACTTTTTTCCCAAAGGTCATATTGGGCATTTTTGACCCGGTACCTCAAAGTTCACGACCAGTATTGAAAGGGTAGGGGTAGGGTAGTAGGGTTTTTCTTGAAGGTTTAGGCTTAACATTTTGCGGAATGTTTTTATTTTGATCCTAATGCATAGGAGAAAAAAGTTACGTGCTAAAACGCAAAACGTATATTTTGCCTACTTATTGATTTCAATAATTATAACTTACTGTGATACGTGGCGCAATCTACATTACAATAAAGAGTTTAGAGGCCCCTATTTTACCACGGTATACCAATAATAATGAAATAAATTAATAAATTGTTTCCATAATCGCACCGATTAGCTAGATCAAAACTAAGCAATGCTTGTGCTATGGCGACTAGATAACAGATTAATATACTTAAATACGTTTTTAAATATCCTAACTTAGGTCCAAACGCTCGTGCTCATCACACTAACATTTGCCCTTGCGGGACTCGAACCCGCGATCGCCAGGCTTTGTAACAAGATAGAAAAGCTCTTAAGCATTCGTGTGACCTTTTAGGAAGATATTGTTCATTTTTGTAAGCATTTTATACATTCAAAAGCATATTTGGATACGAAAATTAGTTTTTTATATATTGATTCTTGTTTTGCTAAAAAAAAACTTTCTCATGCTTTTGAGGAATGTGACTTATCTCATTGGGTAGTATTCATGGTCTTAAACGTTCTCCAACTAGTTTCGTTAGTGGTCGCTGGTGGGTCACAGGTCCGAACAAAATGCCAGTTAACCTTTGTTGGAGATGCATATTCACGCCAACCAAGATACTCGTCAAGACGAATCAAATGAGCCCAAACTCGATAGGGTTGTGTCGTTTAATTACGGAGTTATTATGGCCACCTTCTAGCTCTATCACCAGACCCTGGTTATCATATAGTATCAAAGTACATGTCAAGACGAATTAAACGAGCCCAAACTCGATGGGGTTGTGTCGTTTAATTACTGAGTTCCTATGGCCACATTTCAGCTCCGTCATCAGACCTTGTTTACCATAAATTATCAAAGTACTCGTCAAGACGAATTAAACAAGCTCAAACTTGATGGGGTAGCGACGTTTAATGACGGACGGAGTTTTAATGACGGAGAGAGGAGTTCCTATGGCCACCTTCCAGCTCCATCATCAGACCCTGGTTACCATATAGTATCAAAGTACATGTCAAGACGAATCAAACGAGCCAAACTCGATGGGGTTGCGTCGTTTAATTGCGGAGTTACTATGGCCACGTTTCAGATCCATCATCAGACCCTGGTTACCATATATTACCTATCAAAGTACATGTCAAGACGAATCAAACGAGCCAAACTCGATGGGGTTGCGTCGTTTAATTGCGGAGTTCCTATGGCCACGTTCCAGCTCCATTATCAGATCAGCACCATGACATCATAATATTGCATTTTCACGCGGTTTACACATAACTATATGCAAAATTTCAGCTAAGGCCGGTAACCGGGAAGTGGATCAAATTTAACTTGCAAGATTTGATTACAGACAACGGCGCAGGTGAAACTAAAAAATAAAAGCTTGTATGGCCACCTTCCGGCTCCATCATCAGACCCTGGTTACCATGTTGCACCAAAGTACTCGTCAAGACGAATCAAAAGAGTCCAAACTCGACCGGGTTATCTCGTTTAATTACTGAGTTCCTATGACCACCTTCCAGCTCCATCATCACATCAGACCCTGGTAACCATCTTAAAACAAAGTACTCGTCAAGATGAATCAAACGAGCCGAAACTCGATGGAGTTTCGTCGTTTTAGTACAGAGTTCCTATGACCACCTTCCAGCTCCATCATCAGACCCTGCTTACCATTGAAAGACTAACTACTCGTCAAGACGATTCAAACGAGCCCAAACTCGATGAGGTTGTTTTGTTTTATTGTAAAGTTCCTATGGCCACCTCCAGGTACATCATCAGATCAGAACCATTTCATCATAATATTGCATTGTCACGCGGTTTACACATGTATGCAAAATTTCAGCTCAATCGGTAACCGGGAAGTGAATAAAATTAAACTTGCAAGATTTGATTACAGACAACGGGACAGGTGAAACTAAATAAAAGCTTGTAAAATTAAAAGCTTGTATGGCCACCTTCCGGCTCCATCATTAGACCCTGGATACCATGTTGCACCAAAGTACTCGTCAAGACGAATCAAAAGAGTCCAAACGCGATCGGGTTATGTCGTTTAATTACGGAGTTCCTATGGCTACCTTCCAGATCTATCATCAAAACCTAATTACCATCTAGCACCAAAGTAGGTACTAGCTCGTGAATACGAATCAAGCGATCCCAAACTCGATCGGGTTATCTCTTGTTTAATTACTGAGTTCCTATGACCGCCTTCCAGCTCCATCATCACATCAGACCCTGGTAACCATCTTAAAACAAATTACTCGTCAAGACGAATCAAACGAGCTGAAACTCGAAGGGGTTTTCGTCGTTGCATTACAGAGTTCCTATGACCACCTTCCAGCTCCATCATCAGACCCTGGTTACCATTGAAAGACAAACTACTCATCAAGACGATTTAAACGAGCCCAAACTCGTTGAGGTTGTTTCGTTTCATTGTGAAGTTCCTATGGCCACCTTCCAGCTCCATCATCAGATCAGACCCTTGTAACCATCTTAAAACAAAGTACTCGTCAAGACAAATCAAACTAGCCGAAACTCGATGGAGTTTCGTCGTTTCATTACAATGTTCCTTTGGCCACCTTCCAGCTCCATCATAAGATCAGACCCTGGTAACCATCTTAAAACAAAGTACTCGTCAAGATGAATCAAACGAGCCGAAACTCGATGGAGTTTCGTCGTTTTAGTACAGAGTTCCCATGACCACCTTCTAGCTCCATCATCAGACCCTGCTTACCATTGAAAGACAAACTACTCGTCAAGACGATTCAAACGAGCCCAAACTCGATGAGGTTGTTTTGTTTTATTGTGAAGTTCCTATGGCTACCTTCCAGCTCCATCATCAGATCAGAACCATTTTATCATAATATTGCATTGTCACGCGGTTTACACATGTATGCAAAATTTCAGCTCAATCGGTAACCGGGAAGTGGATAAAATTAAACTTGCAAGATTTGATTACAGACAACGGGACAGGTGAAACTAAATAAAAGCTTGTAAAAACATACCTTGGTATAAATGGAAGGGGTGGTACCTTCCTGGTGGTTTGTTAGTGAATTCATTGTATTTTTTAAATTACACAAACAAAACTAAATATAACTAAACTTACCTAGAATTAAAAACTACTTACTCAAAAATAAACGCGTGTCCAAGAGGCAAGGAGGCGAGAATGCTAGCAGCGTTTCCTCGCTGAATGGCTAAACTAAGCCTTCGAACGAGGAACGAGCCAGCATTTTTATTTTCCGAAATCCTGATTAATTTAAAACTACAAAATGATTTATAGTGAAAAATAAAATAACACAAATTTTATCCTAAATACTTATTATACAGGCATGAGCTGGAGGCCTTGTACGCGATGTACCGACGACTGGTGACTGCTGCCCAGGGGATCCTTCCCCCTTCGGCGATAGGACAACCGCCAGCTAAAGTTGATGTAAGTTGTAAGAGACACAAATCACACTCATAAATACCACAAAGTTAGTATTTTACTACGTAAAACGATTGGGCCTTCAGAATACTCCAGTATTTACTGGAGTATTCTGAAGGCCTAATCGTTCGTTCGGTCGTATTATCGGATCAAATTAAAATATCCATTCACTTGTACGAAAGGTTTGACAACTTATGAACAATTGAAAACGGTCGGGTTTTTTAAACGGCTAGATTGAGTTGGTCATATTTTATCACAGGATTGACACATAAGACTAGTTATTTTAATTTGTTAGGTTATTACGTCCGAACGAAAGATAAATTTTCGTGCTAGGCCTCCAGCCCCTCTAGCATGTACAACAAAACACGATATGATACGATATGATATAGCGATTTATCGCATATTTTTTGTCAAAATATGAACTTTTATCAAAAAAGCGAGCCTAACCGTGACGTCGCCGGCACGGACATGCTTACTGTTTCAATAAAAGTTCAATATGGCGGACATGTTGTCATATTTTGATAGTAAATAGGCGATAAATCGCTATATCATATCGTATCATATCGTGTTTTGTTGATCGTGCTACAGGGGCAGGCATTCAATCGAAACACAACGAGTTCCTCGATCGCTAATCAATTTTAAACTCTAAAACTAAGTAGGTAGTTCGGAGTAAAAATATGCTTGCACTTATTAAATGCAGTAACAAAAGAACACAACTTGTCGTCTTAAATCATCACTAGTTGGTTTATAATAAAGCTTAATATTTATTCATTAAAGGGTGACGTACAAGTGGCTCGATGTTCTATTACACTCATTTAATAAACCTACTTACAATAATCACATATGCCTACTAGGCGCGCTATCAGATGAAGTGCTGCAAATGCGTGGTACCCGCGTTACCGCAATTATGTCCACTTGCAGATTGACTCCTTAAATACAATTAACGTTAAACAAAATCTATCTTATTCAGAGTGCATTTACTATTCCAGACTTAAGTTAAACCACTGATTTTTGTACGTTAAAACAGTGGTTTAACCTTAGTCCCGGTATAGAATGCACCCTGAATAAGATAGAATGTGTTTAACACATCTAATAAGTATCCGGCAAGCGCAGCGTGGGACGTCCACAAGGTGGACAGACGACCTGGTGAAGGTTGCAGGAAGCCGCTGGATGCAGGCCGCTTCCTGCGACCAGCCAATCTGGAAGTCACTGGCTGAGGCCTATGTCCAGCAGTGGACGTCCTGTGGCTGAAATGATGATGGTGATGAAAACATCATACTGTCTCTTTCAGTAATTTGACAGTGGCTGAAACAGAATGATGTCTTAAATGTGTTTACTAGTCAGTGCATTGAACGAATCATTGTGCAATTGGACCCGTTGCTCTGTCCGATTTCTTTGTAGTAACGTTACATACATAGAAGAAAATTTCAGTCCCTCCAGCTGTAAAACCACAGTTTAAACATTTCATTATTTAATTAAAAGCCATTGCAATATTCACAAAAGTTATGTTCACGAAGACCTTGCACCTTGAGCTAGTTATCCATTTTGTTGGCAGGTTAATCAGAAAGTTAATTTTACTGTAATCTGAACCGATGTTTAGCTGTAATTCTATGCTAATCCGTGCTGTTTTCGACAGAGCCCTAAAAGTACACGTTTTACGAGGCTTATTGGCAACACAATACTTACTTTTGTAATATCGCGAGGAGGCTCATAAAATGAGCTTCTATTAAAACTAGCTATAAACCTACTTTCCCTTGTAATATTTTTTAAGCCATATTACTAGGTTTTGTTATCAAGACGGTAGTATACAGTTGTCCTTTTTTGAGATTATAAGGTTTGTTACGCCGCTTTTTCTCATCACCAGTCAACAATCCCTGAAGCGGGTGGTAGGCCTAAGTTGCATTTTAGGACGTGTGTGTGCGAGAAGGAGAGCGCCTAAACATATTTTACTACGGGAGGTCTATATCACATGTAACAGTGGACTTCTAAAGGCTGATGATTAATTACATGTTAGTTATCTCGTACCAAAGTAAGCAAAGCTATCGCAGCGTCAGAAGCCCTTCAACAAAGTGTAGCGATGAAGTAGTCAAAGGTGCAGGTAGTGATAAAAACCGGCCAAGTGCGAGTCGGACTCGCGCACGAAGGGTTCCGTACCAGTATCTATAAAAACGAGCAAAAAAAAAAAGTCACGTTTGTTTTATGGGAGCCTACTAAAATATTTATTTTATTTAATTTTTTACCTACTAAGTATTTGTTGTTATAGCGGCAACAGAAATACATCATATCTAACTATCACGGCTTATGAGATACAGCCTAGTACGACAGCCAAACAGACAGACAGACAGACGGACAGCGGAGCCTTAGTAATAGGGTCCTGTTTTACCCTTTGGGTACGGAACCCTAAAAAAGAATTGCTGAGGAACGGTCTCAGTGGCATGAATTTGGAGAGGCCTATGGCTAGCAGTGGCCTGTATATGTACTTAAGATTTCAATCACAGTTAGCTTCGATTTACAAACGGTTTCTAATGTAAATCACACTTTCGACACAGCCAGTGTAATTTGTCCGCACCGAGCCGGTTCAACAAAATAAAAAATATTCCAATGTATCTGTAGGAAGCCAATTTGAATGCCTGATTCACCTTATCGTGATATACAATAAGCTGTACTTACCTAAATGTGGAAAAACGACACTAAATCAACCGTTCCCGTAACGTTTCGCATCCCCGCCTTTAGCGGTCCACAAAAGGTATATTACCCCTCAAAAGATTACAATGGAAACCTCGAAATATGTTTCGAACATGATGCGAACGCACGCGAACAGAGATATGACTTAGTGATATATTGCGTTGGCTCAGTGAGGTTAGGTAATAGATAAACGGGACGGAATTGGGACAGTTTACAAGTCGGGACACACAAATGCAGGCATTGGGCGCAGGCAGAGCGTTTGCTAGGAATGTTGTACACAGCATAATGATAATTAATTGTGTCTAATTATTTATTGAATGTGGAGAGTGTGGTGTGACTTGATTCGCAGGATAGGAATTTTTGAAGATTGAGATAATAGGTATTACGGTATAGTTATTGTCCCGAATTGTATATAGCATTTTAATGTGCTGATTCCCACCAGTTTAGTAACGTTGGTTGTTACAATTTGAATATGAATATATGAATCGATTATCGGGACGTCCCAAGAAACTAAATCATTTGGCAGCACAATAGACCTCATGATACAACTTACAAAACAAGTTTGATGAAAGCGCACAAAAAGTGGGCAGTAAAGGGGAAGCGAATAATCACTGATAAAAAGCTGAAATGAAGAGTTTGAAACACCACAATAACCCGTCACGGTATCTATAAGTTCGAGTAATAAAGCGTTTTTAAATGCGTTTGTTTCAACATATTTCTCAGTCGTGTCAAACAACTCAATCTTGTAAAATTAATCAAGTAATAAATAAACAACCCTGGTTCGCTAAAAGTAAAATGTTTTTTTAAAGAAGATTTTATACACAAATATGTCGATTGAGATTTAGCCAATGGCCATTGTATTGTAAAAATCAATGCTCATTTACATCGTATAAAAATGATTGACTCGCCAATATTTGCACGGATTGCTCCTGAAACGAAGACCAACCTCAAAGAAGTAGACCTGCACCTGATTTTACTTTTAAAAATAAAATATGTTTATTGGACAACAATAAAAACCAATAAAACCAATTTATTTCTGTAAATAGGCTTTTCTAAGCTCTTTTACACGTCCTTTTTTTTCTCTACCACTGATTCGGGCCAATTTTGAGCAACAATGCTGATTGGTCTTAAGTTAAGTAGTCACTACCAGTGGCAATTTAGAAAAGGTCGTTTTCTACATTGACTTGACCGGGAATCGAACCCCGAGTCTCAGGTTTTTCTTTTATTGAAAAAATATCATGATCTCAAAGTAAAATAAAAACTGATTTCCCTAAACAAAATCGTAATTATAGCTAGTCGGTAAAATTATTGAGGAAGTGAATTTTAAGGATTTTGATGCCCATACCACAAAAAAGTTTACCAAATTCTTTTTTTTTACCAGGGCATAGACCAAGGGACGTTCCGGGATGTGATGCACAACACTTTCGACATGATAACCGAGGAGGCCATCTTAGAACGGGTGTGGATAACGTGGGACAGGGGCACGGCGGGAGGGGAAGGAGCCCTGAAGTTTGAAGCGTGGGTGCGCGGGCTCAGCGTGCTGCTGAGGGGGACAGAAGAGGAGAGGAGGAACCACTGCTTCGCTGTGTACGACTTGAATAGCGACGGGTTTATTACGAGAGATGAAATGTTCGTGCTACTTAAGTAAGTGGGACGTCCACCTACAAGGTGGACAGACGACCTGGTAAAGGTTGCAGGAAGCCGCTGAATGCCGGTCGCTTCAAACTGGACGATCTGAAAGTCACTGGGGGAGCCCTATGTTTAGCAGTGGACGTTTTTTTTTGCATCCTAGTTTTGCAGTTTGATATTAGGGCTTTCGTGATCACTTTTAATGTATCTTTGTTGACTCTCTCGTCAGACAAGTATATTATTGTGCAGACATAATTTGTTTACACAGGCAAATCCGAATATTGAGGGATTTTTTACTATAGAGGTTTTTTTCTCTAATTTGCCCTTATTTGCTTGTAGTTTCAGTACTTTCATTATCACCAAATATTAAGTAAGCCAAAAATTAGGTTGTTATCTTTCTTTTCTTCGACTTCGACCTCGTGAATTGGGAACCTCTTGACAGTTTAAGTCGGTTAAAGGCGGTGTTGAAACCAAAGTTATGTATTTTTTTTATTTTGTCCTAAAACTAAGTCCTTCATTTGATTCCCGGTCCGAAGACTCCGACCCGAGACGTAACTTAGATCACTGACTCTCAAGTCGTCAAATATGTCCCTTGCTCTGACCCTTTGCAAATACATGATCCTGTACCATGAACTAATTACTAACTTTCAGGAACTCTCTCCTCAAGCAGCCGGGGGACGAAGACCCCGACGAAGGCGTCAGAGACCTTGTGGAGCTCGTCCTGAGGAAGATGGACGTAGACAAGGACGGCCAAGTGTCGCCAGAGGACTACAAGTATTATTTAAATCACCTTATCATCTAAGCTTATCATCATCATCATTTCACCCATAGGACGTCTAATGCTGAACATAGGACTTCCAGATTTGCCAAATTCTAGCAAGCTAAAGTGACAAGGAAAGGGTGTAGAATCATCACTTAGCTAGCCCCAAACTAAGTACCGTATTTTCCTTCTTCTTCTTCTTTGCGTGTCGACTGTCTACTCAGGCTTTCATATGTTAGGTTAGGACCAAAACTCAGCCACTGATATAAAGAGAGAGAGAGAGAGAGAGAAAAAGAGAGAGAGAGAGAGCGAGATATAAATATTTTATTGAATTATTAGAAGTTGAATATTGCACTTTCGGTGGCCTTGAAAAAGATCCTTGCGTGTGCAGGTGTAGGGACACGCAGACAATGGCACATCTTTTATCATGTCCTGCGTATTTTCCCTTATTAGTTCGATATACTTGTCGGCGTATGTCCGTTACATACGCTTGTAAGAGTGATTTTTGAAGTAGACTTTTTGTTAGAGTAGTACCTTAGTCATCATCATCATCATCACCAGCCTATATTAGTCCACTGCTGGACACAGGCCTCTCCAAAAGGAGGATTTTGCCATAATCGCCACGCTTGGCAGGCGGGTTGGCGATCGCAGTTTGGCCAATGGTGGAAAGGAGACGCTGCTGCCCGTCTTCTTGTGGCGGTTCTCCTGTAGTAGCCTCTTACGACACCCATAGGAAGAGAAGGGGTGGTGCTATTCTTTTAACGTGCCGGCACCACACGACACACCTAAGTAGTTAATACGATTCTCAAGCTAAAGCTAAGAGATAAAGACAAACCCTAATGTGAAAGGCAAAGAGTACTTATATTAATATTCTTTGGTGTAAGGCTAAGGTACCAGAAGGAAGTTATTTTTTCTTTAAAAAATCTGACGATTTAATAAGACCTTCCTCCTTTGGGATATGAAGCCAGTTCAAGCATATTGCCTACTTAACATTTTTTTTTCTTTTACAGGGAGGCTGTAGAACAAGAGCCGCTGTTGCTAGAAGCGTTTGGACAATGCCTTCCGTCCAGGCGACATGCTATTGCCTTCCTAAAAACTTTGAACCCCAAGCCCAAAGACAATAGATCATAAAAAGAGTATAGACAAATAATTACGGTTTAAGTGAAACAGTTTTGACGGATGGCAGCCAGACAAGTAAGCTAGAAAATTATTGTATTAACTGATTTTTCTGGACTGCGATTTACAGTAGCTGGCCGGCTAATGCGTATACCAACTTCAATGTTATAAGGTTTTGCATATCCAACTAAAATTAGCCATTAATCTTAGCGAGACGTCAAATAAATGCTTGATAAAGTTCGAAGGCATGAAATAATAAGTACATAAAAATTATGTATATAGATAGGTATTAGGTAGTATGTAAGCTATCTCAAAGTGATTTGTCATTAATCACCGTTGAAACTACGTGAGATTTAGTAGATAAGCGAAACCTCCTCCTTTTTTTGAAGTCGGTTAAATAAGTATAAAATTTGTAATTGTAAATCGTTATGAAATAATAAGCGGAATAAAAGGATTATTTAAAGACCCAATAATTATTTTTGTTTTATACGTATAAAAAGCTATGTAAATACTTAGATTAAGATTTTTTTACATAAAAAAGTAAACACTTAGGTAATAAGGTACGTTTTATGTACTCATGATTGAAAGATTGAAAAAAATCAAGATTGAAAAAAACAGTTAGTCCATTATAAAATTGTTTATGTTTCCAGTCTTCGTACCTTAGTCTAAATGTAACAGACTCCTTGGTTCTTGGTAATTAAATAGGTATGAGTGAAAAAAACAATGCTCTCAAACTCCAAGTATGAAGCTCTGTCCTTTTCATCAATGCGCCACTTATTTATACACTTGTATTATTAGAATATAACTCTTATTTAGATGTGTATAAGGTGTTTCTTTCCGGTTGCTGTTACAAGGTCCATCTCGTTTGAGCCTCTAATCATGAGGGTCCAGCCCCGTTCCGACGAAGTCATTCATAGATAGGCCAGCCTTGTATGGTATGATACGGAAGATGAACTGAAAATAAAGATATAGATTTGTATAGTTCGCATAAACAGAACATTTAACACGGATCAACAGAAGGTTAAATATTTGTGCTAAAAAGTATGGGGTCGTCAGTGTCGTGACACTCGTGACACCTTATGGCAGTTTATATGGTATGAGCGAATCCTAAGTCTATGGTATGACTTGACACAATAGTATGCATATGTCACGGGGAACAGTGCATTCGTTTGCCTTCTAGCGGGGTACACGATCCTACTTGCCATCTTATCCAATCCAGCCTCAGAACTTCACAGTTGGGCAAAGGACTCTCTTGCCCATTTCTGTATTTAGCCTTTTATTAAGGCATATTCAAAATTTTCTTACATAATGTTGTCTACGCTGTTAATTTTAATTGCCTGTCGATTCTGTAAAAAAACCGCTATCACTTCGACAAACTCACTCATCAAAGAAAAGTAATGTGAACCCGCTCTGTAGTCAAATAGAGTCTTTATTCGTTTGTACCACTCAGTTTACGTAGCGTTTGGGCACAAATTACGTATAGCACCGGCGCGCTAGACAGATAGTCCACTCGGAACTAAGCGTCATAATCGTCACGCACAGATTGACAATTGCGTTTACTAGAAATCTCGGACGATCGGGGATAGAGCTATAGCGGGCTGTCACTCACGACAGTTTACTACGCATTGATCATTGTTACGTGCAAAAAATGGATAAGCGTTTTTATTACTGCTGCAGTGTGTTTGGATGTTTTAATACAACACAAAATTGTGATTACTTCAAATTTCCAAATAAAATTGAAAGGTATATAAAACTAGGTCTTGGTTTTTTCTAGTTAGTAAAGTAAAGTAAGTAAGTAGTAAAGCAAAAGATAAGTTTTGATAGCGATCAATTATTCATTTCATTCCACATTTAGCAGAAATGGGCTTTTAAATTTTTCCTAGCATATCGTCGCTGGTATAACACCAGTGTTTAAGGTAAGCGTTAAATAAAAGATAATAGACATATTAAATTATTGGTATTTTTACATTATCGTTGCTACGATAAACACATCACCTTGAAATGTGAGTATATAACAAGTTAGTACGTATAATTTCTGTCAACCAACGCGCAGCTGCCGCCGCTGTTAAAAACGACAGTCATTAAAGAAGCCAAGTTGAGGAGAGTAAATATTGCTTTGTCTTCCCATTTAGGCTTGGACGTATGATAAGATGAATGTATAAGCTAATTGATGTATCGGAGTAATAAAGCACACTAACTTATTTCAAAAATTCAGAATAGCAACCCTAGGTAGTCAGCCCAATTTAGGCAGTTGTTTTCAGGAATGGCGGGAGTAGACCTTCTGTATTTTTTCTATTTTGTGGTTTGGGCTTACGTTTAGATCAGTGGCGGGCATTGGTTTTATTTTGAGGTAGGCAGTAGGCACTGCAAATATTTATTAATGATTAAAATCAGTGGCTTCCATCATTAATACACATTTGTAAGTACCTACTGCCTTTCTCATTTAATTTATCAGGTAGGCACTGCGTAACTGCCTTTATGCACCACACGCCCCTGGTTTAGATTAATAGAATTGGTCTCCTGGTGGAAGTTGAAAACTTCCCAGCCAGGTGGAAGAAGAAAGGTCCCTTACCCTAATCCAGTCTATAGATTGCTAGTACCTACTACGTAATATATTTTTCTTTATCTTAGAAATTCCTCTCTGCCTTATCCATGTAAAGTCTTAAAGCATGTGACTAACAAACACACTTACCCTGTTAGCGTAGTATAGATCAGTAGGAATGGAGATCTCCGTGTGTTCTCTCCTGATGGCGTCAACAATCAGGTCAGCGGCAAACTCCTTGTCGACCATTTTGAAGAGACTGAAACGGACCTTAGGGTTTTTACAAAGTCCTGTGTCCACCATGGTCGGATAAATCGTCGTGAATTTGATCTGGAAATAAAATAATAATGGCCTTACGACAAAAATACAGACTAGTGGTAAAAACTTGTCTAAAGATTAGTCAACCAATTTGAAATGTTTGTTAATAATATGTCTCGTTTGTCTGATGTGTCAACATTTGAAATTGGTTGACTAATTTTTAGACAGTGCTTAAACCTAGCCTATCTTAGCCTCCTAGCCATAAAAGTCGTTTCAAATTAAGGATATTTCTGAATCGATCTATTACTCATCATAACTTGCAGAAAAATAACTTCAAAGGTGATTTAATTTTGAAAACGATGTTGCCGAAGTCAATTTCAGAGCCAACACCAAAAAATAATTATGATTTTACAACTTCAATTAGTTTCGACTTTCTGACAAGGGATTTTACTTCAAAGTGTGGTAGCCACTATGACTATGACACAGTATGCCCTATAACGGAAGTGGTACAAGGCATTATTCCTACACCTAAGCCTTAACAGGGGTATCCGTTCTTTCTACGACTTTCAATGTCATTGTAAATATTTCGTCTTTTTTGTAAGCTAATAGCTAATTCCTCCTGTGATCTTATACAATCAGTCTTGATTTGTCTAAAACTTACTCCGTTCGAAGCCCTGGACTTGTCTTCGTGCAGCTCCATAGCGATAGCTTCCATAATACCCCGGACAGCGAATTTGGACCCGCAGTAGGGCACGATGTTCCGTAAGCCCATCAAACCAGCCATCGAAGACATGGCGACGAGATGACCTCTGTTATTCGCCAACATCGTTGGGAGGAAAGCTTGGATGGTCTGGAAGTTTTGAAAAGTACAGATTTCTAGAGCCAAATTAATTAGTTCACAACGTTTCGCGAAACATATGAAATCGTGTAACTTCATTTAACTTGGGAATTAGCCTAATAACCCAAAAAGATGGCTGGCATGGTAGCTGGATGAAAAAAGCGAGAGACCATGCTCTTAGACGCGTTTTGGGGGGGCTTACATTCAGCAATGGACTGCAACAGGCTAAGATGTTGATGATGATGAACTTCATTAAAATCCATTAATCGGCCTGCGTTGTCAGTCATCTCACAATAACATTTGCTCCTTTGCAAAATTCGAATTAGCCGCTTGGCTTTGTAGTCAGTTGCGCGAATCACTACAGTAACTGCATTATACCTGGTTTGGGTTAGTTGGTTTTTATTGTTAATCCTCCTACTGACTATTTTCTTTCATAATTCTGTTTATTTTTGTGTGTTAAAGACAGCTTAAACTTGGTAGGCTAATGCAAACGGATGTTCCCATTTTCACTTATTACAAATAAAAACCTAGTTATTGATTGACAAAGTCTGCCTTACCCATAAAATTCCAAGGACATTGATGTCGTAAATGGCCCTGATTTCCTTCTCGGTATGCCTCAACAGAGGTTTGCAGGGCATGATGCCGGCATTGTTGTGGAGGATAGTCACGTCACCGACCTCTCTCTGGACTTGTTCCGCTAGTTTAAAGACAGCTTCACGGTTTGTGATGTCGCATCTAAAAGGGTGATGTTCCATTTCATCATTTCAGCCACAGGACGTCCGTCGTCCACTACTGAACATAGGCCTCTGCCGTGACTTCCAGATCGGCTGGTCGGAAGCGACCTGCATTCAGCGGCTTCCTGCAACCTTTACCAGGTCGTCTGTCCATTGGACATTTTCCTTACTTTTTTCAAATGACCTACTTAAGCAATATTTATTTTTTTAACTCTAAATCCAATCGAGTCAACAAAGAAGGAGGTTCTTCTTTCGACTGTATTTTACTGTGTTTTGTATCATTACAAAAATACTACTTATTTTATTAGTAGTAAATATAACAGCGCTTAGCAGGGATTCAATTCTTGAATTTCAATACTCACAAGCAAAAAGCCCTAAATGCCTTTTAAACAAGGCTTTCTGGACAAGTTTGGTCAGTTTGTAATCAGCAGAAAGCTTAAAAATTCCTTATGCTCGTATAGTAACAGAAAATGTACTTAATCAGCAAAATATATTACCCTGCCTAGCCTGTTGTGTAAGGCTTTGAATTCTAAGACAAATAAATAAGGTTCAAAGTATGTTGGTCAGCATTATTCCACGGTATAGGTTGCCACGTCACATCGCACTAGAGCCCTATGCGTGCTCTAATAACACTACTCACACATAGTGGAAAGCCTTGCCCTTCTCATTGTGGATCAACTTGGCGGTCTCCTCGTTGTTGGTGGGGTTGACGTCGACGCAGACCACGGTGGCACCCAGCCGGCCGAACCGCTGCGCCACCTCGCGGCCCATGCCGTGACCTGCTCCGGTGATCTGAGGAATTATCATTCATCATTGAAATAAGTAAGTATAATACCATATTTTGCAAGGGAGCAGGTAGTCGTAAGAATCAGAGTCTCGCTTCATAGGCAGTTTGCATCCCGAAGGGTACGATACGGATTTTTTCCAATTCTTGGCAGTTAGGCAAACATCGTTAGAACCAGGTCCAAAATTAGTCTGATTTTAAGGATTACGGTCTGATAGTTAACCCCAGAACCGGAAAACAAAATTCAAAAAATTACTATTAAAACAGAGATGGTATCGTGGTTTAATCCAATTTGAGCCAAGATAAATTTTATCTTGATCAAAATCTTTCCAAATTGTTTTTTCTTTACATTAATATTGGTCGAGTGAACTGCGATAAATCGATTTCGACCCAAGTAATTTGGAACGACAAAAAACATAGTAAAATACATGTTTATGTGTCTTTCAAACAAGTAAATAATTCAATAATATAATTAGGATTTACAACTAGTTTAATTGTGTAAGTCTTGTAGCCTAGACTGATACTAAATTATCTTATCTGTTCAGAGCTGTTGGTTAATTATTTAAATGAGCATAACAATAATTACTGGAGCAAAGCTTAGTGATGAATTTTATCGATAAAGCCGATTAATCAATGAAATAAAAACAATATTAGGGCAGTTAAATTAAATACTTTTTTGCATTACTTTTAAACTTTACACTATAAGTTTACTATGGTCAGTATGTTTACAAGAATACCTACATGTACCCGTGAGTACCTGCGTGACCATGTTTTCTGCTCTACACGTTTTATCGTATAAAATGTCATGTACAGTACCTAAGACCTTTTTCATTTACGATACTTGTTAATTTAGCAATAGCTTGTAATGATTTGTTATAAACGAATTTCTCACTTTATGCATTCATAAATTATAGACGGCAAGTGTGATTACGGCGGGACCGGCCTGGACAAAAATCGCCGCACTAAGCGATAGACAGAGAAAGCTTCAAGAGGTATATGTCCAATAGTGGACCAAATACTTAAGCTAAAGAAGAATAAGATGAAAAAGAAGGATTTTTTAACCATTTCTAAATAAAGTGATCTCGCACACTTGGCGAGATCAAATCAGAAATGCGAAGATTCGTGATCGAACAAACTGACATAGCCCGACGGATTAGCAACAAAGGTAAAGTGGCAGTGGGCGGGGTACATAGCACCTAGAACTGACCGCCGATGGGGCATAACAGAAACTAAAAAAGGTTCTGGAATAGATGCCATGTACCGGCAAGCGCAGCGTGGGACGTACTCGTACATACACATATAAGGTTGACAGACGACCTGAAAAAGGTTGCAGGAAGCTGCTGAATGCAGGTCGGGACAATCTGGAAGTCACTGCGGGAGGCCTATGTTCAGCAGTGGACGTCCTGTCGCTGAAGGTATGATGATGAAATAAAGTGAACTCACAAGTATAATGTCTTCGCTGACATCCTTCGGCTCTGGCGGGATGATCCACAAGTAGATAGCCTTCAGTATCTCATAGTTCGTGACCAGGAGCGCCCATATCAGCTCGAAAACTATCCTCGCTGCAGCGATCACCAACGGTTCCTCCGACCTGCAAATAAATATCTATACATCAGAATTGGTAACTTTGTTTACGTCAGAAAATGAAGGTTCAACAATCAATTAAATAAATACATTTAAAGCCATTGTACAGCTTTAACTTTCCTGCTACTTTTGTCATCGGTTTGCGTTTTTGCGACTTTTTAAGCCGAAAACAGTGAAAAGCGATCAAATATTTAGCGATATTGCTGAAACGCGATGCAGTTGTTAAATCGCAGATCGCTTAGGTACATGTACACCTTACACGTACTGTAAGGATACTTGACCAGTTGTTTGCTGGAATTACATACATACCTTAAATAAATAATAAATAAACAGCGATCATGCCATGTCCGTCCCGACGTCACGGTCATGCTCGCTGTTTCGATGAAAGTTCATATTTTGACAATTGGATGTCGATATATCGTTATATCATATCATATCGTGTTTTTTTGTTCATGCTAGAGGGGCTGGGGTGGTTAGGGGTTATTATGTGAGACACCTACTGTTACTGTATCTACCCAGTGCAAGTCCACGAAGAAGATACCTAAGTTTCGTAGCAAGACAACATAACTATGTAGAACTGAAATTTAGTAGATTGATTTCTATGACGACACGATAAATGAATAAAATGAAATCTTACCAAGAATACGCAAGTTAATGATCGTAACTTTAATAATTACCTACATCTTCGTTTTTTAAAGATATTTCACGGCTTATGTACTTGTAACGCAGTAACCAACTGAACTAGCTTACGAAAATGTGGCGATTAAATTTGTAACTGGCTCTAAGCCAACTATAAAACGAAACAAACACGCCATTATATCATTCGCCAAAATATACATCGTATGGATCATTCATTCATTCATCATTCCTTCTTTAATACAACCGCTGAAATGAGTGAGACTCTTCGACCGAGTCTCTTGTCATATTAAAAGTTAAAAGGAAACAAGAAACGCCTAAATAAAATATGATGGTCATTCTAGGTTGCCATTGAACAACTAAATTAGGTTATCGGCCCTGTCTGATTACCTACTTAGATTAGGTAGGTATCGATTAATATGATTAACTAACCATCATCATCATCATATCAGTCTGTTGCAGTCCACTGCTGGACATAGGCCTCCCCCAGTGACTTCCAGATCGGCCGATTGGAAGCGGCCTGCATCCAGCGTCGTCCTGCAACCTTTACCAGGTCGTCTGCCCACCTTGTGGGTGGGCGTCCTACGCTGCGCTTGCCGATACGCGGTCTCCATTCCAGAACCTTTCTGCCCCATCGGCCGTCAGTTCTACGTGCTATGTGCCCCGCCCACTGCCACTTCAGCCGGCTAATCCGTCTGGCTATGTCAGCGACTTTGGTTCGTTCACGGATCTCCTCATTTCTGATTTGATCTCGCAAAGAAACACCGAGCATAGCCCTTTCCATAGCGCGCTGTGCAACTTTAATCTTCTTAATAAGGCCCATAGTAAGGGGCCACGTCTCAGTTCCGTATGTCATCACTGGTAATTAAGATAATTATTATACATTATAGTAATTCTGGCATTTCTGGCCTAAAAATAATGCACAAGACTGTATTGCTATTATTGTGTGCATGCTTTTATGTGACTTTTACTGTGTTTTTTTTCTAATTTAAAAAATAACCGGCCAAGTGCGAGTCGGACTCGCGCACGAAGGGTTTCGTACCATTACACACGGCATAAACACGGCAAAAAAATCACGTTTGTTGTATGGGAGCCACCTTAAATATTTATTGTATTCTGTTTTTTAGTATTTGTTGGTGTAGCGGCCACAGAAATACATCATCTATGAAAATTCATTTCTCTAACTATCACGGTTCATGAGATACAGTCTAGTGACAGACGGACAGACAAACAAACAGACAGACAGACGAACAGCGGAGCCTTAGTAATAGAGTCCCGTTTTACCCTTTGGGTACGGAACCCTAAAAATGCAACCAAACTCACCTTTATAAATATAATACATATACTTTTTATGGACACACGTCAAACCAAATGAATGAGTTCAAACACGAAGGTGTCACTAGTCATAGAACAGCTCATCCGACCACCTCTTGTCTCCTTCATCAGAGCAGCTTAATTAATTATAGGTACTTAAATAATTCTACTGCCATCCGGATTACATACAAAACTCAAAATCGATACGAAAACAGAAGAATGTCAAACTCGACTTCTTATCTCTTTAATATACAGGTTGACTTCTTTATCACCATCTAAACCTTTTGAGAAGACCTGTGGTACAAACGAACAACTCGTTCTATTAGACCAACTCTCTGTTCCATACACTTTTGTCGAATGAATATTGATATTTCGTCAATTTTCATGGTTTATATTGTTGGATTTCTCGCCGCCCCGAATAGCAGAATAAAAAATAAAAACATTAAAAACGCTGACCAAAAAATAATAACTGTTAGGTGGTATGAATTTCGCCGGGTCAGCTAGTATCACATAGTCAGATAGTCACTGAAAAGTATGTTATAAATAATTTCAGACGTTTAAAACACCGATATCAACAGCTGCAGTTTACTATATAGCCGGCATTGATAACCGAAAAATAACAATACTTATGTACCTACATTTTTTTACATGCTTTCCTAACCGAGCTAAACTCATTTAGTCTAAAACAGACTGGGCATAATTATATTCATAAGAAAATAATTTATTCTGTTTATTTTAAATACTGATTACTTACATGTTTCTCCAAGTTATAATGCCTGCGAATCACCACACGGACTGGCAAAAGGTATTCAGCTGGTGAGTATATTTAATCAATAAAGATACGATAACAGCTCGATAACAAAACGATTTGCTGATTATTCATGTACAGTACACGGTCATAAGTTACACTGTTACGCCAAAACGAACACTATAAATACTATTTTGGGCAATAACTTCCAATTTTATTAATCATTTTCACTAAAACCGACTGAATTACGCATAAGATATTGCACACATTATGAGGATCTTATTGAGAAGAGAATTATCTCAAAACTAGCATTCATGCACTATAAGTAAGTACTTATGTAGGTATGAGACGAGATAATGCTTTGATAACGATGTTTGTTTGACATTTACTACCTTCACAAGGCAATTGTGAGAACAGACTATAATTATCTTTGATATCAAGACATAATTTAATCTGCCTTGCAGAATAGAACAGCACTTTGATTAGACGAGATCTAAATGGAGATCTATTGTTATACTTTACTATACTTACACATAATTACCTAATAAGTTTCAATTTTACCAACTTACAGTTCTGTCACACATAACACTGAACAAACATACCCCCGAATTCGACCAAACCTCTGGTTCTGTCACAGAATATATTAGTAATATGGTATTATTTTACTTTTGTTTTTAGTTACACAAAATGTTTACCTACCTACATGTGAAGAAAAATAAGAATTTGAATTGTAAATTTGTTTTCGCTAACCTGTACCTTTTCATCACACCAGACGCTGTACTCTTCAATCACTTTCCTTGACAAGGAAAAACGATACCTCAAGAACAATGTACCTATATTTAAGTATCAAATATAGCCGCGAAATTGTAAAAAAAAAACGTAATAGGAATCTTCTTACGTGTAAATATCGTAATATCGTATAGTTGGCTGACAAAACGTAGATATATCGTTACTTACTACTTTATTATTTATACTGATAATGTATTTATTATATATTATTAATTATAATAATAATTAAATTATTACTTTGTAAAACTCTTCACCGCTTCCCCCTCTCAACTTTTACCTCACTGTCCTCTACCTGAAGGTTGTCTGGAAGAGATCGCTTCAAGCGATAAGATCGCCTAAATTGTACCATTCAAAATGTACTTTTCTCTGTGTACTGTTTGTTTTATGTGGTGTGCAATAAAGAGTATCTATCTATCTATCTACTTAGGTATACATTTTTGATACGGTTTTAATACAGTTTGAACAGTTGGGTCGATACTTCATTAAAAGTCTGAAATACAGTACCAATAAATGTTTAACTACCTATTATCGAAATTTTGCAGCATGTCTCTTCATTTACTTAAGAGGAAAAGAGATATTTAGCTCTAAATTAAGCTTAGAGAGTTGTTTCTTAATTTATTGCAAAAAAGATCTACTTAGGTACTATAGGCATAGTATTACTAGCTATAGGTTACTACTTTGTCTTTTTTCACCCTAACCGGGATCCCAACCGTTTAAGTTCAAGGCATTTTATTTTGCAACCATAGATTTTGACTCTGACTTAGGCAAAACGCCGCGCCACCTAACTAAACTAAACAAACAGTACTTCATTAAGTACCCTATCAAAAATTAAGCGCAAAATCATTCTTGAGAGATCGCGCAACAGTAATAAAATAACAGGCGCTTTTGAAGACAGTGGAACTCCACGTAATAAAGGTACCTGGTTTTGGACATCAACATTCAGACTCAGGAAATCATCGTAAATAAGGGCACCAATCAAGACTAATCATTAGAGCCCCAACAAGATAGTTTTAGTTTAGGTATTTATTTGTCCTCTTCTTCAGATCCTGAACATAAGAGTTAATAGTTTCTGTCTAGACATTTCAAATAAGACTTACTTATGACCTTCAGACTCCATCATCAGAACACCAGTACCAACTAGAACTATGCGTCATCAAAAGCAAATAGTTTTTGTTTAAAGTTTAAAGAAATATTAAACACAAACACTTCCAAGTTAATATATTTAACAACTAAGTTTGTTAAAATATTATGCTAATACGAAGAAGTTGCACTAATAAGTCATTTGCAATAATATTTTACAGTCGTCATACCAGGCTCAAATAGAAAATTTGCAATTAGAATACTCTTATGCTAGGGCCACACTACGTTACCGTTTACCGCCCAATTACCACATTAGTGTTGGCATTAAATTACATCCCAAATTAACGCTATAAGTGGTGTGGTTACACTAGAGATTACCGAGATATGGCAATGAACTAGGCAATAAATATGTCATTTTTCAAGATGGCGGCTGATGTTGCGGCAGTATTGTATTTTATGGCGGTCTTTTACTATAACATGAATCTTTTACATTATAACAAAACTAAACCAAGACTTAAGCATTCCTTAAAAATTTGAGCACCCTTGCATTTGACCACTCCATATCGGTCAGCACATGCTTTTCGGTCGAGCTCATGTCGCACACTAAACAAACGGTAGTGTGGCCACTTCACGCAAAAATTACCGCGGTAATCGTCTTTGATGTGCGAAAAAGACCGCCACCGGAGCTATTTCCTACCGTCATAATATGCCAAATTGATTGACATTACAAAATTACAGTTTTGTTTCAATTATGGCCATAATTAGTTTTTCTTTTGTTCATTAGGTAGGACCTCCTTTTATTTTTTGTTTTTTTTGAAGTTGACGAATTGTTTAAAACGCTGTAGTTACCTATAAAAACATATCTTTTACACGTGTTACCCATAATTCTCTTACTGTACTGTTTATTGATATGTAGCTGGTAAATCTGTATTAATAAAATAAAATAAAATAAATAAAATAATTATTGCTACTCGTATATCACGGTAGTGTGGCCGTAACATATTTATCTGCGGTCCATGTTTATGTACCCCTTTAAGATACAAACCAAGACAGCAAACATCTATGTTAATTGTTTTAAAATTTATTTTTGTTATTTGTTCTTCAGAACAAAAAAAAACATAAAACATATTTTAAAAAACTCGCATGTAATGCGAACTCAAAGGATGTTATGGAAACAAGAAAGATATAAAGAATAAATTTGCATTAGGAGTCATCAAATGCATGTTTTACTTGATGCGACATCTGCTACGTGGATTTCATGCCTAAATGAAAATAAACTATTTTTAAAAAATTTGAAGAAGAATCTTATCTACAAAATGCAGTCGGAGAGGTTGAAAATAATGTAAATCATAATATGCTGATGATGTCTCCGACTGCATTTTATTATTAAGTTTACTATCTTATTTTTTTTAAATTAGTTTTCTCTGTAGGTGTATTTCATTTCGTTAGTTATGAGCTCAATGTTCCTGGTTTCGACTATTGAACTACCATTAGCCTAACCTCCTGGCTACATGATCACATTAGCAACATACTTTACATCATCACTTCAGAGTTATAAATCGATATAAAAATTTGACTAATTAAAATCGACTTCCGAGACATAATTACATCAGTTTACAAGTGAGCTCAAGAATCTTCAATAATGTTCAGTCACGGTACGGTGGAAAATGACAGCATGACAGGCAATACATATTTTAAAGATAGCACGATCGTGGCGTTTGTCGGTTTTGTTTTGATATTTTTTTCCTCATTTTTGTACTTTTGTACCAAACATCACGATATTACACGCGTGAATAATTTTATTTACTCCGAGGAATAAGAAAAATATAAATAAAAACCGAAAAACTTAACAACAAATTTAAAAAAACTATAGAATTTTGCGCATGTCTTAAGTCCAGACGCAAAACACTCACGCAATTTCCATTCAAGTTTATTTCTTAAACAAGCAGCATTTTTCCCGATAGTTGGTCACCTTGCCCGACCGAGCAATGCAGAATCAATTCCGCAATTTTATTATTGCCCAACTTTTGCTCTTTTATTTGCGTAGTAAAACGTTCCTACAAAAGAACACAGTTGAAAAAACCGGCGAAGGTTGTAAAAAGGTTTCTTCGAATGAATATAATTTAAGTACATACAACATACACATACCCATACAATGTTTACGGAAATTTAGAAATAAATCCTTCAAGGATGCTTTTATTTGCTGCTGCAAAAATCTCTAATATTTATTAATTTATTCACAGCTTATAACAAAAGACGAGGATAGCCAATAAGTCAAAAATGTTAGGTTTTATTTATTATTTTTAGATAACTACGCCATGGGCAGCTTTTAATAAAATATACTTAGGAAGAACTCAGTAATATTGAAAAAAACCGCAACATCACAATAAAAATGTAATATTTTATTTTAAAAAAAACAAACAGTATACTATGTATTAATAATATTAAAAAGACAATAGATAAATTTCCATAAGCCTTAGTTTCCACCTCTGAAACAGAACCTTAAGAAATAGTTAAGAAGGTTCCCCTTTTTAACTTTTAGGTGGATAAAATTTTTAACTATGGTATACTAATCTATAATTCATGCAAATCTATCAATTTTATAGTTGGATTGTAAAACTCCACAACTCAAGATCAGCTAGACCGATTTTATGATTTTTGATCTGATGGCTTAGTTTGGCTCCTCCTCTAATAGCAGAATAACAAGTTTTTTACTCTAGCTCGATTGACGTTGCTTCGATTATCAAAACCTTGATGGTTTACTACCTACATCGATAGGTCGTTACCTAAAGTCGTTGATATTGTATGTATAAGGTGTAAATAAATTATGGACTGCATTTATTAGATAGAGTAGAATTGTAATTTATTTCGTTCTAAAAATATTCCATTAGTATGTAGGTAATCTGTGTAATTAAACGGAGTGAAATGGGGTGATAAGACGTATTCCACGCGTGCGAGCGTAGCAACGGCCACAGCTAAAAACGTGGGTTTAGTAGGTTATAAACATGAGTAAATAAGGTTATTTCTCCATACTAATAAATAAAGTTATAATGGCAAAAACGCAATTGGGTGTATTTGGTAACACAAGTGGGCATGGACAATCATTAACAGCATTATACTATGGCTCGCCTTGTAACAGATAAGAATACAATTGCAGCAAGAGTAGCCAAACCCAAGTTATTTAATTTTGTAAGTAAGATAGAGCTGACCACCGATGGGACAAAGGTTCTGGAATGGAGAACATGTACCGGCAAGCAAGGTCAGCCCCTCTAGCACGAGTAACAAAATACGATATAATACGATATGATATAGCGATTTTAAACTTTTATTGTAACAGTGAGCATGTCCGTTCCGGCGACGTCACGGTTATGTTCGCTTTTTGATAAAGTTCATATTATGACAAAAAATATGCGATAAATCGCTAGGTATATCATATCGTGTTTTGTTGCTTATGCTAGAGGGGCTAGTAGGACAGACGACCTAGGTGGAAGCCGCTGGATGCAGGCCGCTTTCAACCGACCAGATTGGAAGTCTCTGGGGGAGGCCTATGTTTAGCAGTGGACCTCCTATCCTATGACTGAAATGATGATGATGAGGTTTTAATTTAAAGCCGGGAGATTGCGGGTTCGAAAATGACACTTAGGTACAACATTTAAGCCTAAGTGTGACTTAGTCATTACTTGTAAAATCATGAATGAGTATACATTTATGATGTCACCCGTTATTTAGCCGCATAAAGCTTTTGCTTAGTTTAAAGCTATCATTGCTTCTTATTACAGACAATCGCTCGTTACTAAGGTATCTGTTAAGCTTTATTTATTAGTTTGAAAAAATATCAAAACACCGTATCGCAATATGATTCCTCGTTGCAGTTTGTATAAAGTTGTGATATGTGTTTCTCCATAAATGTCGCAAGCTGTGTGCCAACTCGGATCATCGGCCGGCGCGCAGACCACTGACCACTGTGAAAGTAGTTGTGGCTTGTGTGCTGGGCTTATGGGACATTGGTCGTTGCAAAGTTGCCGTTGCTTTAAGTGTTCCATTTGATGTCTAGACTAAGTTTCCAAGTTACAGTCTTAATTGAACTGGTTTAGGGCTATGGAGAGGAGCTGTTTTAGGCAAATGACAAACAAAACGTTAGAAACCCATTCTAACACCAACTCAAGTAACTCCCCATAGACATGATAGGGCATTATGGAATGCGTTTATTTGCCCTCAGCGCCACAAAAGCTGATGATCCATTCTTTAATTGCCAATGTTAAGAAATTCAATAGCAACAATAAATGGCTATTAACCTTAAGTTGTGTACCAATTCTCAACAGCGCCGCTGCGCGCGCGCAGAAATTCAGCCGACCTTGGACTAGAAAGCGCTGTTTCGTGCCGTGTCCTTGGCTCCGCGCATCGCATTACGCACTATATTGAACTTCTAATCCTAAGTATTTTAATTGTTTCGAACTATGGAAATTTTATTATTACTATGAATACGTAATTACATAGCACATAGCACGTAGAACTGACGGCCGATAAGGGAAGAAAGGTTCTGGAATGGAGGCCACGTACCGGCAAGCGAAGCGTGGGACGTCCACTCACAAGGTGGGCAGACGACCTGGTAAAGGTTGCAGGAATCAGCTGGATGCAGGCCGCTTCCAACCAGCCAATATGGAAGTCACTGGGGGAGGCCTATGTTCAGCAGTGGTCGTCCTGTGGCTGAAATGATGATGATGATACGTAATTAACTCTAGGCTAGCCTTTTGGTTCTGGGTATAACATGGTCATTGTCGCTTCAGGTTGCTGATTTTGGAAACGGCGGCGTTTCGTCACTCTCGCTATCTGACAGATGCTTCGTTTACTCATCCTTTGTAGGATGAGTAAACGAAACATCTCTGTTTAGCAAGGAACGAAATCATTCCTATCGATTCGCTGGACAGGCAGCTTAGCCTGGTAAAGGCTGTTGCGTTAGCTGGAAAGGAAGGGTTATGATCCAACAGAATGCAACGGGGCTTGTTGAAAGCAGCTTACGTTTAGTAGTGGAGTCCAATAATAGAAAAATAATCGAAACAATTAAGCAATAATAGAGCGGCTGTTTTTCCAACATTACGTTTATTTAAAAAAAACTGTAAAAATAATTTCATACGTGTTTTTAGGTCTATAAAACATGTACATGTATATCATTTTTTAAATCAATTTCTTTGATAGCTGTTGGTCAGAAATAGCATATTCGCTAAGCACGAATCAAATGCGATGTATACAAAATGAACGACTTTCTCACACGATGACGCGTTGCCGGTGCAACTAACAAACAGCTAACAGTTAGGAAACTGGCTCTTAACGCTGCGTGCACTCCTGCGCATTCTTTTAACTTTATGGCCCCTGAATTATTGGTACCATAAAGATAATTCAGACGTTATCGTAAAAAAAGCTAAGGCTAAGGCGGTAATCCCTCGGTGAACTTAGGACTAAAGAAAGGATTGGATGTACCGCTAAATTAATAATAGGAGCCGGCAAGCGCAGCGTAGGGCTCCTCACCCACGCCCATAAGGTGAACAGACGTTCTGGTTGCAGGAAGCCGCTGCAATGGATGCAGGGCGCTTCCATCCGACCCATCTTGAAGTCATATGTTCAGCAGTAAACATCCTGTGGCTGAAATAATTATAAAATAAAAAAATATATATATATTTACCTGACATAGAAGATGGCATAGAGTTTGTTTTTGTAGTTAACAAGACGTTGCCAGTGAATGCGCTGCAAGTTTCAAAATTCAGAATCTTTCCCCGGCGTATATGCACAACTCACCAAAATTCGATCGCAACAAAGAACGCACATGGGGCAAGCAAACAGAAACTTTTTTTAAGGCAAATACCAACTACGGCTTAAATAGAAAATTGATTTTACTCGAAGAAGCCAGTTTTATTATGGGTATATGAGAGAGTAAATTAAAAATAAAACGTAAAAAAAAACATAAGTTTAATACTTACCTACAAACGATTAAGTATCAAGCGATCTTCGTTCGTGATAGGACATTACATTGATGAGTCAATACACTTATCTTAAAACATAAACAATATGTTAATAGTATAATAGCACTGGACGGCGTAGCGTTATCGGTCGTGGTCGGCGTAGCTACCGTGCTTTATCACAAAATCAATTATATCTGACTTAATCTACAAATTGTGTAAAACTTTCTTACGAATATTCTTTGCGTAACACCTGCAAGATGATTATATATTTTTCTCATCTATTTGAAGTATCAAATCAAAGCTTGAACGCCTTTTAAATTTTATTTTGGCAAAATAATATTGATATCATTTACATAATAAACCTTATTGATGACAGATTACCTGGTAAACGTTGCCAGGTCGCTTCCGACCGGCTGCTCTGTAAGTCAATGGGGGAGGCCTATGTTCAGCACTGGACGACCTGTGGCTGAAATTATGATGATGAAACCTTATTGATTAATTTTATGCTTAAGTTATACATGGCGTGATTCTTTCTACCCATACCATCTTATTCTTGTGCCCAACAGGGTTATTAGTGTTCTATTTAGCTAAAGTACCTGAGGAACGGGTTTGCAAACGACCGTTTGCCATTCTATAATTAGTCCTTCAGTCCGCTGCTGGGCATAGCCTTTTCCCAATACACGCTACTGAGCCCAACCTTCAGCTATTCTTTTCTATCCTTTGCGAATCTCTTCGCTCCGCCTTGTGGGAGGAAACTCTACGCTGCGTTTGCCATATCGCGGTTTCCATCCAAGAACACGTCTACCCCATCATCATTAATTTTGGCAGGGACACCAGCACATCGAGATCAATTAAAAAAGTTCGTCTTCAGAATTGATCCGAACTGTTAATATATCTTTTGCCTTCACACCGATTTGATAGGCACGCGATTGTGCGTATTTTTGCTTCTTTGACCGGAGGGTACGACTGAAGTTCGAAAGACACTACGCCGACAGACGGACAGTTTTTTATGTTGTTGATTACCTAATTAAGACAAAAAACGTTGTATAGATTTGTGTCCTTATACGTTTTTATTTTGTTTTTTCATAATGTTTTCTTTATTTTGTTGATGTTGAGTGAGATCTTTCTTCGTTTTGTATGTTCTTCTTTTTTGTTTCTGCTTTTTTTTTGTTCTATTGTAATGTACTGTACACGTGATACGGTACTGTTTTTCTTCTTTCTGTGTGCCGTCACAGGTGCCGTGGTGCTTGTATGCGGCGGCACATCGGGCTATCTGGGATGTCGGGGTTCTTGTATTTCTACAGGGGCCCGGAGTCTGTAATGCTATGGTGTTCCGATGTGCCGTTGCGTCACTCGCCGTAGTCGCCGTATGCCTACCGTCGGGGTCTCCGCCGAAAATCAGCGTCGTGATAAGTCCCCGGCTGTCACGACAAATGCTGAGCGGGGGCCTTTTTGACACAAGCCTTATCGTAATTGTTTTCTTCCTTTATTTTTCTTGTTCTGTATTTGTGTCAAATAAACCATTTTCTATTTCTATTCTATTACCTAATGATCATTCAAGATTTGTTCGGTCTGAATAAAGGGATTTAAAAAAACAATAAAAGCAAACCCTGCGTGATACAGAACAGTGGTTTTACTGTCATTTTATACATATCGTGATATTCTTCATTATCATCAGATTTTGGAAGTGCACCGCTGGACATCCTAAGCACTGCAACCTTCTTCTAGTTCGGTTCGCTCTTCATCCTATCTCTAAGAGAAACGTAATATTATGTCAGGCGAAATAGTTGCATAGTTTACTTATTTTTATTAAGTAATAGTATTTAGGAGTAGGTTCATGTCAAACAATGAAATTATATTCAAAGTCATGGCTACAGTTGGTCACATTTCAAGGTCGAAATGACGTTATGTCACGAGTCATGACATGATGACTGGCAATGACGGAGCCTTAATTTTATCGTTTCGTATTTAGAATACTGACTATGCATGCATTTATACATTATAGAAAACATTAATGAACACAAAATAATTGTTGGTAGAGTCAACGGGACCAGTAGGTAAGTATCCATGAAGTACTATTATGTCAAATCTATGAATTGGTTCGTTTAGTTCATTCATCAAACTCGAGCCGGTCCGCAGCTGCCTTCGGTGGAATATTTCAGACCTTGAATTAACCCAATTCATTTTCTGAACGCATAGATAGTACACAGATCACAGCACGCAGTCGGTTGGCGGTAGTTCGTGTGTCGTAGCGTCTGGCGTGGACGCGTCAGAAAGCGCGTGAAACGCGTTCCCGCGTTCTAAATTTAAATAAAACAGGATAATTTGGAGTTGCAGATTGTTTTCTGTAAGTACAATGCTAAACATTTATTTGTCATGCTTTAAAAAAATTACAGTTTGTGTTAGCAAAAACAATCATTCCAACAAAATGCGATAGCCGGCCGGTAAAATATGTAATTAGTTGCTGATCAATGAGCGAGTAATAACTGTGATTAGTTCGTAGCTACATCCGTATGTTTTTAAATTTAATTTATACTTAGTTTTATATGAAAATAAATAAATTGAGTTTAGCTTACAATTGTTTCGGAGGTATTTTTTGTTATCGGATTAATCCAAAGAATTCTGTAAATTATTTATTTCTACATCATTTTAAATGTTTATAATGAATAGAAACCTGTAAAAAATCATGACCTATTTATTTAACATAAATCAACTAAATTAAATATTTGAACCACCATAACAGTTGTGGCAAGTTACTTGCCATTTCTTCCCAATTTCGGTGACATTATAGCATAAAAGGCTTTGTATGCACATTAAGTGCAAGTGCGTTTTGAAACACGCGCAGTACCTACTCTAGATTACGATTGTTAATTTTTGTCGAAAAAATTTTTTTCGTCAAAAGTTATTTTCTTGAACCGTTTTTTTTTGACAATCAAAATGAAATACCACACGAGGATTAATTAAGTATAGTAAATATTAACAGAACTAATTAAACTCCAATCTCCAATGTCAGTGGCGCCAAGTAGCAGAAAAAAGATAGGTCTGTTTGTGTGCGCTTACCATACGATCTATTTAAATTACCTAAAAATACTTAGCTCTCGCAAAAAAAAAGGAAAAACATTCAACCGATCTTGTATATTATGGGTTTTACTTTTGGTTTACTGAATCGTTAAAACTGACCAGTGTCTTGTTCATTTTAACTATTTAAATCTTAAAATCATAGATTATAATTTTTATTATTTATATTAACAACTTTCGCACAAACTTATATTTAGTATACAAAAGGTGGACTTGATGCAAGAAGCATTCTCTGCCGGTCAACTATTAGGTCATGCAGAAAACTTGCAAAGGGTGCGGTGAGTGTAACTGATAAAATATAGCAAAAAAATATCGGCTCACAATTTTCAAACAATGCACTATAATTACTTTAATTATTTAAACTTTTAAGACACGTGCAGCATTTATTATGCAAATCTTTAAATCATAGAACAATGCGATTTTAATTACTATAATCACCTAGACCATGTTAATGAATAAAATCAATCATATAAGTTAATATTAATAAATCATTCTACAAAACAGAAAGATTATACAATTTTTCTATTGCCTGGCACATAATTGTTTTTTTTTACATGCCTAGACACAAAACGGATTTGTTTTTTTTTGTTTAGCATGAAAATTTACTTTAAATGATGATATCAAACTGACTTCACCATATATGCCTATGTTAAGATATGCATACAAATAGGCTAGTTTCGGCTATACCTAACACCCTGGAGACTCGATTACATCGGACTAACGTTTAGTCACTGACCTTACACACCTTCCATCCATCCACACTAAACCCGTCAGTTTATTTTATTAGTTCTATCTTCTAGGCCTCTAAGGGGTGATTCTACTGCTTATTAACAGCAACTTTTTATGGGACCAACATCAAAATCGCTCTACAGGGTGTACAAAAGAATTGGACACTCCTTTAAACCATGATGACATCCGAATGATAATACAATCAAAATGATCTTATACATTTATTTTTATTATTTGCAGATATACAATGACGACAACAAGAGTGAAGAATGGAGGGACTGAAACTCTCATAGCCAAGGCTCCCTGGTAAGTAATAGCATTTTATGGCCAGTCGTAACACTGATCATACCAAGAAATAATATGTAGACATCAGATTTGAACAGATGAGGTTTCAATGTAGGTTACCTATTTTCAACCGACGAAAAAAAAAACGGAGGAGGTTATCAATTCGACGCGTATATATATATCCTATCAAGCTTCAATTGCCCCACCGGTTGGATCGCATAATAGATTTTTTATTGTGTCTCTTGACCTTGGCCAGACAGGATATTTTGTTTATGTATGATCACGCACAACTTTTTACAGAAAAGTCCGATTTTGATAATTCTTTTTTATTAGAAAGGGTATAATCCGAAGGGGGTCCCATATAAATTGAAAAAAAAACAACCCTAAGGGTATGAAAACAGGGGATGATTGATTGTTTACTCACCGATTGTAATGTTTGACCACGCATTACTTTTTACAGAGTAGTCCGATTTTGATCATTCTTTTTTTATTAGATAGGGTATACCTCGAAGTTTGTCGCATATAATTGAAATAATATAACTTACCCTAAGGGTGGGTAAATAGGGGTGATTTATTGTTCACTCTCAGATTTTAATGCTGATCTTATATCCACAGAAAATCATTAAATAAAAGCTTTTTAACAAAAAAAATAAACCGCCGAAAAGATTAAAAGCAAAAAATAATAAACTTTTTTCATTTAACCTTCATATAATAAAAAGTTTATTTTTTTTTGCTTTTCAATTTTTCGGCGGTTTTTTTTTGTTAAATAGCTTTTATAAATAGTGAACTAGTTACATCCTGACGTAACTGACGCGGTTTAACCTGTATTTTAGTACTGTGCCAATTCAAAGTATGTAGACCATCTCACAAAAAACATCTCTGTTTAGTCTACTGGTCGACTGGTAGAGAATGCCTCATGGCATTAAGTCCACCTATTGTAGTTTTTTTTTAAATCTGTGCAATAAAGTTTAAATAAATATATCTCTGAAAACAATTGGAAGCAGTACATTTCTTACAAGGGAGGAGCACAATTAGTTATTATTGTCTCAAATCTATATTGAAGTGATCACACAACAGCTACAACTGTGAAAACCAAGCTCGTATTTACTACATTTTTAGCTTATATATTATTATAGCTTCGTCATGCATGTCTGTCTGTCCGTCCGAGGTTTTGCTTGGAGACTTTTGACACTAGTAGTAGGGCTGTAATTAATTTTGTGGAGGTACTTATGTATAACAATCACGCCGACAAGTAGTTGAATATTTTTTTTTTTAAATATTTTTTTACCCCATCTTGTGCGCTATCGTTGAATAGGTCTTTTAAAATTACTAAGAAGTTGCTAAGACTATTTTTTAATTTAGGGATCCGTTTGCAAAAGTTAGACTTTAAAGTGCTAGTTTTTGGTCGAGTAGGGCGTCCCCCGTCTAAAACTAGGCTTGAAAAATCTGAAAAAGTTCATGATAATAGTCCTTTATATAAATTTTTAAGGAAAATCATAACGGTTAAGATAGATCAGCTAGTTTAAGAGTAAGTAATACTTGTTTAACTTATGTTATTAGAAAATTTCTAACCCAATAGAAATTTCTTAAAAGAAAACATTAAAAGTGACATAAATAAAGTGATTGCTGAAATATATTGTGGTAACGACAGGCAACTACGGTACCCTACACAGCGCGTGGCACGACGCACTTGGCCGGTTTTTTTGTCAGAATATGTCGTCATTTGTTATTACAACCAACTATTGCACGATTGACCACATGTGTATTTTATTGGCAGTGTTGCCTTGTTAACCGATCAAGTGGAGATGGGCTTCAAGTAATAATCGGTGATGAGACAAGCAAATTAGATCATTTTGTGAAATCTATTACATACATTATTTGTGGTTTAGTGTCACGGAATGCAGAAACAAAGCCGTCGGTTTTTATTTTATGTTACACTTTATTTCTCATTTTCTTCACAACGCGTCGCCCTCGACAGGCGTTTGTTAATTTGCAATGCCAAGGGCAGCAAGTGTATCCGGTTTGGCAACATATGACATTTTACCAACTATTTACTTAATATGCAATTTGAACTTGTGACGAAATTGACTAGCCAATATCTTAAGTTGATTTTTAGTAGTCCGATACCGATATACCTATCGGCGATACTTCGGGTTTGCCGATATTTTTAGGGCCGATTTAACGATACTTTACAAATTTCGCGCTTTAAAAATTTGTAGTTTAAGCGCGCGTGTTGTCTGACTATTTCATTGCAAATGATTCTCGAACTAATATGCTCTGGGAACCCCGCGCTCTATTCAGATAAACTTTGTTTTTTTAACAAAAATCTTATCAAAATAATATTTTAATTACTTAAACTATTGATTAACCCGTCTATATTTATTATATCAATTTAAAAAAAATCTGACTTGGGTTTTATTTGTTTAACCTTTATTTTTAATTCAAGAAGCGTATCGGTATTGCCGATATTTTATTTAAGTGTATCGGTATCGTATCGGCAAAGAGGCGTATCGAGGCAACCCTACTTTTCAGCCTTGTATTGACTAGAATTCGACATCTTGTCGTGACATTTTTACATCATAATGATCACTCTTCATATTTTTTTAAAATACTTAATGATCGAAACTTATAATCATCAGAATTCATCATACCACAGTAATACGACTGGTCTATAATATAATATTTCTTTTCATTTATTTCTAAATCATAAGTGTTATTTGTCAGAATTGTTGAAATTCATATAAATGTATTTTATTTTCATATAGTTTTTAATCATAAGTGTAAATAAAACTGGTTATCTTTCAAGTTAAATTCCCTTAGTTTAAATAAACTTACGGGCGGGCTTTCATCATCAGCTCAGCAACATAAATGTTGAGTCTCAGACCCTAATATCAGCATTGAGTCAGAAAATATGTTTAAGCAAAAAATTATGCGTGCCTAAAAAAATTGAGGGTTGCCCTCGATTTCCCAGGGATCCCATCATCAGATTCTGAATTGGTGAAAATAGGACCACCTCTTTCAAATAAAAAATAACTATGTATTAAATTAGTTTAATTAAAATCTTGGACTAGCTGTCGTATCAGTTAAAAGTTTTAAAACCAAATTATTTGTTTATACCATCGCGATGATTGAAGATAGAATTAAAAGTGTTACTTTCAATGATCACTAGCACTAGTAAAATCTTAATAAGCCATTTCAAAACAAATCAACCCACCAACAAATAAAACACAATACAGGCAACTTCCAAAATTTATTTGAGGCTAACAATTGTTATACAGGTTGTAGGTACAAGAGAATAGGACACTCCTTAAAACTACGTGATCAGCTGGTCATATACAACAACTTTTTCTATGGGAGCAACATCGAAATCAATAAAAACTTGTTTGCTTCTCCATAAAAACTTACTCGCATACCTTGATGATAATGTATGGAGCATCTGAAAATAAAATTACGATTTCGATGTTGCTTTCGTATGAAAAGTTATTCTAAATGACCAGCTGATTACGTGGTTTTAAGGAGTGTCCCATTCTTTTGTACACCCTGTATATGATAATGATTCAACTCGATTAAAATTGAAAACCAGGCAGGAGTATTACTTACTGAAATAACTACAAGTCAACGACCGAAACACGCGGTTCGCTACGCTATATTCTCCTGAATTATTAAAACTCATTGATTTCAGGCCGTATCGTGGCCATTAAATAAATAATTTGTTTGTAGTACAGTTCTACATTTGATCGTTCGACATTTAATAGTTCTATTTGAAGCTATTTTATATGTTTTAAAAACAAATAAATTAAAAAATATGTGAAGAAAATATCTGTAAAAGTTTTTTTTTAAGTAACATTTATATGTAGAGGATACTTGTCATTCCATTCAGTACAGTAGATTAAGATCTAAACCGGTTTAATATACCTAACTTTTTAAATAAATTAAAACGCTCGTGTCTTTGGACAGTCCTTTCTGTCTCAGAATAGGTATAATTATTAGAAATATAATTGCCAAAATAGGTCGATAACTATTGCTGTCATTTTGTCTGTTAGTCTGTCCATTTGTCTGACAAACAAGTGGAGTCCCGTTTAAGAGGTATTTCCTCGTGCCTTAAATAAAAATATTTTTGTAGTAATGCACTACTCCACGCACCCAATGCACGACAACAAGCCCGAACAAGCGTAAAAATAAAGTACAAAACTCAAAACGTATACAAAATTAATAAAAAACCGGCCAAGTGTGAGTCAGGTTCGTGCTAGGAATCCCAAACTGGATAAAAGAAGAACCCTTGACCGTCTTTTGAAAAATACTGCATATTCTACTTCTGTTGTAATTCACCTACAAATAAATGAATGCCTTTGACATTCCAATTTGATTCCATTGAAACGACAACATAATTATAGTATATTGTACAACAAGTACATAAAGCGCACCATTTTACCCGAGACATATAAGCAAGGATAATTAAGTCGAGGGTAAATGGGTTTTATGTACACACGAGTTATTAATCTCTGCTTGTCGCTTCGATTGTGAGAAAAAAAATCCTTTGTTTAATACGTGGCAGTGGCACTTGCATAGGTCCATATTAATGCTCATAAAATACTTATTTCTTAGAAAACTCATTCATATTGCCTAGTTTAATTAATTTAGTTTATAACATGGATGGATTATGTAAAGAAACAGAATGAAATAACAAATTTATTTATCGAAGTTTAATTGTTTGTGGCTGTTTACCTACGACCTTTGTCTTAGAATCTAAGACTTAGAAGATTTTACTTTATGCACTAGTAGAGGATGAATGCTATTTTATGCAGCCTATAAAAATATAAACATTGACTTTACGAGCATGAGAAGTGAAAATATTATTGTAGCTGTACACTACAGTGTCAAAAGTCTCTTATCAATGAGTTCAGTGACCTATTTGTTTTGTGATCACGTAAACGGGACGATATTATTTCCTGTTCGATACAAAATAAGTCTCATGTTATCAGCACATAACGATAACAAATTAGACACACAAAAACAATACACTGTATTCTAGTATGTTTGTTTGTTTGTTTTAATTTTATTAGTTATCTTCTTTTTATGAGATATTGAAATGTAAACAAATATATGACTTGTATCCTCCCCCTGGACCGTCTCTAGAAATTGTCTGAACAGTTAAAAAAGAGCCAAAGTGAAGGTTTCGTTTGTCCATTAACGGGTTAAATACATTTATAATACTTCTATGACTTTGCTCATCACTAACATCGACTCGAACCCCCAGCCTCGTTTCTTCGTAGTCCAGAGCGCGAACCTCTTGAGCACGCTGTCTCGTGACGAAACTCTCGTCAAGCACGCTGTCTTCGTGCTGAATCTAATTCAGTCAGTCTGATTTTATTACAGAAAATACAATTACTAGACATGTAGGTACGTGCGAACTAGTTAGTTTAGCTGGGCAGTTTCCGCACTTAGCCTCTTTATTAGTGCGTGTTGCTTCCTTCTCCTCACTCCAACCAGCCCAGGTCATCCCAGAAGGTCAGCAGCCCTTTCATGCTCATAAAGGCCTCCGGGAGTGATCCTGGTGATTGGAGAATCCGTGCCCGTTGTTCTGCGCTCCCGAACTCCATGAACACGTGCTGTGGCGTTTCTTCTTCCTCCATACATCCTCTGCATATGGGGCTGTTTGTTACTCCTATGTTTAACAGGTGTTTGCTTAGAAAAAAATTGCGAGCTAGG
Organism: Anania fuscalis; assembly: GCA_950371115.1. Classification (NCBI taxonomy): domain Eukaryota; kingdom Metazoa; phylum Arthropoda; class Insecta; order Lepidoptera; family Crambidae; genus Anania; species Anania fuscalis. Next base: position 3,590,484 of record OX493328.1, on the reverse strand, counting down.
CAGGTTATTATCCATGTACTCTTGTCGTTCAAGTAATCAACGTGACAGTAAACCTTTACCTCCACAAAACGGAATGCATAGAGCATACCTACTTGTAAACTCCGAGGCACTCCTCTGATCGAAACACTTTTTGGAACACGTTTTTAACTCGCATCACGTAAACAACTTTTTAAAAACCTACCGGCATCTCTAATCCGCATGAATTAAGAAAACTGTTCCTGGTTAAGGGTAAAGCGCACCATTTGGCATATAGATGTCAGACAGTATTGTTTGTAAGTTTTTAATTTTATTCTATTAACAGCAGTGGCGGGCATTTGTTTTATTTCGAGGTAGGCAGTAGATACTTACTTAGGTGTTTTATTGATGAAAATCAGTGGTTTTCATCAATGACACACATTTGTAAGTGCCTACTGCCTACCTTAATTTATTTACCGGGTAACTGCTTAATTTGCTAAATGCACCGCACGCCCCTGATTAACAGTGGTTCTACTTGCGAACTTCTGCGTATAATTGAGAAATTAGTCAAACAGAAATGAATTATCATGCCACGGTAACACTAAAAATGGTTATAAATTATCCACATGAGACTAATTTTAGTTTATTCCAATATACAAACAAAATTTGATACATAAAACTTTTTAAATTAATTTTAATAATAATAATAAGAAGAATAATTCGAGTTGGTATTAGCTGGTTATAAGTGTATTGTAATTAACAGACTGTCAAAGTCCTTAATATAGTAATGCGCTCTAGCCGTCTCTACCAAAAACTTTTAAAACAAATCTAAAAAGCAATCCGCGTCGCCAATTACTGGGCACAACAAATTTAAGACGCTTTACCATCGACACGATAAGAAGAAGAAGAAAGCCATGACCGATTGGCGTAGTAGCATTGTGGTTTGGTTTAAAATAAAAAGGGTTCCCGGATTTAATTCCTGGTTAGGGAATTGGCTGAGATCTGGGTGTCTCAAACACTCAGAATAATTTTTTTTTTTGGTAATATCGTTACACAATATTTATGTTCACTCCTCCTTACTCCGAGATCCTGAAAATTACTGTGTTGTTACATATAAAAAAAAAATACAATGTGAAATGGTGCGCGTTTCCCGCTGCCGCAGTTTAGGTGCCTGCGTCGCGGTAGTCGCGGTTACGCAACGTGCGCACGCGCCGACCATTGACCTTACGTGTCGCGGGCGGCTGACATTGACTCTTTGATTTGTGCACTTGCCCCGAAGGGCTTTACCGACTTGCATATGGAAATTAAAATTAACTGTTTTCATGTGGAAAGACCGGGAAAGCAGGTACGAGATTTTATAGTTTAATTTGAAAACGTGCTATGTGAAATAGCACGTTCCATTTTGCCGATAGAGATAATAATTGTGTATTATTTACATGCATTTTATGAAGTAATATCGATACGAAATCGATTATTAATACTGATAAAGAAAACCTATAATTTATTACCTGACCCAACAACCCAGGACAGATTTTCCTAGCGCCGAAAGATAAGAACCCACCCACCTAACGTGGGAAAGACCAAAGAAAAAAGAAGAAGTTAAAGAAATATGATTCTATAAAAAAATGTCGACATTATTTCTATAGTCGTTATTGTCGATATACCAAACTTGGCGGTATTATAAAAACTCGGTAGCCATATAATAGATCCGCTTTAGTATTGTCCTCCTGGATTCATCATCTGATCAGCTAGAACATCGAATTACGTTGTCATCCCAATGTCACAGATTTAAAAGTTTCGATTCGATACGACAGTTATAAGTAAGTAGGTTATAAACGACTTCCTAGATTGGATTAACAAATATTTCCAAGAAAGCTATTAAAAAGCGGGGCTAGTAACTGTGGATACCCACTTATCAAGGCTATACATAACCAAAACAAAACTGTCAACTGAGTATTATTCCTACAAACAACAATATGTAAAATTATTTAACAACTTCGAGGAACCGTCCTTGGAAACTAATTAAAACAACATATTGACATTATTGCGTTAAGTTTGCCGTAGTCAAATATTGATGTTTTTTTTTTTTTTAGGCTGTCGCAATTCGCACTTCGTAACAAGTTCTACACTTGTAGAGTTGCCGAACTATCGATAGTTTGGCTATCGATCGTTGACCTCGGAAATCATCTATAATATCGATAGGCCTTTTGATAGTATCGATATTTTTGCGCTATCGATAGTAGGCTGTATTCAATAGTATTGTTAACGTATATTGATTGATGTAACTAGTAAATATTCTGAGGCTGTACTCGTGATAAAACTATTTGATGTGACCTGAACGCTATAACGTAAAATAGTGCAATAATATTTAAGGTGAAATTATCCACTAGAATATTATTGTATATAGCAATACTATCGAGAAAAGGGTCTTTATTGATGGGACAATAAATTGTTGATGCAATATTCAACAGCAGCTGCTATATACCGATACTATTTTGCCTGATGATAGTATCGACAGACAACTAAGCTATCGATAGGCCTATCGATACTATTGATTTTGCCCTACTATCGATAGTCTATCGATATACTATCGATCAGTCAACTATCGAGCGCCAGCACTATACACTTGTAAATCACTAATAATATGATATATTTTATGTGATTGTTTGGTTTTCGTATTTACTTTGTAGGCAGTTGGTATTTTTAAAATTTTGTAGCACCAGAGCCTCTTAGGGGTTTTGTGTTATTTGATATAAAAGGAAGGGACATGTAATATATTAATTTAAGATCATGTTTACTGATAAATTAAGGAGCTTTTTATCAATGTCCACTCACTGCTAAACATAGGTATCCTTCAGTGAAGCGATGCATCCAGCGGCTTCCTGCAACCTTCACCAGGTCATCTGTCCACCTTGTGGGTTGACGTGACTACCATTCTTGCTTATTTCCGCATAATAAGCATGAAAAATTCATTTAATGAATAAATGCATTTAATGACATGCATAAGGGTCGATCTCCAGAGGCATTTTTTTTCGTGTCGGACGGGATAAACCTATTTTCTAATCGAAAGACGTATTTAAATTATTTTTTCATAGAGAGTATGGTGTCTTATCTACATGGTACAAAGCTAATTTTATGCATAAGTTTGTTTTAAATATATTTAAAAAAAACATTAACCCAAAAATCCTGATCGCTCTGGGTTGACCCAACTCCCGATTAGATGAAAAAATATTTTTTAACTTTGTAATGAGAAGGATCAATATTAAACAACTTACTTAAATGGCATAATAAATAGTTAATCTTCAAAGCAATAAAATATTTTTTATTATATTAACAATACTTCGGCCACAATTTGAATTTAAAATCGTGACCGGGCCTTTTTTATCATCGCTCTACGCCGAGACAAAACGTCGCGCACAACCTTAGTTAGGCGGTATAGACCCTAAATTCCTCTCCCACGGGGGAACGCCAGTAGTGGTCTAACCGCCGAGGAGGACACCTATGTTTTACGTTCCCGCGTTCCAACATAACGAAGGTAAGTTTATGATTGCTCTGGTTTTGGTTCTCGATTTTTATGATTGCTATTGCACGTTATTTAAATTCAATAGTAAGTTTGTGAATGTGTTTGTTATGTGAATTAAGTGATCGCAATGGTGTTTTTTTATGTGACGTAATCACAACTTTCTATTGCTTTTAAATTCGGCTATATTTATGATTTTGTGACTTTTTATGATCGCTATGGCTCTGATTGCTCTGTCCAAAAAGACCAGAGCGATGATATTTTGCATTAATATTACATTATTAAATCTGTTCTAAGTAGTATTACCTGACTGCAACAATGACAAATGATGCGTATGTCTACCTATATATACCTTTCATCATAACAGCCTGTTGCAGTTCACTGCTGGACAAAGGCCTCCCCCAAGGAGCGCCACAGCGCACGATCTCGCGCCCTTTGCATCCAGTCGCTGCCAGCTGCCTTCTTTAGGTCATCGGTCCATATAGCCGGGGGGCGTCCTACACTACGTTTGCCAAAGCTTGGTCTCCATTCGAGAACTTTCCTGCTCCACCTCTCGTCGGTTCTGCGACAGACATGGCCAGCCCTCTGCCACTTCAGCTTGCTACATTTTTGGACAATATCGGTCACCTTAGTCTTATGTCGTATGACCTCGTTCCGGATCTTATCCCTTAATGAGATCCCCAACATAGACCTTTCCATAGCACGCTGAGTGACGTGTAGTCGGTGGGCCAACTTGACTGTCATGTTCCACGTTTCGGCTCCGTAGGTTAAAACTGGTAGGACGCATTGATTAAACACCTGGCTTTTCAGGCTCTGCAGTAGTATCGACGTGAAGATATGACGTAATTTCCCAAATGCTGCACAGCTAAGCTGCACTTTTCTGGCGATTTCCCGCTCGAAGTTGTCTCTATCGAGCTGTAGTACTTGTCCGAGGTAGACTTACTCTTGGACAACCTCAAGCGTAGTGCCCTCGACGGAAATTGAATAGAATAGAATACAAAAAGATTTATTTAACGTTCCGGGATGACATGTTCGTTGAACATTACCTTTGTCTTGTCCAAATTCACCCCAAGCCCCACACGTCTCGAGGCAACGTTAAGACAGTGCAGCATTTTTTGCAAATCCTTCAGCGATTCTGCCATAATAACTATGTCATCAGCAAAGCGAAGATGCGTAAGATATTCGCCATTTACATTGATGCCCAGTCCGTTCCAATCCAGCGTCTTGAACACATCCTCCAGTGCGTTGGTAAACAGTTTTGGAGATATAACATCTCCCTGTCTAACACCTCGGAGCAGCTGGATGGGTTTTGTTCAGTGGTTTTGTACTTGGACGGACATTGATGCCATACTGTACAGGCTTCTTAGAACCTTCACGTACCGCCAATCGACTTGGCATCGCTGCAAGGATTCCAGAACAGCCCAGGTTTCGACGGAGTCGAAGGCTTTCCCATGGTTCACAAAGGTCAGGCACAGGGGCTGGTTATACTCTTCGGACTTCTGTATAACCTGCCGCACCGAGTGAATGTGGTCTATGGTACTGTAACCTTTGCGAAACCCAGCCTGTTCTGGTGGCTGGAAAGCGTCAAATCTTGCGGAAAGACGGTTTGTGATGACCCTCGAGAACAGCTTGTAAACGTGACTCAGGAGCGTGATTGGTCTATAGTTTTTCAGGAGACTTTTGTCTCCTTTCTTGAAAAACAATGCCACCACGCCCCCACTCTACGCTTCCGGAGTTGTCCCATTGGCTATGACGGAATTGAAGAGCCTCTTAAGTTCGCCAAGCGCAGGTTGGCCTGCAGCTTTTAAGAGCTCAGATGTGATTCCGTCTTCGCCGGGAGCCTTCCCATTACTAACTGTCCGAGGGCCGCCTCAATCTCATCCTCCTCCACGTCTGGGAGATCTTCAGTGAAGTGGCGGGTAAGCTTGGCTCTTGGGTCGTCGTCGCGTCGACGTCGCGTGTCGGGCTGCGGCTGTAGGGAATGCAATGCATACAATCGGCCGTAAAAGCCTTCGATTTCGGCCAGAATCTCCGGAACCGATGAGACGATTCTGCCATCCGAGGTTTTCAGCTTTGTCAGGTGACTTTTTCCCAGTCATTGAAGACCCCATTTTTTAACATCTTTTTTTATAAAATTTTGATTTCTTTAATTCCTTTTTAAAAGCTACGACTTATGTAACGACTTAATTAGTCTAAATCAATTTTATAACTTAAAAAGACTAATATTAATAGTGGAATTCATTAAGACTTTTAATTTTGGCTGATTTATCTAAAAGTCATTTGTGATTTAATTAAGTCCAAAGAAAGTTGATTTTTATAATAATATTTCGTATAAAATATTCCGTATTTTTTAATATGTATAGTTGATAATATGGCTCGGCCTCTTACGTGTATCATTACTTCTTGTCACACGTTTGATGTGTTTGAGGTAAATGTGATTGTTTTAGTTCTGTTCTGAATTTTTAGAAAATAACATTTATGTTACCTTTTAAGGGCTACTATCTTCTATTGTAATATAAATCAATAACTAAAACAGCTAAATAAATAACATTTTATCCGATTCATTTTTTGTTTCACTGATTTCACCATTTATGATTGCTCTGGCACTAATTATGATTGCTCTGGACCCGAATTTTTTTAAACCTAAATATTTTTATAACCGTTTGTAAAAATTTAAGGCCAATAGAAAAAATATACTATTTGAACATCTCACTTTTTAATGAGGTACATAACTTCCATCGAATATTAATATCTGAAAAGCACCAGAGCGATCACACGAATAAGCCCGTTTTGGAGATCGACCCATAAATCACCTAAAAAGAACAATGTTTATTAGCCTTTGCTTATATCCTCACAAACCGCATGACACAGATCTTTGTTATTCAAGGAAGTACGGTCAGCCCCAACAAATGTTTGGCTGTAGGTAAAGTACCTGCAGTGCAGCCCCTTGATTCCTTTTCACTTCACTTCACCAGCCTATATCAGTCCACTGCTGGACACAGGCCTCTCCAAAAGGAGGATTTTGCCATAATCGCCACGCTTGGCAGGCGGGTTGGCGATCGCAGTTTGGCCAATGGTGGAGAGGAGACGCTGCTGCCCGTCTTCTTATGGCGGTTCTCCTGTAGTCGCCTCTTACGACACCCATAGGAAGAGAAGGGGTGGTGCAATTCTTTTAACGTGCCGGCACCACACGGCACCTTGATTATCAAAGATTAAATAATTAATTGATGCTTGAAATAAATGATAGGTATATTATTACTTATTATTGTAAATACCATCGTGAAGGTTTTCGAAACCAGTTTAGTGTGTTTGGATCGTCTTTAAAAGGCTTAATTTCGTTACCTAAATAAAATATCATTTTTGGTAATGATTTTATTGATTTATCAACCCGTTAGCTCTACGAGCTTGATACGAGGTGTGATAATTCACACAAACAAATACTTTAGGTGTGTTTGATTTCTACATACATTGGAGAATGACTTCACCTTTTTGCGTACTTATACAGAATGCTGAAAAAAAGTTTAAAACAAATTTTAAGATGTGTTTCAAACTTTTCAAAGTCGCAGCAGGTACAGAAAAAGTATTTAAGAAAATCCATTGTCCTTTCATTGTAAATATTTTAGTAATAATATATTAGGTTTCTATTTTACAAGTTATATTCTGAATAGGTATGTTTTTATTTTTTATGTGTGACTTGACTCTGAAGTCTTAACCCCCTAAAATTTGTCTCGTTTATATTTTTAATATCCTGTAAGTATATAAGATCAAACAATAATATCTGTAGGTCTACATAACTACAGATAGTAATAAAATTACGCGTAGATACAACACACTGATTACATACAATTTGACTCTATGTAGAGACCATAATAGACAGAAAACATATTATAACTCTTTAATCTTGGATAATCTAAGGATAATGAATGTGTTTTTAAAATATACGTAGTTTACTTTTGCAATGATGCAGTGATTTCGGCTTCACATGTTAGCTACTTTCTTCTTATTTGTGTTGCCCTCTTATTAACTGATTACCGTATTAAAGCAAGCTAAGGTTAGCAAGTACATACATACCTACCACTAACAAATGCACGCGTGCATAATATTTCACCGTCAATTGTTTAATACAGGTATTCTATATAATGCCTAGTAGATCATGGTCCCTGGCCCTGGCCAAGTAAGTAGTCTAAGTATGCAATGTGAATGTACATGCAGGTAGCTTGGACCAAAGGCCAATTTAGGTACAGGTACCAGAAGCTTGAATACTTTTAACATTTTGTCCTCCTGGAAATAAGTAAGGTCTGGGGCCCTGATTGGATCTTCTATAAAATACAAGACTTACCAATACGAACAAAAAGTAAATTAGATTGACATCTAAAAACGAAAATAGTAGTTTTCTGTTAAAATGAAGACTTTAGCAATCGTAGCATGGGGAGTTCCGCAATCTCCCGTCATGTTAGTGTGCCATCAACAGTTTATCTATAGTGGTCCTATGGGTTATTTTTACAGCGGTTTACCAGTTTGCTACCTTTTCAGGTTTTCCCAATAATCACCAGGTTGACCTCGACCACCAAATTTCCTCTGAAGGAAAAAAAAAATATTCTGTCGTGTAATGTTACGTATTTTCAGTAACAGAAACGTGGAGCATTTGTCCCTTTTACTAGAATTCCCTGGATTGACGTGCTTTGGAAATCTTGGACGATTATTAAAACGTATGTTCTTCCTCTTAGCGCTTTGTCCCCATTTTCCTCTTTGTAGTCAGAGGAATTAAACATGATCTTAGATGCGGAAGTCTAAATAAAAGCAACTGTCATCTACCTTTACTCTTAATAAAACCCCAGAGTAAAAATTAAACTAAAATTATACATTCCAAACAGACTACACGTCACTCAGCGTGCTATGGAAAGGTCAATGTTGGGGATCTCACTAAGGAATAAGATCCGTAACGAGGTCATACGACATAAGACTAAGGTGACTGATATTGTCCAAAAATGTAGCAAGCTGTAGTGGCAGTGGGCTGGCCATGTCTGTCGCAGAATCGACGAGAGGTGGAGCAGGAAGGTTCTCGAATGGAGACCACGCTTAGGCAAACGTAGTGTAGGACGCCCCCCGGCTAGATGGACCGATGACCTGAAGAAGGCAGCTGGCAGCGACTGGATGCAAAGGGCGGGAGATCGTGCGCTGTGGCGCTCCTTGGGGGAGGCCTATGTCCAGCAGTGGACTGCAACAGGCTGATATGATGATGATGATGATACATTCCAAAATCTAGAGGTACGTGGAGAAGTATTTCAAACTTACTCTTCAGTTGCGAAGTGAGAACACCTACCTTGAGTGAGAACTTTGACCATTTTTTTTTAACTGTCTAGTGATTAATAGTCTGCTACGCTTTGCCAGTAACACACACAAGTAGATAACCGAATCGAGCACACAGACAGGATACACGGCAGGCCGCATCCATAGTAGATGCACATTTTCGACATGTTTCCGTTAATTGTTGCGCAATGCCAAACTGCATAGACCTAGCTGCGCGCGCACTAGTGAAAGTCTGGCCCAGCGCGCTGGGCGTTTAGTGCAATAACTTTTAATACAAAAGTTGCCGACCAAACAGTCCTATATTTTCACTTTATGTAGAAGTGACAAGTACTGGACGGTTTTGTGACGATGTGGTTCAACATTGCCTTTGTTGGGACGAACGGGCGGAAGAAAAATGTTCTGTTCTTTAAGTGAGTATATTTTAGTGTATATTTTACGTATCCTGTAAAATACGTGTCCAATTTATTACGTTTTATAATATTACAAGATATTGTTAAACTCAAGGGTTTCAATGTAATGAATTACTATACATATAATAACCCCATAAAATAATATCTCGAGGCGTAAAAATAAGCAGCTAAAATACTTAGGTAGGTATTTCAGAATCACTGAAAACAAGTTATTCTTACTGCAAAAGTATTTTGTTCGGTTTAATTTATTGGCCGCAATTGAATGGCTAAGTATTAAAATTGATGTGTGCTTATTCATCTTTAATTGGAAATAAGTGTAGTCAGTTATATTAATTTCAGTAACTAGAGCAATACGTGGAATCTAAATTTATATTACTACATACCTAGATACAAATTATGTGATAACTTTATTATTTTATAATATATAAAAGGGCTAGTGATTGTACCAAGCTTATTTCTATTAGGTGCTAATATCATATAAGTATCATAACATGATCCTAAGTTACAAAAAAAAATAAACTGGTAAGTATTGTTATTGCTGCCAACTAGAGCTAATGTAAAATCATGTCATAGTGAAGCATAACATAGTACTATTTGTAGTGCAATGGAGTTACATAGCAAATTTCAGACTGACTCGCTGAAGCCGAACGAATCGACGCGTGCGCAATGAAGAGGGCGTGAATATTGCATCTACTCTATACTACGTCACAGCAAACGAACTTAGTTAAATTGCACCTTACGGTCAATGGGATAAAGGTCAAAGTAATCAGCCTTTGCTGCTGCATGACTAGACTTCGATAACTTTCGTAAGTTAGGGTACCAGAAGGTCGTTCTTCAAGGGCGGTCGATTCCTATATTTATAAGTAGACAATTTGTATGTAGGCTAGGGTAGTTACTCGTACCTTGCAGTCCTTCCTGCCATGCATAAATGTAGGTAGAATTCCTGAACTTTTGTAACTCTGTGCTTTTGGTGAAGTATGGGAACTTATAATAACCTAACTTTGTCCTACGTAAGTGCCAACAAACGCGGCAACACGTTGCGATGCGACGCGATTAACCGCACGAATCTTCGAAAATAACAAAGAGTAGCTATGCTATGCCCAAATTGTACGCCTTACTGTAATAAATTTGTTTTTATTTCGTTTGTTGAGCAAAAAAGAGTATTATCTATCTGAATGGATGTGAATCTTGCGGAATTTCAGATAACTAGAGTAGTTTTTTATTATCAAATAAGCTTACTCCCAAAGGTCCACAGCTCTATTCTTCTTTCTTTCCCATCGGGTCTATGAAATTAAAAAAAAACATTTTTAAATGTTCATACTTGGATTCCCAATGGGTCCACGAGATTTATCCGAAGTACAATAAGCAAGAACGATCCAAGAGAGTTTGTGCTATCTGTATCGTCAGAACATCATTTTTTGGTGCTCGATTCATTATCGTTGTAGAAAGTGCCAGTTTATTGTAAGCTAATCAACTTAAATAACACGTGAGATGTAACAATAATTGAGTGCTTCAAATATTTTACTTTTTTAAGTCTAGTCTAAAGACAGTGTGACACAATAAAGACTCCTTGTTAATCTAGCCACTTTCTTTTATTTCACAATAAATAATATTGCTTTCTTTCCTTATAACCAGCTTTTGCTGTTGACTGTACCAAATATTCTCATAGACCCGCTGGGAAAGAAAATGCTTGTTTATTTTTAACGTCGTGGACCCGTTGGTAATCAAAGTATGAACCATTTTTTTTAAAAACAATAGAGCTGTGGACCTTTGGGAGTAAGTCATCAAATTATATATGATATATGATATTATATATAAATTATATATGAAATTAAGCAGTTGTGATTATCATTAATTGTGTCAGCAGTATACAAAAATCATGAAATTCCTTGGCTTACTTGACAGTGTTTACTTGTTACATGTTCAAAAAGTGCAACGAGTTACGAGACCGCTAGAAAGTACAGTCTAGATCCAAAAAGGCGGTTAACAGTCAATGTTAATACTTAGGGTTAAAATGACGTTCTATCGATATTAAAGTTTTTTGGAAATTAAAAGTCAATACGCGGTTCCTACGAGCCTAGTTCAGAAGACGCTATAATGTAGGTTCACCTAATTTGTAATCGTATTATTTCAGTGTAACTTCCAAAAGTTCCAAACTTTTAATTTGCTACCTTTCTAATTTTAGTTGGCTCTTATTTCTCTGAAAAATATGCAAAAAGTCTAAATCAAAATTATTTATTTCTCTAAATTGGCCATTAAAAGCACTTTTACATGTTTCAATATTTTTTTTCCTACCATACTGCTTCGGGACAATTGTGGGCTCTAGTGCCCAGAAGAAGCAGCGCAAGAAACTCGGTCACTATTGTCAGCCTCTTTTAAAATAAATAAATATTTTACAAGATTTGTTGTGAGCTAAGCAGTTAAATCCACACATTTTTATCATTTATATTAAATAATCACTAACAGCGTATTAGCCCTTTTTCATTAGAATCCTTTTAACATGCAATTGGAATTCATATACAGGCATACTCGTATACAGGCATATGAATTCAAATTGCATTCTCTTCCCTTCTGTCGCAAGGCAATTTTTTTGCATAAACGTAATAAATAACGGATTTAATTGCAATCATATTTCCATTAAATTAATAAACAATTACATATAACAAACTCAGAAATCCTGACGAAATAATTAAAATTGTTGTATTTCGGAGTATGAATGCACGTCCGATGAGGAAACAATTCTTGAGCGGGCTAACTGCGCAAATTATGTGCGTTAATTGTAATGCAAATATCTGCGAATGAAATACAAGTGACCCATTGAAAAGTCTAAGTTTAAGTGCACTTACTACCAAGCCATGAAGGATACCTATTTGGTGAATGAATAGGTAAATAACGCCAGAGAGCATTACCAATTAACATTTGAACATCATTGTGCTACGATTACATGGTAATGTAGGTATCAGACAATAGATTTTGACAGTGGGGTCTCACACACACTCATTAAAATATGTTGTAACTGTATTTTTTTTATCTGTATTTGGTGCGGTGAATTAGCTACTCGGTAGACTGAATTTAGATTGATGCTCGGGCTTCACCTGCGTGACGCCTAAAGTTCAAATAACGGCATGACAAACGTTAATTAATTAATGCACTAAACGACGCGCTTAATGTGTTGCAACACTAATTTGACGTTTGATTCCAGCGTTAGTGTGCTTAGTTAGCGTGTGATCTGTGGACACTAATTTTTAAAATAAAATCAAAACGCTTCGAAGAACTCAATATTTTTCTCATTTTGTCCACTCCATCCTAATTTAATATGACTATGCACTTTAACATTTATTTCACAAAGAGTTTTTAAATGTTACCGTGTTTTAACATGTTTAGTGAAGTAGGTGTAGCCACAACAACGCACTAGACGCCCGCTAAATCCCTTTGATGTGTCGAAAGTGGTCGAAAGTTACCGCTGACCGAGCTATCGCCTAACGTCTAATAAGCAAATTTGCACGCTAAGACCGGCCACACCTGCGTAGTATATAATAATATAGAATAAATGTTTTTACTAAGTAACTTTAAATAAGTAACAAAATGATTATTAATCAAAAACTATTCGCTGTAATTTTTAACTTTTTTGATCCTTGATTTATTCATACAAGCTGTCGCCCGCTATAGTCTTAACTGCTTAAATTTTGAAACCTCTGCCATGCGCTCAACGTTAAGTAATTCAAACGGGACAAACATTCATGTTTATGTATAAATGGGAGGTAGGTGTTTAGTGGTTTTCTATGCAGAATGTTTCGAAGCAACGAGATCGTTTACTGAGACACAGTCCGTTACGCCATACCGGGAAGTATTACTCGTTGGGCAACCAAAGCCCGTTTAACTAAGAGTACTACATTACGACGACGATATTAGGAGTGATATATAATTATTGACTACGGTCGTGTTTCATCAACATGGCAATGTTAACTTCAACAATTCTTAGACTTCTATCTATGTATCTATTCAGCCTATTGCAGTTCACTGCTGGACGTAAGCCTCCCCCAAAGAGCGCCAAAGAGCACGATCTCCCGCTTTTTTCATCGATCCACTGCCAGCCATCTTCCTAAGGTCTAATTTTGACGACCTCCGTAGCCGAGAGGCGAGCACGCCGGACTTTAAATGGCGCCGCCATCTCTGAGGTTCCGGGTTCGATCCCCGGTCGGGTCAAAATAGAAAACAAAATTTTCTATATTGGCTCGGGTCTGGGTGTTATGGTACCATCGTTTTTTCTGATTTCTATCACACAAGTGCTTTATTTATTATTTTAGTTATTTTGCTTCGAGGCCTTGAGGGGCAATAGCCTATTATTGTCATCCGTGTCACATCCTAGGTACACCGACACCACAACAAAACAGTTAGGTAAAAAAAAACGACTTCCAATGTGATTAAATAGTTAGTTAGTTTGCTGTTAGTTATTTAAATAGAGCTTAAATCGTTTAAAAAAATACCATAAAAACTGAGGCATGATTAAGACCAATTGTCATTACATACCTTCGCAAAAACGTGTGATGCCGCAACGAAACTGATTAATTTTCCTGAATATTGTTACATCAACGACAGGTGTAAGCTAAACAAAGAACTTTCAATCAAATATATTATTTAAAAAGTGCATAACAAAACAAAAGCGCAATTACGACGATTTTAGTAGATAAGTTTATTCATTTTATTAGTTACATTGTATCAAACCAACTATGACTTGAGTGATATAGAGGAAATAGCTGTATTATTTACTGTAATTGCCCCCTTATTTAAAGCGTGACATCAGGATAATAAAGACTCAGTTACTATGCCCGCAGATAATCGCTGGTTATTAAACATGTGATGTGATCAGATCTAGACAGCGGTTTGTAAAATGACTGATCATTTCCAGGCTATTTATGATTGTTTGATACACATAATAATGCTGTTTTAAACAGTTAAAAATATATTCTCAATAGGGAAATATATCTATACTAATATTATAAAGAGGAAAGATTTGTACCTATTTTTGTATGTTTGTATGTTTGTAATGAATAGGCTCAAAAAGTACTGGGCCGATTTAAAAAATTCTTTCACCAATAGAATGCTACATTCTTCCAATTTGACATAGGCTACATTTAATTTTGAAAAAAAATAGGGATCCTTGGTAAATTTGAACAATATAACCGAAGGTGTAGAAAAATGAGTCATAAAATGTCTTTCGTCGAATGCGCTGCCGAAACTATTAGCGATAATTGTCTACCCCGTGCGAAGCCGGGACGGGCTGCTAGTTTGAGAAATAAAGCTACAAAATCATAAGTTACAAAAGTGAAACCAGCCCCGGGGCGTGCAGTGCATATAGGCAATTAGGCAGTGCCTACCTGATAATCGAAATGAGGTAGGCAGCAGGTACTTACAAATGTGAATTATTGATGAAAACCACTGATTTTCATCAATAAAACACATTATAAGTATACAGGGTGTACAAGAGAATGGGACACTCCTTGAAACCACGTGATCAGCTGATCATATACAACAACTTTTACTATGGGAGCAACATCGAAATCAATAAAAAAAAATCAGCTTCTCCATACAAACTTACTCGCATACCTCGATGATAATGTATGGAGCATCTGAAAATAAAATCACGATTTCGATGTTGCTCCCATAGGAAAAGTTGTTGTATATGACCAGCTGATCACGTGTTTTAAGGAGTGTCCCGTTCTTTTGTACACCCTGTATACTGCCTACCTCGAAATGAAACCAATGCCCGCCACTGTTACCAGCCCTACATCTAACATATTTGGTGGTTGGCAATCCGCCCTAGCTGGGTCCCCGTGGTAGCAACCAAATGATCGCACACCATGTCCTTTAAGTATTATGGCAAGTCCGGTACTTTTCTGGGGCTATTTCTCATCCGCAGACAAAGTAAAGTAAAGTCCCTCGTCTGCGCAGGCCTTAAATTGTACTCAAAAGACGGCCGACTGACGAAGATCATGGTTTATGAAACACAGTACCTAAGTACAGTCAACAGCAACTGATTTTTAACTTTAAGTCAGACATGTAGAGATCATTTTCAATTGAGAAAATTTTAACGACGAGCTGTAACTGTTGTCTGTACATGCCTAGTGCCGTTTAAATGTCAGAATACAGGAATTTAAAAAAAACTTGTTTTTTCGGAGTTTATTTTATTTACTAGGTTTAAGTAATACTGTTTTAAGACTATATACTTAGGCCCTTGAAATGAGGCTATGCTCTATATCGTTCCTTTAGTATATTTAGTTAGCCGTTATAACCTAAAATTATAATAACTTTGCAAAAAAATTTGAACCGATTTAAACAAATCGTTTCTACGGTCGAACGGCGCGGTCGGACAGCCATTACCGCATATCCGCAGGATGCCCGCTTATGTAATGTGCGGGCACGATCTTCGCAGCCTTGGTGCAGTACTGCAAGGATTCAGTACTCGTACTCGTACATTATAAATAAGAACGGGTATTCCCCTTGCGGCCTTGCGAAGTTCTGAAGTGACTCCATCTTCGCCGGGTGCCTTCCCGTTACGAAGCTGTTTGAGAGCCGCCCCAATTTCGTGTACGTCTAGCTCTGGGAGATCATAGGTGTAGTGACGTATGAAAATAGAATATAATATCTATTCAATTCTATTCTGGCGTATACGATTAAGTTGAGTGATGCAGACAAAAAATTGAAAAAGAAAGAGTATGATAGAAAAATGCGAGATAAAATGTATATAATAATTATAAATCATTCCCTCACTCTGTTAGTCATTCCCTCATTTATTGTTTTTTTTAACCTTCATTTTTTGAGATTATATACAAGTAAAATTAAGGAAGACCAATACTCCTGAATAGATCTCTTAAATCAGGGACGATCAGGCGACTGATGATGTAGTTCACCTTGACCGTACGGACGGGACTTAATAAGAAGTAATCTATCTATCTATTCAGCCTATTGCAGTCCACTGCTAGAGGTAAGCCTTTCCCTAAGAGCGCCAAAGAGCACGATCTCCCGTCTTTTCATCATCCATCCAGCCACTGCCGGCCATCTTCCTAAGGTCGTTGGTCTTTCGGGCTGCGGGGCGTTCTACACTACGTTTGCCAAAGCACAGAATACCAAAAGAATTGACCAAGGCGTGGTCTCCACTTATTATAATAAGAAGTTATATTTATTACTATTTTTTTGGAAAACAAACAGCAAAATGTAGCAGCATTGGATATGAAACTAGGGCCTACAGTTAGTTATTGGTCATAGAGACATATTTTGAGGTAATTGTTTTTTTTAAATGAGTGAATATTATGCCTTCCATTCAAAAAACACTGGTAGGTCGACCTGAGGCTATTGTGCCGAAAAATTGAATCCCAAGTTACCTGCTCTATCTTAAGTCCCAGCTTATTCTTCTATCTTTTGAAGTAGTAATTTTATTAAACGCTTTACAAGTTGATACTGTATTTTGAGACACCATGTAGAATGGTATTAATCTATATACAGGCTGTTTGGCAAAGGGTATATCGAGCCAAAACTAGCCTATGTTAACGTATGCATATAAATAGTATTGTAAAGTCAGTCCAATCGGCCGATCTGGAAGTCACTGGGGGAGGCCTATGTTCAGCAGTGGACGTCCTGTGGCTGAGATGATGATGATGATGATGAAGTCAGATTCTTCTAAAATTTTGTGTGTATATTCAGTAGGTCTGAGAATAAGTCGTAAAGTATATTTCGTACAGTTAGGGGATTACGGTGTCCCCACGCGAACGAAGTCGCGGGCAACAGCTAGTGTCTAATTATAATCGTCTCATATATGTCCGTCTGTCCGTCTGTCCGTCTGTCCGTCTGTCCGTCTGTCCGTCTGTCCGTCTGTCCGTCTGTCCGTCTGTCCGTCTGTCCGTCTGTCCGTCTGTCCGTCTGTCCGTCTGTCCGTCTGTCCGTCTGTCCGTCTGTCCGTCTGTCCGTCTGTCCGTATGTCCGTCGTTCCGTATGTTGCCGTTTTTATAGATAATGGTACGGAACCCTTCGTGCGCTAGTCCGACTCACACTTGGCGGGTTTTTTATTTAATAATTAGACGGAAAGCACCACTAAATACTGGAGATTGTAATTTTAAAAAATATATAAGACAACTGTTAAGTAACTAATAAAAAGTAGCAAGTTCAACTTATTATGACTGACAAAACATAGCAATCATCTATTGCAATCGCAGTGTTTATAAAAATATTTGTGATGTTCCGACCAGTTGCTAAATTGCTTTGGCTTTGGGCAACATTTTGCGACATCCCATATTGCGACGGTACATGTTAGATTTACTCAATCTGTTCTGCTCATATAGTTGAGGACATGACTTAAATTATAGCTGGTGTTATTGATAGCTGACAAACTTTACCTACTACATTGATAAGGAGTATGATGGCTGTAACGGGGGTGTTTAGTGGCGGCAGCGCTTTGATAATTATGAAGTAGTAAAGTTAAAAACATACTCAGCGGTTGTGAGTGAATAGTGACCAAATCGATCATATTTAGTGAAAACCAAAAGCATCTCCGTCCTCCGGAGGGCACGTTAAAGTTGGTCCAGTCTAATAGGTCACTTAATTAATAACGAAATGGAAAGTGATAGTGTTTGAAAATGTTATTGGCACCAACTCTGAAGTAGGTAACTAATATTTTTTGATTCAAAATTGAAATACTCAGACTTTTAAATTTGTGCGTGGTTACATTAAAAATAACACACGGGTTGACTTGAGGCCCTTTTTATCTTTACGGCTGCTCTTACTACACAACAAATCTTGTATTGAAGCAAAGAAATCGTGGAAAAATATTTAGGTAGGTAATAGAGGCTCCATATCCTAGCCCTCGAACATATAGAGCCTAACCTTTATTAATAAAGAAAGGGTAGAAATAAGTTTATAGAAAAATTAATATAAACAACTGTTCATCGTAACGATAAACCCAACACCGAGTGACCCCGGCAATTTGAAGGTTATCACTACTTTTTAGTTTTATCATAACATGTCACACTTGTATTTCCTCATAGGTGTTGACGTAAATTATGTATTTTATTACAACTAAATCTTTTATACTGCGACATGTTACCGCTTTGTGTGGTTTTTAACTAATTTTATTGTTCAACAACGTTTAAAAAATGTGACCGCATTGTATATTGGTTTACAAACTGATCTTAAATTAGTCTTTAACGTCTTATTTAGCAAATGACTTTGCAAATATACATAAAAGTTTGGAAAGCTTAAATAAAAAAAGCCAACTTGCCCATGCCGGGATGCCCGCACGCGCTATTTTTTGGTTCTTTGCCGGCATTAGCGATAAAGAACAACCGTCTCAGGTTTGGATCGCATTTAATATCGTGTATAAAATGTTACTATGACACCAACACGATCATGAGGAAATTACAACAAAAAACAAACAATAATTAAAGTCCTATAAATTATGACGACCGATACTTACATGACCGACCGACGATAAATGTTCGATGGCCTGCCCCCCTAGCATGACCAACCAAACACGATATGATATGATATAGCTATTTATCGACACCCAACTGTCAAAATATGATATACCTACATAGCCGCCATCTTGAACTTTTATCGAAACAGCGAGCATGTCTGTGCCGGTAACGTCACGGTCATGCTAGCTGTTTCGATGAAAGTTCATATTTTGTCGTGTCGATAAATCGCTATATCATTATTAGGTATATCGTGTTGATTGGTCATGCTAGGGGGGCAGATTTCCGTAATGGCGTACGATTTGAACGCAAAGCTAGATAAATAGAAAACACACTTTTAGAAATTGACTTGTCTCAGATGTGATGACGAGACGGCCCTGGCAAAAACCATTGTACCCATTATACCCTGCACCGTTTATAAATGGGTATTTCTCATCAAAGTTCAAGATGGCGGCTATGTAGGTATATCATATTTTGACAGTTGGATGTCGATAAATAGCTATATCATATCATATCGTGTTTGGTTGGTCATGCTAGGGGGGCAGGCCATCGAACATTTATCGTCGGTCGGTCAAGTATCGGTCGTCATAATTTATTGGACTATAATTATTGTTGGTCGTTGTAATTTCCTCATGATCGTGTTGGTGTCATAGTAACATTTTATACACGATATTAAATGCGATCCAAACCTGAGACGGTTGTTCTTTATCGCTAATGCCGGCAAAGAACCAAGAAAAAGCGCGTGCGGGCATCCCGGCATGGGCAAGTTGGCTTTTTTATTAAATTTTTCCAAACTTTTATGTATATTTGCAAAGTAATTTGCTAAATAAGACGTTAAAGACTAATTTAAGATCAGTTTGTAAAACAATATACAATGCAGTCACCTCTTTTAAACGTTTGTTGAACAATAAAATTAGTTAAAAACCACACAAAGCGGTAACATGTCGCAGTCTAAAAGATTTAGTTGTAATAAAATACATAATTTACGTCAACACCTATGAGGAAATACAAGTGTGACATGTTATGATAAAACTAAAAAGGTTGTTAGTGATAACCTTCAAATTGCCGGGGTCACTTGGTGTTGGGTTTATCGTTACGATGAACAGTTGCTTATATTTTTTTTTCTATAAATTTATTCCTACCCTTCCTTTATTAAAATAGGTAAGGCTCTATATGTTCGAGGGCTAGATATGGAGCCTCTATACCTACCTAAATATTTTTCCACGATTTCTTTGCTTCAATACAAGATTTGTTGTGTAGTAAGAGCAGCCGTAAAGATAAAAAGGGCCTCAAGTCAACCCGTGTGTTATTTTTAATGTAACCACGCACAAATTTAAAAGTCTGAGTACCTATTCAAATTTTGAATCAAAAAATATTAGTTACCTACTTCAAAATTGGTGCCAATAACATTTTCAAACACTATCACTTTCCATTTCGTTAATAATTAAGTGACCTATTAGACTGGACCAACTTTTAACGTGCCCTCCGGAGGACGGAGATGCTTTTGGTTTTCACTAAATATGATCGATTTGGTCACTACTAACTCACAACCGCTGAGTATGTTTTTAACTTTACTACTTAATAATTATCAAAGCGCTGCCGCCACTAAACACCCCCTGTTACAGCCATCATACTCCTTATCAAAGTAGTAGGTCAAGTTTGTCAGCTATCAATAACACAAGCTATAATTTAAGTCATGTCCTCAACCATTTGACCAGAACAGATTGAGTAAATCTAACATGCAACGTCGCATGGGATGTCGCAAAATGTTGCCCAAAGCCAAAGCAATTTAGCAACTGGTCGGAACATCACAAATATTTTTATAAACACTGCGATTGCAATAGATGATTGCTATGTTTTGTCAGTCATAATAAGTTGAACTTGCTACTTCTTAATAGTTACTTAACAGTTGTCTTATATTTTTTTTAAATAACGGAATGTTTCTCTTAAGTAAAATTTACAATCTCCAGTATTTAGTGTTGCTTTCCGTCTAATTAATAAATTAAAAACCCGCTAAGTTTGAGTCGGACTCGCGCACGAAGGGTTCCGTACCATTATCTGCCTGGTGACAGACGGACAGACGGAAAGACGGACAGACGGACAGACGGACAGACGGACAGACGGATAGACGGATAGACGGACAGACGGACAGACGGACAGACGGACAGACGGACAGACGGACAGACGGACAGACGGACAGACGGACAGACGGACAGACGGACAGACGGACAGACGGACAGACGGACAGACGGACAGACGGACAGACGGACAGACGGACAGACGGACAGACGGACAGACGGACAGACGGACAGACGGACAGACGGACAGACGGACAGACGGACAGACGGACAGACGGACAGACGGACAGACGGACAGACGGACAGACGGACAGACGGACAGACGGACAGACGGACAGACGGACAGACGGACAGACGGACAGACGGACAGACGGACAGACGGACAGACGGACAGACGGACAGACGGACAGACGGACAGACGGACAGACGGACAGACGGACAGACGGACAGACGGACAGACGGACAGACGGACAGACGGACAGACGGACAGACGGACAGACGGACAGACGGACAGACGGACAGACGGACAGACGGACAGACGGACAGACGGACAGACGGACAGACGGACAGACGGACAGACGGACAGACGGACAGACGGACAGACGGACAGACGGACAGACGGACAGACGGACAGACGGACAGACGGACAGACGGACAGACGGACAGACGGACAGACGGACAGACGGACAGACGGACAGACGGACAGACGGACAGACGGACAGACGGATAGACGGACAGACGGACAGACAGACAGACGCACAGCAGAGCCTTAGTAATAGGGTCTCGTTTTACCCTTTGTTTGGGTACGGAAACCTAAAAAGTAAGCTGATCGATCAATGCAAAATCTGTCCAAAACATTAATTTTCTTACATGAGACGATTATAATTAGACACTAGCTGTTGCCCGCGACTTCGTTCGCGTGGGGACACCGTAATCCCCTAACTGTACGAAATATACTTTAGGACTTATTCTCAGACCTACTGAATATACACACAAAATTTTATAAGAATCGGTCAAACCATTTCGAAGGAGCTTTGTTACAACTGTAACACGAGAATTTTATACATTAAAATATATTTTTTAACAAATTATGTTGATGCTTTTTAATAATCAGGATGTAAAAAAATATATATTGCCTTAGAACAATAAATAATCGTACCTATAAGGATCTGTGTTTTACTCAGAGGTATTTATTTCAACATGATTAAGGCGTAATAAAATACTTGTTTTTTAAAGTGTTGAGATCAAAGGTTTTAAGGTTATAACTGCTATAAGTGTTGCGTTGCGATACAAGTGAAACCAATTTTTTTTAAATATAAAGGTGACATACCACTTTAGGCAGTTTAATTATTTTATTATCTGTCTGAATGTCTTGTAAAACCAGTCTCCATTTCCGCATATTATGTACTTTACTAAGTTATTTCAAAACTATGAATTACTAGCTGACTAGGCAAACTTCGTACCACCTCAGAATTAATAAATTTATAATATTTTTGATAGGTACGAACAGTTTGTATGGGAAAATAAAATTGTCCTTTTTAGTATTGTCCTCCCAATTTTTCTATATACTCTCATCGTTTAAACCTTCCCTGAACTTCCACAAATATTTTAAGACCAAAACTAGCCAAATCGGTCCAGCCGTTCTCGAGTTTTAGCGAGACTTACGAACAGCAATTCATTTTTATATACATTTTCAAAACTGATGATATCCAATTTCTGACTTCACCATACTATTTATATACATACGTTAACATAGGCTAGTTTTGGCTCGATATACCCTTTGCCAAACAGCCTGTATATAGATTAATACCATTCTACATGGTGTCTCAAAATACAGTATCAACTTATAAAGCGTTTAATAAAATTACTACTTCAAAAGATAGAAGAATAAGCTAGGACTTAAGATAGAGCAGGTAACTTGGGATTCAATTTTTCGGCACAATAGCCTCAGGTCGACCTACCAGTGTTTTTTTGAATGGAAGGCATAATATTCACCCATTTAAAAAAACAATTACCTCAAAATATGTCTCTATGACCAATAACTAAGTGTAGGCCCTAGTTTCATATCCAATGCTGTTACATTTTGCTGTTTGTTTTCCAAAAAAATAATAATAAATATAACTTCTTATTATAATAAGTGGAGACCACGCCTTGGTCAAGTATTTTGGTATTCTGTGCTTTGGCAAACGTAGTGTAGGACGCCCCGCAGCCCGAAAGACCAACGGCCTTAGGAAGATGGCTGGCAGTAGCTGGATGGAAAAAACGGGAGATCGTGCTCTTTGGCGCTCTTAGGGAAAGGCTTACCTCTTGCAGTGGACTGCAATAGGCTGAATAGATAGATAGATTACTTCTTATTAAGTCCCGTCCGTACGGTCAAGATGAACTACTATGGCAAACGCCCCGGGTCTACATCATTATCAGTCGCCTGACCGCGTCATGGTCCCAGGTCATCTGGGGTCGTCAAAGTATGTTTTCCTCTTCCACTCAATCCGGTCTTCGTCATCGAAAATAAACAAGGGTCCTCTTACAGACTATAAACACAGAATTATTTACTACCGATTGACAAAAATCGTATTAAAAAAGTTTTGATATTGTTTCAGTCTTCTTTCTTGCGCTTGGTCCTGTTACTGGTCGGGGTAATTGATTCTAGTTATTATCTTCATAGATATATTTTGCAAGACCTCCGTGATCCTTTGACAGGAAAAGCTGACTAATTTTTAGACCATGCCTATACATCCAGTGTAATCTATTTCCTCACGATGTTTCGCCATATCGCAGAGCAAGTTATAAAACCAGTAACTTTTTGTAAAGTAAGTAATTGTTGTACTTACATTTAATACGGTTACTTAAAAATATAAGACTGTAAGACACCCTTAGCGGGATGCGCGATAAGGTGTAGGTATACTTTTGTTATCTTACGAGGACAAAGTTAAATTGGCACCATAAAAAAACAGCTGTACATATAGTGAACTAATTACCCGATTTAAAATTCAAAGCCACCTAACCAGTTCACTTAACACAAGTGGGTCTCTTTAAATACGTAAACAAACAAAAAAATTGCACATTAAGTCCGCTCCTTATTTCAAAAGCGTCCCGCTCACTCCTTACACGAGCTGACCTTGTGTGAAAGAGATGATTGTGCCATGCTCGAGTTACACTAAGACCAAAACCTGATCCTGTCGTGTCACGGTCGCCGTGTACCGACTGGTTGCACCAAACAACTAGATGTTGAGCCATTTGGAGATGGTGTGGATAAAAACTAGTTGTAGACTTGTTTACGAATGTGAATGACCTACGGGAGATTCTTCAGATTCACAGCAAACGTATTGTCTACCGCTAAAAATAAGCTATACAACTTATTCTCGTCCTAAATACTTCAGTGTCTTCAGTATATATATACTTACAATCGTAACTGAAACTATTACAGGAGTACATTTGTAACTGAAATGTGATCTATCACTACGAAGATCGAATCAAAAATGAGGCACTAACAAACAAAAGTCACTGACATGACATAGCCAAACGGATTAGCTTTGAATTACAAATACTTTGATTTTGGTACGGCAACAACCCCCCGATGACAGAAGTCACTGGGGAAGGCGTACTCAGCAGTGGACGTCCTGTGACTGAAATGATGATGATGATGATTTTGGTACAGCAGTAGCACAGAGTTGAGCGGCTATTTGAAGAAGGGGCTTCTGCCATTATTTATTCTGTGATAGGGGCAAAGCTTAGTTTGGTGTTGCACATCTTACCAGATACACGTTAAAGGTGTGGTAAAAATAGACACAAAGACTTAGGTTGACCTTGCTAAGCGTTAAGTAACGCAGCACAGCTCGTGCAAGAGCTAAAAGTCAGCTTAATGTTTGGATAAGAAATTAGCAATTCGAGTATTTAGACTTGTTGCAGACACTGGCAGCTTGCGACAGCCTCACAAAGATACCACCGAGCTGAGTAGTTACTGAAGAGGGCCTAGTCTAATTTACTTGATGGCTTTAATAACGCGGTGTTGCAACAAAATGATGTTTCGATAACAGTGACGTGAAACCCGGAATACAAATCACATACAGATTCGCATTTGAGATCTTACAAGTTGATTAAACTAGACAAAGATTGAATAAAAATAGACCCTCAGTTTTATAGTATCATATAATTTTACTGCATGTGGTGTAGCCGGCGGTCGCCACACGCCATTAATAGTCGTAATAGCTTTAGTCGACCACAATACAGCACTGACCAATCGCGGTAGAACAACCCGACAAAACTCATTGTTTTGTTACAAGGATGTCCATTCCTTAATTCGAAACCATAACAATTTATTGCTGTTTTTATTCTAGCTATTTCACCTACCGGTTCTACTAACTCCCAAGAAGTAATATTTGGCAACATTTTACCGTTTAAAGTACCTAACAAAGTTATAACCAAAATGGTCTCCCGCCTATCATTAGATAACATCATATTTGCAAAGCATTTTGGCACAATACATAAGAAAATACGAAAGGGTGACTGTGAAAATGGATAAAAAACAACCGGCGTTTGCTATCTATCTTGACATGACCAAAGCATTTGACTATGTAAATCACAGCATACTCTTAAATAAGCTGGAATCGTATGTTGTAAGAGGCGTGGCATTAAGATTATTGGCTTCCTATCTTACTGACCGGATACAAATAACGTATACCAGCAGGATACAGGTTAAGACAAAAACTGAAAAGATTTACCTATCCCCTGAAAGAGAGGCCACTCAAGGAGTCCTGCAAGGCTCTGTTCTTGGACCACTTTTATTTATTATTTATATAAATGATCTACCAAAGTCAATAACTAACAAAATGATACTTTATGCAGACGATTGTACTATTGTATGTAACAGCGAAAATGAAATAATATCGAGCCTGGAGTCTGTAGCAAACTGGTTAAAACAAAATAACTTACAGTTAAACATAGGTAAAACAAATGTAATGAAATTTAGACAGAGACAAATACACGAAACAACAAAAGTGACATTTCAAGGAGTAGAAATAGAAAATTCAAAATCTGTAAATTTTTTGGGACTACATATTGAAAATGATATGAGATGGCAATCTCATATTGAATTTATACACGCTAAATTACTGCAATTTTCTTACGCATTACGCCAGCTTAGCAAGATAGTAAACCGAGGAGCAGTGATTGAGGCGTATCATGGCTATGTTGGCTCTAGGCTGAGATATGGGATTATTTTCTGGGGAAACGCAGTAAACATCGAATGCCTATTGATAGCTCAAAAGAGATGCATTAGGGCCATTTGCAATCTAAAAAGAAGAGTAAGCTGCAGGCCATTTTTAAAAAAACTTAAAGTACTGACAATACCCTCACTGTACATTTTAGAAGTTGCACTCTATGTAAGACGACACCCTGACCTGTTTTCACGTGTATTAAGCGCTAGACGATGTGATTATGTAACTGTGAAACAAATAAATATAAACAAAACAAAACTATGCAGCAACAGTATTTTTGGCATGTCTACTAAAATTTATAACTGCTTACCAAAGAAAATTAGGACAGTTAATAATATATTGACATTTAAGAAAATGCTTTTCGAATATCTGACGGAAAGGGCTTTCTATTCGGTTCAAGATTTTTTTGACACAAAAAGCAATTGACATTTTTATATTCTCTGACCAGACACACACCTGACATTACCTAGTTGCCTTTTTTATTTTTATAAACTTCTTACTGAGATGACTATAAATTAATTAATTGTTGTTGAATTATTGTAATAGATGTAATTTGCATTGTAATTAAAGACTTTAAACCAATTAGGATTAAAACATTTGTACGCCAAATGGCAGATCACAGAGCTCTGTCTTTTATAAGTTTTTGACATCTGTAATTTACCTGTGAATCACAAATAAACAATTTTGAATTTGAATTTGAAATAAATTACTTTGATAAAGTTGGTGTGCCGCAGCGACGCAAAACGGCAGTAGCTCAGTTCTCAGTGTACACACTGCTTTAATATTTAA
This sequence comes from Anania fuscalis, assembly GCA_950371115.1. Taxonomy (NCBI): domain Eukaryota; kingdom Metazoa; phylum Arthropoda; class Insecta; order Lepidoptera; family Crambidae; genus Anania; species Anania fuscalis. The sequence continues at coordinate 3,563,742 of OX493328.1, read as the reverse complement.
CAGTAATACTTAATCAGATTTAGTCTAGAGTCAACATTATTCTTCTTCTTTGTCCTCCTTATCCCATTATTTGGAGCCGGGTCTCCTCCCTCTTCTGCGCCAGGATAATCTACCCTGGTTTGTCTTTATAGGCAAATGGGCTGCGTTGAGGTCTTAGGCATTTTAGACCAACAGGTTTTTTGGCGTGCGGCCTCTACCTTTCTTCTGTTCAGGTAGATCTGGAGCAATCTGTAGCATATGGTTCTTATTTTTCTTTTGGCATGTCCGTCTAGAGTCAACATTATTAAGTTATTGTTTTTGATGTGACAACGTCTTAACGGCTGCACACACGAAAAAATGAAAAAAATGACAGGTTCCGCGTGCGAGCGAGAGCGAAGAACAGCGATAGAGAGGCACTATCGGCCTAAGAGTTCGGCTTGTGACGCATCTATCACTCTTCCTTCCTTCTTTTTTCTTCTTCTTCCTTCTCTTCTACTCCATCGGCCGATGCGTCCGAGTACCATCAATGTTTTCTTGACGTTATCACGTAAAATTAACGTCCATTAACCGAATTTACAGACAATTTTTTTTCTTCTTCTGCAGGACGGACGAGCGCGGCATCGGCATGAAGGTGTACAACTTCGTGTCTGTGGCGCTCGAGATCGCGGTGCTGTACGTGAAGATGACGGCCATGTGGATCTTCTGCGTCTACCAGTTCTTCTTCCCAAAGGAACCTAAAAGCATCAAAGGCGAGATCGTACTTGTAAGTTTATTTAAACTTTATTGCACAAATTAGGAAATCTCCATTACCATTAGGTTAAAAAGATGTTTTGTGGGCGCAGTGAAGATACAAATATCAAAAAATAAGTATGTTTTGTTTTAAAGCAGTACACACAGTATCTAATAACAAAATTATTAAATCTAAATACTATCATTACATAGATCATATACGCAAAATACTAAATTAGAAATTAGAACAACATCGAAATCGAGTATTTTTTTAGCTGCTGCATACAAATGTAATGTAAGGAGCATCTAAAAAACACGATTTCGATGTTGCTCCCGTAGGAAAAGTTGTTGTATATGACCAGCCGAACACGTAGTTTTAAGGAGTTCCCATTCTCTTTTACACCCTGTAGATAAAAGTTATTTTTCTACATTGATGCAAAGTCCGGCTTGCTTGCCTCTCGGTTAGGAGGACGAAGGAGGAGGTCTATTGACTCGTTTGATAAATTTTGCCCGTTGTAGTAGTTATTATGTTAACTATAACATAAAATTCCAGATCACAGGAGCAGGCCACGGCATGGGCCGCGAGACTGCCATCCGGCTCGGCCACCTGGGAGCCACCGTGGTCTGCGTCGACATCAACCCAAGAGGGAACCAGGAAACCGTCACCATTATACAAGAGGACAAAGGAAAAGCTCACCGATATGAGTAAGTAGGCTTTGTTTAATCTTGAAACTGGGATCTTCCCAAAATTTTAAGCAGAAACAAAGAAAGCGTTGTATGTGTCTTTTCAACAGGTCTTAGGATTACAGTACCAGTTGCACACCTGCTTACATTAAGGGTGGCCGCGCATCTATCGACACTGCAGCACCTGCAAGCACTGCAGTCTTTTCATTTTAGAATTATTTTCATGAAAACGTTAGAACCTCGCGCACATAGCTCAGGGAGCGCATCGGCCGAATAATGCCGATGCTTGCAGGTACTGCAGTGTTGAAAGATGCGCGGCCATCTTAACCCAACGTTAAAATACCGATCTTTTGTGACCAACGACACAAAAACATGTTTCTCTATTTCATTAATTAGGTACAAGTTAATATTATCCTGCTAAACTGCGCTGCAGTACGCTACGTCTTCATATTCTTAAGGTGAACATACCTAGAGTAGCCAAAATAAATCTCTCTTTTCAATTTAAAAGAGGACTTTCATTTTCTCTCCTTATATCTCAAGCGCCACCTTCCTAGACCTCCAATCCTCCTGGCTACGCCCTTGAACAGTATTCATATTCGGTTAGTTTCCAAGAGATTCCACATAATCTGCTCTTGTTGGCATTCCCGAAACGCATTTCCTACTCGTAAAAATCCGACTAAGTGAGGGTAGGACTCGCACATGATGAGTTGGACAGGCATACAAACAATTTAAAAATACGCGGCCTTACTACAAAATGATAGACACGTGTTGAACACCAGTTTACAAATAAGTCAACCATTTTGAAATGTTTGTTAGTAATATGTCTCGAATGTCAGATGTGTCAACATTTCAAATTGGTTGATTAATTTTAGACAAGTGTTCAACGCTTGTCTATCTTTTTTGTACTAAGGCCAACGTAGTTTAGTAAACAAAAGAAGAACGCCAATATCTGAATAATCGTAAAGATAGGGCAGGATCAAAAGCGCTTGTCCGCCACATATTGGGCAGGCATTTTAATATGTCGTTAAACTTGTAAGTACCTACATTTATTGATGACCGTCTGGTGTAGTAATTTGCGCTCTACTTACTACCTAAACCAGGTAATTGCGAGTTCAAATCTCGAACATAGCGGCAACTACCAATCCACGCATGTAATTTTTAAGTGTTTACCAATTACGTTTCAAAAGCAATACCTGTGAAAGATAGACACACAGCAGAGCAGTCGCCGTAATGTTATATGGTCCCGTTTGGCAATTTTACTTAGGTACAAACAACTTTTTGTTTTAAGAATGGAAACGTAGGCATCACGGACACTCGAATACAATCATACTTAGCAGATATACGTGAAGCAATATTATGAGTGCAGTTTCTATTACGGTGATGTAAATGATTTCCATTTTCATTCAAGGTTAATGCTTGTTTCGCGTTTATTAGAACTATACATAGCTTGATACATACATCATTACGTTGTAGCGTAACAGCTATTTTTTCTCGATATTATTCTACTCGTACTTACTCAATATGTATCATTATCACAAATTGCGACAAGTTGTTTGTAAACAAGCAAATAAAAAACCTCGCAATAACTTGTTACACTTGTTTTTAGTCGTTTATTTCTTATTTCGAGACCAAAGTACACATTATAGTAGGTAATAAGCATTAACTCTTTTTGTTGAAAAGAGTTCTTAGTAAAAATATGCGTCAATTTATGCACACCTTTTCATCTAGCCCCAAAACTAAGAACAGCTTGTGTGATGAACTTTAAAAATATATAGGTAACCACTGAATTTAGTTTAATTTAACACTACATTTTAAGTGTAGGTATGGATAAATTATTTACAATAGCGCACTTTAGATTTAATTCGGCGTATCATCGTTCACTGCTAGACATTGTTTGTCCTAATTTTACTAAAATTCCTAGTTCTCAGGTCACTAATGTGGAATGGGCTTGCTAAAAAACCTAAAATATACTTTGATAGGATTGTCCAAGCGGTACCAAGCAGTTTTTTGGTCCGTGACTAAGACTATCAACCTTAGGTATTCTTAAGTCCGGTTCTTCAATGTTAATAGAATGATTTTAATCTTAAGTAGTCGTTTTATCATTTTCATATACCTCTTAGTTTAAACAACAAACATTGAATGTAGATGTCCTTTTTTGTCGCTGTTTTACGTGACGTGACATCTTTACATGATTTAATCTAGAAACCTGTCCCACTCCCACCTGACCCCTGACCCGCCAATGAAGTGACACAGACCAATAATCTTTTCTTTTCTTTTTAATTTTCCAGGTGTGACGTCACAGATCGTGAAGCCATCAACGCCTTAGCCGAGAAAGTCCGTCGCGAAGTTGGTGACGTCACAATGCTTGTGAACAACGCAGGGATCATGCCCTGCAAGGCTTTTCTTGATACATCAGAGAAGGAAATCCGAGCCTTGTTTGACGTCAACGTTCTGGCTCATTTGTGGGTAAGTGCAGTATTTAATATTCTTATTTAACACATTGTGGACAGTATTTCAGACACAATAGAAGTTTTATTGTTATGACGCCTATAGGCGTACACTGTGTGGCATACACGTCACGATGCCGTTCAAAAATGCTGGCGTCGTTTCATACAAATCCTCTTTTAAATACTCCATAAAACCAAGACTTGGTGATACGGAATAGTTAGGTAAAACTATTCCGTGCTTAGTGTCGTTACTGAATGTCAATGATTCTACAGAGGAAAAACTGGTCCGTGTTTATCTTGAATAACCTTGCTCACTTTTAGTTAACTATTTTTTGTGTCTATCTCATTTTAATACATTATGTATCTTGTTCTTTAAAACGTTTTATGTAAGTAGTGAAATACCATCAGATTCTAAAAAAAGATGATTTGAAATCATAGCGTACGGTTTCTTACTTTACCTAGCACTTTTAACTGCAGTTTGCGTGTTTGTTATTCAATCACGATACTTCGCGCCTGAATTCCTAAAGTAGGTAGGTACATCATCATCCGTTGGTCACACGCCGAAGTCACTGACCTCAATATCTTCCTAGTTTAGGCTTCAGTCCTCCCTGGTGTTATATGTTTTGTCTTTTCTATCTTCTTTTATAACATTTTTTATTCTCTTAGGCTTAATTTAAGTTTAGAACAGCGAAACATGTAACATTCTGTTGAGAAATAATCAAATTTAATTATTATTTATCTTCTGCTTCCAGCTCCTACAAGCATTCCTCCCGCACATGATGGAGCGTAACCACGGGCACATCGTGGCCATGTCGTCTATGGCAGGTGTGGTCGGACTCCGAAACCTGGTGCCCTACTGCGCCACCAAGTTTGCTGTCAGGGGACTGATGGAAGCGCTGCATGAAGAACTGAGAGAGGACGTCAGGGACTTCAGTGGCGTGAGTTTAAAGCATTTTTAGGGTCACTTCTTTGAATACTACTCTGTTTTCCGCGTGAAGAACTCTTCGTATAGAGTTCTTTACGCGGAAAACAGAGGAACGCGAAAGGCAGATTTGTAGTGTGAGGTAAAGAAGTAAGTCCAGGAAGCCGCGGATGCAGGCCGCTTCCAACCGGCCAACCTGGAAGTCTGGATATGTAAGAATTCATTTTTGTTTTTTTCAGGTGTGATTTGATTTAACAAAGATCTAAAAGATGACGATATGTCAGACGTGTTATAAGTGAAACGTTGGTTGTAAAATCAATGCTCTTCCTTTAGTAAAATATCTCTATCTATCGGTTTATTAGCTACTTTAGAAAATTCTGCTGATGAAATTCGCAATTGCTATGACCATCTTTCGGTTATTTATTATGCAGTGAGAGTATATTGCTGATGTGGTACCGTCGTTGTTTCTCATTTCTATAATACAAGTGCTTGACCTACCTTCATTAGAATCAGAGCAATGTGTGTGATGTTGTCCAATATTATTTATATCGCTCGGTCATTTACTATGCAGTTGTTAGAGTAAGACGTACCAACTTCTTCTACCTAGTTTCTAATTTCTTATACCTATTCCTTCCCCGTGATCGCCAGATCAAACTGACGGTGATCTGCCCTTACATCGTGGACACGGGGCTGTGCAAGAACCCGCGCATCAAGTACCCGGACCTGCTGAAGATCCTCTCCCCCGCTGAGGCGGCCGAGAAGATCGTGGACGCTGTTCAGAGGGACTACGACGAGATCACCATACCCAGCTCGCTATACTATATCAACATGGTAAGTAAATCACTTTCTTCTTTTTCTAAGCAATTACATTTTATTACATGTTTAAAGCAATAGTTTTGGGGATCCCTAGGCTCCTGAGGCCCAATTCCTAAGACTAATAAGAATAATTATGGCTTAGTACCTATTTTTAATAAACCCCGAAAAATGGTCCTATCAGTAAAACTAATTTATTTTATATAGGTAGTTTAGCTGCGGAGTTTTTTGTCTCAACTCACCGGTTTGGAAACAGTAGATAGGTTCTTAGTTTGAGGGCATGTTTAAAAGGTATTTCTATAAATGATTTTAGGCTAGTCTTTTAGTGTGACCATAGTAGTAAACCAAAGATCCTTATAAGTATTTACTTTTAAACTTTCGCGTTGCATAATTTAAAACTCAATGAAACGTCGTGTAACCCGATCGAAACCTCAGGCAAAAGAGGTAACATTTTGTACCTTAATTTTATGATCGCGTTAATTCCCGTTTCAAAGATACTTACGCTAGTAAATTGTTTAACCTATAAGAAATAGAAAAATATTTATTTGACACACATACACACAATACAAGAGAAATACAAAAATAAAAAAATATGCCAAAAAGGCCCCCGCTCGGCATTTGTCGTGACAGTCAGGGACATATCACGACGCTGATTTTCAGCAGGGAAGAAAGAAGAAGAAAACTAAAAATATAACAAACAATATTAAGAGTAGACAAATAATAATAATAAAATAGAGAAAAAGACACAATATACATTATATAAATAGATGACACAATAAGTATTTTTAATATGGATGGGGAGAAGTGTTTTCTTTTCGCGAAATCACCGCGGGACCGCGCCATTCGGGTTGCCTTTAGAAACTGAACGCATACAAATTCCGATTTAACTTTCCAGTGGTGCCGAACCATGCCCCGCCGAGTGTCGCTCTACCTGAAAGACTTCCTGGACTCCGGCCTCGACGCGGAGTAACCCTCGCAGACCCTGTACAGTCAGCAACAGTGGTGGATGTGAATATACTGTACAAGTACAGTCACGTGCTATGGTGGGTTATTAAGCTCAAAATTTCCTGAAAATGTGCAGCGTACGTATATTTACTTACTTGAAACTATGTAATCAATTGCTGATATAAAATAACTTTTCCTTAATACCAATAACAAGTGCTTTCGCTACTTACCTTAGGATTAGAGCAAAGTAGGTGATGTTGTCCAATATGAAGAACAAAACAGGAAAAATTAAAATGCTTAATGTAAAAGTTTTTGGCTGAATATCGTGTTTTTCGAGTTTAGGTCCTAAGTTAAATCGGTAGAAAGTCTTATTATATCAGCAGACTGACTACTTCCAACAAATTTTTCAATAACATGACTATAAAATGTCTGTAAACACGCCAGATACTGATGTTGCTGACTGTATAATTTGACATATTCACATATTTTTTTTTAATAATAGTAACTTGGTTTTGTAAAATTCATTAACCATATTTTTATGTAAGTATTCCACCTATATAATTAACTTATGTGCGAAAGTCTGATATAAGCTTTTAAATAATATTATATGTATAATCATGAATATATTATTACTTATACTTACATAATTTGTATAATTATTAAATTATATTTGAAGTATGTTTTTATAGCATATAATATGATATGTTTCCATATAATATGTAATTATTTTATTTTATATCTAAAGATTTTCATGAATATTTACGTTGATTTGACTGTGCTTATGATGATTATAAATAACGATAAACTTATACATTTTGTTGAAATATTATGACCAATAACATGTATATAATAGTTACTAAAGCCAAAAAGTGCCTGGAATGCCAATAAATGGATGTTTGTGACTGAACCATAATTATACTTTTAAGTCTCTTTTAAGATACTTCATAAGTTACCGCCAAATAAGTTGTATAATAGTAGAGTCACCGTGCTGTCCAGTTTTTAATTATACATAATTTATTATCATTAAAAGAAATGGGGATTATTCGATTGTCCTAATTTATTCATCTCTGCGGGGTTACCATGGACTCTTAAAACAATCTCAAATCGGTCAAATTTTGTACGTAATGACGTACCATTGTTACCCCCCTGGTACAGTTAACAACTGGTCCCTAACTATAAGATTTCAAAGCAAGGCTGCTTATAAACAGCAGCTTATAACTGCTTTTATCATATTGTAATATAAGTTAGTCCTTCAAAGCAGTTAAAAATTAAGCCTGCTTTAAGAGCTTATAGTAAGGGGGCTTGTAACTAGTCGATAAACCACCACCGATCAAGTTGTCAATTCACGAGGCGACAAACATATGAAAATTAATTGATCACTGTATGAACACTACGTGTATTATCTTCTTAGCAACTCTGAATCTGGGGGACAAAGCATATTTTATATGAAGCGTTTCTATTGGAGTCTAATTTTATTGTTAATTAAAAACTGGACATAAGTCAGTTGTGGACCCTTTTACTTGAAAAAAATCTGTGAAATTAGGTTCCGAAAAAAAAACTATAAAATACCTAACACTGCTTTTAGAACTCTAAAATATTTCTACAGTCTAGATTTTGAGGAAAAATTTAATATATAAATGATTAATTATATGTCCAAAGATAAAGGGTCCATAATAATAGGTTTAATGATTATTTAAGCAACTTTATCCTTTGCCATCTGTGCTTTTTGTTTCAATATTTGACATATTTTAATGTGTACAGTTAAAACATGTCAATGTAGGTGAAACAGTGTGTTTTTAAAACATCCACCAACAATTTTTTATCAAAGCTTTCAGTACTTGATGACAAGTTAAGTTAATACATTCTTGCCACAAGCTTACTATTTGAATAAAATATGATTGTACATATTAGAAAAACATTTAAAAGTACAACATAACAATATAATTATATTTTAGTGCAGTCGCCGATTTTTTTTTGTCCTTGAAATTTTATTAGGTATATTATTTTATTCCTATGTAAATATTGATTTTTCTAATATAAATATTATAATGTACATTTTATTAACTAAATAAAATTCTTTTTGATTAGCCAAAAATGATCTGATACTATTGAGTTTGAGTATAATGTGTAAAATTGTTGATTATATATTTTTTACTTTATATGTGCCATTTATATGGAATCAGGTGATCACAATTTTTTTTTGATAAGTATGCCAGTTTTAATTAGTTGAGTAAGCAAAATGTAAAGTGTGATTTTGCAATTTTATTGTTAGGTTGTGATTGTGATGTTAGATAAGATTTTTATTAAGTACACTATTGACTGGGTCTTAAAAATACTTAATGAAATTAAATTTGTTATTAAGTAATTATATTTGTTTTATTTATACATTTTACGATTATTATTATTAAACAATAAATGTGATTTAGGAGGTAAGGTTTTAATTATTAAATTTAAAGACTATTGAGATCAATTTCTATTTATTTTAAGTTACATAGACAGATCCATTTTAACATTATACAATATAAACAGTCTCCTACACATGTTTAGACAAGATTATATTTTGCCTACTATTATTTAACAATTATTTAGCAATAGCCATGTCTTTACAGTAGATAAAATGAAAGAAGTTTTAATACAAAAAAAGTCCTGCAAAGTTATTCTTAGTTATATATTTTGTATAAAATGCGTATACATAATAATAATTTAGTACATTGCTTTATTATTATGATTAATTTATTATTAATGCTGGATGACTTTCAGTAGTGTTATTAAAATTAATAGATCTCTGTTATGCTAAGATGTAGAAAAATAGTTTGAGATTAAACTTTTAATGGTAGATTGATGAATAATAACGATAAAAGATACTTGAAAAACATCACGAACAAAAATAAAAGGTTTACAAGGAATTACCTTATTAACGCACGTCCTCTTAGGGCTGATTCAAATAATTTAATAAACTTACAACATATTTTGTGAAGGACCAATATCGAAATCTCAAAAAGCTATCTTTATCTCCATAATATATCAAATCAGCTATTACGATTTGTATGGGAAAACAGTGATTTTCTGTTACAAAAATATGTTGTATTAAGCACTAGATAGAATCAGCCCTTACGTAAAAGTATGTGCGTTAACATTTTAAATACTGAGATTGTTTAATATGATAGATACAACGCTACGTTTGCCGGGCCGCAATAGGGCTTTACTGATGGCTGTAAAGCCCTATTGCGGCCCGGCAAACGTAGCGTTGCGGAATACCAACAACCCACTAGCGCTGCAACAATCATCTTCTTCATGATGCTGTGGCCAATGATGATGATGTATTTGTAATATTATCATTATCAATTAACAGACACAAATGCTTCAAACAGACACAATCAACGTAGCGAATAACAAACGTAACGTCGATAATTTATAAGAATAATAAGTTATAATTATTACTCATAGTGGTAAGATTGTATTATCTTACTAACTAGGTTATTTTACGATATTTAAAGTTATAAACTTTTAAAGAATCACAATGAATAGTTACAATTAAAATAAAATTTAAAAAAACTAATAGTTATACTTTACAATTTTATTAATAATTTACGCCTAATTACAATAACGTTATAATTATTAAATTTATACAGGAACTTAGTTCCTATCTATGAAAACAAGTTTTCTACTACTTTTACTGTCACATTTCTGGCTTTGCTTTCCTTTGGTAATATTATATTTAAAATTATCACCTAAGTTTTAATATTACTAATGAAACTATTATTAAATATATTATTTATAATACTGCTAGATTACGTAAATGGTAAACAGGGTAATATGAACGAAATATGTTGTTAGGTACTAACATTTTAAAACGTACATTTTAAATTAAAGAGTTGTATTTCAACCAGTTTCAAAACGTTGCATTATAAGTAAGTACATTGCTGCCTTAAAAATCGACCTTAACACATTTGTGCAAGTATGACGTAATGTTATGGGAATGTACTTTTATCTTTTATGTCTTGAAATTATAACGACATCGACTAATTATAATACAGTTGTTCCAGCTTCTGGAAATCGTGTAGAACACATTTTTAGTTGATATTATAGTTGTATTAGGTCTAGATAAGCGGATATATTATATCGACTAAATTTTCATCGAATGATAAAATTAGTTATCATAGTTTTTAAATGATTAGATTCGTAGGTAATGTTGAAACGAAAGTAAAACTTAGGAGAAATTAATAGACTTGTAAATAATTTAAAACTTGATCGAAACTACATTTACTCAATAGTTAGAAGATCACAGTGTCATTGTAAGTATTTGAGTTAAAGTGATTTAAAAGTTACTAGCTAACTTCTTACAACACCTACAAAATTCTCTTCATTATTTAGATAGTAATTGACGTCACATAATAATACTAAATAAATAGTTTTGTACACTAATTCGTAGGTATACATTTTCATGTAATACCATAAAAGTACTTTTATACAAAATTATATTACCTCTTAGATAAAGAACTATACTAAAAGATGCAAACTAATAAAACATAAACTAGGAAGACAGTTATATCTGTGAAACAATCTGTGTTTTACCTACGATTATCAAATAATTACATAATAATTAAGACTCAGTATATTCACCCGGCTGGAACCCCCACTATAATATGATGACGTCCACTTTCACACTTTTTTTCTGGTAACAATATATTATTCATATTTCATGTATGTATAATTTTATTTTTGAAATGTTATAGAATCAGCAAATTTTCAATAATACCAAGGTTTCTCTCCATAAGTACTTACTTAGACAATAATTGTCTAGGTAAGTACAAGATTTTAAGGGTTCTTTTGTTTTACCGATATAATATTAAGACATAGGTCTAGGACATACCTCTAAGCATGATTTCATATCCTTTATCTTACTTTCGTACCTAATTAAATTTCTAAATAAAGTAAATATTGCAATCTTCGATAGATATATTTTTTTTCCATCAGCCCCTCTAGCACGAGCAACAAAACACGATATGATACGATATGATTAGCGATTTATCGCCTCTTTACTTTCAAAATATGATAACATAGCCGCCAATTTGAAATTTTATCGAAACAGTGGGCATGTCTGTGCCGGCGACGTCACGGTTATGCTCACTTTTTCGGTAAAAGTTCATATTTTGACAAAAAAATATGCGATAAATCGCTATATCATATCCTATCATATCGTGTTTTATTGCTCATGCTAGAGAGGCTGGTCCATTCGCTACTTACTACAAGTACTTGCTTCTCCAAATTGGATATTTTTACAAATTATATTTAAAAATATATTTTTATGACGCTTGGCATCAGGCATCAAAAATACGTTATTTTCTTACAATAATAAATAATTTGTTGGGAACGGTTTTTATTACTTACACACGCATAGCTCTGACGAACAGTAACTTAGAACTGATAAATGTACCCACTTTTATGCTCTTTGTTATATAATTCTTGCATTTGCTCTTTGTTATATAATTCTTGCATAATTATATACTATATTATATATTTTTATAAATATCTGAAACACTTCGTTTTACTTAAAATACTCATATTGAAGTCTGCATCTACCAGCATTTTTATTGTATCTACATACCTACTTAAATCTTATATTATATACTAAAGTTACATATAAATAAAATAACGTCATTTATGGAACGCTAATTGAATTTTGGAAATTATTGGATGTTTAATTATGTGGACTAGAAACATTTCATTAAAACCTATTTATTATTTATCACATTCGTCCTAAAACAAACTTAAATATTTTTTTTACATTTAAAAATTAAATCGCATCTAATTGTCATTCTGAAAGTCAAAGAATAATTTAGGCAATGAATTCTCCTTTGAGTACTCGTACAATGTACGAAGGACTTTCAAGTATCATAAAACAACTAAAAATCTCACATTATGTTGAACTTGCATGTTTAACTCTACAAGAAATTATTACAAATAAATATCAGTATATCTGTCATTATTTTAAAGGTTTTGTTTGGATCTCGAAAAGTATAAAAAGCCTGATTAAAATTATAATCCTACTAATATATGTATACATATATAAAAATGCGAAAGTTTGTGAGGATGTTTGGATGCTTAGATGTTTGTGACTCAATCATGCGTAAACGGCTGAGCGGATTTGGATGATTATAATATTACAGAATCCGTTTTTTCTGCCTGTCCGTGAGTAACAATCGCCACAAAACCTTTTCCAGGCGTGAGCTTAAGCTAAAACTATCAGCAAGCATGACCCACAGCTAAAATTAAATACGGAGCGCATGAGGTACAGTCAACAGCACGTCGACCTACCCCAAAAGTAAAAAATTCTCCAATAGATTTTGACCCAAGAATTAAGTACAAACTTATCTTTTAAAATCCCTGCATTATGCAGACCCGCTGTCAAGCCTAATAACCATATAGTATATGACAGACTTATTTATGTAATACGTAGTACTTACCTATCTATATTATTGTAATAATTTATTATAGCTACTGCCGAATTTTAGGTTTCGCGTCCGTGCGCCCCATCATGTTCTCTTAAAAGAAACAGTTAACTATAACCAGTTCCCCACGCATAATAGGAATCCCCTAGGGAAAATCGTTTTATTTTTTATAATGGCGAATAAAAAAAAGTGGTCTTCATTGTCAGTTAAATTGTAGATTAAGTAAATTTGCTAAAAATACATACTTACATGTAATACTTGCACGACGAAACGTGTTAGTTTAAATAATAGAAATCTGACTTAAAATAAGAGCTGATTAATTTAGAAAATGCAGCAAAACGTAATGCAGCAGAATCAGTTTCTTTTAGAATTGGTAGGATGTTTCCTTCGTGTATTTAAACACCCTCTCCAGTTTAGTATGCCTAACAATGATGCCTAACAAAACACGATATGATATAGCGATTTATCAACACCCAAACCCAACCGTCAAAATATGAACTTTTATCGAAACAGCGAGCATGACCGTGACATCACCTGCACAGACTTGCTCGCTGTTTCGATAAAAGTTCAAGATGGCGGCGGATAGGCATATCATATTTTGCCAGTTATGTCGATTCATTCGATTAATCGCTATATCAAATCGTGTTTTGTCGGTCATGCTAGGAGGGCCGATGCTCATCTATGCGAGGCAACTTAGCAGAATTCAATATTTCACTCTTTTTAAAATAAAATAAATGAGATATTTCATGATGAAATAATACTTAAAATAAAAATTGACCGCCTCAGATATTTCACGTCAATATATTAATTATTTTTTTCCTGTGCCTGTATTTTCTAGAAGTAATTGTGAATCGTTGTGTTAACATCAACTGCAACTTCTTTGTATGGTGTGCAATTAATGAAGTGAAGTGAATAGTTAACTCTTCCTTCTAAAAGCTGATGACGGTTTATGTACAAAGGTAGCGCTTCTTATATCAATAATTTTTAACAATAATATTTCTTTCCTCTTAAAATTATTAAATGCAAACCTTATACCATTCTGATACGTACCAATTATATCATGATTATTGTAAGTTTATTAATTATCTAATATTCAATTACCAATTTATTTAAATTTATTTTATCAATATATTTTATTTCTACATTAATAATTTCTCCCTCTTTTTCTAATTACACGTAATGTCTTTTAATGCTGCAGCTGCTAAACACCGATAGTTAATTATAAGCTTTATTATAGAAAGGTATTTTATTTAAAATATGTCTACATCTTTGAGATGTTGGTAGTTGCGGTCCCAGTAGCCTCCATTGTAGAGCCAGTCCTCTTGCTTCGTGTAGGGATTTGTACCTTGACTGAACCACCTGAAAAAGAAAATTTCAAATTATTATGATAAAACTTGAGCAAAACTTATATTTGTTTTTTTTTTTTAGTTTACGTGGTGCGGGGGTTATTTTAATTAACACCTGTCCAGATTAGACTAGTGTATAAAAGTTCCAAATTTTGAAAATAAAAGATGGCACCTTACTTGAGAACATTGTAAGTTTGTAAAAACCACGCAATATAATATGAATAACGAATGTTTCTTTCATTCTACACAAGACATTAAATTTGTAAGGGTCGGTCTATTTGCGAGGTTTTTTTTAATATCTCATGATGAGAGATTAAAAATCTATGTAACCAGCCAGTCCCCAATTCAGAAGTTCATCCTGTTGTAAACTTAGGCTAAAATGATGAGAATCAAATTTTTATTGTGTCATTTCATTATAATAATATGTTCTATTTGCGTGTATAGTTTTTTTCTTCATAGTCTTCAAATGATGATTGCATTTGTTGCAAGAATAAGAATGTATCTTTAATAGTACCTACCTACTAGGTACTAGGCATCAAACGAGTTCTCAAGTAAAGACTACGCCTTGGCAAACGTAGTATAGAACGCCTTCCAACTCGACGACCTTCGGAAGATAACTGGCATTGCATGGATGAAAAAAGCGGCGTACTCTTTGGCGCTCTTTGGGGGAGCTTACGTCCAGTCGTGGACTGTAGCTGAGATGATGATGACTAGGTATTTCATTAATGTTACCTGGGCTGCCAAGCTTCAGGGCTCTTCTTCAACGCTTTCCTGGCAGTGCGCTGCTTCTCCTCGAGGCGCGTCTTCTCGGCGGCGGCGGCGTCGATGTCGCCCTGCTCCAGCAGCCGCACGTCGGGCCGCAGCCGGCTGTCCGTCGGGCACAGCTGGCCCTTCATGTCGCGCTCCATCTCGTTCAGCGACATGGCGAACTCCGTGAATTGGTAGTACTGGAGGAGAACATTTAAAACGACATTCTATTTCAAAGCAGTAACAGGTTCTAATCAAGATTA
Organism: Anania fuscalis; assembly: GCA_950371115.1. Lineage (NCBI taxonomy): Eukaryota > Metazoa > Arthropoda > Insecta > Lepidoptera > Crambidae > Anania > Anania fuscalis. Next base: position 3,548,415 of record OX493328.1, on the reverse strand, counting down.
TATAATTAAACTGCCATGGTCTTGAGAAAGGAATTAATGAACATTCCTACTTTAGTAGGTCTTGCCCGACGTTGAGTTTTTCCAGTGGTGTCTCTTAGTAAACCCGAATCATCACGATATGATTTATCGACACCTAACTGTCAAAATATGTTTTTTTATTGAAACAGCAAGCACGGCCATGACGTCTCCGGCACGGACATGCTCGCTGTTTCGATCGAAGTTTACCATAGCGGCTATGTATCATATTTTGACAGTTTGGTGTCGATATTTGCTATTATCATATCATATCAAGTTTTGTTGGTCATGCTAGGAGGGCAAGGGTCTAGATCCCACTACCATACCCATAGAACTACACAATCAGACAAGACTTAACTGGCTAAGGTGAGTGAGAACTTACTTGTGCACTCGTTGTGGGCCTCGCCCTCGCTTCCCAAAGTGTAACCGAGCCGGGAATGTCGATGTTGAACGATTCGTCAGGTTTGGGCACCTCGTCAGAGTTTTCGGGCTCGTCGTTCTGAAAATGAAACATCGGAGCTTAAGTTTAAGTGGTTATTTGTCAAAATAACACAGTTATTATAAGATGATTACAGTGGGTAAGTATTTGTAGAGCATGCATTGTACGTGGTACTAAGTACGTTAATTGTCTTCTAGCTGACAATACGTATGGAATGGAAAAGAGCGTACGGTGTTGAAACGTTGAACCAGAACTTTTTAGATGGGGAAGAAAGGAGGAAGGGCGTATGGGAGGACCCGCTTCACCAACGTACGATAGGTATACATTTAAAATAGTTCTGGGCCCTAACCATGAACTGTTAAAACAATCACAAATCTGTCAAACATTATCATTTCTGTCAAATTTTGTATGATATGACGTACCAAAATTGACAGATTTGACAACTTTGAGATTGTTTTAAGAGTTCATGGTTATGGCCCTGGAGACGTATTTTTGAAGCATTCGAAATGAATCTTGAATTCGAACACGAATACGATTCGTGTGCGAATTCTATTTCTATCACTCCCATTTTTACGCATTTTTGAATCACTCGAATTCTGTGTTGCTATTATGGTAAAATTGTTTAACAATTTTCGTTTCACGCAGAAAATATTTAAAACCGGAATGCAAAAAAATATTAATTTTAAAAACCGGCAATGAATCACACGGAACGGAACAAAAAAAAAGTTTTTAATCTGTGAACCATATGTTTACTTGTCAAAGTCATACTTCTAAACTTTCTACTAGTAGATTCGAAATACGAGTGGGTCGGACCACTCGTTGCAGAATTCACAGAATGAATTTTTAAAAATAGCGATTTTAGTCAATTGCATGCGAATCTTGCCATTTCGTATTCGAATTGGAATTTGCATGATTCAAAAATACGTCTCCTGGTGGGTGGCATCTAATGACGTTATTATTTTGCAATTTCACCTGAGGAGTTACGAAGGAGAAGGAGAAGAAGAGGTACATGGATACTCACGTCTTGTATGGACATGGAGCGAAGCGCCCCAACCTTGAAGCTGTTGAGCTTAGCCAGCACTTTCTTGGGGGTGTGTGAGGGGGTATGGGACGTGGCTTCGTCCCCACGCTCCTTGGCCCACTGCTCGTGCGCAGACGAGCTGCAACACTTGATAAACTCCGTCCACTTGCCGTAGAGGAAACGAAGGCGCTTTTTGCTGGAAAAAATTGGTTGTCTGTAAAGTCGGTTTACGGACGTCGATTTCACGTGATAACGTCATAAAAAATAGATGCTAATCGCATACACATCGGCCGATGAAGTGGAAGAGAGATAGATGCTATCGTGCCTGTATCGCTTGTTCCGCGCTTTCGATCGAACGCGGAATGTGACACTTTTTCGTGCTCGCAGCCAGCTTTCATCGATTTATAAAGACGTTATGACGACAAAAAAGAATATTTTGGCCGCGTTTATCTTAAGAAATTAAAGCCGTTGACTTTGTTTGCCAGCCATTGATTACTTACTAAGGCTATAGCGTATGTATGTATGTATGTGGCAAACATACATACAACGTTTAGTGTAAACGCGGCCTTACTCGTAAAATACTTTAAAATAATAATCGTAAGCTCAGTAAAAAAATCTTAAAATCAAATATTGTGCCTAATAATAACCCACCCTACTTCAGACCGGCCGGTGAGAAAAAACAAACCGCCTCTATATTGTTCGATTGGCTTTGGATCATTGCACAGACAAACTGACATCATCATCATCATCATCATCTCAGCCTATTGCAGTCCACTGCTGGACGTAGGCCTCCCCCAAAGAGCGCCAAAGAGCACGATCTCCCGCTTTTTTCATCCATCCACTGCCAGCCATCTTCCTAAGGTCATCGGTCCATCGAGCTGGGGGTCGTCCTACACTACGTTTGCCTAGGCGTGGTCTCCACTCGAGAACCCGTTTACTCCACCTTTCGTTCGGCTAACGCCCGGCGCTCGCAGGTACCCGGGCCTGCGAGTGTGAAATTTGTTACCGAAGGCCGCGCAGGGGTGGACGACCAGGCCCCCGCATCGGCGAATGTTACTGGCGCTTTACCACAAACAGGACCAGGCTCCAGCCTGGACCTGTCAGGCCTCGCAGAGGCCATACCTACTGGCACAGAATCTGTGCCACCACAACACCAGTGGACCGTAGTCGCCCACAAGCGCCCCTTGAAAAAGGGGAAGGCTGGCTCAGCGGCTCCACCACACAAACCAAACCACACACCAAACCAAGGGCCAACGGGACAACCGGAACGTAGTCGCCACAACCGGCGCGCGGAAAGGAAAGCCCGGAAGCCAATACCAAAGCGGCAGCCGACGACGTAGCAGCGGAAACGCAGCGCGTATCTGCGCCGCCCACCTCCACGGAGGTGGCAGCGGCACAGACTATACCGGCTCCGCCGCCACTACCACCACCAACACTACCACCACCACCACCACAACCAGCACAGTCGACAAGGAGAAGAAAGCCGAGAGGTCATCGTAGCCGGACACATGCTGCGAATGCTTCCCCTGCTCCTGAAAAGGAGCAGTCTGGGCCTGGGGATCGCCCGGGTGAGCGGACTTCCTCGAAGCGAGCTCGCCTGGATGAGACTCAGTCACCCAGGGGAGAAGCCAAACGCGCAAAAACCGACACGAGACCAAAGCGGACGATGAGCTACGCAGATGCGAATAAATCGCATCTGAGAGTAGCGGTTACCACCGTTCCGCCGAGGGACCTCTCGGCCGCCCAGGCAGATCAGCTCAAGGAGACTATCGACGATAGTTTCCTGCAGGCTGTTCTGTCTCCACCCTCTCCGAGCGCGCAAGCTTCTTCCTTCCGCGGACGCCCCTTCCTTCTGGATGGGGCACTAGCGATGTGGTGCGAGGATGCGAACGCTCTCGGCTGGCTGGTCGACAGGGTCAAAACCCTACCATCACCGATACCGGGCACCACTCTGACTGTTATTAAACAGTCAGAGATGAAGAAAAAGCTGAAGGCGGGGCTGCTTGTCCACTCCCGTATCACTGACGCTGCCACACTGCACCGAGTCCTTTGCGCCCAGAACCCGTGGTACAAAATTGACTCATGGCAGTGTTACGATATGACGGTGGACAACAAGCCTCGAGAGGAGGATTCCAAGGAAAAGGTGATTCACCTTATCCTAGGAATCCCCGAAAACCAGAAGCAGACCATCCTGGAGAGAGATCGCCGAGTAGCCCATATGTCCGGCAGTGGCTACATCCGCTTCTTCTCTCCGGACGAGCCCGCAACAACCGGACAGGAACCGACAGCGACGAGTGAGGCCGCAGGGATAACATCCAACCCAGCGGCATCCACCTCAGCTCCCCAACCGGGTATGAGCGAGATGGAAGTAAACTCGGCGCTGCACATTGAGGGGAGCTACAGCGACGAAGATGACGTCCTGCGTAGCCCTTAGCTCCCTCAATGTCATACAGACAAACCTCCAGCACAAGCAGATAGCGGCGGCAACTTTACGCAGAGTGCTGGAGGTCAACAACAAGACCGTTGCTCTGATCCAGGAGCCCTGGATCAGGAATAATAGAGTCTGCGGTCTAAACAACATCGGTGGTAAGTTACTGCTGGACACCTCAGTTGAAAAACCGAGAACCTGCATCTACATGCCTAATAACGTAACAACAACCTTGCTTAACCAATTCTGTTCTAGAGACCTCACAGCAGGGAAGATATCTACAGTACAACAGACCGTCCTAGTGTTAGCTTCGGTGTATATGCCAAGTGAGGGCGAAATTCCTGCAAGGGAACTAGCCCAACTGGTACAACACGAATGGGACCTGATCATCTCCGCAGACTGCAACGCACATCACCCGCTGTGGGGAAGTAAGGACACAAACAAAAGGGGTGAGTCTTTAGCCGAATATTTACACCAAGCAAACCTGAACATTATGAACAGAGGTATAGAACCCACTTTCGTAAGCTCAAGGTATCAATCTATCATAGACGTTACTTTGGCAACACACGCGGCGGCAGACCTCATTGAGGGTTGGCATGTATCAAATGAACCCTCCTTCGCAGACCATCGCCGCGTCTGTTTCCAAATACAGTACACACAAACACACCCTGTTCCATATCGCAACCCCTGCAAAACAGATACAACAAGGTACACAAATCTACTAACCAAGTCGCTAGGTGATGTACAACTAACAGACGTAACACTTAGTACTGATAACATAGAATCAAACGTTCAGCTCCTAACTAAATCCCTTAGAGACAGTAATGAACTGCCTTGTCCTGAAGTAACACCCAAAACCTCGGGTAAAAGTACCTGGTGGGGGCCAGAACTCGACCGACTACGCAAGGGACTCAGGACACTCTTTAACCGAGCAAAAAACACTAGATTCACTGAAGACTGGGAAAAATACAAAACAGCACAAAAACACTACAAGAAAAGAATCAGATTCCGGAGAACGGAAAGCTGGCATGATTTCTGTAATACCATTAACTCAACCAACCAAGCCGCAAGAATAAAGAAAATCCTTTCAAAAGGCGATCTCAAACTCCTGGGCTCCCTGAAGAAAGAAGACGGCACTTATACAAACACAGATGAGGAAACCAGTACAGTACTACTGGAAACTCACTTCCCAGGCTGTTAAATAACGTCAGACTACGGATGGTCTGACGAGCAATACAGCACACCAACAACCCAAGAATGGGAAATTGCAGACAAGGTAGTAACGACAAATAAAATAGAATGGGCTCTAAAGAGCTTTAAGCCCTTCAAGTCGGCAGGGCTGGACGGAATCTTCCCAGCACTACTACAATGGCAGACCAACCAAGTAACAAAACATCTACTACCAATCTACAGGGCCTGCATTGCATTTAAATACATACCAAAAACATGGAGAGAGGCGAAAGTAGTCTTCCTGCCAAAACCAGGCAAGGAAGACTATACGCACGCCAAAGCTTTCAGGCCCATTAGTCTAACATCATTCCTACTAAAAACACTGGAAAGACTAGTAGACCGATACCTAAGGGACGGAGCGCTAAAACGTAAGCAACTACATCCCCAACAACATGCATACAGAACAGGCAGATCAACAGAGTCAGCGCTGCACATGGTGGTGCATAAAATAGAAACGGCTATCACAAATAAAGCTTCAACCCTAGCTGCCTTCATAGACATAGAAGGGGCTTTCGACAAAACCATGCACAACAGCATTAACCACGCCCTACAGAAATACAACGTCGATCCAGTCATAAAAAACTGGATAACGCAACTAATAAGTAAAAGGGCGGTTCAAATAGTGGTGAACACTACCACAAGAGCAAAGGTAGTAAAAGGATGCCCCCAGGGTGGTGTCCTTTCACCACTCCTATGGAACATAGTAGTGGATAGCCTACTGTACAGACTAAACGAAAGAGGATACACTACTATTGGTTATGCAGACGACCTAACAATACTGATAAACGGAAACGCTGAAAATCTGCTCTGCGGAATTATGCGCTCAGCACTTCAGATAGTAGAAAAATGGTGTGACGAGCATCAACTATCAGTAAACCCGAAAAAGACAGAACTTATCCTTTTCACCAACAAAAGGAAGTTACCTCCACTACAATTACCAAAACTATTTAACACAGAACTCTCGCTATCAACTCAGGTGAAATACCTGGGCGTTATCCTTGATAACAAACTGAATTGGGCGAGTCATATCGATACAAAAATAAAGAAGGCCTGTATAGCATTTTGTCAATGTAGAAGACTAGTTGGTAAAAGTTGGGGTCTAAATCCAAAAATCACACTTTGGCTCTACACATCAGTTATCAGACCTTCTATAACTTATGGATCAGTTGTATGGTGGCCCAGAACACAACTGACCACAGTGAAAACAAAATTCCAGAGTCTACAACGACTAGCGAGCGTAGCAACTACTGGATGCATGAGAACCACCCCATCAGCCGCGCTCGAGTTCCTCCTAAACTTGAGACCGCTAGATCTCATCATACAGGAGGAAGCACAGTCAGCCACCCTAAGACTAAGAGCAAATGGACTATGGAAACAAAACATAGAAACAACACACTCAAAAGTTCTGCAGGAGGTCCTAAAGGAATTACCACTCCTCGAGGCGCCCATGGACAGAACTCCGTGTCAACACATCTTCGATCGAAGATACAATATCCAACTCACAGAAGAACCAAAAGACAACTCTGGCGTCGATGAAGTTAGGATATATACAGACGGCTCAAAAACGGCACACGGTACCGGAGCCGGCGTCTTCTCGAATGATTTAAACATAAACATATCGACCACACTAGACAAGTTGAACTCAATCTTCCAGGCAGAATGCATTGGTATAACCAAAGCGGCACAGGCGGTTGCAGCCAGAGACGTCCGAGATCTTGGCATAAAAATTGTCTCGGATAGTGCATCCGTACTCCAAGCCCTACAAAACAATGTCGTAACCTCCGCACTCATACTAGAGTGTCACAATGCACTCCAATCCATTGCAAACACGAACAGAGTAGTTCTGCAATGGATCAAAGGACACAGCAACTCACTGGGAAATGACACCGCAGACGAATTGGCCAAAAGAGGATCGAAGGTAGTAGTCCATGGACCGGAACCACTACTGCCTATACCTCAGGCCCAAATTAAAACGTGGCTGCGTGAAAGAACCACAGGAACCCACCATACCGAATGGATGAACAGTGTAGGATGCAGGCAAACAAAAGATGCAATTCCGGCAGCATCAAAAAAGCTTGCCCGCAGCCTCATCAGACTAAAACGGAACGAACTTCGGAAGGTTGTAGGTACTATAACCGGTCATTGTTCACTAAACAGGCACCTATTCCACATAGGAGTAACAGACAGCCCCACATGCAGAGGATGCATGGAGGCAGAGGAAACGCCGCGGCTCGTGCTCATGGAGTGCGAGAGCGTGGCAGAACAACGGGCACGGATTCTCCAATCACCAGGATCACTCCCGGAGGCATTCAGGAGCCTGAAGGGTCTGCTGGCCTTCTGGGATGACTTGGGCTGGTTGGAGTAGGGGAAGGACACAGCACGCACAATGGCCCAATCGAGAGGCTAAGTGCGGACACCTCCCAGCTAAACTAACTAACTAACTAACTCCACCTTTCATCGGTTCTGCGACAGATGTGGCCAGCCCACTGCCACTTAAGCTTGCTACATTTTTGGACTATGTCCGTTACTTTAGTCCTCTGCCTGATGATCTCATTTCGGATTTTGTCCTTTAACGAAATCCCAAGCATCGTCCTTTCCATAGCTCGCTGAGTGACATGTAGTCGGTGGGCCAGCTTTACTGTCATATTCCACGTTTCGGCTCCGTAGGTCATCACCGGTAGGACGCACTGATCGAATACCTTGCTCTTCAGGCATTGTGGCAGTGGCGACGAGAAGATATGACGCTGCTTCCCAAACGCTGCCCAGCCAAGCTGCATCCTCCTAGCGATTTCCCGCTCGAAGTTGTCTCTACCCAACTGCATCACTTGCCCGAGGTAGACATACTCATTGACAACCTCGAGCGCCACGCTTTCGACGGAGACCGGTCCGGGGATGGCATGATCATTGAACATGACTTTAGTCTTGTCCAAGTTCATCCCCAGGCCCACGCGTCGCGAGGCAGCGTTGAGGCTTTGCAGCATTTTCTGCAAATCCTCCAGCGATTCCGCCATAATGACAATATCATCGGCAAAACGGAGGTGCGTGAGGTGTTCGCCGTTGACATCAATGCCCGCTCCTTTCCAATCCAGTGTCTTGAAGACGTCCTCCAGTGCGTTCGTGAACAACTTCGGAGATATGACATCTCCTTGTCTCACACCCTTGAGCAGCTGGATAGGTCTCGTCTTATGGTTTTGGACCTGAACAGTCATCGATGTCATTTTATACAGGCTCCTCAGCACCTCTACATACCGCCAATCGATTTGGCATCGCTGTAAGGATTCCAGAACAGCCCAGGTCTCGACGGAGTCGAAGGCTTTCTTGTAGTCCACAAAGGCTAGGCACAGAGGCTGATTATACTCTTCTGACTTCTGTATAATCTGCCTTACTGTGTGGATATGGTCTACGGTACTATAGCCTTTACGAAACCCAGCCTGCTCCGGCGGCTGGAAGGCGTCAAATCTTGTGGCTAGACGATTTGTGACGACTCTTGAAAACAGCTTATAGACGTGGCTCAAGAGCGTGATCGGTCTGTAGTTCTTCAGAAGAGTTTTATCTCCTTTTTTGAAAAAAACAGAGCCACCACGCCCTCGCTCCACGCCTTCGGGGTAGTCCCATTGGCTATTACGGAGTTGAACAGTCCCTTCAGTTCCCTAAGAACGGGTATTCCCCCTGCCTTGAGAAGTTCTGAAGTGACTCCATCTTCGCCGGGAGCTTTCCCATTACGAAGCTGTTTGAGAGCCGCCTTAATTTCGTCTACGTCTAGCTCTGGGAGATCATCGGTGTAGTGGCGTACAAGCGTAGCTCTAGGATCATTTGCGTCAGTTGGAGGTTTCAGGGCATGCGAGGCGTATAGGCGGCCGTAGAAGTCCTCGATCTCGGCGAGAATTTCCGGAACTGATGTGACGGTTCTGCTATCCTGACAAACTGACACAGAGACGTAATCCTCAAACTAACACCTTTATTTTTGCAAAATGGTAATCTTTATTCAACACAATCTGATTAATGATTTAGGAACGCATAGAAGACAAACATACAAATATTCGTTGTTTATACAACAGAGTTACATTGCAAGGTAGTGTCAAATTTTAAAAATGATATCTAGCGATCTATTTGTTGGCAATTCTCACTACCTTGCAATATAACCCTGTACTATACATAATAGATTCCCTAATCGACCTTACTTAATCCCAAACACCATATCTGTTTCGTTACTGTCACTAAAAGTTTATATTTAACTCCACTGTTAAAATATGCATTTCAATTCCCACGCCGCACCAATGAATGCTGAGCTCAAATTGCGGAGGCTGCATTCTGGCGGGCCGCCAAGACTCTCGGGACTCCACTTTCATTCTCGATGACCGAATAACACGTACATTTATGACCGATATATTTTACGTTCATCGAGAAAAGATAATGGAATGTCTGTTTTTATGAGAATAGAATACAGATTTTTTAAACGAAATGCAGCTGGTCACTAAGTGAGTTTTCGAGATTATAACTGAGTAAGTATTATACCATCTGCATAATTTAACATTTTGTTAAATTATGCAGATGGTAAACAGTTCACGGTAGTCAATGACATAACAGTATCTTACTTGGAGTCTACAATGAACCCGTCGACCCTGTGTAGGTCCCTGTTGTTAAAGCCGGAGGGCTTGAAGGCCAGGTTGGCCCTGAGGCCGGCGCTACCGTGGCACACCACCTCCATCGGCCCTTACTGCTCGATCCACAACTTGCCGACGAACACATTGTGGACGCAACAGTTCACGGTAGTCAATGACATAAAAGTATCTTACTTGGAGTCTACAATGAACCCGTCGACCCTGTGTAGGTCCCTGTTGTTGAAGCCGGCGGGCTTGAAGGCCAGGTTGGCCCTGAGGCCGGCGCCCCCGTGGCACACCACCTCCATCGGCCCGTACTGCTCGATCCACAGTTTGCCCACGATCACGTTGTGGACGCAGCAGTTCACGTTGGTCCAGGTGTAAGCTTCTCCCCACCTAGCACACAATTAAAAAGCGTATTATACTGATGATGTTTTGTATTATCATTCGGATGGTAGGTAGAAAGTAAAAAGTAAAGTAAAGTATAAAGTCTTAAATTGTAAGTTAGTAGAAGTATAGGTTAAAACCGGCTTCTAAAATTTAATTACAAAGTTAGTTAGCTAGTAAACTAAAAGTGAATCTATAATAAAAAATAGAAAGTTTCTTAACGTTGTTTTATTTGAGCAGCCAGAATCTAAGTCCAGACTCAGATCCATTATCGTTTATGGAAAAGACACAGACAAAATTTAACTGTGATTTATATTATGATACTTTTCTACTTATTTGTATTTATATTTCAATTAAAGTAGGTAGTAGGTAGAGCTCTGACAATAACCAATAACCTAGTATACAAAGGTTATTGTCAGAGCTCCTAGAATCCAGATGAAATCATGGCCTGCAGAATAAGGATCCATCACGACATTAATCGGTCTATGTAAGTCTACTGGCTGGACATAGACCTCCTCTATAGAACGCCACAGCAAGCAATTCTGGGTCATTTTCACCCAGCAGCTGCCCAAAACCTTGACTAAGAGGGTGCATCTTCTAGTTCCAGACGATGACTTCCAGATATACCAGCTTACCTGGGTAGCTCGACAGTGACATGCCCCTTGGGCTGTATCTCGACGCTTTTGCCGCAGAACTTGAGCTTGGGGTGCACGGAGCCGTGGAACACGAAGTGGGGGCTGTCCGCGTGGAAGGCCGACACCGGCGGGTGATGGGACACCTAGGAACACCGACAAAAAATATTCACTCGATATTACGTGTCTAATTCGGATACGGGTATCCGATACAATAAAAGTACGTCCCACTGCAGGGCAACTACATATGAGGTGGTTAGCGGCTATACTCCACCACACGGGCTTATAGGCGGGTTGGTGAAGGAATGTTGTAAGGCCAGTACATAACTAATCCTTACTATTCGATTTAATCAAGCCACCTTAACCCCTCTGACTAGGCTTCACAACTAATAGTACCTATCAAGCGATATTAGCCGGAAACAATTTTTAACGTGCCATTCCGAAGCACGGAGATGCTTGTGATAAATGTCACTAAATGTGGTCGGAATGGTCACCCTTTTGTAATCTTTTTAACAAAGCGCTGCCGCCATTGAGCTACAAGCACCTCTTCCGGTACAATACACTGACAAAATATACCACCTTACCATAAAATTACCTACAGATAATATTTGTTGCTATAAATAGGCTACTTTTTCTTCACAAATGTATTCTGACAAAAAAAGTTGAAGGTTTTTATTCCAATTAAAATTTTATTGATGCATCAAACTTTAAAGAGTTTGCCCTCGCTTTTCTAGAATTCTGAGTGCGTCCGCCGCCCTCGTCTGCGCGGGGGCAGCATGAACGTAAATGACCTTAGGTTATTGGCTTTTTAAGGTTCATGGCTTTTTTAAGCCAACAAACGGATCTATGTCAAACACGTAAAGTACCCTGTTTTTCTCAGGTAAAATACTTGATAATAAATAATTATTCAATTCATTTACGATCACACTAGTTATCTAGCCCAGAATAACAGAAACAAAGAAATCATATTTATACTTGCTTTTTGGACAGAATAATATATATGTTTACCTAATCTGTAAAACACAAAAAAAACATACAATCGAATTAGATGCCTCTCCTTCTTGAAGTCGGTTGAAAATAGAACGTAGTTACCACAACAGGCATCTTCCTCTAACAGCACTTTTTTATATGGTCGAAAAAAGTTTCTACTGGATGACTTTTTTTACCGTCAAGAAAATAAACGTGTGAGATAGGTAAATGATTTAGGTGATGATAACATGATAATTAAAAAAAGGTTATTTTTTTATTTTATGTTTATCAACTATTTATCCTCATAACCATCTAATTCTAAGTTAATTTTGACTAACTGAACATTAAAAAAGAATATTGGTAAAATAATAATAAAAATATGAAACAGACCAAAACTCAAACGCATATTCACTGATGTATTCGATGTTTATGCATTTTTTTGGACATTCCAAAATTTATAAAATCTGTTGTATTTTATAAACACACTCACATAATATCACATAGTTTTAGGTACAGAATACACAGTTATTTTTTCCTGACGGTAAAAAAAGTCATCCAGTATATGTGAATACCTGTTAATGGCTACGTTTATATGATAACTCTGTACTTATAGATTTGATTAATGCTGTTGGTGTTCCGAATAAAAAAAAAAAGAAAAAAAAAATGCCGACCCAAACGGAGCAATTGCCAAAACGCCCTTTTACAAGCTCCTCAACCTAATTTTGGCATGCACAGCCTTCGCCCTCTTTACCTACAACACTTATTGGTATCGTATTGGCATCTGTCCAGGTATAAAAATTTAATAATTTTACCAATAAATACCTGCCACCTGGACAACCTTGATGCAAAAACTACAAATGTTTTTGCAATTATTAAATAAATCTGTTGGCCAACTATGAAGGTTTTTGAACAAAAATTAGAATTGCTTAATTTTATTCGTGTCCCACTGACGTATTGCTGCGACTATCGATCAAAGGAATTCTACCTTTGTAACTTCTTTAAAGAAAATGAGAATACTGTGACTATGGCTTAATTAAGCATTTGAGCGTGGAAGAAACTAAGGCATTTTATTATCCAAAACAAAAATTAGTGTTGGTGATATTTTGCCTAAAATGAAAGTCAATTATCTTTTGGTCCACTCGGTCTCAAGGCTTTGTAATACAAAAAATTGTCTGACCTGCTCACACACGGCCCTGAACTCGGGTCGCTCCAGCTCATAGGTTTCTCCCAGTAGTGGGTTGAAGGGTTTTCCCAGTCGTTCCCAGTTAGACGCCAGCGCACTTACAGCGAACGCTAAAACAATAAACTATCATGTAGTTCAGGGCAAAATAGAATTATTACAAAAAAGAAAGACTGGATTTTAACACTGTCTTAAGATTAGCTAAACAAGTTTAAAAATATATGTTAACATTACCAAGACATTGTTTTAACCTAGTCTATTTTTTTGTTTTAAGGCCAACAATTTTAGGCCACGAATTACGAATACCTACTTAAAAGAGTCAATAGATAGGACAAGTTGAAGTTTTGTGGCAAACTGCAAGCCCAATCATTAATTTTATTTGGTCAATCTTTAGTCACTTTTCATCGTCATTATAATCATCCCATGTAAGTCTACTCCTGCCATTGAACAACAAGGCAGGCCTCTCCCAATGCTATGCCCAATTCTTGGATAATTTTTGCTGCCAACCTCTTACCTAACCTGCCATCGCTCTAACTTACCTAAGAAGGCACTCAAGAACTCATCCTGAGAACCAAACAAACCATCCAAGAACTGTTACTAAGGTGAATGTAATCGCCGCTTTATCCATAAATGCCTATTATGACCATTAGTTACGCGTCATCATCTAGTTCGAAAAATGGCTCCGGATATGGATCTTTAGCAGCATTAGCAGCCTGCATTCGATGGCTGGTGATAACGAAGCCACCTTCATAGGCTTATCATTCCTTCTCCTTGTTGTTAACTTGGATATGGTCCACATTCAAGAACCCGTTTGTTACAACATTTTGAGATTTATACATATATGGATGGATCCCATACCATCCCATGGAAAGTCTAGGTGATAAAGCACATATGGCCGTACCGATAAGAGTCCTCTTAGCATTTGTTTCTGAGACAATTATGGTATCTATCTGACAGGCACTTTAAATCGACTTAGCACCGCATATTCTGCGCATACGCGATGTCACACCACAGAACATTTCTGCGCATTGCGTTAGTCTCAGTATCTAGATCCATGGTATCAGTAGAACCTTTGTTCCTACTATGGTAGAACTTATTAAAGTAACCAATATCGCGGTTCTGACAACTGTGTTATCATACTTACTGGAGGAAACACCAATATTTAAGCTAACTTTATTTGTCTTGTTCCCTCGAATTCACTTAATTCACTTCTAATGATGGCAAACTTGGACCCAAAAACCATAACAAAGTTAGAAACAGCAAAGGCAGCTACATATGACTTTGAAAGTTAAATTTTATGTACCAAGTAATACGCCGTGCTTCGAAAAACATGCAAGTTATTAAGGTTTGAGTCAGAAAATTATTTATTAAATTATTCATACAGTAGAGTCTGATAATTGGTTAGATTTTCGTAAATTAATGTTTGCTATTTTCAAGGATATGTTTATTTAGCTATGTCGTGACTTTGAGCTTGTTTAGTAGGTTAGAACTTCGCACACTTAACAAAATAACCTGCTAATTCGTTAAGGCTTAAACCTTTCTCGGATTAGTTTGAAAGCAATTTAGTTAGATTGGCTTTCTGATGATCAAACCCATGCCCTTCCTCTGCCATTTGGTAAGTAGTTATTAGTTCGAAAAACTGACTTAAGTTTAAGGAAAATGATGATTAGATGAAGTTTGTTTACACGGAAATATTATTATCTGCCGACGTCTCTTAAGGTATCAACTTAGGTACAGATCAGTGGGTATAGGGTATTATTATAACAATTATAAAATAAAATCACATTGTCTCTCTCTGACAAAATAGTCGATCACATATGATAGGACTGCTGTAGTTCCACTACTGGGCAATTTTCTATAGCATTGAATACCAATGAGGTGTAGGTAAATCATTTGAACGTGTCTGAGTGCAAACATTATATAAATACGCTAGGCACAGCTTCTTGGCTAAGGTGATTTCTTGTTTTTTACATATTTTAAACTGTAATTATTCATTGGCTGTAAGTTCTAGCATTTTACTCTGATATAATTCTTCTAATTAATAAAATAATGGGTACCTAAGTGCTAACCGCGACTCGACAAATGCAACGTAGAGCGCCCCTGACCAAATAAAAGATAAGGATTCAAAGCTATTCAGCCTAGATGTCCAAACGTAGACTGACGTTTGCTGAATACACCGTGAATTTTAACTGTTTGACTTTCCGCAACGTAATGATTTGGTTTCCTTATTACAATCTATTTGTAAATACTTTTGTCCTGAAAGTCAAATGATGGCTGATTTACCTTCAAATTGCTTAGGGCGTTCAACAAAATGTGAGATATAAGACTCGAAATTGACCGGGCAGTTGGCAGTTATTTACTATTATTTTTCCACTTTAGAGTTTTTTTTATTATTATTCAAACACAACAATATGCTATTTTTTATATTTAACTTAGTAAATCGAAGTACTACTGATACCTAATGGTTCTGCTGCGGAAAGACAACCGGTATAAATTCACGTTGTATGAATATAGCACATGATACAGACATGAAAGGGCTTTATGCAAATGTCTTACCAGCAATATACTCCATCCTAGCTACAGGGTCCGTCTGTTCCGACGCCATCCTCAACAGATGGGCGTACTCCAGATACTCCAGCATCCTCTGCAGGAAGGACAGCGGCTCGTTGAACACCACCGGCATGGTGATCTTGGACAACTCCTTGCCCACGCAGTTCTTCAGCACTGACCAGAGAGAGAAGTCGCCGCGACTGAATTGAGCCACTGGTAGAGATGTCCTGGGGACAAGGAGGATGTTTTCAGAAAAAGAGCTTTAAAACCTTTATGATTAAAAAATACGAATTAAAAAATTAACTAATAAAAAAAAACAAAAAACCCGACTGTGTAAAAAGTTAACTTAAAAGATGAAAACAATATTTAAAGAATCAATTTGCAGTGTAAGGCATCAAACCCATGTTACTTGATTCGATTATTTCTACACGGATTTAAATTACTAACGCAGTGCATACCAAGTCAATCATCATTATGCTGTTAATGGATTTGATGCCTCCGACTGCAAATTGATTCTTTAAATCTTGTTTTCATATTTTATTTTTTTGTTTTTTTTAATAAGTTAATTTTATTTTTTAGTTTGTGTTTGTGTTCTACTCCTACTTTTTAATGAACTATAAAGCCTTATTTGTAACTCTTCATTGAAAAAAAAAGGTTAACTCGAGTAAGTATAGTATCTGAAATCGGTTTTTTCCCGTTTAATTCATGTACCAATAGGAATTCCGGGTAAATAACATAGCCTATGTCACTCCCACATCTGAGACGAGTTTAATGACATATCATATGTTGAAATCCAATAAACGGTTTTTCCTTCCTATTTTTTCAGTGTATTTTTTTGCCTGTTCCCGTAGGAATTTTGGAAAATAAAGTATTGAATACTATTTAATTTAAAAATCGTGGTAAAAAAGTAAGGTCATTACCATTGACTTATATATTACATACTTTTTACATCAATGGTCATTACATAATGCAAGTTGCTTGATAGCTCTGTTATTATTATCAATGGCATGGAAAATGGCCTTTGGAACTGATGTTGTTATTATTTCAATCAAATTATTTATTGCATTCTACTATGTCCCAAGATAGTCCTACGATATTAGTACCAATATGAAAAGATTAATCCATCATTAACTGACCATAATAGATCTAATCTAAGAGTTTTAAAGTACCAATTTAAAATGAATTTTACAATAAGAGCCAAAACCTCAATTTTATTTTATTTCTACTATATCACACTATCCTGTACAAAAGGATGACTTAACAAGCTCTTACGAAGTTAAACATTATTCAAGTTCCTCGTACCCTCATAAAATATATCTAGGAGCTCTTTCGAAGCTTGATTATTATTCTAGTTCCTCGTAGTTCCATAAAATATTTCTACAAACGCCAAACGTGAACTGACCTTTTTGAAGTTCGAACGAGCAAGAGTGCGAGCTCAAGGACAAATATTACTGCAAAGGGAGTTGTATGATTACCTCTAGGTATGAATAAATGGTGCAAATTCAGGGGAATCTATCGACCTAAAGAATGGGGCCAAGGACGGCTCCCTGCAGCAGCCCGAAACCCGACTATGGGTCCCATTGTCGTTAGGACTCAATGAGGAACGCTCACGGTCGCTGAGTGAACACGCAAACGTCACGTTATTTAATATTTGTGGTAGCAATCTAATCAGGCTCTCACGACTTTTTTTTATGAATTGATTTTACAAAAAAAGTAATAGTATAACTTATTTAGAATAATGCATACATTTTTATCACGCAAAAAATTTAGAAACAAGTAGAGTTTTGATACATTATACTAATAAAAAGGTAATGGGGTAAGTAACATTTGATAGCAAAATTAACAATGGAACCAATCGGAAACCGAGACCAAGAAAAATTATAAGCTATTCCATACTTTTTGGTCGTGTAGCATTTGTTGGACCAGATATTTTTTTCTCAATTCAACTACCTATTAGTCCCGTATTAGAAGTTGTTTATTCATAGGTACGAGAAGAATGCTTTATTGAAATGAAGATTGATGAAATATTTTACTAATTAAGTCCGCCAATTGCACTCATCTGTGCAATAAAGCTTTGATAAATAATGATAGGAACTACTTAAAACCTAAACCCAAAAAAGATTCCTGTGTAAATAAGCAAGTAAAATATAAGACTGATGAGTGACTAAAGAAAACGGAATTGCTGCTGACAAACTATTAAAATCTCGATTTTGTTAAAATAAAATATACTTCCTGTGATTTTTCTAATAAATTTTAAAACTAGTCTAAGTAACTTTAACCCATATACTACTAAATAATAATACTAAACTTAAGTTTAATTGTAGTTCGTGGCGTGAAAACTTTGACTATACGAACAGAAGCCCATAAACAGCTAAAGTTGCTTTGAAGTACTTGCAACTTGTTACTCACTCGTATAACTACATCTACCTACAAATGCAAGCCGTTCCCTATCTCCGCTCGGGACTCGAGAACGAGTATTGATCCGTCCCGCGCCCTTGAACGTGGGTACACCCTACTATCCACGCGTAGACATCTGTTGGTGAGAAGCACTACATCAATACTAATATTATGAATGAGAACGTTTAGTTGTTTCCTTAATTACGCTTAGGTGGACTTGCGCACCACCGGATTAGTTTAATTAGTTTAGAACGAGATGAAGACATGTTTCTATCTCTGTCATTGACATACAAACTGACAGCTAAAGAATGATTTTTAATACCTTGTTTTAGTGCAGTGTTTCCCAACCTGTGGTCCCCGGACCCCCAGGGGTCCGCCGACCTATCTCAGGGGGTCCGCTAACAGAGAGAAAGGAATAGTAGAAGAGCTTATTAGTGCGGCTGAACGGTTTAATGGGTCCGCAGATTGTAGGTATTTGGCGTGAAGGGTCCGCCCTTGAAAAAGGTTTAGAAACACTGTTTTAGTGGATAGTTTGGGAATAAATTCGGTAATCCTGGGATGCGCAAGTGGGCCTTCGCTCAAAATAATGTAATTAATTGATCTAACAAATGTGGATACCCCACAAAATCCTACATATTAAATGTAGGATTTTGTGGAGTATCCACTTTTGTGTTACCGTGGGATAATTTTATGCATTTCTCTTGCGCTTAGTTCTGATATCGCGGAGGCAGAAGCTACATTATATAAAAAAGTTTAATCGTTTTAACGTAGTTGTCGCTGTGGTTTGTAAAAAATGTTGAATGTAAAACATATTATTTTTTGAAGCAAATAACACTGAAAAAAATCATCGACCTCAGGTTTTTTTTTCAGGTGTTATTTATCTTCAATTAAACCTTGCATGGAATTGCTAAAAACAAAAATTTTAAATATTATTTTTTAACTAGAACTTATTGGATACGGAAGAAGAGTTCACGTTTGTCTTCAAAATGAAGTTAATACGCCGCTCTATCTAAGTAAAATAGATCGTGGAGTTACGATAGAACATCTTAAATGAACATAATATTCACATTGGCCGCTATATCAAATCATTTTTTTTCATTTTCTTTATTTTGTTTGGTATGCTAAATTTCACTATATAGAACGGCAACAGTATAAAATCTTTATAATAAGTACTTTAAATAAATATGACGTTTAACAGTGTCTTCTAGAGGGAGAACGAACAAAATATCTAACTCTACAAATTCCTAGCTGTGGTTCTTAAAACCCTTGTTGTTTTATTATTGTTGCAACGACCCCAAGAGAGACACATCAACATCCCAGCCACAGGATGTCCACTTCTGACGAGAGGCCTCCCTCAGTGACCTTCAGATTGGCCAGTTGGTTATTTTCCTATCCCAATTTAGCAGTCTCAAAAGCTGGTCACCCTAACCAGCCCCAGGCAGTATTGATCCGGCCGACCTTGATCGCGGGTACACCCCACATTATCCTTTTACGCCCTGGAGTTTGGCAAACCCGGGATTATATCGGCAAGGCATAATCTTACTCAAGGGGCAGAGATTATGACCGTGGACAACCATTATGACTTTTTTGTTTCCTGGTTTATTTGTTATACGCATCCTATTGTTTATGTTATAACATTCAATGAGGTTTTTAGCTTGGATGATACAACTAGCTACAACTTGCAGGATTTAAACCCGCAACCGCTTTACTTTGTAGTCCGGAGTGCAAACTACTTGACTAAGAAGGTTTTTAAAATAAATCTGATCTACGGACACCCTTCAACATCATTCATTTCAGCCATATACGTTGCGTGCTGATAGGCCTTCCCCAATGACTGACAAGACACACATAGGGACTGCAACCATAATCGGCACGGCATCAGGGCAAGGGATTTTTAGGTGACGATTAATAATGTACCTTAACATTATGATACTAAGGTTAAAATTAATAATTTGGTATTCCTAAGCATACCGCGGCTTGCTGTGAAGAACACTATCATTGCAATTTTAACCTAATTGCTATAATTATTACTATTTGTCACCAAAAAATGCCTTGCCGTGCCGTCCCGATAATGGCCGCAGTCCCACAGTATAAATTCCTCTCACTGCGATCAAAGTTACACGTGGTTCCCATATTCTACTAGAGCGCGGACTAAACTGTCTCACAATGGCGTAGACGAGCAAAAACAAACAAGAATACTAAGTCGCGGCTGAACAAAGCGTGGCGTCGACAAATATGGCGCGCCACTAGCCCGGACTAGTCCTCAGCGCAAGTCCTTAGCAAATAGAGGGAAGACGTGCTAATAAAGTGGCTACCTAGGACTTAAAATGGCCTCTAACTGGGACTTGGGCTAAAACAAAGACGCGAACTGCAGACGTAGAGCTAGTTTCAAAGGAGTATAGTCAAAAAAGTATGGTGCATCGATTGGGTTAACGTAAAATTCAGTGCTTAGCTGGTTTTCGTTAAAGGTTTTTATGAAATCGTACAATCATTTAAAATAAATTGAATCGTCGACCACCCGAAAGGCGTAATCGCGTAGTGACTCACCATGAACGCAAAGGTTTCTTGGTGAATCACGAATATCACGGTTCCAGATTGAGGTTAATTAA
The DNA here is from genome assembly GCA_950371115.1 of Anania fuscalis. Classification (NCBI taxonomy): domain Eukaryota; kingdom Metazoa; phylum Arthropoda; class Insecta; order Lepidoptera; family Crambidae; genus Anania; species Anania fuscalis. The sequence goes on along the minus strand of OX493328.1, from coordinate 3,527,957 downwards.
GCTAGAGTAACTTTCCCATATTATTGGCTTGGGTTGAGGTGTGCTGGAAAGAGTCTAAAATTTACTGTCTGGTATCTCGTGACAGAAGTATGTTAACTTACTGACTACCACCAGGGGCGTGTAGTGCATATAGGCAATTAGACAGTGCCTACCTGATAAATGAAATGAGGTAGGCAGTAGGTACTTAGAAACGAGTGTTATTGATGATTTTATCAACAAAACACATTAGTAAGTATCTTCCGCCTACCTCGAAATAAAACCAATGTCCGCCACTGACTACCACTATTTATATTGTTTTCTCCGCTTATTAATATTTACTTGTATTTTTAGTGAAAAACTTGCTTCAGTATCTCTGACTCATTAAATCTGTCTGTCAGTTTGTGCAATTAGTTTTTAGCAACACAATGGATTTTAATAGGGCTTTCTTTTTATTTGAAGGATTCCGTAATGTTAATAAGGTTCCGTAAGGTTTAAAATCACTTTTGAGAGCAAGAATATGAAACTGAAAATCTTAATTAACCGTCTAAAATTGGACAGCGAATCAAAACATAAATTATGAAATTGGACAAAGCTAGCTTTGTCCTCGTAAACAAAAATTGACGTTACTTGAATTATCTCATCAATTAATCAAATGTTTAGATCGCTCACTGAGATAATCCCATTAATCCGAGGGTAGGTCCGTTTTCGGCCACGCTTTCATGGCGAAACGACGGCCATGACCCAAAAAGCCGCCAGCTGAAATGATGTTATCCCAAATTTTGGAGACTCCAAGGACGAGTCCCTTTTCTTGCAACATCTGGCACTAATGCTTTATTATTTTCACTTTAGTCATTTTATTAAAAGCACCAAGATTATTTTTCAAGAGTTAGGTCAGTTAGTCAGTCACTTTTATGGCTAAAATAAGGAAATTAAATATGAAGTCTTTTCTTTAAAATACTTCAAAGTAGGAATTAACATTAATAACATTATCTGTCCGTGTCCTCTGATTGGCACAAATTGCACAAATATAAAATTATGTAATACTTCTTTTTCGCCATATTTCATATTCAGTGACGTCATAACGCATTTATTTATTCATTAATAACTTTATCTGGCAATGATTATTTTAACAATTTCATGACAACATGACATGTCAATGATTATTTCAACAAAATAAGTAATTTAATGGTTACCCTACCTGAAACTTCCGCTCTTGACTTTGAGTGGAGTAAAGGTAGAGGTAAGTAACCTTTCCCTCTTCCGGCTCCCTCTTTACTGAATGACATTTGAGGAGGGTTGATCCGAAATATCAAAACAACAACCCAAGTGTTTGTCAGGAAAATGAACATAGTCGTCCATTAAATATACATTTGACATGCTTAAGGGGATCGTAAGGGAGTGCACTTACTATGAAGACGGGACGGCAAGGCATTTTTTTGGTGACCAATAGGCATGTACACACCGTCAGATTTTTTGTAGCAGACAAGGTGACCAAATACTTCTGAATAGTTTAAAATGTGAATAAGTTCATTAATATCTGAGCAGATGCTAGTCATTAACTTCTATACGCACAAGTTTTCTTTAGAATATTTAAACTTTTACTAACTCCAAAAGTTTTAAGAGAACTTTTCTATCTGGAGGTTCTAATCAGTTTTATAAATTACTTAAAAGCTTTTTCACCACGATTTCGTCTTCAAGAACTTCAGAATTAAGACTAGCGGAAAGCTTTGTCCTTTTTCTAATCACGATAAGTGGTATTGTTTATTTTATAGTACCCTGCCATTTTTCTAGGCTAGATGCTGCAAGAATATCAAAATAATCCTGTTACAAAAAATTATGTTAGTTTTTCAAAGTTTATGCTGTTCTGACGTTTCAAAGTTCTTTTTAAGAGTTTATAGTGCTTTTTACTTTTAGCATACAACTAAATTGCATGCATCCTAAGGTATCTTCTTTGTTATCATAACGATTAAAAATAACAAGTGCAACATAATTTCCACGTCCAAGGTTATTTTGTTGTTGATCGCACATATGGATTAAACACCTACTTTCTTTTTTTCACCAGCGCCGTGGGAGGGTGAAATTAAATTCGAAGCTTACTCCGATCCAATCTGCGTGGAAGTTATTGCATTACGCCTGCCTCTGGTTTACATTCAAGAAGTGAGTTAATTAAATTCACTTCGATGGAATCATTTAGTATCTTGATTGGATAATTTGGAATTATGTTTTATAAGTCTTATTATAATAAACAGCCTACGTTAGTACAATAATGGACATAGGTAGGCCTCTCCTAATTCACGCTACTGATCTTGATCCTCGGATGCTCCCATCCGGTACCAGAGTTTGTTGTCACTGAGACTAAGGGGTATGATGCTTGATGCTTTGTGATGAGGATATCCGATAATAGCCAAAGTAACCAAATGCTCTTTGAATTTTGCGATAAGCCGTTGTGGAAGTCAGTTTGTTCTCGAGTCGGTCTTTGGGCAGCAGGCCTCCCACTGGATAAACTGATGATGTAGCCTAGAATCGCTTGCTATGGCCTTATAAAAATCTACGATTGGTTCTATGCCTTTTTCCAGTATTAGACTTCCAAATGCTAGTGATAAAGCCATTGTCGACTTAGACACGCGTTAAATAGAAAGACCGTATGCCTTCTGAGTCGACTGATATCCCTAAAACATCATAAATGCGAAAGTTTGTGAGTATGATATTATGGATGTTTGTTACTCTTTCACGCAAAAACTAATGAATGGAGTTGGATAAAATTTTTCACACATAGAATATGATCTGGATTGACATATAGGATTCTTTTTATACCGTTTAAATGTTCTTTAATTTTGAACAAACTTAAGACCACTCGAGCAATCACGGGCAACAGCTAGTAATCCATAATACCGTATTCGTAAAGCTAGTACTCGTAGTGCTAGTACAGAGATCATTTATCCAAAATGCAGTAAAAATGCAGACATAACGCGGCAATTGAGACTGTGACATGAATAATGCAGCGCAGTAAACGGTGCTCGCTATAGTTAATTGACTTCACTTTACTGTTCGACCCACTCATACAAATGGGGTTAGAATTTTAATTCCAATGAGAATAATTAAGGTATTTTAATTAAATAGAAATATTAATGCTTAAAAGTTTCATTCGTTTTAAGCCTTCTTAAAGGGCTACAAAAATATTGTAGGGGCGGCGACCCGGGCGACTAAATGGTTGCCTAAAGACAGTGGCGACTTGGCGAGCATTGGTTTTATTTTGAGGTAGGCAGTAGATACTTACTATAGTGCTTTATTAATAAAAATCTTTGGTTTTCATCAATATCACACATTTGTAGTACCTACAGCCTACCTCAATTCATTTATCAGGTAGGCACTGCCTTATTGCCTATATGCACTGCACGCCCCTGCCTAAAGATAGGGGTAGGTTGACTCACTGTCAAAAACAAAACTTGTTAAACTGTAATACACGCGGGAATTAATGCAAAACATGCCTCTTTTTAACCTACGGCGAAACCAAAAGGAAGGGCAGTCTATGTAGGTGTATAAGTATGGTTTGTTCCACCGTAGCGCCTAAACCACTGAACCGATTTTAATGAACGAGATATCAATAGATTGGTAATAATGACCCAAGTGAACATAATAGGCTATATAAATATCAAAATTTCATAAATATTTAATGATGTCGTGCGGTATCAAATGACAGGGCAAAACAAGCACATTTAAAAAAAAATGTGGTCTGTTAAAAAATGAAAAACCCCAAAATAATTTGAATAAAAAGTTCAAAAACCAAAACCCGATTAGGATTTTACCAAGGAGAAGAACAACCGTAACTGTACCAAAGTTTTTGAACTTTAATTTTGTAGTTTTCGATGTTATAATAATATGCTACCCGTCCGTATAAAGCTGGTATGTGTCGCTAGTTCTACGAATAGAAAATATACTAATAAAGTAAGTTTGTCTTGCCTACTAATACTAATGATAGAAAAATAATTGTTTATGTATTTGCGTTCACGTAGACATCAAGATTAACCTATTAAATATTCAGGGCAGACTAGGTCGTCTGTCCTGAATACCTACATGGTTTCAAAATGCCACAACAGCCTAATATAATATTATACACAATACATATTCGTGTCAGAAATTGAGATCAGCCCAATATTATAATTACGTCTACATAACCTTAAAGTTTATCATTAGGTAGTCTGTATATAAAGGGTCCGATTTTATTAGTGTTCATCCTGTTAACCTGTGACTATATAGGTGAAAAGCAATCGTAAAAACCAACTTTCAAATGTCTATAATAAAAACTAAAAAAGTTAAAAATAAATTACAAAATAACAACATCGACTTCATATTGCATAAACTACCTATCTTCAACTCTTTCTTGCTCTTTGCAAGGGGAAGGAAGAGGACGGATAACCAGATGGTTAAACGTAGCAAAGATGTTGTTGTTGATTTTTAACTTTTTTAGTTTTGATGGTACACATTTGAAAATTGGTTTTTACGATTGCTTTTCACCTATATAGTCACAGGTTAACAGGATGAACACTAATAAAATCGGACCTTATATAAAAGGCAACCGTTACTGCCGTTACTGACTGACTGATCTATCAATGCACAGCTCAAACCACTGAACGGATTGCGCTGAAATTTGAAACACATACAGCCATTAAGATGTAGGCGAGGATTTTCCAAAATACACCCCCTAAAGGGGTAAAACGGGGGTTCAAAATTTGTATCGAGCGCCAAGATCGCGAGGTAAATCCGTAACTAAATAAGCGAATACCTGTTTTAGGGTTTTTAAGGGGTAATTTTTTTAGGGTTTTGCCACTGGTTACAAAAATGACACTGGTTTTAAAATTCAAGAAGTCAGACATGAAATGTCATGATCAATCATCATATTTTTTTTTATTTACTACTAAATTTGACATTCACTCAAAATCAAATCTACCGCAAGTGAAGAAGCAGGCAAAAGCTAGTTTGGTATATTTGATATTTTTTATATCATATTTTTAAATTAGCATTTAATACCTCTATGCCTGAGTAGGTAAATATAAATTGACTAATAGACCTGGATTGACATATAGGATACTTTTTATACCGTTTAAATGTTCTTTAAGTTTGAACAAACTTAAGACCACTCGAGCAATCACGGGCAACAGCTAGTAATCCATAATACCGTATTCGTAAAGCTAGTACTCTTAGTGCTAGTACAGATTTCATTCATCCAAAATGCAGTAAAAATGCAGACATAACGCGGTAATTGAGACGTTGACATGAATAATGCAGCGCAGTAAACGGTGCTCGCTATAGTTAATTGACTTAACTGTTCGACCAACTCATACAAATGGGGTTAGCATTTTAATTCCAATGAGAATAATTAAGCTATTTTAATTAAATAGAAATAGTAATGCTTGTGAGTTTCATTCGTTTTTTTAGCCATCTTGAAGGGCAACAAAACGATTGTAGGGGAGAATGGTTGCTTAAAGATAGGGGTAGGTTGACTCGCTGTCAAAACCAAAACTAATACACAGGTATTAATGCCAAACATGCCTCTTTTAAATTACACAATAAGCACTCTGCACCACTTTCCCCTTCCTTTGTAGTTTTCCTCTGCCTAAAGGTTGTTTGGAAGAGATCGCTTTTTAGCGATGAGACCGCCTAAATTGTATATCTTTCTGTAAATATCAACTGTAACTTCTTTGTTTGGTGTTCAATAAAGAGTATCTATCTATCTATCTTTTTAACCGACTACGGCGAAGCCAAAAGGAAGGACAGCCTATGTTAAGTATGATGTATGTTCTACCGTAGCGCCTAAACTACTGAACCGATTTTAATGAACAATCAATAGATTGGTTATAATGGCCCAAGTGAACATAATAGGCTGTACAAATATCAAAATTTCAAATCAAAAAGGTTGTTTAATGATGCCGTACTGGGTATCAAATAAAAGGACATAACAAGCACATTTAAAAAAAATGTGGTCTGTTAAAACATAAAAACCCCAAAATAATTAGAATAAAAAGTTCAAAAACTAAAACCCGATTAGGATTTTACTCAGGAGGAGAACAACCGTAATTTTACCAAAGTTTTTGAACTTTTAATTTTGAAGTTTAAAGCTGGTTTGTGTTGCTAGTTCTACGAATAGAAAATATACTAATAAAGTAAGTTTGTCTTGCCTACTAATACTAATGATAGAAAAATAATTGTTTATGTATTTGCGTTCACGTAGACATCAAGATTAACCTATTAAATATTCAGGGCAGACTCGGTCGTCTGCCCTAAATACCTACATGGTTTAAAAATGCCACAACAACCTAATATAATATTATAGACATATTCGTGTCAGAAATTGAGGTCAGCCCAATGTTATAATGACGTCTACATAACCTTAAAGTTTATCATTAGGTAGACTGTATATAAGGTGTAAACTTATCAGTTAACTCTTTTCTAGGAGGTGGTTCTACTGCTCAAATAAAACAACTTTTTGTGTGAGACCAACTTCAAAATCGTAAAAAAATATTTCATATCTTTATACAAACTGATCTCAGCTGGTCTGCCTTTTGTATGGAGAAATGGTTTTTTGTTTTGCGATTTTGAAGTTAGTCCCATAGAAAAATTTGTTCTATTTAAGCAGTAGAATCATCCCCTAGAAAAGAGTTAACTGATAAGTTTACACCTTATATATAAAAGGCAACCGTTACTGCCGTTACTGACTGACTGGTCTATCAATGCACAGCTTAAACCACTGAACGGATAGCGCTGAAATTTGGCACATATACAGCCATTACGATGTAGGCGTGCGCTAAGAAAGGATTTTCCAAAATACACCCCCTAAAGGGGTAAAACGGGGTTTCAAAATTTGTATCGAGCACCAAGATCGCGAGGTAAATCCGTAACTAAATAAGCGAATACCTGTTTTAGGGTTTTTAAGGGGTAATTTTTTTAGGGTTTTTGGGGCCACTGGTTACAAAAATGACATTGGTTTTAAAATTCAAGAAGTCAGACATGAAATGTCATGATCGATCATCATATTTTTTTTTATTTACTACTGAATTTGTCATTCACTTAAAATCAAATCTACCGCGAGTGAAGCCGCAGGCAAAAGCTAGTTTGGTATATTTGATATTTTTTATATCATATTTTTAAATTAGCATTTAATACCTCTATGCCTGAGTAGGTAAATATAAATTGACTAATAGACGGATGAATTAACAAAAACATGATTAACTGTAACCCAAACAATGAGAGAGAGAGAGAGAGAGAGAGAGAGAGAGAGATTGCTTTCTAAACAAAAGTTGAAACCAAGAAGCAAAGTTTTTTGATCAATTTTCAGGATACAATGAACATTCTCTTAATATATTCTGATCGACAAAACACAATATAAGTCGTAACAATTTTCCTCTGTAAGCTTGGATCAAAGGCATTTTCCGTTTCGAATGTACGCAGTTTAGCTGTAACCAAGAAATATTAAATACATTTACGTAAAGAAGCTCTTTCAGTACGGCATGTTTCTGTACAATACAATGAATAAATAATTTTTGTTGTTTTCTGCGGTTTTATACAAGAGCGGGATTCGTGGGTTATGAATTAAATACCAACACATAGTTCTGGATTGTTTAGAATGTCTACTGTATTGCACCTATAGGCCATTGGATGCAGGCCGCTTTCAACCGGCAATCTGGAAGATGACTTTTAGATTGCTGCAGTGGCGGGCATTGGTTTTATTTCGAGGTAGGCGGTAGGTACTAACTTATGTGTTTTATTAATGAAAATCAGTGGCTTTCTTCATCAATAACACACATTTGTATGTACCTACTGCCTACCTTATTTGGTTTATCAGGTAGGCACTGCCTAATTGACTATATGCACCGCACGCCTCTGTTGCTGCTGAACATATGTGCCACTATAGTGGCCTATGTTCAGCAGTGGACCTTATCTCAGAAATAACATCACATAGATTGATCTGATCCTAAGGTGAAGTTCTTGTGTTATAGAAATCAGAAACAAGGACGTTACCCCAGACCCGAGACAAAAACAGGTTGTAGATTTCAATCTGAGCAGTACTTACAGAGGTGATTCTATACCTTATTATAATCACGAAAAGAAAAAAAAGAAAAGATTTTTTTATTTATTAAAATTTTCTTCAATTTTTAATTATTAAACTTAGAATAACACGGACGGCAGATAAAGCTATCAATGCCAGCAAGCTTCCCGCGATATTTCGCGTGGTTTCTACCCGTGCAGTGCAAACTTATCGCAGTATCTCACGCCACAGTACAGTAGGGGTTTTACAAAAAATATTCTATAAAATCATTTGTTATAATTCTTAATTTTTGTTCTGTAAGTGGTCATAGTGAATACTTCTCTGATTGAAATGTACAACATGTAGAAAAGGTTGTTTTCTTTATTCACCTGACCGAGAATCGAACTAGGAACATCAGAGTTAGTGACGCCCAGTCCGGCGTGAAATGATGACAATGATGATGATGAATTCAACAAACCCAATAACACCGATTGCTATTTTGTTACCGGCCAGATGCCGCTCAACGAAATAACTCTGATGTTTAGCCATGAAATCACAGATTATCTAATAGATCTTCGATTTCACTCGATATTCTTATCGCACTATAAAATACCTGAGGGGCGGGTAAAATGGGGAAAAACGGCCCAACCTTCAAACCTTGAGTGGAAAGCGAGATATAGACGGAGATGCTGGGCAATATTAGACCGTAAACGAGTTCCGCGAAAACTGCCGAGAGCAAATAACAAAAAGAAAGCCCGAGGTTCCCCACTCCATCGGACATAATTACGACCTTCGGAGTTTTAACGAGAGGAGACAGGGTACCGTTTGTATCGCGAGTAAATTGTGTCCGGATTGACTAACGATTTTTGGTTTTTCTCTTTTAGGGAAAACAAAAAGAAAATTGCAACATTTTTTCAACTTGACTACACAACAAAAAATACACTTTTATTTTTCTCTGTAAAGTACTAAATCTTTTAGATATGAACTTTTCTGCCTTAACATCTACTGAGTACAAAGCTGCAACAACTAAATGAGTTATAATTGTCCGTCACTGTTGTCATTGCCACACAGTCAGCTTAACAAAATGGTGCGTTTTTGTCTTCAATTAATTTTATTTATTTACTGCCAAACCAACTTGAAATAACTATTACCAACCTAGTGCAGTAATTCACCTCGTAAAGATAAGTACCATGTTGTTGGACTCTGTTATTGGCTAAGTGTTTTATTGTTAATTTCTTTAAGAATGATAAAGAAAAAGCTAGTTTCCAAATAAATAAATAAAATGAAAATTTCAAGAATCTTCCAAGTGCACCATTCTCAACAGTTCGTAACTATTTTCTCCACTAAACCACTTGAAACGACTTAGCTTAAGTTTCGTTAAACGTTTTATAATGACGTCCTCTAGTTCATAATTGCCGCCCTTCAGTACAATCGCCACGCTTTGAGCTTTGAGCTTACGCCAGGTAAAATACTTTTTAAACCGCAGACTTATTATATTAATATACCCAGGCGAAAGTCACGAAAATGCAGCATACAGAACTGAGATATTTAAATTCAAGTGATATACATTTTTAACGCTGCATACGGATGGTAAAAAGAAATTAAATTGGTACATTTTTATTGTAATATTATTATAAATGTTATCAACTCAACTCAATTTATTTATTCCTTTTATTGACAGTTGTTCCTAGTCAGTTGGCCCGTTAAAAAGATAGTTACTCTATACCATAAACCTACTTATTACATTCTAAATTATGTTTATTGGTGACAGCTGATAAAATACAGATTTTATCACGGTACTATGAGCTGAAACCAAAATTAAGCGAAAGCGATGAAAATATAATTAAATACGTTTAGATTGAATCCACAATTTCCACATTGCCTTTTTTTCTTAATGGGTTTTCATAAGTTAAAAAAAATTGTGGTAATGAGATTTCTTCTGACGCTATTATATGAGGTTGTGGCTATATGAAACAGGACTTTATCTTCCTCGTCTCCTCCCAAAATGTCGCATATTTTCACATTTAAGAAAAGATATTAGATAGTAAAAAGAAATTGAAATCGTGAACGAAGCAGGCACAAAATTGTGAGAGAATTTACGATTCTAGACACTATTGCAAAATAGATTCAATCTAGCGATTTTATTGTCACAGAAATATTGCTTATTCGAGTTTAGTATAGTCTGTTTTGCAAAAGAAAAATACAGTTCCTACCTACCGACTAGGAGATTTTTGTATATCATTCATTATTTAAACTTCTAAGTTCTGTCCTATCTAGGACAGAACTGAAATAAGAAAGTGAAAGCCCACCCGATGAACTAACGACCTAGTCAAGCTCACGGTCTTAAGCCACACAGATTTCAAACGGCCCAGATATATCTGTGGCTTTCTATTAGGAAAGCCTATGTCCAACAGTGAACTTTCAAAGACTACAGATGTTGGGATATCGTTATTTCAGCAAAGGAAGAACAATTAAAGTAAGAATTGGTTAACGAAATCCTGTTAAAAGCACCTACCTATAGAAAAAAAGATGTTTTACTTTGATCAATGACTAAGATATTCTCATATTTAGCGACGCATGACATGACTGAATGTTTTGTAGTGTATCCTCTACGATAAATGTTGAGTTTTGTTCATTTGACTCGGCTTCGCGCAGGAGGAGGGTTGACCGTCGTCCGCCTATTCGCAAAAATAAATGGTTTCGAATTTTTTCGTGATGGATCGAATTTGGTTTTGTTATTTCAAAGAACGTCTGAATTATGGATTAGACTAACCGCGTGGGAGTCTAACGAATTTGTGCCAAATGCTCCTTGAATGTCAAAGGACAGAGGAAAAGATTTTAACGTACATTTTCTTTTCAAAATAATGTAGTCATTCTTTGAGCAAACAATTTGACAAAAGATATTTGACTACCAAACAATGGCATCATTGCCAGGATTTATGTTATCATGAATCGACAAGAGTTTAAGGTTTACTGATCTGTTCTGAAATTGTTTCAAAAATACACCATATTCGTAGGTAGTTTTGATTTTCGCACATACACAAAATACTGATTGAAAAGAAAAATGAAGAAATACAATATCGACTCATTTCAATTCATCAATAAATAGAGAGGTAAAATCTTTTTCGGTTTAACAGTTCTCGTAACAGTAGATTGAATAAATAAACAAAATATTTCAAGATGTATTTTGTTCAATGAAATGCAAAAACACGTATCACATCTTAAATTTTTTTTTGGGAGTTATCTACCTACCTATTTACTATCCAAAAATAAAACTGCCATCACAGTCAGCTAGTAGTTCTGTCAGCATTTTCCGCGACACCTCATTAAGCGCGCTTCCCGCTGTCTCTCGGCGGGTCGCGGACATGAGGTAATTACAACTTCGCCTATATTCACGATCACAACAGCAGAAATGACGAGACCAGAATGAACCTTTCCACCCGGTCATGCAGTATACTAGATGTGAAGCAAAGGTTTGGTTTTTAGCAACATCATATTTTTTTAACGAAATTATATAGACACATAGTTGTAGAGAAGGTTCTGACATATCAATTTTTATACCTAGAAAAAATTGTATATTTTTACCTAGAATCGTATATTTAGCAATATTTTAATATTTAATTGAACTAACACATACATTATTAACAACACAATGTTGTAAATAATATTACTTGCTTCGATTATGACATAAGTCAAAATAGTCTAACCTACACCTTTACCGAATCTGACTGCTTTTGTTACGATTTTTCTTTTTAGTTTTTTTTAATCAATATAACTTATAAAAAAATGCACCACTGTTTTGCCATTAGAGGTAAGGTTGAGGTTGGTCCCATGATACTGACTGAAAGAAATCTTTATCCACCAGTACTACCGTACTGGTACTAATACACTAGGACTATGATTGCATGATCATAGTCCTATACTAAGTATTTATTAGTACGTCAAAAAATAAAGATGACAGAAAAAGTCACGGGCAAAAAGTGATAAAAAAACTTTTATCGCGTGTAGGCAATATTTTCACGTCTCATTAGTTAGAGCACTCGTTCTATTGTCTCCTGGGCCGCCGCATAGGTAATTAAAATCTCGCCTCTGTTCGACATCACACAACAGCAGTAATGATGTGGACCGAATAATGTGGCACGCTCATTTAAAATTAACGGACTTCTGAGTTTCGTGAAATTAATAATAGTAAAAATTTGATGACCAACTAACATTTGAATATCGGTATAGATTTTTGAGCAAAATAGATTACGTCGTTATAGTTCTGTCACTGAATAAGATGAATTCATTAAACATGAAAGTTTTCAATCAAAATTACATTTAAAAAAAAATGCGATTGTTTTTTTAGGGGCAGAGTATTGGTCACAATAAGTATTAGTTTGCTTTGAATCACGCAAAGAAAAATCAGGGGTTCTTTGCTAGTCCGATATGCTGCTGCGTCGGGGTCCCCGCCAAAAAATCAGACAAATGCGGAGCGATAACCTTTTTGAAACAATACCTTATTTTTAATTGTTATTATTTTTTTCCATTTGTGTCAAATAAACATATTATGGTTATTGTAAAATATTAAAATTGCAGACGATATATAAACAGCGTTACGTATGATTGAACAGCTCAATAAAGAAAAATGTAGGTACCAAGAAAAATATATTTACCTGTATGTACAAATCTGGTCAGCATTATCTTCCATCTTACGACTCCACTCCTCCGGCGCAGTTTTCTCGCGCCTCTTCCTTTTGGCTCTTCCGAACGGTCCCGACTTTTTCCGAAGTGAACCCGAGCGAAAATCCGGATACAATCAGCTAACACTTATGTGTAAGACTGTACTTTACTATTTGGTTTCCATTCTTTTTATGTTTTACTCCTAAGAAAATTAGCATAACATGATTTTGAGTTTCATAAACGTTTTTGAGTATTGAATGAGTATTGTTGTAGTGTAGTAATTACCCCAGCTTCCCCCTTAAATTTAAAAGCGTAATGTAAAATTACGATACAATAAAAATCTCACTAATTGGATCCCTACTCTTTGCTCAATCCTGTAGGTGTATGAATAAAATAAAAATAAAATAAATAAAATATTTGATGAAGTGAAAGAAGCAACTTATTCGTAATTTCGAACATCTTATTTAAATTCCTAGTAATGTGGAACAGCGCGGCGACAGTAGGTAATAGGATTGCAATCTAGGTTAACAGTTTCCACAAATACTACTTTCAATTGACCTAGATTACACGAGCCATGCTCAAATAGTTATTTATTAAAGTTTTAAAAACTATAAAGCTTAGTTTCATGTGTAAGGAACTCGTCAAAAGGAATAAAAGGACCCCAAATACAAAGGACTTACTAGTGCCTAGAGTTTTAATACAGACATCCTGACTCCATCATCAGATTAGATCATACTATTAATTCATTTTCTTGTCACTCGAAATACAAAGTTGAAAATGGACAGGACTAGGTATCAAAGTAGGTTAAGCTCGAACTCCAAGATTTGACATATTTTTTAGTTACATACAATATATACTCAAAGGTTAAAATGATCTTTACAATACAAGTTAACGAAAAACTTTCGCATTTATAATAACAATAGCAGGAAGTAATGACACATTAATTTTCTAACTATAATTGGATAGACTACCTACATTCCGTTTAAGTTTAACCAACTCGGAATAAGAGTCACTTATATGATATGTGGTAGGGATTTAAACAAGCTGTTTATTTTGCTACTCATGATGCTATCATTTCGTTTAAGCTTTAACACAACCTCACATCAGTAGGTACAGAGTGGGTAGTTACAATGGGCCCATAATGGGCCCTGCTTTAGGAATCTTCACAAGCAACCCTTTCATTTTCCTGGATAAGAAGGACTAGTCGTATAACACTGTCCGGCAACCTACAAGTTTAACCTTCACCTACTCAATAATTAAAATTGAATTTTTTATCAAACTTTTCAACTTTGACACTTTTGAACACTCAGAAAAAAACACACTGTAACGGGAATTAACGCGATCATAGATAATAATTTTGGTAAACTGTTCTGTACAGTGTGTTTAATCATGCAACGCGAAAGTTTAAAAGTTATCCCCAGAAAAACCCAAACTGACACACTGACTGAACAGAATCAGCTGCTCATATTATGCCAAATTTAATTGTGGAATGGAAACAACGTAGAACTAGTAAAAAAAATATTAAATGTTCCGTTGTGTGACTTGTATCCTACAAAGTATCCCACACATAATATCTGGCATCTTAAATCAGGGTCAAACGTACCCCTAGGAACAAAGTAATGTGATTTTCAGAAGTGTTATATTCTTTTGTACAGCCTGTACTGATAGAATTTTAAAGTTTTTGAAATTACCACACTTCACTAGAAATAAAAAAGACACCGCTTTCGGTGTTAAGGTCGCCTAATTATACCTAACTGTGTCTTGGTGTCTATATCTACCTAGTTTGCTCAATCATTTTTATGATCTTATTTCCCAACATGAATAACTATACTTTCTTATTCCCTAACGCAATATACTGAATACACGTGTGACCCAAAACGAAAGAAAGAAGCTATAATAATATGTTTATTTTCCAAATAATTTCGGCATCAATCCGTTTAATCACACTGACAAGGTTAGCACAGCGTGGGAGATACGAATCGGCTAGTAATCCTGGTTTGTGAGCCTCCACAAACAAATTCTGATTGGTCTAGCCTTTCGAACTGTTTTCATTTCATTACTACGTTTATTCTTTCCATAACCGTAGGCTGCAAAGGCTAAATATTGGTTGAAAGGCTGTTTAATCATACGAAGAGATGAGCCTTGTACTAGATACCTACCTTGTATATGAGTTACATACTAGGGTGGGTCAAAATTATTTTTTTTCTCTTTTGCTTTTGTAATAGTGAAAATATTATGTCTTACTGGATAAAAAACAACCCTGTAAAATATTATTGAAATATTTTTAGTGGATCAGCCCGCGCTTTGGACTTTTATGAAATTATAATAATGTTACTGAGAAAACAATACTAACATCTCTAAAACATTTTTTTTAAATATAAATTAAATTATATAAAAATAAAAACTTTTATTAATATTTGCTTATGAAATTTTAACTGATTATTAGCCTAGGTTTGTTTTGTTACATACTTTTAAAGTGGGTGTATTAATAAGAGGTCGTTAGCTTACTTCAGCACCGATTTACGCTCTTGTTTTGGTTTTACTCTTGTGCAAGTAAAACAATATCATTGATTTTCTGTTTTTTACTAAGTAAAACTATTTTAAAGTTGTAAGTTTTTATAAATTTTGTTGCTCGTAACTTTAATAAACATTGATTTTATAATGAAAATTGTAGAAGTTTCTTTAAATAATTCAATTTGATTTTACCTTGTTTCATACAATATTTATAACTTTGAACCGTATGCGCGGGCTAAAGATACAACTCAATTTGACTTTTTTTTACGTAGCATTACTTGTTTACTCACTACACAGTAAAATATCACTATTAGAATGCAATCACAAAACTTTATTTTTTTTCCATACATGAGTGACCCACCCTATTACATACGTCAATGTTTGCGAACGATGTGCCTTTTTAATTAGTTTCGCCGTCGTCAATGCTTTGGATAATTAAACCAACAATTAAATAGATGCTTTGAAACGGGTTATACCAATAACACAATATTTATACAAACACTATACAATACAATTTTGCAGCTCTAAATGTTTGTTTTTCATTTATTTTAACATATCTACGCTAGTGTAACTGATAAGATACTTATACTTACATTACTGCATGTATGCTAGTCTCTTACATTTATATAATAATTGTAAGGAAAATACTAATTGATTTATAAAAACTCCACTCATTCTTTAAGTACCCTTGCAGTTTAATAAGTATTTTTACATGCTCGTAATATGTACCTATTTGTAGAATGAACGATTTCGAACGAAAGCAATCGATGTTATTTATGTCTATCGAATAAAAACAACGAAACTATTTAATACAAAACTTACACTGAACAATATAAACGCGTCAACAAATCTTTGTAACTACGAACCCGTCCCTAGACACCCAAATTCGCTAACATTTTTTGTCATAACGCGTGTTTTTACAAAGTTCCTAAGTACCTAAAGATAGATGCAGTAGTTTTAATACCGGTGGTACGAATTTCACTGTCTACACATTGAAATTCGTGTGTGTGTGTGTGTGTGTGTGTGTGTGTACAGACACACTAGTGTAAATATTTATGCCAAAAATGTGGACATTATTATGACGTTCTCTGGTGGTTATAATATTGTGCATGGTTATCGTGATTATTTGTTTTTGTTGTTTTTAAGTAAACATTTATTTAAAAAACTGACAACTTAAACATATCAGTGCACGCGACTGTACCTACGACTTCATCATAGACTTTATCAATGAGTACACTTCTTAATAATTTTGACATTGCAAGGTTGGTCGAGAGCTTTTGAATGGGAAACTTTGACGATTCTTATAATTGGAAAACAATCCAGAACGACGGTGATATCTTTTGACGATACCACGGAGGTATGTAGCGAAAGGCGCCGATGATTTTTTTATATCGGACTTAGAAACCCTATTGGGTTTAGGGTTTAAAAGAAAAAAAAATCCTGAAATTTTGTCTTTTTTAATTTTAAAGTAGTTTTAATTTATTTTTAAATATGCCTTGAGGTCCGCCTGCGATCTGTGTGAATGCGGCGGAGCATTTTGCTTTTGCTTGTTCACTTAATTTGGGTTGGTTATTGTGATTGGAATTACTTATCCCTGAGACGATCTGCGTGAATTGTTAACAAAATAATTATGTTAACGTATATTAACTAAGTAAAGCCCAGTTGTCATGCTTGTATGACTTAGTTCGCGCGCCCTATGTGACCTCACTGTACCGGGCTTTATAACATTCTTACTATTCAGTGCCCGTCCAACACACTATCAGCAGCCGCCTCCCCTGAGCCCAGGGAACCCCCTACTTACTAACGCGAATGAGGATAACTTAGTTGGGGAATGTCGACGCTGGAATAGGAAAGATAGAGTGGGGCTGGGTTATTTTATTTACTGAAGTCTACGGGGGTAATGATACCGCGGGGATGAAATGCGATATTGTGGGATTAAGTCAACTGACTTGCGGTTATGTTAGTTTACCATCTAATCTAGTGGTCCTTGCTCCAGAATAAAAAAACAGCGGTTGCGGGTTTTTTTGATACGTCAGCAGTTAATTCTACAATACAATTTCAAAAATATGAGTGCTTAATATGAGTAATTTAAATGAAACGATACGAATTTAGTGCTTAGGACTAAAAGTAGATTTAACGAGCATTTGTTCCTGAATCATGGATGTTTATAAACGTATTAAAGTATGCTTATCCGTTTTCTAGTCGCTATAGGATTTGTTAAGTAACATTCCGCCAGTAGTATTCTATCAATCCATCAGAGCCATCGTAGTTTAGTATAGCCCAAACCATCTCATATGGTTGAGGTAAAGCGTCAGTATGAAATTTTCATACTTTACTTTACTACACCCAAGTAAAGTAACTCGAAACATATCCAAGAAGCCTTGCTCTACTTTACAACAGCTGTGTTTTTCAGTAACTTCAGGCATAAATCGTGAAATTAGCAACCTGCCTAGATTGACAAGAGAACCAGGCTAGTTCGCTGGCTGCGCGCCAACGGCCCAGACCGGTCGATACGACCGTCCGGCCCGGGGCATTTGTTACCTCGCCACCGTAGTAGGGTTGATAGGATGAAGAAAGACAGACAGAAAATATTAAAAACCGGAATGCAAAAACTTTTTGATTTTAAAAACCAGCAATGAATCGCATAGAACGGAACGAAAAAAAAAGTTTTAAATCTGTGAACCATTTAAGTTTACTTGTCGATGTCATACTTCCGAAATTTCTACTAGTAGAATCGAAATACGAGTGGGTCGAACCATAGCGAATCCTAAGTCTATGGGTCGAACCACTCGTTGCAGAATTTACGGAATGAATTTTCGAAAATAGGGATTTTAGTCATTCGCATTTCGTATTCGAATTTGAATTAGCATGATTCAAAAATACGTCTCCTGGTACGTATCCGTTTGGTGAAGGTAACGCTAATTTTACTTTGAGTTTTGCTAAAGTTTTAGTAAAACATAAGGCTGAGGTAACTTATGGTTGAGACAATAATTATAATCAATTACTCATTGTTATGAAATAAATATTGTTTATTATTATTATTCATTTGCTAAGACAGGTGAGTATGTTATCTTAGGCTTATTCTATGTAGCTAGGTAGGATTATAATATTATTTAAAAATTATGTTTGTATTTTTAATCACTGTTGCGTTCGAATAGATACAGGAGAATCGAATATGTAAAACGCCAAATCCTCACAGCCTATGTTCAGTCGTCGACTTCAAAAGCCTGATGGGTATCCTTTCATTTGGTCAAATTAATTTCACTTCCCAAAAAACATATCGCCGATGTTTCATTTTCCAAATGAATATTTAGCAAATATACATTTCGCACTTTATTCATTTGGTCAAATTATCATTTGGCAAAATTTTAGTTTGTCAATTTTCATTAAGGCAAATGTTAACATAGCAAATGTTTTATTTTGGCAAATATTATATCCCAAAAAATTTATTGGTCAAATTACCGTATAATAAACAGAAACGAACTGGTGCCGGAAAAGTTGCATGGTTATTGACTAAATGCATAGACTAGGTAATATGATTACTTACTTAAGTTACCAAAACTTACTTTACAAACAGAGATCTTTCCTACAGACTCTAGGTTAGGTTAGGTTAGAACAGTGACCACACAAAAAGCGTGAAGCCGAGCGAACGGAGCGAGCGCAGCGAGCGAAGTGAGCGTGCCGCGGCAGCGACCGGCGAGCGCTTCATTAAAATTTTTGCTTCCAACAGTTTATTTTCGAAACTCTTACCTTGCCAATAAAGACTTTTTAAATGTTTTTTACTTATGTAAATCGCATGCTTCGCAATATTTTGGGAAGTGTAAGTTTTGCCAAACCATACATTTGACTAAATAATATTTGGTAAAAAAATGTTTGCTAACTGAGAAGTTGCGAAAAGTTGTTTTGCCAAATGAAAATTTGGGAAAGATAGTTTGGGATGTGATACTCTGGGAAACGTTTTTTGGTCAAAAATTAGTAATCCGCCTGATGATAAGGACGACATACATCGAGCTGATATGATGATGGAGCCAGGATGTAGATAGTGTAACTCTTTAATCGTCACAAGTAAAACCCTGAACTTTATGTTAATTCGATTTGGTCTCATTCATACGAATCGTATGCATTTAAAGGCCTAATGAATTTTAAAGTTTTGTAATTAAAACAATTAACAACAATTCGTAATTATAAAATTTAGTTGACAACCCTGCCGATGGCATGCCCGAGATAAACACATACTGCCCGACATTCGGAAATTGTCGGAGTTTCCCGAAGGTGAGAGATGATCTCGGCAAACATATTTACTAGTTTTTGTTACACTACCTGAATAACGAAATAGGTAACTTGTTTACTTTCGAATGATTCGTTATAAGCTTTTATTCTTTGATAAGTTATTTAGTCCATAATACTGGAATTAGGCTCAAATTTAATCTTATTGCGTAAGTAATAATCACGTATCAGTCAACACGATATACGACACGAATTTCGGGGGTAACAAAAGTAGCTATCCAGCTAGGTACTGTCACGTAGATTTTCCTATTAATTTATCATTCAATCAAAATACAATATTATATTTAAAACAATATTTCTATGTAATAAATCGCAGGCAAAAGCTAGTGAAAATATTTTCCTTTTTAAACATATGAACTAGACATTTTAACCATGAAAAATTTATCGGTACTTATCACAGCAATGTCTTCAAATTTTATTGCATGATAAAATAAAAAATGAGAAAATTTCCCCGCCACTGCCAGGCGCACCCTATCCTAGCATACATTTTATCAGATGTCTCCATTTTAGAGATACTTGCGTCCCATAAACATCCATTAGTTTAGGCGTTAGAATTTAAAATTAAACTGGCACTTTACAGTTTGCCACTTATTAGCCTGGTGCAATAAACTGATAGGAAAATGTCAATTTTGACAAATATTAAACAGCCAGCAAAATGAAAATTCTGACTAGTATTGGAAATGCGGGTGGACTTCTGCACTGGGCAAGGAACCCTCAACGCTTTGCAGTACTGGTAGCTGACCGTCACTAGTTGGAGAGGCACTCTTAGAAGATGAAGACAAGTATTGTCTATGTTGTAATTCTTCTTGGAACTTACCTATTTTGACAGATTTTGTTTCATAAAATCTGTTTTAAGAGTTTCGTACCTCAATGCAAAAGAGGAACCCTTGTAAGATAGCTTTGTTGTCAGTCGGTCTGTCCATCGTCTGTTAACAAGACCCTTTTTTTAAGGCACGGGTAGAAATATCGAAGTTGAAATTAATGGCAAATACTTAAATATACAACCGTTTTGTTATGAAAAACTCAAAGTTATGTACACGCACTAATAAACTACAATCAATACAAATCATCTGGCTGGTACTCTTCAGTTTATTGAATAACATCAAACATTTAAGAATTGGCAAACTCTGAATCACGGATGACTAGTCTCGTTTTGTCGAACACAGGCTTGGTATGAAATCAATTGTAATTGTATTATAGCAAAAGAAAAGGTCGCCCCTCGTCAATTCCCTGCCATGTAGAAATATCTAATATCAACATAGTAAGAATTAGTTGGACGCATAGAATACAATAGTAGTAAAAACCCCATCGCCATCGTCGGATCGCTAGATGACAAACATACTTAGCTACCCCGGTATGTAACTTATTTAGGTATATTTGAAAGTTATTTCATAAATAGCAATTTCTCTACCGGTCATCGAGGATCCATTGTATCGATCGATAGGCTTCTTCATAGAAGGGTCATCTGATCGAATAGCCACTTGACCGAAAACAGATATAACCGACTTTACAATCATGTATGTAAATCAGAAAGATTTACTTCAGACAAATGATGTTTTACTCTCTACATGTTTTATAAAACAGATGTAACAAGTTTATGCATAACCAACTACCTAGTCGCCGCGTCTGGAATAAATTCAGTACGAACAGAATAGAGTGGCTTGATAAAGAAGTTACTCGCATGTAGACATGCATGTATTGTAGTAAAAAATAACGCAAGTAGAAGGAAAACTGGATGTATAGTGGCAGCGATACGATGTTACTGTTGTTTTTGCAAATAGGAAAAAGTAAGAGCTGTAGGGTATAACTTCGTTCTGAGAATACCATTAAAAGTCAGTGTTTTTACTTCAAAGTCTTCTAATAATAAAACGAAACAAGTTTTAAGTAATACCTACTGTTTTAACAGGACATGGGTATTCTTCTGTTAATAGTAATTTGTTTTTTGCCATGGAGCTAAAATTGTCTGGTTTCTCGGTTTAGGGGTTACAGTTGTGGAGGTCTGATAGGAATCGAATAACCAAGACTTACCATATCTATGAATAGTATAATGGTCAAAGCGTACCCCAAATATCAACAGGCCAAAGCGCTAGAAAAGAGGTTATTCTTCCGTTTAGTTTCACAGTATTGAGTGAAAAACAAATAGTTCAAGTAATATCTTCTTGATCTGCGTGTCTGCTTTATACAGAATGTGCTTGCTGTTTACAGCAGCAGGTCATCTAAAACAAAACCAAAGTAACGGACATTGTCAAAAAATGTAGCAAGCTAAAGTAGCAGTGGGCGGGCCATATATCCCAGAACCGAAAAAAGGGTAAACGGGTTCTTGAGTGGAGACCACGCCTTGGCAAACAAGAGAACTTAAGAAGATGATTCTGACGACCTCCGTAGCCGAGAGGCGAGCACGCCGGACTTTAAATGGCGCCGCCATCTCTGAGGTTCCGGGTTCGATCCCCGGTCGGGTCAATGTAGAAAACTCTCTCTATATTGGCTCGGGTCTGGGTGTTGTGGTACCGTCGTTGTTTCTGATTTCTATAACACAAGTGCTTTAGCTACTTACCTTAGGAAAAAAAAAAAAAAAAAGGCTGGACTCAAAAGCTGGAAATAGTGCCCATTGGCGCTGTTTGGGGGAGGCCCACGTTTAGCAGTGGTCCGCAATAGGCTGACATGATCATGATGATGACAACGGATGTGACACGCAGTAATATGCAACATGTTCTCTTTACGGAGCATACGGCCTAAGTCGCACTCTAGGTACACGCTTTTCTCAATGGGCATTATTCAAAAACAGTGAACAGCCACGTCTGACCGCACTAACTCGCTGAGTGAGGGTAAAAGACCCTTTGGTCTTTTACTCACTCAGCGAGTTAGAGGGCTAGAAAATAAATCAATGAGCCTTAAGGTCATTCATTGGACAACTGGAAACTTATCGTTCGAGAGCCGGGATCACTGACGTGGGAAAAAATCTGCTAAGCTGAAGAATAAATTAACGTCGTCCGAGCGATGGCTGATGAATTGGTCAATTTTTCTCAACGATTGACAATCTCAGGACTTCCGGTACCGACAAGGATAAAAACCAACTAATAATAGTAGTAGGTCCAGGTACCAATGCTCGTTATAATTAAACAAGATTCGAACCTGTGACTACTTGTCTATGAACCACTCGAATACTAGATGATTAGACCAAGGCACTCGTCAAATGTTATTTCAAGAAATGTGACTGAAAAGTGAAAACATTCAATCTCGGCTGCATATACCAGCAAAACCACATCTAACAGGGGGATCCTTTGACAATGTGTAAACGAGCCAAATTAAAAACACTCCATGCGCAAACATTTTAAGGTATGACCACACACAGAAGTAGTTTCAAAGAGTGGAATTACTTGCAGGGCGGGATTAGGGTTCGCCTTTTTAGGTAATAAGTATATTTTCTTCTATTAGATTTTTTATTCGATAGATATTTTATTAAATTCGATGGGATGTCTTAACAAATAATTTATAAAATTATCTCGATCCCTCATACAAAAGATATAGGTAAGTACCATTCTTCGCTCATAAAATAAAACCTTCTTTTTAGTTAGTGCTCTCTGGTTTAAAAGGCTAAACGTATAAGTGTCAAACTTGGCTTGATTATAAAATAAAAAACCTGCGAAGTGTACGTCGTGTACGTAGTATTATTTGATCAGTGGTGTGAGTAGGGTCTATCTGGCGGTTTTACGGCGGTGCGCGAGTGCGACATAAACGTAAATATACGAGTAAATGAAAGGTTTTTGTTTTTTTAAAATCCACATAACCTTGAGTCCACCATTTTAAAATTCGGCCGCCATTATGCGAGTTTCAAAAATGAATGTATTTCCTCAAGCCTGAAGCTAAAGCGACTGTCTGGGTGTACATACAGAGACATCCATCTTGCTAACTACCCCTCACGCTGTCGCAATGTCGAGTAATACACAGACATTTGCTCACATAGAACTTTATTTTCAACCGAGAGGTATTTTTTGATAAACTTTTTTTTACTTTCTCCCGAAAAAAGCTTAAGATATAGGTACTTAGGTACATTATTTTGATTAAATTTTGGACTTTTATTCCATTGAGGTATAATGTACCCAGTTTACTACAAAGCTTTAGTCAGTGTCAATAATTGAAGTTGTCAAAACTACTTCTTGATCGCGTTTAGACCCGTGATTATAAGTTTTACTTCTTGATTGTTCAAATACCACAATATGTTTGGCTGAAACATTTAGTATTACCTCAATGTTTTATTCTCGAATTTTTTGCGGTGTTCTCAATTTGTCATTATAGTCATTTGATAAATTACCAACACATTTTAAATAATTGTCTTTGCGTTTATGTTTTTGCTGCCATTATTTGACGGTATTTCATCAGATAATAGCAGCAAAAACCGAAAATCATGATTCTCCAGGATTCCATTTCCTAAAACCTATACTTATAAGCGCATAATCTGTTCTACGACAGGAAGCATTCCGTGAGAACGTCCAACGGAAAACTACAAATTAATATATTTTTCCTAGTTTCCTCCGAGTTCTAGCGAGTGACATTGAGAAATGTTAAAAACTTTTTGCCTGCAACACTCCGTTTCCTCATTTTCCTTTAGTAAATCACATTTTCTGTAATAACATTTTCTTAAATGAATTAGTTTGCGCCATTTCGTGTCATATTTAGCGAGTGCTTATGAACGCAGTTCTTGACCAGAGTAATAGAAATATAATTTAATGCAAAAGATTATAAGTAGGTCATAGTAAAAAATTTGAAATTCGTATTTTTAAAGTACCTATTTGTTTATTTCTGACCAGTAATAGTAATAATCGAATATAATAATTTATTTGCTAATAAAATAGTTATTACAAGTTAAATAAAATGACTCCCTTTAACCGAATGTTCCGCCATGCCTCGAAGAATCAAAAAGAGGCAGAGTTATCTTATCGAAACCCGTGCCCGTGCCCGTGCCAACTCTATGGATCCATCTCAGGTCATCTATCATGAAAAACTCAAGACAACTAACAGCCAATTCAAAAAAGTTTGTTTTCTTAACTGCCCCGAACTGAGAATCGAACTTGGACCCTTTGCGTTTCGGGGAAATCACTTTGCCACTACGCTAATCGGGTTGTCAAATATATTTGTTATTTGTAACAAATAGAATGTCAGGTAGGCGAACAAGGACGGCGTTTCGAATTGTTGCTACAACACAAGTTGTCTATGATAGTATAAAATATATACCTTGTCTTTTCTCTGAATCGTTTATGTTCTCTTACTCACTGATCAAGTAATCACGATGCTCTTACTCTTACGATGTAAAAACTAAGAGATTGTGTCCGTGTAATAACTGAAAAATTAATAGTTTTGACTGTGCCAATCTTGGGCTTCTCATTAAAACGACCAAAAAAGTCAATTCAATCACTAATGATTACCAATCCTCATATGTACTCCTATTATACACAAACGAGGCAGAGTGCTTTTCGATGGCGCTCTAAAACCCTCCCTATAATTCATTCCCTTAAGCTGTTACATGGTGATGAAAATCCCAGATAATGCGTTATTATAACACGATGTGTGCTATAAAGAAAATGGTAGCTGTTATATAATATGTATTATGTCGAATGGAGTGAATCTGATGCGTATATAAACAGCTGGGTCTTTGTCTTACGCTGGGGCTTCACCTGCGTTTATTGCCATTAATAAGTACGCTATTTCATATAAATATCGCACTTATTAATGGCATTAAACGCAGGTGAAGCCCCAGCATTATTTTATAAAGATTTGTAATTGGTAATTTGCACTGCGACAAACGAAAATTTACTCAGAAAAGCTAGCTTTACACATTTAGAAAGTATAAATAATATAGAGGATGTTTGGTGCACTTGGACTATGTTATGGAACTGCATTTTTTATCCCATTGTGGAAACGGTTTATATTTATGAGAACAACTTGAACCTACTGGTAAGTTGCTCGTTCCACCTCCTCACCCTCTGTTAGAGGTGCTATTTAATCGGTTTTCTAATAGGAAAAAATGAAGTACCTACCTACGCAATGTGTTTTAGTGGCCAGGCCAATAAATAAATCGTATATTTGCACGAAACACGGTAAAAACTGATGACAATAAAAGACAATAAATTACATACATAAAAAATAAAATAATATGCATAAAATAAAATGAACTCGTTTGCATCTCATTGTTAGTGAAATATTTAAAGGTTTTTATGCGAAATAAATGTTTTTAAACCTAACTTCGTCTACAACTCAAATCAAATACAACTTAATCAATAAGAAAATTTGGGAATCCATTTAGTCCGTTATATAAGTTTATAATTCTTTTATTAAATCAAAGACCTAGCTATGATGGTGGTATGTATAGTGACCACCCTCGATTTCACATACTGACCTCACCCACTGCACTCTATGATAAAGAGTAAAATACCTCTAGAAGGGAGTTACCTAATAATATATGATGTTGGGTACTTGCAAAAGCTTCACGAGTGAACAAACTAATAATAAGTAGGTATACCTACATAGAAAAAGTTTTCAATCTCAAGAGATCACGACTAGTCGAAGTGACATCTGAATTCCATCAATCATTCTCCTGTCACTACGGCGATCCAGAACTTTTTAAAACCTTCCCTTTGTAAGCGAACACAACTTGAAGTTTTATTCCAATATCTGAATAATCCAGGGCCGTATTTGAGGCGACCTTGCGAAGGGATTTAAGGGCGGGCCGCGGTCTAAACTGACACCGTTGTGCGGGGTAGATGTTTACGGGCCAGTGGGCACCAGGTGTTGGTACCGTCGGTCCTTAGTGTAATTAATTAATCATTATTATCATGTTGCTAAGGTTTTATGTTAAAATATATTTTACTGTAAAATATAAATTCGACAGATTTAGAACGCTACAGTTAGCGGCATTTGTGTCTTTGAAAAGACAAGTTAGCAAATTGACAAGCATATATTAATTTTGTCTGATACTCGTAGAAAAACAAGAAAATACAGATATTGTTATAACGAAAACTTATTGTTTCTACATTATTATGTACAATTTGACATAAGATGGCTAAAAACGGCGTTCTGTAAGAGAGAGCGATATTGGCATTGGCAGCAAGTTTAGAATTCCCCAATTTAGAATTTGCTATGCTTAAAAAAAAACAATAAAATCTAAAAGGGGCTAAACATCCGGAAAAAAAAACAATTCCCTCTACAATTAATATTTTCTAACGCGAGTAGACAATACTAATCTAATAATAAAATTCTTACGTTAGGAGGAATTTCTCAAAACAACCACAATTTTTTTTTTTTACAAATCTACACTTAAAGTTTCCTTTCACTTTAGTTTTCTCCTGTCTTTTCGTCATGATTCTTTCATGTTAATTTGGGTTTTTATATATATATATATATATATATATATCTAAGTATATTATGTATTATATAGGATATTATATATAAGTATGTTTATTATTTATACTGATAATTTATATATTATGTATTATTAATATTATAATAATAATAAAATTATTACTTTGTAAGACTCTTCACCGCTTCCCCGTCTCAACTTTTACCTCACTGTCCTCTACATGAAGGTTGTCTGGAAGAGATCGCTTCAAGCGGAAAGACCGCCTAAATTGTACCATTCAAAATGTACTTTTCTTTGTGTACTGCTTGTTTTATGTGGTGTGCAATAAAGAGTATCGATCTATGTACAATTTATAAGTTTTGGTTAGTATTTTTTCTAGTATTTGCTCCACTAGGAAGATACAGTCAAATGAAAGCCAAGGATAAGCCTGTAAGCCCAAGATGATATTTCTGGAAGAAGCTTGACCCTTTTAAAATTATGCCACTAAGTAAACTTAAGGTTTTAGCAGCACGTCCGTAATAAGACGAGTAAATGTTTCGGGGCTCTGAAGAAATTGTATCAATTTCGTGCGTATTTAAAGCGGGATATCAGGCTTTTGTTGTGTAATAGCTTAGTTTTATCACAGCTTGCATATTGTGACATTGTTTACACTCCTTGCTTATTTAAAAAAACTGCCAAGAGCGTGCAGAGGTTGCAGAACGCGTGCATGTGATTTTGTTTTACCATACCTAAAAGACATCATATAACGCCGGTTTTAATTGCTAAAAACACTCTTAGTATGTCCAAACAAGTCACATTAAAGTATGCATGTTTTACTGCACACCCTGCAACACACAAAATACCAACTTATCTGTATAGTAAACTTTCTCCCAAACGCTTGAAATACAAACCGCTAAGAGACAGGGGATATCAACTATTGGTTCCAAAACTGAGATTGGTTAGTGCTAGGGGCTGTTTTAAGTATGCAGCGGCAAAGTAATATGGAATGATCTACCACCACCGGTTCGTTCCGCATTGGAACTTTCGCTTCCAACGTTCCGCAAAAGATGTCGCAACTGGCTGCTCTACGAACAGTCATTAGCACTAGCTAATTATAAATTTAAATAGGTATTTCCCATCGTCCCAAAACCTCAGAAAATTTAGATGTAAGTAAAGAATTCATGTATTTTTTTTTATCAATTTGTATTACTTAGGTACCATAAAAAAGGCTATGGAGAATAACAGAGTTTGCGGGTTTCCTGCATCCACTGAGCCATAGACCATTTTGTCTTATAGCATTAAGTTTGCATATTATATTTTACTTATCTGTAATCTGCCTTAAGACAAATAAATACATTCTATTCTATTCTAAACCTCGAGTTGAGATTTCCATCTTAAGCTAAGGCGAGCGACGCTAAAGACAGCCAGAGTCTTTAGCTTTTGCAACATTTTGTGCAAATAACAAAAAAAAGTGCGAGTCGGACTCTCGCACTACCCTTAGTGCGAGAGTCCGACTCGCACTTATGGTACGGAACCCTTTCCGTACCATTATCTATAAAAACGGCGAAAAAATCACGTTTGCTGTATGGGCCCCCTAAAATATTCATTGTATGCTGTTTTTTAGTATTTTTTGTTATAGCGGCAACAGAAATAAATCATTTGTGAAAATTTCAAAATCTGTGACGATTTTGGAGATTTCCAAACACCAGTCTTACTCATTTTATTTACAAATATCTCAGTTTGTAATGTACTGTAATGATTATTATATCCCACAATGCGAACGCGAACGAATAGAATGATATGATGAATGAATAGAAAAGATGTGGTAAAATTTGATTGAGCAACATAAAACAGTGCCATTGCGAAATGCTTTCTCGAACAAGGGCGAACCTTGTTACGATATGTACCGATTTTACATAATGTAGCACATAGAGGGTAACGTAGACAAGCTTGGAAATGTAATACCGGTTGAAATAGAAGTGTTTTAGGTACTAGTTTATAGACTCAGATTGAATGAAAATTACTTGCGCTCGGAATCTGTCATGTATACTATTCGTCAGATAACCATAGTTACCGAATATAGCATAACATTATCCCTAATTTAGAACGTTAGATAGAAAATTGTCGACTGGAAACCACGTGACACTAAACAATTTATGTTAACGTTTATTAATTATCAGTTCGTTGTTCGGATTCAGAATCAGGGGGCCAGAAAATCAAGTTGACCATTCAGCATGACGCCGCAGAACCGATATCCGGTGAAGCACACGAGTGTAGGACGCCCAGCGGCCGGCGCGTTGGACAGATGACCTGAATTAGGCTACTAGAGGATAATTATAGGACAAAAAACTTTGGATGATCATCTGAAGTGAACGGTAAAAAGCTAATAATGAATAAATAAACTGTTTTCAACTAAATTTATTTGCCTCTTGGCCCCTTTTGAGAGATTCAAACCTGCGACCGTTTGAATGAATGATGAGCCTTAATCCCGCTGCAACCTGGCTTACCTAATCAATCTTACCCTACTTAATCCACAACTGTAGATAATAAAATCCCATAATCTAAAATAGTATTAATTTATTTTAAGATCAAAAGGTCAATCATACAAAAACAGAGGCTTAAAAGACAATTCCAGACACGTTCTTAGCTGATGTTAATTCCCCAGTCCCTGGAATACATTAGCATTATGAACCAACGCCTATTATTTAAATGGGGTAGACGATGAAACAGAAAGAAAGAGGCACTTAATTTGGAAAGTTAGATTTATTATTGTAATAGCATACGCCATAATGGTTGTAGGCAAAGAAAGCGAATATAGCGTAAAACAAACCCCCATTTGTGCTGTCTGAATGGGCAAACGAAATCGTTAATGGTACCTCATAAACAAATAAATGCTTTTGCGTGAAATCAACAACAACGACGGTACCTTAACACCCACACCCGAGTTACTTTAGAAAAGTTCGTTTTCTACATTGACCCGATTAGGAATCGAGTAGGAACTCAGAGGGGGCGAAATCCAGCGTGATCACCTCTTGGCCGTGGAGGTCGACAAATACCTAAAGATAGGCTACTGGTTTGAGTTCACCATTTCTCATTATATGTAGGGTTCTTCCGTACCCAAAGGGTAAAACGGGAGTTTACGGGGTGTACTAAGACTGCGCTGTCCGTCCGTACATCTTTTGTCTGTCTGTCTATCCGTCTGACACCAGGTTGTATGTTGTCCCATGAACCGTGATAATTAGACATGTGAAATTTTCACAGATGATGTTTTTCTGTTGCCGCTATAACAACAAATACCAAAAAATATAATAAAATCAATATTTAAGGGGGATCCCATACAACAGACATGATTTTTTGCCGTTTTTATAGATAATGGTACGGAACCCTTCGTGCGCGAGTCCGACTCACACTTGGCCGGTTGTTTTGAGGATAAAAATATATACTAGGTATTTCCTAGTCATGGTAGGAGGGTACTATTCTTCGTAGTGAGACACGTAGTGTGCCTCACTATACCTACCTAGCCTTCCTTCCTCGTAGAATAACTCGATCATTTTGCATTTGCAAGTAACTTGAATTTCAAGCTGCTGTAAGTAAAGTTCAAGTATATAACAATTGTGCTAATTAACGAACTGTGTTATGCAATAACTTGATCTTAGGTTTTGTGCTATGAAAGCTAGGGGTGATGAATATGTATGTCGAAAGTGAAGCTACGTGAACGTTGAATGCGACAATGAATTTCATATCATATAAGATGGAGCTAAATATCGTCAATCCCTTTTTAGGGTTCCGTACCCAAAGGGTAAAACGGGATTCTATTACTAAGGCTCCGCTGTCCGTCTGTCTGTCTGTCCGTCTGTCACCAGGCTGTATCTCATGAACCGTGATAGTTAGAGAGTTGAAATTGTCACAGATGATGAATTTCTGTTGCCGCTATAACAACAAATACTAAAAAACAGAGCACAATACATATTTAAGGGGGCTCCCATACAACAAACGTGATTTTTTTGAGTCCGACTCGCACTTGGCCGGTTTTTATTTGACGTTTATAACTTCCAAGCTACATATGAATGTGAGTAAGAGTTAGTAATTTGTCAGGGTACATCTTCATCATCATTTCAGCCTCAGGACGTCCACTGCTGAACATAGGCCTCCCAGTGTCTTCCAGATCGGTACAGATTGGTCTAACTCTAAATAGCTTTGCAAAAACCATTTACTAATTGTATTTACTAATAATCCTTAACTAGTTGGCTGCCAAGCGGTCGAATGAGACCTCTAATCAGGAAATTTCTATGGAATCTTATTTTGCTGAGCCGAGAGGTTCTGTTGAAAATACTAGAAAGTCTACTACGAAAACGTATCGTTCGTTCGGACGTATTAACCTATCAAACTAAAATAACCATTTACTTGTATCAATCCTGTAATATGACCAACTGAAATTAGCCGTGTAAAAACACGACTGTTTTCAATTGTTCACATACTGTCGAAGGTTTGTTACAAATGAATGGTTATTTAAATTTGATTGGTTAATACGCCCGAACGAACGAAATATTTTCTTAGGTGGCCTCCATATTATTCATATTACAATCTCCGTTACATCCTATTAATGATGGACTGTGCTGTGCTACATCTCCACCGAACCGCTGGTATTGAATTGGAAATCAGTGAGCCGTGAACCGATGTGCTATTGAATGGGCAACAGATCCGTCGGTGTATTCAGCGTAGGTAGAGACAATTCGATAAACTCCGATGTCAATTCAGTCGTGTTCTCTGGCCTTTGTGAGTGACGTAACAAATGAATTCACTCTACACGAGTAATTTGTTTCGTCCAAGCAGTCAATAAAGGCAATGGGACAGGACGGGCGAAAGTTTAGTTGTTCGTTGTCGCTTGCTCGTCGTTCTTTTTTCTAGAGTTTAGTCCCGTTTTTTGTCGGTATTAATTACGTACCCTTAACCATGATTCTAGAATCTAGAGTAGTCTTCATTTCACTTCAAGCATTTTAAACTTTTATTACATTTAATTTCTCAAAAATAACCTTATATGGCAAAGCTTATGGCGTACGCATTATAATAACCGGTCCGCCGAGAGAGGGCTTTTGTGCTCAGTGTGTTCCTTTCTAACAAGGACCCCAGAGCTGCCAGTTTACAATATATTGTCTAATTACTTATTGTCATCAGACCGTATCCCTAGGATAGGGAGACAAGACCTTTTGGACCATGGCTACAAAACTAATTATATCCTAATGTGCAGGGTTCACATCACACACCCTATCGGTTTTCCTTCACAATTTTAGAGGTAGGTTAGGATCTGTAAATTAGATTTCAAAAATCTAGAAGTACTGAGATGCGAACTCACCAAGATACACGGATATCTTAGATAAGACCCCGACTTCAAAGCTGGATCGTCTCGTCATTAACTAACCATCTGAATGTCAAAGCCGTTGGGAGTCCACAACTTGATAATTGATATATAAAATAAAAAGATTTAGATTATTATTCTGGAAGATTTCTAGAACAATCTTCCAGAATCAAAACTTACGTGCTAGCCTACCTAACTTTGAGATCCGCCTGCATAAAGGCTACTTAATCGTTTCCGAATACATAACATTATAAGAACACCAATATTTTTGACAATGAGTCATTTTTGTTCGTCTACCTCCGACCTTCACCTTGACTTTCGACGACATTATTTAAGCTCTGGGATCCTAATACCAAATCAATCAATCAACCAACCAGACATGTCGAAATTTGTGACATATACATAAAACCAATTTTTTTTCTGTATATAATATTCTGTTCTGAGGTTAATTAACCATTACATGACCAAAATGACGTAATGTCAGTAGGTACCCTGCATAATTTAACGTCACGATAAGTGTGAATATAATTTAGGTGGATAATCTCGCTTAGGTTTTTTTTTTTTGTTTTGTTTTTTTTTTCTCTTTTGAAACATTTTTATTCTTTATTTTATCCTGTTGCCTTGTATATGCTACTCACTCGACTTTGGCGGGACAGTGTACACACTGCGGTGAAACACACGTCAGTCGCCATATAAAAAAAGAAGAAGAAGAAGTGTGAATATAAAATCACGCTACATTGCTAAACGCGATCAAAAATACTGACTCATCACGCTTTATCGAATGAGCGAATTAGAAATCCAATGAGTAATTTTTCTTCCCTTTTTAGGGTTCCGTACCCAAAGGGTAAAACGGGACCCTATTACTAAGCTGTTATTACTCCGCTGTCTGTTTGTCTGTCCGTCCGTCCGTCTGTCACCAGGCTGTATCTCATGAACCATAATAGTTAGAGAATTGAAATTTTCACAGATGATGTATTTCTGTTCCTGCTACACCAACAAATACTAAAAAACAGAATACAATAAATATTTAAGGGGGCTCCCATGCAAAAAACGTGATTTTTTTTGCTCGTTTTTATAGATAATGGTGCGGAAACCTTCGTGCGCGAGTCCGACACGCACATTATAACCGGTTTTTTTTTTCAAATTGATGTTAAGTCGAATTATTCTGTTATAATTCTGGTAAAATTTTATCATTTACTTTTCAGCGTTGGCTTGTCATGATTGTATGAAGACATGGACATTGGACACTTGAGTTTGAGCAAATAGCTAATTGACTAAACCGTCAGAATTGAGCAAATCATTTCTACCGTGTTGTCAACGTTGACTCAAAGTTTCAGTGTATAAATTACTGGCACTAATTTATGTGTAGGGATGATGATGTATCTACAATCAAATAACTGTGATGAAATGATGCATAATTGCATAGCTACAAACCAGATTAATCTGATTATCGCGTTCATATCGCTATCCATATGGGTTTACAGGTCATTGCGACCATGTTTCAAATTGTTACAGTCGTGTGTGATGCTAGTGAAAGTAATTATGTAATCCGGACCACTCACGATTTGATCGGGCTTGTCGAGTATGGGCGAAACACGCGGGCGCTACGCAGACGTGTGCTCGCGGCGGCGGCTGCGGCGCAACTGGCGATCGGACCAGACCGGGCGACGCTACTCCCCTCCCCTCCATCCCGCGCCGCCGCAAAAAGGCAAGTTGGCGCCCAACGTGGTTTCAAACGTTAACACAGTATTTGAGGATTACACCAATTACACGATGGTGGGAAGGTCTAATGAAAATTGCGATTCGTATTTTAATCGGGTTACATGCGAGCGTTACCATTAACTTTTTTATTTTACGTGTTCTGATTTTTGAGTGGTTCTGTGATTGCCAAATTTATATGTACGCAATTTTATTAGCAATCATAGAAATTTAAATTTAAAAATGAAAATTTGCATAGTTTATAGCGTACCGTTAAGCTAGCTCCTTCTAATGCTAATCCTCGGGTTTATCTAGTCCACATAGGGATTATCAAGCTGTATAGGATTTTCCGATTAGCTTACGTATTCGGAACACGAAGTGTTTGCGCTACGTAGGTGCGCTAGGCAGGTGATAAACCTGAAAAGACCTCATGAAAATAACAAATTCTTTGCTTTCAGTTATAATGCTAGGTATATTAAGGACTAAAACTAAAAGACACTATTTCCACAATTAAAGATTTCTCAAATCATGTACGTTGTTATATTGACCATGATAGAAGGGTTTTAAAAACTTAATTACAGACTAACAATAATTTAAGTATAATTTTATTCTAATTTCAGAAATAAATAATAATAACAAATTAAATTAAAAATCATTTATTAACAAATAAACGAAATTAAAGTCAAATTCTTACAATACGAACCATATTTTTAATATTAAAAATAATATTTATCACAATCAGTTTCGTGCACACTCTACTCAGGTACTTCGTTTTTTTATGATCTTTCCATTTTTAATTGTTTATTGAAAATACAACAATTTTTATATAATACTTTCATAACGAATAAACATTTTGTAATAGATATATGCACATTATATTGTACATTTATTCAACGTGGAATGAAATTAAAATAGTAATTATAGATATAATACTTCAACACTCTTTCTTATTCACTCAAGAAAATTAGTCCTAATGAAATAAAAGTGGAAGCCAGTTTGGATTTTAGCTATTCAATTACACTGCGCAAAAAAAAACAATTAAATGCTATCATATAAGCTAGTACTACACCTGTAGTTTTACGTAGTATTATTCTTTGTCTATGCTTTTAGTAAGTTAAACAACTTTGGCCGTTTCACACATACTTAGTCACTTTTGAGGTTAATTCAGAAAAAAAATAATTGGACACAAACAAGGACGATAACAAAAATATAGGTATACATATTTATATCCGAAATAATACTATGTGAGTAAATGCGACTTTTTCCATACTTTTGTTAATAAATGCTTGGGTTTAGTAACCAATTTTTTTGTCACAATAATACATCGATCTACATTAGTAGACAGACATGCCAATAAACCTCAATAATTTATTAATCTTAGTTCTACAGAGCGCTGTTTTATTCGTACCCTACGTCATGTCATTCATATCTGACATACCACAGAATAAATAAACATACACTTCCCTATTCACAAGTAGGAAGTAATGTTTAAAAAATTTAATACTTTTACATTAATTTAAATTTAATATAATTGGATATATTTTTGCACGTCTGCAAGCAGATTGAACACATGTATTATCGCGGGCTCCGACGCCTTACGCCGCATTGTAGAAATATTCCTGTGTAAGCGCATCGCGCCGGACACGCCCCAACCTGCCCTGATTGGTTATGCATTTTACTACGTTTTACTACAACCAATTAGATACATAGAAGCTTGCTTGCTTGTGCCTAAACACCTATTGTCTTGATTGAACCCGAAACATAAATGAACGTAGGGCGTGGCTTGAAGTAAGTGGCAATGAGGTGCTTGCAAGCGATTTTAGCTTTAAGACTGGTGTGGCGTCGGAGCCCGCGATACTACCTACATACATTTTGGTACCTTTTTAACTATGTTTTTGGCATATCAACGTTTAAACTTGAAACAAATACTGTTTTAAACTATAAAAAAGTAAAAAGGACAAAACTCTGCAAAACTGATAATAACTTACCAAGTTTCTTAAGGGGACCGACGCTTTTGACCAATAGGGTAAAACCGGGATAGATGCCACACTTTTTGAAAATATGTTATTACTCCCTGTACAATTATTTCATACTTTTAATTGTAAAACTGGCACGTACTTTGGTCTTTTATCTATGAATTTATGAAAGGAAAAAATATTACATTTGATATTTCCAGAGTATTACCGATTATTGCGGACCTCTAAATTTTAAGACATCTATCCCATATAGGGGATAGTTGCCAAGTCCATATAAATAACATTAAGGATAGACGACCCGCTGAGAAATAGGACATCTATCCCGAAAAAACTTTGATCGCACCTAGCCGTCCCATGCAATCGTCACAGAGACATGAGACACGATCCATTTGGTGGTAGTTGAAAAGTCTCTCGATAGATAAATAAAATAACACGCTATGTATTTTCGAAACTAGAGTAATTACAATCGGGGCATCTATACCACTGGGGCGTCAATCCCGGTTTTACCCTACACGCCAAATGATTGTGGTGTAATATTTTTAATGAATCCTACAATATTTTCGACTGTGGGACTATTTCGCTATCGTACTATACAGAATGTACAAAAGAATAGAACACTCCTTGAAACCACGTGATCAGCTGATGTAGATTTATTTACATGCTCGTTACAAAGTTACGCGCTACCTCGATGATAATATGGAGCATTTGAAAAAAAAATCAGATTTTGATGTCGCTCCCATAGTAAAAGTTGTTGTGTATGAAGCCGATTACGTGGTTTGTACAGCCTGTATAGTCTTTTTCTTTTATGAATTCAGATCTATATTTTGAAAATGATAGTATAGTTTAGTACAGTAAAGTGAAGCAGTGTTATTGTTATAAAGGGGAAAAGGGTTAGGACATTATATTTCGAGCGAAAATTAGACGGCTGAAATTATTGTAGGACGCAATAAAGATCTAAAAATAATAATATGAGAGTCTATTTGACATTGGCAGCTCGATAGCTCTGGTCGGCGTCTGTTAACGTAAGGGATAGATTTAAATAAAAATACTCATCACTTTTTTTTTTTTAAAACTAGTGTTAGTAAGTTGTAACTTTTGTAATATAAAAATCATTTTAGAAAATAATATGTACACACAACACCAAGAATTATTTTTGGCTTTAGAGTGAGAGAGACAGCACGAGTCCGTATGTGCCGTCTCTTTCACGCATCTAGCAAATTGCTACTACCTACCGCATTTGATTGTAATTGGGTGTTAGTAAATTAAATTATAATTTGTATATTGTGCAGAGTTGTGCATTAATTAGTAAACGTATACTAACCCTAATACAACCGACTAAAGGGACCACTGAGAACTGAAACAAAATAGAAAATAAAATTTTAAATGGGAAACAAAAAATATTTTTTAATAATAACAAAAGTAAAATACCAAACTTAGATAAAATCAAACTTATATAATCTGTATGAAAAATTGTGGTCAGATTCTCTTTATAAAAATTCAAAAATATCAAAGTCAAATTAATTGTTGAATAAGTTTAAACGGCTTGAATTACATCCTCCTGACATTTTTTTATTTTAGAACGGCCATTTATTAAACAGCTCGGAATGTCACTATACTTCAAAAGGCTACTAATTTGACTGGAAAGTCAAGTTACTAATTCGGCCGGGCAGTTAATAAACGGACCGGACACTGCACTCAGAACGGTAATTAATCAGACCGAACAGTCCAGATCCGGCCAATACCAACGCACCGGACAATCATTGAACTGAGACCAGTTATCAACCAAACCATTCAGTAAGCAGACCGGCCAATTACTCAGAGCTGTTACTAATTAGAATGGGTAGTCAAACAGCCCGAGCTATTCACTAATCAGACCGAACAGCCACTAAACTTAAAACATTCAAACTGGACAGATAACATATTTTTCAATTACCAAATCGCACAGTCATTGAACTCTAGAGTACCAAGTAGAAGCAGACCGGCAAACGGGCCGGTCAGTCACTAACTGACCTCAAAGCAGATCGGACAGTCACCAAACGGGCCAAAGAGTCACGAACTGAACTTAATAGTCACAAAAAAGGCCGGGTAGTCGAGAGACTGGCATAATTATTAAACGGGCCGGACATACACTAAACTCAGCAGGGCTAGCATGCGCGCATCGGTTATTTTATCGATAGACAACACAAATTTTGTCTTCGACGATAATTTTGTCGTTTTCCCCAACCTACCGGATTACAGACGTCTTGAATCCTTTTTTTAATATTTTCAGGGTCTCCTGTTGAACATAGCTACCTATTTTTACATTATAACACGGCATTGCCATGATATTTTGGTTCTTTCTTTCTTATCGTCGAAGACAAAACGACATATTTACGTCAAAAGTTGATAAAATGCCACGACAAAATTTTATCGTGTTGCGCATGCTAGAACACTCCCTGCTGAACTGTTAATCAAATTCAACTGGGCAACAATCGAACAAACGGGTCAGCAATTCAACTCTTAACTACTCTCTTATTTTTCAAGTATTAAAAATCATAAATAAACCTAGCATGGTAATTGCTAAAAAACAAAAATTGTTTAAGCTTTTCTGATCTTTACCAATAGTTAAATATTTGTAACAATATTTCTATCGGGTATTTGACGGTAGTATAGCGCAACATTGATCGGAAAAAACGCTGGCTTTGACGGCGAGAAACACTTAAAGATTTCGTCGGGTCAGCTAGCGTCTCGGTAGCTTAGTTGGGAAAGTACTCGCCCAGTATGCGATGGTCGTAGGTTCGGATCCCACCTGAGGCGGACAATTTTTTTCAAGTATTAAAAATCATAAATTCAACTCTTAAGTCTCCAGACTCACCTGGGTTTAGTGGTCTTCCTGTACGGGCGCGCGTTCCTGTAGACGTGTCCACCCTGCGAGACCAGCGTGCCGCGCGACGACGCAGGGCTCACGGCCGTGTGCAGCGACGCGGGGGAGCCGGAACCGGAACCGGACGAGCCGGACGCCCGGCGCGGGAAATCGTGCTCCGAATTCGTTGGGGTTTTGTCGCCTGAGGATTTAACAGCGGTTAAAGTGGGGCTGGACAGGCCACATGCTGCGTTGCCAGAAAAACAAATGGAGCAAGCAGGTCACACTCTGGTATCCAAGAGACGGTACCAGGAAACAGGGACGCCCGAGAAGATGGGAGGATGAACTAAAATTGACTCTAGGGCCACACTGGACTAGAATGGCGATAGACAGAGTTTAGTAGATACAGTTATAGGAGGCCTATGCCAAACGGCACACCGAGTTACGTGACATACTACTCTGTCAAGAAAGTACCGGGAAAAGATTAATAATACACAAAATGTTAGTTATTCATCCAAATTTATTTTATCACCTTCAAAGTATGCTCCTTCAGAAGCGATACACTTACGCCAACGAATAATCCAATCATCAAAACATTTCAGTCCTCGCCGCGAATTCTCCTTTATGTCTTCTACCGAATGAAACCGGGTGCCACGAAGTGGTAATTTGAGTTTAGGAAAAAGAAAGAAGTCGGCTGGAACCATATCTGGTGAATAAGGTGGCTGCTCGATGGTATTTGTTTAGATTTTGGTCAAAAAATCGTTAACAATGATGGCCTTGTGGGAAGGCGCATTATCGTGGTGCAAAATCCAAGAATTTTCATTCTACAAATCTGGCCCTTTTCATCTAATTTGCTCTCTTAAACGCCGCATAACGCTTAAATAATACTCTTTTTTTATCGTTTGACCTTCTGGCAAGAATTCTGAGTGCACAACACCGCGACAGTCAAAGAAAACAGTCAACATGACTTTGACTTTCGATCGAGTTTGGCGCGGTTTCTTCGGTTACGGTTCAGTTGGAAGCTTGTTGACTAGTTTGCATGTCAAACTCGTAGGTTTACACCTACGTCTCATCATGAATGTTGGGTCGGAATTGACTCGTTCTAGCATCATGTCCTCAGCGACTCTTTTGCGATTGAGTTTTTGGAGAAAATTTAGGTCTTTTGGGACTAGCCGAGCGGCAACATATTTTATACCCAATTGATTATTTAAAATGGTACGAATCGACTCATGTGACACAGAAAGTTCGACGGCTAGCTCTCTCAAACTTAAATGAGGATTTTCAGTCACTATTTCCTTCACTTTTGCGATGTTATCTTCAGTAGCAGACGTTGATGGCCTACCAGAGCGAGGCAAATCTTCCATCACATCTCGACCGCTTGTACCACTCATAAACACGTGTTTTTGATAAAGTAGATTCACCGTAAGCCTTCTGTAACATTTTCAGAGACTCCGAACACGAAATCCCATTGGCGATGCAAAA
The DNA here is from genome assembly GCA_950371115.1 of Anania fuscalis. Taxonomy (NCBI): domain Eukaryota; kingdom Metazoa; phylum Arthropoda; class Insecta; order Lepidoptera; family Crambidae; genus Anania; species Anania fuscalis. The sequence continues at coordinate 3,487,805 of OX493328.1, read as the reverse complement.
TTTAAGACAAACTCTTTGTTCGATGTGTTTGTCCATTATGAAATTCGCAATACACACTAGATATGGTATAACTAAAAACAATACTGTATTTAATCTAATTATCAGATGTAACTCAAACTCCGCGCCAAAATGGAAAACAGTTGTGCCAATCTAACAACAACAAAAAAATATAATTTTGAATTTGGAACCATAAACAAATCATCAATTCCCGAAACTTTTTTGACAGAATGTATATTAAGAGTATTACTGACCTGAGGGGCCTACTATAGAAAATGTGTGTGATGTGATTAATATAACGAGTGGTACTGACCTGCGGGGCTGCCTATGGGCTCGGGGCGCGTGAGGTCGGGGCTGCTGCCCCACGGGCTCAGCGCGCCCAGCGGGCTCGACAGCCCCGCCGTCACCAGCGTGTCGTCGTCAGAGTCCGACCCTGGACGCAAATTTCTCACATTTTCGAAAAGATCGATACTTTCGCATCGTCATGCAATGCACGGGCCTAACAATGCTTTATAAATAATAATGATAAATAAATATTGGAAAACATCACATACATTGCTCTGATCCTAAGGTAAGTAGCTGAAGCACTTGTGTTATAGAAATCAGAAACAACGACGGTACCACAACACCCAGACCCGAGACAATATAGAAAAGTTCGTTTTCCACATTGACCCGACCGAGGATCGAACCCGGAACCTCAGAGATGGAGGCGCCATATACAGTCCGGCGTGCTCGCCTCTCGGCTACGGAGGTCGTCTTTATTACAGCGGGCATCCAACCAAACTGCGACCTTATACACTACGATAATGAAAGATTTAATCATTTAACCCTGATGGGTCATGATCGTAGATGTTTGATGATCGACCCAAGTCACAAAATTCGACACATTTCGACAAATTCGATACAGACATTGGACATGTAAAATTACGAATACAGCAGGAGAAAGAATAAGCGAAATACTGCAACTGTTAGGCAAGCCGCCACTATTTTAACATGCTGATGATAATTGTAGCTACTTGTGACATTTTTTTATTTTACTAACATTCAACTATTTTTATCATTTAATTGCAAAGCTGTTAAATTCGTAAAGTAAAACATACCTTCAAAGACGTCGAAAAAGTTTTCCTTTGAGTCGTTCTGCGTTGAAGTCGACTTTTTCTTTCTTTTACTCTAAAAAACCAAAATAATAATAACTATAATCAATCTATACAATGGTCTCTATTTCATTGTAAGGAAGTTTTACTCAGCAAAGATATTTCTTATGTCTGTCACTCTTGCCAACGTTTCACTGTGTCTGATAGAGACGAATATATTTTCTGTAGATTGATTAACCCTTATAATAGCGCGAAAGGTCTTACAATTTTCGCCACCACTCCGTTCCTGGTTCAATGGTCATCTTTAATTCTAGCATTATTTATATTAAGTTAGGTCAGCCATTCTCAAAGTGTGCTCCGCGGAGCCTAGTGTTCCGTAAAGCTTCTGTAGGGGCTCCACGAGAGTACTTCTAATAATAATAAGATTGTAACATGAGTGTTAATAAAATACATTTTTTTTTAACAAAGGGCTCCGTCAAATATTTCGCTTTCCGAAAGGGTTCCGTCAGCAAAAAGTTTGAGAACTGTCTTTCTTTTTTGTCTTTTGAGAACGTCTGTATTTCCGAATGCATATAACCTGACTCTCTTTAAGTCCAGAGTGAATAGGCATCTTCTGAGCAAGCTCGCTCCATCGTAGATCCCATCTATGCTCTAGAGCAAGATTGGGGTCAAGAGCAAGCCCATCTCAAAAAAAAACTGCTGGGCTAGGTAATTCATTTGCAATCTTGAATCTAATTACCTAATTACCTTAGTAAGTTCTTCTGCGACGGACATCTCTAGCGCGTGGTGCGTCCGCGCCAGCGCCGCTAACGCTTCTTCTAACACTCGGTTGCGTTCAATCTATATAAATAAACAACAAATAAGAATTTTTATTATTGTAAGTGGTTACATATTACAAGCCCTAAAGTTGAATCTCCTAAGGTCATAAAACCTATGGACGAAAGACCTAATTTTTAAAACACCTACTGCTCATAATACTAAAGTTTATAATATATAATAGTTGAAATACATAATGGATTATTTACCTAAAGGCGATTCACCTAAGTACAAAATACCTATAGACGAAATATCTAATTTCAAAACACCTAAGTCGTTAAACCTACGTAAACAAGTATTTCGCTCAAAGGTATTATGTCTCTCACTTGTAGGGAAAATTAAGTAGTAGGTGGGTATTATAGTATTAAGAACCCTTATTTAGGAAAAAAAAATTAAATTAGATGCAATATAGGAACCAAAAATGTCTAAACTTACCACAAAACTTATCTGGGTTAGGTTAGAACAGTGACCGCACAAAGCTTAATTACATTTTTTGTCTAAAAATTGTGCCATTGTAACCCGTTATAGTATAGTGCTAGTACTAGTACTGTTCTAGTAGTACTAATATTGTAAGCCGTTAGGTATGGTGCTAGTACTAGGCCTATAATGGTTTACAGTGATACAATTTTTAAGCTTGAATTGTAATTTAGTAGTAATTTAGTTATTACTTTGTGTGGTCACTGTTCTAATAACCTAACCTAACCCAGATGAGATTTGTGGCCACTTTAGAAATAAATTGATTTGACTCTGATTTAAACTAAGACATTGTAAAAATTGTTCTTACTTAATAAAATATTAAATTAAATATTTATTTTCGTTCCGTATGTTTTCAACCATTTTTTAGTTTCAAAAATAAAAAACCAAAACCAAACTAAAATATGGTTGTTACTCTGTTACTAACAACCATAGAGAAAAAAATATACTAACAACTATGGATCTTAGATGCCTAAAATAAATGATTATTATTATTAATATGTTCATTAATTAATATAGGTAAGAAATAAGTATGCTCCAAATTGCGCTAAAAGCGCTGTCAGCGCGAAACCAACCAAATATGATAGTCGCAAATATTACACAAAATAGGGTTATTTTACCTACCTTCCGCTTTTGGATTCGTGAATAGTGCTTTTAGCGCAATTCGGAACAATGGGATAATAAGACTTCCTACAGTACCGACCTCCCTATTGAGTCTAGCGGCGTCAGCGTCCCTCGCCTGCGCAACCAACGCAGCGCAGTGCCGCAGCGCTGACAGCGCTTCCGCGCCAGAGCCACAAGCGTGCTGGAAGCGCTGGAAGATCATACACACTCGTAGCAACAGCGTTATAACCACGTGGTTTACAAATTTAAAAAAACCCCCGATGATTTATAAACGGCTGATCAGGTAATGTTTACCTACCATATACTTTCAATACCATTGAAGTAACACGGTACCACGAATCGATCGGACATAAGGAAGTTAGTCAGATCCCCTCATCAACTAGCTCTTTTCGAGCTGATGATCTTCAAACGGCTGAACAGATTTTCATGAAACATGGCTAAAAACACTCGGGATAAAATTATCTATGACACGAAAAAAACTAAACGAAAATCGGTTCATCCGTTTGGGAGCTACGATACAACAGACAGACACGTTAAACTTATAACACCCCTCTTTTTGCGTCGGGGGTTAGAAACGCGACACAACTCAACGTGTTGACACCCGATGCACTGTGCGCATTGCCAACACGCGATGCCACAACACATAAGCAGTTTCTGAGGGCATTTTGCGTTCAAAGTGTTTATTCGTGTAAAATGGATAAACTTTTGAATCGTGTTGGCGATGTGCACAGTGCACGATTCTTAGGATTTCGTTTGCGAATTGGAATTCGAACTCTTTAAAATACGCCTCCTGAGCGAACTACCAGAGACTACTATATTATTTGTATTGAATGCTATTGATTTATTTGCTTATTGCTTAAAAACATCAGTCGCAGACACTGTGAGCGATGTCTACGTGTGGTCGAACGCGCGAGTGATTTACGACAAAAAAGTTAAAATTGCACGCAATTATAAATAAATAAATAAATATTGGACAACATCACATACATTGCTCTGATCCTAAGGTAAGTAGCTAAAGCACTTGTGTTATAGAAATCAGAAACAACGACGGTACCATAACACCCATACCCGAGCCAATATAGTAAAGTTCGTTTTCTACATTGACCCGACCGGGGATCGATCCCGGAACCTCAGAGTTGGCGGCGCCATTAAAAGTCCGGCGTGCTCCCCTCTCGGCTACGGAGGTCGTCTTGCTCGATTACTCTGTGACTAGAGCTAACTAAACTCATTTGCATGCTACTCGTATTATCAGTAGCTGGATAAGTGAGACTAATATAAAATTTGCACAAAAACCTTATTCAATGGCAAATAAATGATTCCGATTCTGAATAGGTTCCATACTTTCGCAGTATTCAAAGTGAATGGGAAAACTTCACAGATGGCGCTGGTGTGTTGGTCTTCTCAACTATGGTAACAAATCTTCCACGAATGTTCATGTAAATATCATGTTTTTTGTGCTCAGTAGATTGAAGTAAAGATGATGCTAAGTTGTTATGTGTAAGTTTGAATGCTTTCTTACCATGTAAGCGGAGTGGTGCAGCGAATTCCCGACGGACACGCTCTTGTCTAAAGCGGTCAAAATGGCGGCGCACTCGCGCAACTGCGTCTCCAATAAGGCTAGGCTGTTCGTCGCCGCGGTTAGCGCGTCTTGCATTGATCCTAAAAAGGAAATTAATAAATATATTACATTCGACGGTTAGTTTGGTTGATATCGAGATAGGTTAGAACAGTGACCGGAACATTGCGCTCCGTAGAGGTTTTAAAATATTTATCTTTATTTTACGCTGTGTACAGCCCAATGGTCCTAGAGTATACATTAAATAACCATCACTTAGCAATATTCATAATGACAAGGCTGTATTAAAAATAAGTCAGTTTGGGCAATAATTAATCACCAAAGCCGCCAAAGAGCACGATCTCCCGCTTTTTTGATCCATCCACTGCCAGTCATCCTAAGGTCGTCAGTCCATCGAGCTGGGGGGCGTCCTACACTACGTTTGCCAAGGCATGGTCTCCACTCGAGAACCCGTTTACTGCACCTATCATCGGTTCTCCGACGATTGTGGCCAGCCCACTGCCAATTAAGCTTGCTACATTTTTGGACTATGTCCGTTACTTTAGTCCTCTACCTGATGGTCTTGTTTCGGATTTTACCCCTTAACGAAATCTCAAGCATCGACTTTTGCTGAGTGTCGTGAAGACATATCCCATAGGGAAAATATGAAAACCGGCCAAGTGCGAGTCGGACTCGCGCACGAAGGTTTTTGTACTATTATCTATAAAAACAGCAAAAAAATCACGATTGTTGTATGGGAGCCCTCTTAAATATTTATTATATTCTGCACTGTTGTGAAAATTTTAACTGTCTAACAATCACGGTTCGTTAGATACAGCCTGCTGACAGACGGACGGACAGACAGACAGACAGATAGATAGACAGACGGACAGCGGAGCCTTCGTACCTATTACTACTCCCGTTTCCGTTTTACCCTCATGGGTACGAAACCCAAAAAACAATCGTTTCTATTGAAAACCCCTTTTTTCGCCTAAAACCTATAAACCTACCTAGCGGCTTGCACTCGTCCTCCAGATCCTCGGTGGCTTCCCGCGCAGCGTCGGGCGACGCGCCCGCCCACAGGTAGTGGCCCGAGTACGAGATATGCTCGTTGAAGGCTGTTATCCACGACTGGAACGGACGGAGTGAGAGGTAAAGTAATATGTACGGTAAAAATATGCTGTAAAAAAAGGTAAAGTATGCCTGTACTCGTCCCTCTGCAGGGCACAGGAGGCCTAATACGAAAGCGTATTGTTAAAATATCCATTCACTTGTATCACAGGTTCGACAATTTATGAACAATTGAAAACGTTCGGGTTTTTTACACGGCTAAATTGAGTTGGTGATATTTTATGAAAGGATTAACCACATGAGACTAGTTATTTTAATTTGTTAGGTTTATACGTCCGAACGAAAGATACATTTTCGTGCTAGGCCTCCTGCCTCACCTCAACTATGAGGTGGTTTGGGCCATACTCCACCACGCGGGCCCAGTACGGATTGGCTGAGGGGTATTGTAAGGCCAGTGACTAAACCTATATTGTCGGAATGGTCACCCATCCACTCACAACTGCGGCATTAGTTGCTTAACTTTAGTAATCGACACCAAAGCTCATAGCTCAGTGGCTACCGCCACTACCGAGTGTAGATTACGTCGATAATACGAGTAATACGAGCTACGAATAAAGCTGTGATGTATTTTTTAAAGTCATAGTCAAGTATGGTCGAGACAATGTGGAAAACGAACTTTTCTATATTTTCTTGATTCTGGGTGTTGTGGTACAGTCGTTGTTACTGATTTCTATAACACTAGTGTTTTAGCTATTTAACTTAGGATCAGAGCAATGTATGTGATGTTGTCCAATATATTAATAATGAAACTAATCTGTACTGAGATATAAAATATTTTAACAGTAACAGGAAAGGCCACCGGGATATTTCTTAAATGGGGCATGCCCATGTATTTCGTGATGAGAAATATAAGATTTTTTAAATATAGTTGCATATTCTGTTTGCTTGAAATTCTTCTAGCTAAAACACATTATCTAACCTGTCTGCAAGCGGTAACATTCTCCCCCTGGGGCACGGCCAAGCGATGCGTGTCCCCGTCACTCAGGCTGAGCACGATGAGCGCGGGCTCTGTGTCGGGCGCGGCCAACTTGGCGCCGTCCAAGTAGCTGCGGCTGCGGCATCGGCCACCCTCCCGCGCGCCCTCTGCCCGAGACCCGTAGTAGAGGAGTACCCCGCGTTGGAGCACCGCCTGTGATTATGGCCTTAACATGAGTGAAATGCCTTAAATCTTAGATCATCATCCCCCATAGAACGCCAAAGAGCACGATCTCCCGCTTTTTAGGGTCCGTACCCAAAGGTTAAAACGGGACCCTATTACTGAGCCTCCGCTGTCCGTCTGTCTGTCTGTCTGTCCGTCCGTCTGTCACCAGGCTGTATCTCATGAACCGTGATAGTAAGACAGTTGAAATTTTCACAGATGACGTATTTCTGTTGCCGCTATAACAACAAATACTAAAAAACAGAATCAAATAATTATTTAAGGGGGCTTCCAAACAACAAACGAAAACAAAATTTTATTGCCGTTTATAGAAAATGGTACGGAACCCTTCGTGCGCGAGTCCGACTCGCACTTGGCCGGTTTTTTTCATCAAGAAAATCAAATTATCAGAATACCTGTACTTGAATACAAAAACTAAAAATAAAATATTGATAGAATAGGATTTAATAAACAACTCGAATTTAATCAATTTGTTTGTTTTTAAACTCCCTTGTATTAAAACAAACACAAAAATTGCCTATATTATTATGATAAATTGCAAAATTTCTCTTAAACTGTACAAGCTATTTCATTACTGTTTTGAAACAAAATAAGGTCGTGGTAATAAACATGTTTTGAACTGAGGGTTTGATTTGATTATTATTTTTATTAGCATTAATTTAATAAAAAAACATAATTTTAAGCTTTTAGAGAGCTTTTTTCAGTTTTTTTTATAAAACGCCAAAGATAGCGACTGTGCTGGCATCAGCAGCCTTGACTAGGTCTTAAGTAAGACACCGGTTTTGATTTATTGTTTTGATTTAGAATATAGTTCTCGTCCTGTCAGACTTAATAATAATTCAGGCCTTGAACACAAAACTTGATGCCAATACATTTTATTATGCATGATAGGACAAGATAAAAAGTCACTTCAATTGGTGTTTACAGAACTATATTCAATTAACGAAACTTCAAATATATTTTTTACCGATAGTCGATTGTCTTGTTCAAAGAGTTATGAATATATTTCAATGAAAAGATTTGTATTTTTTTACCCAGACAGGCCTCCATCCCAGGAATCGCGAGCGTTTGAGCAATGGTCCTTCGAACCGGGCGGCCGTCCGCTGCAACCGCTGCACCGGCCTCACGCTTAGCACTTCGCGCAAGTCGTTGTCTTTGGCTAGCTCTATGGCTAGCTGGCCTGTAGACAAAATAGAGCTGGTGACAAAGAGTATCCTCCTCTATAGTCGGTCCCTCAGAGGTAGAGGATCGTGACCCCGCCTACTTAGTTGCCTGGATGATGAGCTGTCTCCAGGCATTTCGATCCTGCGCCCGTCTGAATGCTTCGTAGAACGGCATTTCCAGGCTTTTCACAAACAGACAAAGAGTATAGAGTCTGCTAAAACATTAGATAAATAATCTGCTCGCAAAGCGTGAAGTGATTCCATTATCAGATCTCTACTAAAAGTGCTAGACTGATCTCAGCAAATGTTTCACATACTTTATTAAAAGAAAGGTGGTTGTAAAAAAGATCGCGATAGGTGTTGGGAGTTAATTTGGCGTCACCATCTCTGAGGTTCCGAGTTGAATTCCCGGCCGGGCCGGGTATATTATCTCGGGTCTGGGTGCTGTGGTAACGTCGTTGTTTCTGATTTCTATAACACAAGTTATTACTTACTTTAGGATCAGAACAATGTATCTGACGTTGTCCTATCTTAGTGTGACCTGCGCGTACGCAACTGAGTGTTGAGCTATGTTATGTAGCACTCACAGGCTTCCATCCCCCCTAGTATGACCAACAAAACATGATATGATATGATATAGCGATTTATCGACACCCAACTGTCAAACTATAAAATAAATAGCCGCCATCTTGAACTTTTATCGAAACAGCGGGCAGAACCTTGATTTTACCGGCACGGAGGAGAAAGTTCATATTTTTACAGTACGGTGTTGATAAATCTCTGTATCGTCTTGCTTGGGGGCTGGTGTCCTGTGGAACAGTCCACTCACCGCGGTGGTTCCTCGAGTTGTCTTGCGCGTCCACGCAGTTTATGTTCACAAATGGTGTTGTTTTGTGGCACTCCCATGCCTCCTGGTGTCCTGTGGAACATCTCACTCACCGCGGTGGTTCCTCGTGTTGTCTTGCGCGTCCACGCAGTTTATGTTCACAAATGGCGTTGTTTTGTGGCACTCACAGGCCTCCTGGTGTCCTGTGGAACAGCTCACTCACCGCGGTGGTTCCGCAGCGTAGTGTCGACGCCGTTCTGCAGCAGCAGTACTGCGAGCCGCGCGTGGCCCCGGTACGCGGCGCAGTGCAGGCACGTGTTGCCTTGCGCGTCCACACAGTTTATGTTCGGCGGATTTGGGCTGCTTAGCTGGGGGAGATGGATTGTATTTCCAACAAAATATAACGGTAGTGGATACGTTGGATACGATTAAGAACATCTGAAGCGTAGAAGATGGGAAAATCTTTTGGCATTTACAAATCGGATACTTTTAGGCTATAAAATCCTACATTCTGGACTACTTAATATATGACTTTTGACAGCAGGTTTATCCGTCGCCTAATAACATGCCACTTAGCGCGCTGGGCTGCTTCATGCAAGCACTAGACGTCTTTAAGGTGACTTAATAAGGTCTTAGGTTGCGATAGGCGAGCCAAGCACGATCGTGTCAAATGTGAAATAATAACAAGTCTACAACAAGCGTTGTCCTCAAACGTAGTTTTCCATACAGTGAGCGCATCGCAAATAGGTACCTTTGTTTCCCAACAAACCTACAGTTAAGACATGGCCACCCACACTGCGATTATTACCGTCAGGTATCAAATTAACTGCCACCGGAACTCAATGACTATAAAAAAAAAAGCGATGCTGTCACTAAGTTAACGATCGTGGATGCTAGTGACTCGTAGTCAAAAAAATGATTCAACGCCGATGATGCTTATACTACTATAAGCATCATCGGCGTTAAATCATTTTTTGTTGTTATTGTTGAATCATTTTGGAGAGCGTTCCACTAAGGCTTTAGAGGAGGAAGGAACGCTGTCAAAACGCCAAACGATGAAGCGTGTCAGTTCGACGCTCCTCAATCCGTCACGCAAAATGACACACTATACACATTTGTGCTTAGCTCACCTAATGGCTACTAGTTAAACGGTACCCTTTTAACTAAATAAATGCTGCTCAATTACTTACCAGCTCCTGTATCTCATCTATCCGCCCCTCCTTAGCAGCTGTGAGCAACTGTTGTTCTCTCCCGTGTCTTTCTGAGCGCTGAGCCGCTTCCAGCAAGCGCTGGACATCGCGCGTTTTGCAGACGTCTCCGGCCGTCCGACCTTCGCCGTTCATTATGTTCACGTCTGCTTTGTATCTTAGCAGGAGGATCACTAGCTCCTATAAATGTTAGCTTGTTTACAATGTGCTGACTAGCGAAATACAGGAAATACATTGGCAGATTAGACACACAAATTAATAAAAATAGGAATTGATTGGGGAGAATCCTATTTTTAGCTATTTTTATGTTGTGTTTTCATAATTGACTAGATTTGTAAAAGGAAAATGACTATCACTGCTAAATATAATTATAGAAAAGTTTTATCTAATACGACTTTATCCTGTTTAATAACATTTATACTTAGAACCTTGTCCCGTCAAACGGTTATGAAGACGTCATGTCATGTCTTCGTAACTCTGTTTAAAACTACGAGAGACTCATACAGACGAATGCATACGAAACTAGACAGCTGCGGTTTGTTTTAAACCACGTTCGACCGCGCCAACCCGCAACCGACGGATCTGTACTGAGTCAGTGTTTTAATATAACAAATGAGATAAATGACAAATATGTAGTTACATTAAAAAAACATAGAAATAAGCTAAGTAATTATTTACTACATTCAAACTCTAGACTGCTAAAAAAATAGTAAGGCTGTTTCAATTAAGGCGTTTGAGCAGGACGTGAGTAGTGAGTTTGCAAGACAACACTTTAAACATGGGAAAAAATATAACAACCAACAACAGGAAGTGTGCAGTCTTGCAAACTGCAAACTCACGACTCTGATCCTGCATTCAACTTCTATTTAAATAAATTGTTTTCACAATCACACCAACTGGCTAGCCCCAAACTAAGCATAGCTTGTACTATGGTGACTAACAGACTAGATAATGGATAAACATACTTAAATACATTTATAAACGTCCATGACTTAGGTACAAATGCTTGTGCTTATCACACATAATTTGCCCCTTGCGGGATTCGATCCCGCTACCGCCAAGCTTTGTAGTCCGGAGCGCGAACCACTACCACTACTAATAATAAATAAAAGAATTTGGACCTACCTCATTTCCAACAAAAGAGGCTTTGTGCAATGCAGTGTCTCCCGTGTCGTTGACCTCGTCCACATTTGCCCCAGCGTCTAGGAGCGTCTTCACCACTTCCACATGGCCAAAGTATGACGCCAAGTGCAGTGGCGTCCATCCTAAGTTACTTTTGCTTTTGCCTGTAAGAAAAAAAAAGTTTTTTTTGTGCTTAAAAAAGTTTGTAGCTGATATAGGTATGTAGTCTGAATTTGAATCTTAGCACATATTTCTGCTTTTTTAAAAAATATCTATGTACATGTTACTACATGCTTAGCAGTTACAGGAAAAATCGTACAGAGACCGAAACTTGTTTATTTAGAGAGCACCTTAAACAAAATGATCCTTCTGTCCTTAGACAGTAGAAAAGTCTGACGCTTCTATGCTCTAAGTTGGCAATTTCTAAAATAGTTTTATTTAATAGTGTTTGTTTTGTTGGTTATCTAAGGTAGTTTATTTATTAGAATCTTACATACAGCTTCTATTACAGGAAAATTCCAATTTAATTGTTGCATCTCCACATATACCTATTCACAATGTAAATAGAATTCAATTCACTAACATATCTTTACAGAACACATAGCCATACATTAATATTTATGTGAGAAAAAGATTAATCAAGTATTCTAAGAAGTCACACATTACAATGATGCAAGTCTCAAGTACTCATATCAAATTTATTACTAAGTAATAAAATAATAAATAATCAGCATCCTAAGACAGGTCCTGAACCCCTTCCCTTCCTATGGGTGTCGTAAGAGGCGACTACAGGAGAACCGCCATAAGAAGACGGACAGCAGCGTCTCCTCTCCACCATTGGCCAAACTGCGATCGCCAACCCGCCTGCCAAGCGTGGCGATTATGGCAAAATCCTCCTTTTGGAGAGACCTGTGTCCAGCAGAGGACTGATATAGGCTGGTGATGTGATAAGACAGGTCCTAGCAATGAATCATGAATACATAGAAGAATAGAAGATCGTATCATATAGCTTGTACCTAAAGTTAATCACAGACAGGGTGTTAAGTTAAACTGGGAAAATACTTTATAAGTTCTTAACAGGAACCCATCACTTTTACTATGAGACATAGTAAAATTGAACCAAGCCAGCTGTATAAAGTAATCACATTAAGCCCACCAAAGGCAAACACGAGAACAATAATTTGTTTTGAGGTCTCAGCGACTGTTCTAATAAATATAACATACATCATATTAATATAAATTCTAGGTCACATTTGATTACATATTGCAACAGCTGTTGCCAAGCCAAATTGTTCAGAATACTTTGCCCAAACTAAATTAATTATTTCAACTAAATACAATATTCTAATAAGGAGTATACAATTGAATACCAATGTGAATTTTTTGACCATTATTATTGTTTTAGATCTAGTTTGAAAACTAATATATTAGCCTAATAAAATCAAGTATACCTTTGCAATTTATGTCCAATGTCAATTTTCCGTCCTGCTTAGCTTCTAGCAAAGCCTTCACTACTGACATTTCTCCATGCCTCGCTGAATACAGCAGAGATTCCTGGGCCTCCAAAGTAGACGCCTCTTTCGAAGTCATGTTTGATGATTAGCGCTAGCGACCACACAATAAACCGATCACAACATTGATCTGCGCAATATCGGGTGTCGCTTGTCGTAACTAATTTGCACACACTCCAGTGAACTATGAAATTCTTAATTTATTGCGATAGGTATTTTCCGAGACTTCACACACAATGTTTTTTGACAAACTTCGTGATATTTCGTGTTGAAGCGATCAATGTGTTTGACATTGACATTATTTATATCGTTCTGAAAGTCTAAAGCTAAGTCCCCTGCCTGTGCCATCAAAACTGCGAGTGCTGTTCCTAAGTACAGTCAAAAGCACGTCGACCTACCCAAAAAGTAAAAAAAAATCCAACAGATTTTCAACTTTAAGCCTGACAGATAGAGATCATATTCAAATGAGAAAATTTGACATTTTGTGGTAGGTCGACGACGAGCTGTTGTCCGTACATAGGATGGCTGAAATTAGGCATAATGATTATTGTCCCGCTCTTATACTGGTCGTGGCTTTTTAACCAAGTCTCAAGACCTTGAAGGCTGAAGATTAATGTTAAAAACCGTCATTTAGCTTTCTTTTAAAATAAAACATCAAGTTAATGAGAAATCTATAATTGTATTACCTACCATATAGGTCACAGGAAAACTGAAATCATAATAAGTCAATATTTCCAATTCTTTTAGTTTTTATACCTGACGCTTCTTTGACAAGGCCGTACCAATCAAAATTATCGGAATCCACTAAGTACTTAGTCAGTAAGCCAAACCACCACCTATTCTTATTCCTCCCCAAATGATTTTGCCTATATTCTACTAGTTTCCAAAAAAGAACGAGGAATGAAAATCTGAATCTCTCAATAAACATGAGTCCTAGTAGTAGTTATAGTATTAGTACAGCACTCAGCACAGCAGTGCACAAAATCCGAGCACTAGTTTAAAGATTCATTATATGAGTGTACGGCTCGACTCCACATCCCTCGTGCGTGCTCGTGTCTGGACTCTGGTTCCATATCTTTCGGCGGACGACAGCGGAACACACTAACAGTTTGAACTAGTTTTGAGAGCTCGAGCTTATCGAGATTTTTTTCAGTGAGCATTTGAGCATTTGATTTATGCGTGCGTTGCTCTAGCAGCCTAGCATGCATTCTGTGAAAGAAGATTATTGTAATTCTTCTGTACTCCAAGATTTAACTGAATCATACTCGATTTTTAAGAGATAACTACAATTATAATTAATTTTTGTGTTCTTTTTTAGTAGCAGCGCTGCAGACCCAGCTTAATAGAAAAACTATGAACCCTTCATTTTTCAGAACGGAAACGTAAACGTCATTGTCAAAAACATCTGTTCGACGACTGCATTCAGCCGCATTGTTTGTTTACATAGACATATATTAATCTGTGACATTTGCAGAATTTTTGAGCTGTACGGCATCTGTATTTGACGCAGCAGAAGTAATGGAAAACGATATCCAGAAGTGTTGTCGAATATGCCTTGATGTGGAACACGACCATTTATCAATTCTTGGTGACCCGACGATCCATGTACACCTGGAATCATGTCTTGGCCTCAGAGTAGTTTCAAGCGATGAGCTTCCCAAAGTTATTTGCGTGTCATGTGCGAATCAACTGAAGGAATTTTACAATTTCCAACTCAACGCTCGCTGTTCCCAAGATTGGCTTGAATCTGCGGTCCAAGAAAAGTCGAAGAAATCCACGGAAACGAAGACGCCGATTCAGCCTTTGCCCGACTCTGAATACAACTCCGATTCTCTTTTAGAGTTCCTAAACAACACTGCAAATATAGAGGAGTACCTTAACAACTTAGGCAAGGAAGATATACCATCCATAGTCAATTTATTAGATAGAAACGAAAAATCAATGTCTTCTAAACCAAAAGTACCGACGCCAAAGAAAAAAGACGGGGTTACTATTATAAAACAAGTCAATATGCAAATGGAAATAGACGTCTTGGATTCAGAAATTGATGTAGTCAAAGAGATATTAATGAAAGAAACAGAACCTAAAGTGAAAACTACAACCACAAATCAAAATACCAAAACACATTTTAAAGTATTAGATAAAAACAATCTAGCTTGTTTTGCATGTGATATTAAATTTGATAATATCCACAAGCTGTCTCAGCACTTGAGCATTTGTGATGTCGCATCTCGTACCTGTATTCACTGCAACATGCTTTTTGATTCGAAGCAAAAAATGCAACAGCACTTTGTAGTCCACATTAATGTAGTTCCATTGATCTGCAATTGTGGCAAGCAGTTTCCAAGCAGGGAGAAGCTGACGCAGCATCATAAGACATGTCATGTTGATTATGGTGCTGCAATGGGATGCAGCTACCGGTGTAAGGAATGTGGAGAAATATTTAGGGAAAGGTATGTTTTTGAAATAGCTTATTTTGAAACTAACACAGGTATTAATGCAACTCTTTTTGTGCGAATTACTTTCCCGACGTTTTTGTTTCGATTGCTGGAAGACACTTTCAATGAACAAAATGTAACATAAAAGTTTAAAGAGTTATAAAGCTAATTTAGTTTTAAATATTTTTCATAATTATCATTTTCATATCACCAGGTTTCAGCTATACCATCATGCTAGGAAGCATATCTTAAAATCAGAGGAGAGAATCTGCGATATTTGTGGCCACAGATTTATTGGGAGTGAAGCTTTGGCTACACATAGAAAAGAAGAACATGAGAAAACAGAAAATTTGCTGTACAGGTATACCACTTCTGATGATTATCATTACTACATATTATATTTTAATTGCAGTTCCCGCAATTGTTGTTTGCGTGCTCGTGTGTGTGTGTGTATGTGTCTTTAAATTCTGAAACCTTCCCTGGTCACAATAGGATTAGGTAATGGTGTTTTCATCTCAAATAATTTATAAGAATAATAGTAAGTAGATAATAATGATTCCAACATTCAAGAAACAGTCATAGCATAGTCAAGGTTTGCATATCTAATGATAGACGAAAGCGTAAAAGATTATACCAGGTACCCATTTGAAATTCAGGCAGGCTGCATAAATCATTGTTGTGTCTGTAACTAAGTCTCTTTTCAGGTGCAAAGTTTGCAGTTTCACTTCGGCTGACCATAAAGAGACATACCTTCATGTAAAGAACCACACATCGCAACAAGGGGTGCAAGAACCAAGTAAACACCTGTGTGAATCATGCGGAAAGAGCTTTACCACTTCATCTTCACTGTTACGTCATTCATTGCAACACGAAAAGTTGAAAGAGCATACATGTAACGTTTGTTACAAACGGTTTGCAGATGAACAGACCAGAGACAAACATGTGATGGAACACAGCAAAGTGATCATGTGTGATCGATGTGGGCAGACAATCAATAGTTATTCGATACAGATGCATAGGTGTATATGACAATGGTGATGTTGGAGACCTGAATTATATCTGTAAGTTAATATTTTGTTGTTTTTTTTAAAAGTCGACTAGTCATATACAGGGTGTACAAATAAATAGGATACCTAGGTATTCCTTAAAATTATGTATTCAGCTGCTTACAAATAATAATTTTGGAAGCAGTATAAGAATCATGAAAATTTTGATGCTCCTAAAATCTGGATCATAAGGTATTTGAAGCATCTAAAGTTGTTATACTTATATCAACAGCTGATTATGTGGTAGAATTGTGGCGTATCCTATTATTTATTACATTATAAAATTATTAATGTTAAAATTAAAAAGCAAATAATGTTAAACATAGTTTACTAAAATAATTCATACCTAAAGTTTTAGATTACAAAGAAATAATGTAAACTTCTCATAAGATAACATTAAAATAACTCTTTATCTTTGCTGTTCTGTTAGCAAAAGCAAAACCATGCTCTATGGCCGAAGTTGAAAAAGTCTGAGAAAATAACCCTTATGCTGTACGGCATAAGGTTGTTGAGCTCAATAAGGCACCTCATGAATGACGGTATACTGATGCTCTTGTGGTTCTTGCGAATTCCTGCAACAAATAATAAAACGTCTCGAAAAACGTCTTAAAATGGGTAATCGTAAGTGACATATCGTTGATGATGAATAAGATGATGAATGATGATCTAGCGTTCGTCGCCATTATGAATTTATGATGACGTAGTATCCGTTTGCCGAGCTCAATAGAAAGCAAATACAATTTCGCTTTAGAACTTTGTCAAACGAAATTCATCACAAGTATCTTTATTAAAATTAAATAAAATAAAATTATCCATGCATCAGAAGGCAAGTTGTAACAATAACATGATGACTCGCGCCATTATTGCTTGTTATATTATACTTATAGTTGCGGCCACAACAAGGCAATATTAAAAAAAAACTACGTCTAAGGGACCCCCCACACTAGCGTCTTTCGAGCGTCGACGTCGTGGCAGCGTCCAATCAGAGTTGACACAACGCTTGCGCAGCGGCATTTTCTTCACGCTGATTGGACACTGCCACGACGTCGACGCCCGAAAGACGGGGCGAGAGTGGCATGTTGAAAAAAAAAATTGTTCGCAAAATCTCTTACTAGTGAAAATTCCGGATGCAAGCAGTCCGAGCGTTAGGCTCGGTCTATACCCAGCCGGAAACCGGACAGGGTTAACGCGGATTCAATCCATCGCTTAAGCAATAAGGTCGTCGGTTTTTGAACGGATTCTAGCGGATGCTTACGGATTCCGGCAGCGTATAGCCGAGCCTTAGACCTACCATCTATGATGATCGTGGCTGCCTCTTTCGCGGTGATTTCCGAATACAATGAAGTGAACCGGTGCGTGGGCGGCGGGTACAGCCCCGTCGACACCGTGGCCAGGTATACCGACGTGACGTTGATGTTCTTCGTCCACGTGTCCAGCCTCAGCTCCTCCGTTATCGAGTCCATTAAACCTGCACCGGTAAGATAGGCTACTGAGTTCTGAATTTGGAGTGTGCGGTTCTGTCCGTATGAAATACGATTTGTCGTAAGATAACGTCGTGAATTTGTGTTGCTGTGACGTATCGCCGAGAGAGACACTTTATTTTTGACGAGATAAATGTAATTTCAATTTTAATTTGTAGTTTTGCTGATATGCATGATTGTAAAGCAACCGTCTATAAACGTTCTCAATGAAAAAGCCCAAAAAGGTTTTTTTTTATTCCTGCGATGTGCGCGATGCAGCTTTTAAATATTAGAAATGCTCGTTGGAGCATTCAATGCGGGATTCAGCAGTTGACTTCAAGTGGTTGATGATAGTACCTATACCTACACACAAGTCTGAAGTAGGTAACATAATTATTATTTTCTTATAATTTCATAACGCTTACATACGGCCAGTCAGGTTGCCTTAGTAGTAAGAGCCCGCCAAGTTTTTACGCGACGCGATACTCATGTCAGGCGACTGACGCTGACAGAGATTATTCCTGTCAGTCAGCGCACTGTATTCCAGAGAGAGATAAGGCGAGGTCTTACTCCGTATGAGAGGAAGATTCTTCAGCTACCTAGGGGTACTCCCTCATAATATTATTTTCACGCCAAGTACCGTCACACACTAACCTATACCTGAGGGATAAGGTGCGCAAGGTATCAGCAGTCTATTAGGTACTATTTAGTAATACCTAATACCCTAATCATAATTAACGTACCTATATTACTGCGAACTTGACTGCTGGCTGTAACCGCCTGTCTTCTGAGGCATAATAGGTAAGTATATAAGGCCATAATAGGTAGGTAAACAGTCTACCAGGTATCTACAAGACCTAATTACAGAAGGGTTCCTAGTTCACCTCTAAGACCAAACTTGGCAGCGCAGTACGGGATCATGTCAGCGCACGGCATCAAACCTGCGCTCGAGTTTATCGCGATGATGTGCCCGTGCCGCCTCTCCATCATACTCGGTAGGAAGGCTTGTATTATCTGGAATATATATATTTTTTTACTATTTACATACACTCTTTACATACTTACAATAAAAACGTTGTCTTCAAAAGAGAAGTTGCAAATTTTGTTGATTGATCTAATTTTGGTAAGTTTTAGATAAGGCAATCATGATTATAATTACTGGCTTCTTGTGTTGTAGTATACCTTTGGTTGACTACTTATCATATATTATGTACCTTCCCCTGTGTCGGTATATCGCAGGTAGCATTGATGATGAAAAACTTTTCAAGCAAATAATTTTATTTAAAAAGGTTTTTGAGAACCTACATAATCGCCCTTTTAGCAGCTTCAGAACAACGAACGAACGCAAGTGTAGCCCCCGCCTGTAGCCTGACGACGGCCTCTGACTCAGAACCATTCAATAGGTACCGAATTTGTATAATTTTAAACCATAGTGTATCACGTGATTTTTTGGTCGAAAATTTGCTATCGAATGTTTCTGAACCCGGGGTCTGCAGTCGAATGCAGAGTATTGAGACCAGAGCGGGGGGAGCTTGGGAGAGGCATCACTTTATCAACCTAAACGACGGTTACGAATGGTAGACTGATTTAAGTATAGCTTGAATCTCACCCAAAAATGAGCCAGTAGATTGATATCGATGATCCTCGTGATAGACTCCGGCCGCAGGTGGTTCATCGGCGCGCAAGTCAGGGCGCCCGCGTTGCTGATCACCATAGACACGTCTGTGAGCTGACGCCGCATGCGCGCGGCCAGTGTGGCCACCTGCTCCCGCGCTGTTATGTCCACGGTGTAGCCAAAGCACTGAAAAAAAACCTACTATTAAAGGGCAAAAAATCACGTTTGTTGTATGGGAGCACCCTTAAGTATTTGTTGTATTCTGTTTTAGTATTTGTTGTTATAGCGGCAACAAAAATACATCATCTGTGAAAATTTCAACTCTCTATACTATGACGGTCCATGAGATACAGCCTGGTGACAGACGGACAGACGGACAAACGGACAGACAGACAGACAGCGGAGCCTTAGTAATAGAGTCCCGTTTTACCCTTTGGGTACGGAACCCTAAAAAGAACGGAACTTCTTGGTTTTGGATATAAGTGTTTACGATACTTCCGTTCGTTTTTATGTTTATGAACGTAAAGTTCACCACAGCTTATCTCCGGGCTAAGAAAGGTTCTGGCTATGCCAATTATAAAAACAAATACCATAACGTGCGCTAGAGCAACACACCCAGACATCGCTCACGAACACGAAATATCGGACCACCCTGGAACTATTACTAGCTTGTCCCGAGATTGTGTGATGATAAGTATTAAAATTAGCATGCGGTAAAGGGTGAAAATGATTACGACTAAACTGAACCTGAATTTATTACTTTTTATCGATTCTCAAGATATTCAGATAGGTAGGCCTATTTATTTCCTTTTCAATAGACGTGCAAGCTTACATCGCCATCTTTGCTCCGTATCTCGTCGATGACAGAGTTGTTGCGGCGCGCGTCACTGTCCCAGCAAATGACCGTAGCACCGAGCTCAGCGAACTGAAGGGCCAGCTCACGACCCAGGCCGTTGCCAGCTCCGGTGATCTAAGGTAAAGAAAAAATATTAAGTTAATAATTTGATAAGACCATGGGTTAAAACAAACTTAGTTAGTTGTACCAACTGCGTAGTTACTTGCTGTGCTGTGATACATATAGTATAAGGCACAGCTTAGAAAATCCAGTAACTTCTCTGCAGCTTACTTACCAGTACAGTCTCCCCATGCAAACTCTTCATGGCAGGTGGTATGAGCACCCTAAATACAGCCATAGCGCAAGTGGAGCACAGCTTCACGACCAACACCAAGGTATCCAGAGCCCAGAGAGGGGCAGCCGACACCCCCCCACTGCCCCACCACGGCAGAATCCATACCTCCTGGAGAGCCCTGAACTTACGCGCCGCGCCCCCTATGGAACGGACAAATATGTTTCGCCTATACATAATTTTAAAAGTAAATTCTATAAAATACGGTAGCTAGCTCATGCTTGACAGGTTTGAATGTCATTGATGGTGACACCACTGACAACAAGAGTGATTTCAAAATTGGAAAACGCTGAAAAGAGGATCGCAAATAAGGTAGCATGCCAATGATAACCTTAGTCTATAACCACCTCCTTACTTTTATGACATGCTTCAACATTTTACTGACACAATTTGTCAAAAAACGTCAATTTGTGACTTTCGCGCTTATGCGACCGCATAAATAATATATTTCCAATTTAATTATTTAAAAAGCATTATTAGGATAAAACAATCATGGCAAAACCACTTCAGAAAGAGAGGGAGAACCGTTCAGCCGATAAAAAGGATCTGACCTTCCACCCATATACCATTACTCCGGAGAGTGCTCATACTTCCATACTACTCTTGGAATCCGCAGAACCTGAGATATTATGTCAGGTAAATTAAATCCATATCTAAGTTCTTCAGACACGGTTCTTCGTAAGGTGAAAACTGTCCGATAAACACCACTCATGATTCAATCGTAAATTCATATTGGGTTTCACAGTAAATAGTAGATAGGTATAACACACTTCTCTCGGGGAGATTAATGTGATTTCTCATGAATCTATCTACGTCATGGTGTCCATATGTGCCAAGTTTTTGATCACCAAACTTTAAAATTTATAAGATTTGCATGATTAGCTCATCTTTGTCTGATTTATTCTACATGCATCCAGTTTCCGATAGTGGCTCTCTCTGCACTAGATTAAGTTGACAACTTTTTGCTCTCAAGACTCTTCGAGCGATAACGAAGTTCTCCGCCCAAGATATGCTGAACCGCAACGTCCTCTTCAACCTGAACGCGATACGGTACATCCTTCCTCACGTGGAGCACCCGGAGCTGAACATCAAGCGGTTCGCGCTGAAGGCGCTGGCCCAACTGTGCCAGCTGCCACGCGGCCCCGAGCAGGTGCTGGAGGACTCTCAGAACCTTAGGAAGATCGCCTTCATGCTCGTCAAGGTACCGCGTTAAAACCTTTTTGTCGTGGATAATTTTACATCAAGCGGTTCCAGCTGCTGCGTGGCCCAGAGAAGGTGCTGGAAAACTCGCAGAACCTTAGGAAGATCGGTTTCAGGCTCGTCAATCAAGGTACTGCATTAAAGCCTTTTTGTCGTGGATATTTAGCATCAAGCATTTCCAGCTCCCGCGTGGCCCGGAGCAGGTGCTGGTGAACTCGCAGAACCCTAGGATGATCGGTTTTATGCTCGTCAAGGTACAGCGTTAAAACCTTATTTATTGTACAATAATTTCACATACCTGATACGGGGATAGGCGGGCGGGATGGTTACGACAAACTCTTATTTCTTCTAGCGCTAATTTCTCCCTTTTTAGCCAGGATACGCTTGATCATGGTTCTAGATGCGGCACTCTAGTTACTACATTCGGAGCCATTACCGTCGGACGTCTGTAACTCATTAATTTGTCCTACCATTGCGTGATACCTCCTATGTTCGTTACTATAATTTTCAAACTTTCTATTATGCACTTACACGATTAAAGCAGTGTTACAGGCCATCGGAATATTGGTCTTCAAAAATTTTACAGAATTAATCGGCACAAAAAGAATAAAAAGTTGTACCAAGTATAGAAACTGAATTTGGTTCCAGATGGAAGATGTATTTGTTCTGGAATTCGCTTCTTTGGTTTTATCAGAGCTGACCAGAGAGCCTCTCGGCTGTGAGCAGCTGGTCTCCGCCAACATACTGAGCAGTCTGTTCTCGAGGATGAAGAACAGCTTAGACCCTGATGTCCAGAAAAACTGCCTACAGGTACTACTTGATTATTTGTTATATTTTAGACAATGCAGTGAAGACGCTTCCTAACGTGTTGTGACTGCATTATCCTTCGGCTAGAAAGCAAGATATTAAAATATGATGGTGCTAGTCGTTTGTCTATAATTTAAGACAATCCTATTGTTATTTCAACTAAATGTGTGAGCTATTTTTCGGAAATTCTACGTTTGACATACATTTTAATTTCTCTCTATTTAGGTAATATTGATATTCTTGTTTTCAGACGCTAAGCAACCTCCTAGACGACCCAGTGACCGCTTCAGAAGTGACTAAGAACCAGCAGTTCAGCTGGCCCTCCCTTTTAGCTCTGATGCAGAGCAAATACTTGGCGATACAACACGCTGCGTTAAGGACAGTTGACCAGCTCATTTGTCGGTATAAGGACCAGGTGGTGCAGAGGACGTTTAGAGCCTCTACTGGGGTGCTGGACCTGTGTGATATTTTGGAGGTAAATTTTTGATAAGATGTAGATCTTCAACAAGACTTGTATATGTTTACTTTTACCGATTCATGAACTAGACGGTGCACAGGACGCTTAAAAATATACAATACATACTGGATAAGAGTCCTGCACCTGTGTGATGTTCTAGATATATTATTTTACAGATAGAGATTAGTTTTTAAAACTTAGCAATCTTTTGGCTCTATACTTCAAAGTAACCTTACGTCCCGACATGGGCCTTACGTCAACTTACAGAAGGCTTGGACAATACTTCACCAAACCAGTGCGGATTGGTTCAGTCTGCACAGTCTTAAAGACGAAATACGTCCTGGAAAAAGGCTATGTCCAACCGTAGACTGACATGATCACTTGACATAGTTCTTTACGATGTTTTTATTTGTTTTCCTACTAGTCTTACGAGTTCCGAGACGTCCATACCCAAGTTCTAGGAGTACTACGTAACTACGTGGAAACAGAAGAGAACGCCTACCACTTGTACCAGTCTGGCTGCATTTTGCGACTCCTTGCTTATCTGGAAATGGCGCTGCCGGCTATGAAGCCGCACTGCCTCGCTGTGCTGACCAAGCTGTCTTTCACTGCTAATGGGAGAGATGTATGTAGATATACGTGGGTGATATATTATAATTGTTGCTTGAAAATATTTGTGCCGTGTGGGGACGGCCGTAAAGACTACGTTGCACTTCCCCACCGCCAACAGGAGGCGTGTCGTAAGAGGCGACTAAATCCTGTAGCACGAGGCGCTCGCCAACCCGCTTGCCACGCGTGGCGAGTATGGGCAAACTCCCCCCGATGATAGACACAGACAAAACCAGGCCTCGACTCTCCGGACGTGGTCCCGCTGTTCCTAGCTACGGTTACTACGGTAGCGGTCAGGGTGACGGCGGGGCAGGGTGTGCTAAGAATCCCCGAAGGAAGTTCTCCGGCTACCATCCCCAACGAGCGTAAGATGTCCACCCACAAGGTGGACAGACGACCTGGTATAGGTAGCAGGAAGCTGCTGGATGCAGGTCGCTTCTAACCGGCCGATCTGGAAGTCACCGAGGGAGGCCTATGTTCAGTAGTGGTCGTCCTGTGGCTGAAGTGATTCGGGTGTAAGCTACAAGCAATAGGGTAGTGGACACCAATCGTAAATCATTCTAAGACATCATTTATTAAATCTGACACCGTATATTATATAGGCTCGATAAACCAGTACTTATTCATTTATTCGAAGAATCTGATTTTTGTTTGCTTCAAAACCAATAAAAAGTTAGACAGTTGAGTCCGGTAAACAATGACGTCAAAGCTGTAAGGTGCGTTTTGACAGCTCATAAAAAGTATGTCAATTGATTGGTGGTGTCAACTAGCCTATTCATCTGTATCCCCTTAAGTATAGGTTTTCTCTTGCAGGCTCTATATCAAACGGGTACGGACCTGGTGTTCTGCCACCAGCTGCTGAGCTCGAACGTGGAGCTGCTGGCGGACGCGGCCATGGGCGTCGCCAACATGACCAAGCTGCTGCCCGCCGCCGTGAGGATGTCCGACACTAACATCATCGAGGCTCTTTGCGGTAAGGCCGTTAAGACATTACTGCTTAAGTATACCGTAGATAGATATTATGAATAATAATAAATATTGGACAACATCACATACATTGCTCAGATTCTAAAGTTAGTAGTTAAAAGCATTTGTGTTATAGAAATCAGAAACAACGACGGTAGCCCAACAACCAGACCCGAGACATTATAGAAAAGTTCCTTATATACATTGACCCGAACGGAGATCGTACCCGGAGCCTCAGAGGTGGCAGCACAATATATAGTCCGGCGTGCTCGATTCTCCACTACGGAGGTCGTCAAAATCAGATGGACCCCTCCCCCTCCCATCTCGACAAAAGATATTTAGATCTATTTATTTATTTCATTTTAAGTTTTACCCTGTAACTAGACTAACTAGTACAGGTACCTTACCATGAGCTTATAGGGCAGACTGTATGAACTGCACTGCTGTTTGGTACAACGATAAAACGCATAAGTATGTCGGTTAAAAGGTTAAGCTGCCCTTTTATTATGTTGCAAATAAAAATCTTGCCTCAAGCGCATAAAGTTCAAACCTACATAGTATTCTATTTTCCATACGATATTCCTTTGAGTGAGTACCTTAGTTTAAATGGGTTGTTTCCGCACTTATTCTTGGTACTTGGGCTATTGTATATTCCTTTGAGTACCTAAAGCCGTGTATCCACTATGTTCGCCAACCTCTTACGCTCCGCGCTCCTGCAACTGTTTCAATAAATACGGATCGCGCTCACCTTTGTGTTCGCCCAAAAACCGGCACCGATTGGAGCAGTTGCAAGAGCGTGGAGCGCAACAGGTTCGCGAAAATAGTATACAAGTTTTTTCAATTAAAAATTATATATTCCACAATATTGGCAAAAGCTATTTGCTAAAAGAAAAACATAAAAGTTAAGTTCTTATGAAATAATAATTTACAAAAAGTAAAAAAAACACGCCTAATTTAGAGTGCATGCGGTGCGGTAAGCATCGACTCGATAAATAATAATCCCTGTAGCTTAATTGGTAAAGCGCCTGCGCGCTAAGCAGGAGATTAGGGTTTAAATCCCGGCATGGACCAAGTTGTCTTTTTTCAATTTAAAAATATGTATTCCACAATATTGGCATAAGTAATTTTCTAAAAGAAATACATAAGTTATAGGTACCTTTACTTCTATAGCAATACTGAGTGACGACGCAGCGGTGTGGTTCTACATCCGCATGAACTCGATACGGGCGCTCGCGGAGCTGTGCCGCATCATACCGAAAGCCGCCTTCAGCCTCGTCGAGCCGAAGACCTTCGCTTCACTGAGAAACATTAACAAGAAGTGTAAGTCCGACCTTAAGGCTATACCTAACCATTTCAAATTGTTGGCCCCAATACCTTTGTAATGTATGACGTACGCAGGGTCATTAGCCGATAATTGTGCGACAAGTTTTAAACTGCTTGAGGACGGAAAATTGTATCCTATAGCACAGTATTACTACAATACATAATACGGAGGTGCATGTCGCAGTCGGATTGCATAATTCGCCGTATTACAAACCAACTAGCTGTTTTACAAAGCGGAGGCGTTTTGCCATACGGCGGATCGATGATACGGCGGATTGCATAACGCCTGAATGAAAGTCCGTCGCATTGAATACGAGCTTATGCACCATGCAACTGCACTAATTATTTATCTTCAGCTCCCCTAGCATGACCAACAAAACACGATATGATATAGCTTGACATATTTGACAGTTGGGTGTCGATAAATCGCTATATCATATTTGTTTTATTGGTCATGCTAGGGGGCTGCGCTGTTATTGAAATAAATAAAATGTTATAGTTTATGTTATGAAATGAAACTAAGTAGGTAATAAGAAATGATAAAAAGAAAATTATCGAGTTTGATTAGATGTTTACCTAAAACATGATCTTTTTTAAACTCGTAAGTACTGCACGAATCGCGAGAATATTATTTCCATTCATTTAGTATTGATTGCAAAATTTTGAACAACTTTTGTAACGAAATAAATTTGATTCATTGATGGCGAAGTTATGGAGGCGTATTTTTGAAGCATTCGAATTCCAATTTGCGTACGAATTCTCAAGAATCGGATCTCTCAAGGACTTGGGATTTCGTATGCGAATTGTAATTCGAACGCTTTATATTACGCCTTCAGCTCTGTCAATTTCTCTTTTTTTATCCTACAGAAAAAAAAGGATTGAGCGGGAGGGAATAAGTGAAAGTTCAGTGGCATTGCTTAAAGTAGAATCCCAAATAAAACTTATGGTGATTCGGACTATTTCGGACACCTTATAGGTGCCTTCGCCTGAGGCAAATTTTTGGGTTATTGGTTATTGTATATTTTTCCGCAGTCAAAGACACGCCGATAGAGGCGCAGCGGCTGGCGGTGCAGTGCTACATCAACCTGGAGAACTACCACGTGAGCACCAAGGCCATGCTCAACGCCGACTTCATGCAGGAGCTGCTCAACATACTGCAGGTTTACATTTTATAATCGCATTTTTGTACTTTAATGACGCGACTGGTTTGAGTGGGAGTAGACACACACCTTTTGCTAGACAGTTAGAGGTACTATCGCGGGCTCCGACGCCTTACCCCTCTGTAGAAATATTCCTGTGTATGTGCATCGCGCCGGACACGTCCCAACCCGCCCTGATTGGTTATGCATTTTACTACGTTTTACTACAACCAATTAGATACAAATAGAAGTGTGCTTGCTTGTGCCTAAACACCTATTGTCTTGATTGAACCCGAAACGTAAATGAACGTAGGGCGTGGCTTGAAGTGAGTGGCAATAAGGTGCTTGCAAACGATTTTAGCTTTAAAACAGGTCAAGCGTCGGAGCCCGCGATAGTACATAGGTACATATTACACACACACACACAGAGAGAGACGGGCCCACTCCCACACATCATACTTTACAGGATTGCTTTAATTGGGATGTTGACAACATTCTAAGGCATCATTTACTAAAACTAACACCCATTAATGGCATTTTAACCTGTTACATTACCATTATTATAAAAAATCTGATTTTTTATTGCTTTGAAATCAATAAAAAGTTAGGCAGTTGAGTTAAGGTAAAAAGTGACGTCATAGTCCGCTATCGCCATACAAATTGAAAAGAAGAGATGCGTTTTGATAGCTCATATAAAAAGTATATCAATGGTTGAGGTCAACTAGCCAAACTTTTTGAAAAACCAAATGTTAATTCGTATTTTTTTTGAGTTTGAGTCGTTTTTGCTTACTAATTAACACGACTTCTTTCAGAGGATTGATATTAACCTGAAGATAATGACTTGCACTGTTCTAAGCGGGCTGATGGCAGATGAAATGGCGAAAGAATTATTCACATCACGGAAAGGTGAAGAGGCAAGTAATTGGAACATAATTATTCTAAACTCTAATAATTCGTGCTTTTTGTAGTCTTAAGTAAGGCTCATCCTTATGTTACGGCGTACCAAACAATGTTTTTTTTTTGGTGAAGTCATCATATAGGACCAGACAAGCTGCACGCGCGCAGCACGCGTTCCGTTACTCCATTCGTTTGGTGCGCCTCTGTTACGCAACTCATTCAAGGCTTGTACAGTGCGCGCGAGAGGCGCGCGATCTGCGCGCGTGCAGGTCTAGTTCACGTTCCAGGTAAGTTACAGATCTCGCGCGCACCTTCTATGTATTGTAATGTTCCATCTTTTAAAGCTGACACTTAGTGACTGGTTCTGGTTTCCTTCGCTGCTACAAACGGCGCTTCCAATCAGCAGCCGATATGGTACACCCTGAAGTAGTAAAGCTATGTTTATAAAACAGGGTTGTCCCAAAAAATAGCAATGTCAGCGATAATAAATAAATAATAATTAAAAAAATGCGTTTATTTGCCAGAACACAAGTTTTAAAGTTGTTAACAGTATTTTAACACTTTATAAAATAGCCCCGAGACAAAGCACCCCAAGGGAAAGAAACCCAACCGAATCGATTATGTTCACTAGATAATAATATTATTTTTGGAATACCCCAATTAAAAACGTGTCATTATGTCGTAGACTTGAGCCGACAGAGCTTTATGGAAATGACCTTTGGCATAACCGAGAATCTCCTTAACCCAGGGTCCAGGTTGATGAGATTTCGCGTACCGCTGCTTCCACCATCAGAGAACCCATCAGCCTAGGACCTGCATATTGTGTGTGCAGGGCAGAATTATGGTTATAACAATTTACATCGACGTGAGATGAAGAAGATAGTTGGTGACTCCGGACGCGAAATAATTATGTGATTTTTCGCTAAGACTCTGAACCTACAAATTTCGCATTGTCTGATAATTCAATAACATGTTTCACGGGTAGGAACAGTTTTATGGGAACATTTTCCCAGGGCTTTTTAGTGTTTTCCTCGCAACTTTTCCATATTTTATCACCTTCCCTCCCCTGGACTTCCACGAATATTTCAAGACCAAAATCAGTCAAATCGGTCCCGCCTTTCTCGGGTTTCAGCGAGACTAACGAATATTTAAATAAGAATAATTTTATATATAGATTGCACTATCGTCAGGTGGTATCGAGCAACCTGCACATAGAACATATCGGTCTGCGCACGGCGCTGTGCACGCTCATCGCCTGCAGCGTCACCGACGACGGCGCAGACGTCTATCTGGAACTGGGGACTATACACTAGTGAGCCTTTCTACCTTTCTGCTTTTATTTTAGACGACCTCCGTAGCCGAGAGGCGAGCACGCCGGACTTTAAATGGTGCCGCCATCTCTAAGGTTTCGGGTTCGATCCCCGGTTGGGTCAATGTAGAAAACGAACTTTTCTATATTGGCTCGGGTCTGGGTGTGGTGGTACCGTCGTTGTTTCTGGTTTCTATTACACTAGTTGGTTGGGCCTTAAGTGACCCAAATTAATTTTTAAAATATTTATTATTACTAAACCTAAGTAATAGGTAATTTCTTTAATAATAATTTATTATTTTCAAATGG
Source organism: Anania fuscalis (assembly GCA_950371115.1). Lineage (NCBI taxonomy): Eukaryota > Metazoa > Arthropoda > Insecta > Lepidoptera > Crambidae > Anania > Anania fuscalis. The sequence goes on along the minus strand of OX493328.1, from coordinate 3,458,363 downwards.
TTTCTATAAGTTAGTATCTAAAGCTATTTGGTTCACGCGCCATAAGGATCGCGCTCTTGGATTCGCTGAACCTGGCGACACCAGCGCCATAGTTTTGGCTACCGTTCACCGAGCGCCGACCATTGCGTTTTGCATTCCTAACTTTTTCGACATCGCGGGCGCGTCTTCTTGCGTAATTTTGGTGAGGAGTTCGTTTTTTCTCCGTGATGGACAGCTGAAAGTCGCATGAAACTCGTAATAAATACCCAGCAGTGATTTGACAATCTGTTTCGTGAAAGTGCTTGACGGTGTGAAGGTGAGGTGTTCCTGAGCTGGTCTGCAGGTTAGTGGGCCAATAGTTTTCGGTGCTGACGACGCAACCATTTCTCTTTCTTCAATTCGCAGGGTGGGTTTCATAGGAATCAACATAATTAATCTACAAACATAATCTTTCATAATTGAGCTCCCCGCGTGTTTCGGCTATTTACACGCCGCTACACCACTAGTGCTTTAGCTACTTACCTTAGAATCAGAGGTACCCGACATATAGAGATCATTTTTAAATGAGAAAATTTGACATTTTGTGGTAGGTCGACGAGCTGTTGACTGTACCTATATGATATTGTCCAATATTCATTTATTTATATTATTTAATTATTTTAGTCTGCAGGGAAACAAAACGGTTCAGGAGGCGTATTTTTGCCACGTTTGAAATCCAATTCGCATGTGGAATCCCAGGAATTGTGTACGAATTGGGATTCTAATACTTCATAAATACGCCTCCTGTTGACGATTGTCTAGTGTTTCGTGCTTCGGAGTCTTACAAAGCGAAGTGGTTCGAACTCCACAAGGGGCAATTGTGTGATTAGCATGAGCCTTTGTAGTTGGTCCCGGCTAATATCAATACCTTACTGGTCGTGAAACCTTCAGAAATTCGAAGGCAAGCTGCCTTACCTAGATCTGACAGGTTTATTCTTGGCCTCCTGTGCCCTACAGTGGGACGTAAAAAGGCATACTTTACTTTTTACTTATCACCAGCCTAGGTATATCAGTTCACTGCTGAACACAGGCCTCTTCAAAAGGAGGATTTTGCCATAATCGCCACGTTTAGCAGGCGGGTTGGCGATCGCAGTTTGGCCAATGGTGGAGAGGAGACGCTGCTGCCCGTCTACTTATGGCGGTTCTCCTGTTGTCGCCTCTTACGACACCCATAGGAAGAAAAGGGGTGGTGCAATTCTTTTAACGTGCCGGCACCACACGACACACTTTTTACTTAATTTATTTTAATGTATAATTCAGCATGGTGAGCAACCGGCTCGCGCGGTACGTGGTTGGCGCGTGGGAACCGGCGCTGGAGGCGGTGTTCCGGCGCCACCCGTCTGCCAAGCTCGCCTACACTGGCTACCTCGATATCAACGACTACACGCAGGTATCATGATTATCATTTCAGCCAGACATCCACCGCTGGACATAGGCCTCCCCCAATGACTTCCACTGCGTGCCGGTTGGAACATGGAAGCGGCCTGCATCTAGCGGATCCCTGCAACCTTTACCAGGTCTTCTGCCCACCTTGTGGGTGAACGTCCTACGCTGCGCTTGCCGGTACGTGACCTCCATCTTATATCTAGATATAATCTTTCTCTCCATAAATACTTATAACACGCAGGTACACTAGACATAATCATCATTAGTTGGAAGTTCACTGCTGGATATAGACCTCCCCTACAGAAAGCCATAGCGAGCGGCTTTGGGCTGCTTGCACCTAGCGGCTACCCGCAACCTGACCAGTTCGTCGGTCCACTGCATGGGAACCTGGGGGGGGGGCGCTGCGTAGATATGAATTATAACAATTTATTTTGCTTTTAGGTAGTACAAAAATAAAATCAGTATTAATGTACAAAGAATTAGAATAGTACTTACACTTTGAGCGCCGTGGTGGTCACCGGTGACCCCCAAACAATAAATTTTCTATTGTGTCTAGTTTTGTGGCAGACAAAGTCTTAAATCATCTAGATTAATTTGTATCAATAGTTTTGCCCAAAATTTGATGTATGATGGATGACATCATCTCTCATCAGCTCCTAAAATCGTCACGCCATCGTTTCTTTCGACTTCTCCTAAGGTGATACCCATATTTAAATAAAAACCAGCCAAGTGCGAGTCGGACTCGCGCACGAAGGGTTCTGTATCATTTTCTATATAAACTGGAAAAAATCCCTTTGTTGTACATATAGGAGCCCCCATAAATATTTGCTGTATTCAGTTTTTGAGTATTTGTTGTTATAGCGAAAACAGAAATACATCATCTGTAAAAAAATCAACTATCACTGTTCATGAGATACAGCCTGGTGACAGACGGAGAGACAGACAGACGGACAACGGAGCCTTAGTAATAGGGTTCCCTAAAAAGTACCCTGCAAAAATTAATGTTGTTCCCACAGGAAGGGTTCTACGTGCAGAAGCGTCTCGGCGAGTCGTTCCCGACTCTTCAGGCGGTGCTGGAGCAGAAGCCGCCGCACAAGGACCCCGTGTTCGTCTGCATGTTCCACCCGCCGAACTTCGACGTCGGTTCCGTTATCGATATCAGTTCACCTCGTCGTAAGTATCAAAATTATCAACCTTTAAGCCTGCCTCCCTAGTATGAGCAACGAAAAACACGGTTATGATAAAGCGATTTATCGACACCCAACTGTCAAAATATGATATACATAGCCAAATGTGTCTGTCTCGCCCAATGGTCGACTGGTAGAGAATGCCTTAAGGAATGAAGTCCGCCCATTGTACTTTATTTCGTGCAATAAAGAATAAAATAATAGTAGCCGCCATCTTGAACTTTTATTGAAACAGCGAGAATGTCTGGTGATTAAGGGCTTAGCGGAGCGAGGATTCTGTTCATACAACACAAGCGAGAAATAAGAGCGAGGGATGCGTTACGAGGTATAAGTTACGAGGAATGTGTTGCTAGGAATGTATGTGAGGATTTGAAAATATGTGCCTACCTCAGTCATAGATGGTGTTCGAAGAGTCCGCTACCTATCCTCGCACCGCTCATTTCTACGCATTACACATTGTTTAAATGTGTTTAGCGTCAAAAGTATTTGAGAAAGCAGGACCTTAGGCTAATGACGTATCTAAAAAATGTAATCGATTTAAGATACAAATGTAATCGATTCTGTATACTTTGTAGAATTTATTTGAGATTACAATGTAATCGTTTCTGTATATTGCGTAGACCGTCAGTCGGGATCGAGGCTGGGCATAACGAGTACCTCGAGACTGCGCATGCCGGCGCTGCCGGACGACCACAACCTGCGCTCCTACCTGCTCAAGCTGAGGATTTGGTTCGGAGACCCGTTAGTGCGATTTTTCTAATGTTTTCGAGGCAAATAAACAGCTTAAATTTAACTAAATTGGTTAATACAGTAATTATGAAACTAAGCCTAAGGTTTTCTCCTATAAAATACTTAGTAATAGCAGGGGGAAAACCACATAAAAAAGTAAAACAACTAATTTAAATAGCAATACATCTAAGTTACAATATTTATGTTTGGTAGATAAATCCGAGTTGCGACAAATAAAGCCATCACTCAACAAGTCTCCTTTCCGTTAAAAGGATTAATTTTATACTTATTTCCCAACCTGTTTTATTTTTTAGATAAGATTTAAAGGTTTCCCTCATAAAGTCTAAAGATTTAGTTCGGAATATTTACAAACAATTTATTATTTTTCTCCGCAAAATGTTTTTTTTTAACTTTTTGGGGTTCCTTATGAAATCCTCTGTGCAAATGTCCCATATTTAAGTTTATTATGGAAGTAATAAAATAATGAGTTTCGAATACTCAATAGTATTAATGATGATTATTTACTTAATTGTGATTAAAGAGTGTAATTGAGTCTGTTAACACGAGCAAAGTCATGATAAAGTAGGGTTTCGAAGCTTGTCATGTTTGGAAACTCCATTGAATGTTTTCATTCCTAAATAGAAGTGATTTAATGTTATAAATATGTCTCTCAGTTACTTATTCATTCCCCATAAGTATATATGCTTAGAAAATTTGGTGTTTTTTTTTTAAGTTTTTATTTTATTTATAAATAGGTTCATTACTGGCAAACAACTTTATTTAACTTTGTGTAATTTTTTCAGAGCCAAATCTACTCACTACTTTGAGATTGAACACGCTCATTACGAAGTTAGGTGAGTTTCGCGTCTAATTACTTATAAGTAGTGGAAAGTATCTACCTTGTACTCTTACAACTGGTTTTTAGCTTAAAACGGTCTCTGATTTCTCTACAGACGAAACGATCACTCTTGTCACGTCCATTTTTAATGATTGCTACTTAATTGTATTACGAAATTATACTTACGTATAATTCACGGACTACTAGGGAGCCATAAGTACAAACAGTCTCGAACCAAAAAGACGACCCCCGTTTCTTCTAAATAACTTTTAGGTAGAGGACGTTTAAATGGAATAGTGGTGCAGAGTAAAGGTGATCGCTCATCTATGAGCACTGCAATACCTGCAACCATCCGCATTATGCGACCGATGCGCTCGCTGCTTGCGCCGAGCGCGGCTAGGTAGGTGCGCGAAGTTCCATTCGATTTCATACAAAGAATTCTAAAATGCAATGACTGCAGTGGTAGCGGGTCTTGCGGTGCTCATAGATGAGCGATCACCTTAATAAAGCGGGCTTCCAACAAACAGGTATCGCGAGAAATGCGCAGAAGTGTCGTCGTCTCTGAAGCAGCGCGCCACACTGCTGGCCGAGTTCGTGGCGGAGCAGATGAGCGGCCTGTCCCAGGAGAGGGACTGTTCCGTGGCCAGCGTAGACCTGCATTTAGCTGATCTGATGGTTCATATTATTTATAGCCTTTCATATCATTTCAGCCACTGGATAGGACTGCCACTGTTGAACATAAGCTTCCCCCAGTGACGTCCAGATCGGCCGGTCGGAAGCGACCTGTATCCAGCGGCTTCCTGCAACCTTTACCAGGTCGTCCTTCCATATAGTATACAATACCATTTATTAACTGATGTACGATTTTGTATGGCACTTCATTGTTAACGGGTTTTCCCTCCAGCCTAGTTAGTGTAGAATCGAGGTTAGTGGGTATCAGTTGAGTCCCATCTCCCATGCCTTCAATATATTACAATACGAAGAGCGCCGAGGTGGCGGATAAATGTAGGTACTAATTCTATGTTACGGTACTTAAATGTTGTAAATGCCATAATGATTAAACTAAAAAACTAGGCGCTAGCAGTGCAATTGAACGGTTATTTCAACCAGTTGCGACAGATATACCGTCGGCATCGATATTGAGCGCTGTTGTAAAAGTGGGAATCGCTTTGCGATGACGCGAGAGAAGCGTGTGCGCGGAGCTAACAACCAATCACGGCCGGCGGTGCAGGCGCGTCGCACTACTAGCCAATCACGTAATCGATTTCTGCGCACTTTTCGCACAGGGCTCGACAACTTCGGTGCCGCGTACTGTATTTATAATTGAACGTATTTACCTGGTAACGGTTGCAGGAAGCCGTTGAATGCAGGACGCTTCCGACCGGCCGATCTGGAAGTCACTGGGGGAGGCCTTCGTTCGGCAGTGGACGTCCTCTGGCTCAAATGATGATGTTTTCCATCTCCCGCAGACGGAGCTAGGGTCACGTGTAGTGGGTCTAGGCTGGGTGCGGTGCGGCGGAGCCCTAGAGCGCGCGGTGCTGTACAAGGCGCTGGCGGACCGCGTGGGGCTGCCGTGCGCCCTGCGCCGCGCCGGCAGCGCGCACGCCTGGTGCGAGATAGCCATCGCCGAGCACGACCCGGTGAGCGCCTGCTGTATAATCCCCGGTAACGATGTTGAGCGCTGGGGCTATAGTCCGGTATGGATAAGCAATATTGGTGTCTTAACCTACAAGAATCTTTTTTTTATTAATTTTTTGTTTTTTTCTTATTTAATTTGGTGTAAAACCGCCAAAATTGATTTGAAGTTTAAAATTATAATTGTATTGTTCCTAATATAGCATGTTTAGAATACAACCTTTTGTCACTACGTCTGGTAAAAACTGACATCGAATAACTTTGCCAAAAAAAAACTTACAATTAAAAAGTTAACATGATGTATCTCAATTCATAAACATATAGAAAAAATGATTTAAACTTATTATTTTGATCCGATAATGGCTGAAAAGACAAATACCTAAATTTCTACCAAAGTAAAACACCAAAAATGACACAAAATAAAATATTAGGCTAGGAAACTGGTCCGGAAACTATATGCAAAAAATCACAAACTTTAGAATTTTTGAAACCTTAAACCTCAGCCGTACCGGACTACTAATGGTAGATCGCGAGCTTCGTGCGTGCATATTATGTTCGTGCGACCTGTTGCGCTAAAGAGGCGAGGCTACCTAGTTGCGCTAAATAGAGAGAGACAAACTATTATTTCGTTTATGAAGGAGCGGGGCGTGTGGAATAGCAGTTTACGGCGCTGGCCCGCCGCGTCCCCCGCTAACTACTTCACCGGCCGCGTCTTTCGCGGCGTCGCCTGCCATTCAACGTCCATATTGATAAAAAAAATGCAACTAGTTCGCGATAAGACTGCAGAGCCGTCACTATAACGCGACGGTGTCGCTGCACCTTCGCTTTAGTATTGTATGAAGTCAATAGGCGTGGTGTCTGCTGCACGCCAGTGGCCCGATTGTGCTAATTCTATGGCGTATTTTCCGCCACTATTTTTTATTTGCTTTACACTAACTATAACTCAACATGACATCTCCCTCAGGAACATCCAGAGGAAGAAGAGAACTACCCCGCCGGTCTTCTCCGCGCTAACTACGTGGTAGACCTGATGCAGCAGCCGGGCCGGCTGTACTCGCTCGGCAGCCACGAGGCGGCGCGCGTGTGCGGCCCGGCCTGCGCGCCGCCCTATAAGGCATCCAAGCTGCCCGAAGTTTGCCGGTGCGAGAACTAAGGCTTAAAGGTGAAATCTTTAGAAAATCAACGATTTTGAACTCTAGTGCGCTGTGATTAGGTTCTCTTTACTTTGTCAAGTGGTAGGAGACATGTCTAGGAAATTAACAATTTGAACTCTAGTCCCATAAGTTAGTGATATGAATATTTGTCTTTTTGTATTTTAATCATGACTGTGGTCTTTTTTGGAAGTCTACCTTCTCCTAAAGTAGTGATGCTGTTCTTTTGCAGAATGGACTGGCAGTTGGTGTCAATGGATTTTGCCTACAATGACCGCATATGGATTGTCAAACGCTTAAACACGGTAGTGCCCTAAAAATAATCTTTTACAGCTCACAGCAGCACTTGTTTTATCGGCACTACAAAGAAATCTCCAAATAAGTTCACTTTCACGTTCACAAATCGTAACAGCTAATGAGTAGGTAATTTTTACCCCGTATAAGTTCGCTAAAGATGCAAGCCAGTGGCGGGCATTGGTTTTATTTTGAGGAAGGCAGAAGATACTTACTAATGTGTTTTATTGATAACAATCAGTGGTTTTCTATTATTATAACACACTTTCGTAAGTACCCACTACACACCTCATTTTGTTTATCAGGTAGGCACAGCCTTATTGCCTATATGCAACGCACGCCCCTGTGCAAGCCAGAGATGAAACATTGGATATCTAAGGTAGAATGAGAGCTTAACTCGCTTCGCACATCATCTTACCCGCTCCGCTTCGTACACGAATTAGCTTTCATTGAAATAGACAATTACATAGCTTGGCTTTGCTTTCGTTTGCCGCTTTTTTGGTGGAAAGCCAACGTAAACATGCTTTTCCACTGCAACCGTCTACAAGAAAGAGATGACGTCGGCGACAATATTACGCGACCCATGACAACTATGCACTAGACAAGCGTTTTTCTCGGTAACAACTACGGTGAGTAAATGGGTGTAAAGATGATCGCGCATCTATGAGCACTGCAAGACCTGCAACCATCCGCATTTTGCGACCGATGCGCGAAGTTCCATACGATTTCATACAAAGAATTCTAAAATGCAATGACTGCGATGTTTGCGGGTCTTGCAGTGTTTATAGATGCGCGGTCACATGAATGTCGTAAGTGTGGGGCAGAGACTGCTCAATGCTCACTGCAGTGATCGTTGAACAATTTATACGAATCTCGAATGTCTTTCACGTTTGCTCGAGCAGTAGCAGCTGCCTGATTAAATCGTTTTCAACTTTAAATCAGTCGGCGTTTTAGCAAAGTGGTAGCGATATGACGAAGGCATGAAAGGCTTCGAACAGGAGACGTATTTTTGAATCATGCGAATTCCAATTCGAATACGAAATGGCAAGATTCGCAAACGAATGACTAAATCGCTATTTTTGAAAATAATCATTCCGTGAATTCTGCAACAAGTGGTCCGACCCACTCGTATTTTGATTCTACTAGTAGAAAGTTTAGAAGTATGACTTTGACAAGTAAATATATGGTTCACAGATTAAAAAATTTTTATTCGTTCCGTTCCATGCGATTCATTGCCGGTTTTTTAAATAAATAAGTTTTTGCATTACGGTTTTAAATATTTTCTGCGTGAAACGAAAATAGAAAAAGAATTTTACCATAATAGCAACACAGAATTCGAGTGATTCAAAAATGCGTAAAATCGGGAGTGATAGAAATAGAATTCGCACACGAATCGTATCCGTGTTCGAATTCAAGATTCATTTCGAATGCTTTAAAAAATACGTCTCCTGGTTTTTTATCTACATCTATTTACTATCTGTGATATTATAATGTAGCAATTATGTTAATTTCAATAAAATTACTTTTTTGAGTAAAAAATACTTTTATTTTGATAAACTAAAGGCAGCTTTTGTTTCTTTCGTCACAATATTCACAATAAATAGTTTTTTTCATAAAAATCTTACATCAAGGCACGTTTAACGAAGACACACAAATTGCACTGAAAATGGACGGACACAATCACAATCTTATGTAATAGATTAAGTTGGAGAAATATTTGCATGCGATAATGGTGTATATTCATTATTATTTCCCAGGAATTTCAATTCATTTTCACATTTATTATAAAAGAGTAATTTAAATATTTATACTGCTGAAATTAAATATTTATACTACTGCTGCGGTCAGGAGGTTATAACTCGTAGCATGCAAACATTCTCCTTATTGTACTGTACATAAAAAAACTTAGCACTAAATACACTTAGTTTCTAAATACTACCTTAGTAAGCATTTGATACCTTTGAGGTAACTCAATAATTCATTAAAAATGCTTAGGGGTACATACGCACTACGCGGGTAGCTGATTAATAATCCGGCTACACGTTCAATCTTACTTGTGCAAATTCAAACTAGCAAAACGGTATACCGCACAAATATCTCTCACAAAACGCTAATTCGCACAAACTAGATTTATAATTGCACGAGTAAGCACGTGCGTTAAGACGACAAACGGACAATTCCTCACTTGTCCAAATCATTGTTGCGAATACACTAGGAGACAAGCAGATGACCAAATATGTAGCCCACGTGTGGACGCTATATATTTTTTGCGTCAATATTTGCACAAACTTTTTGCTCATGCATGTCGCCATCGTGTTGTCACCATACAGTTTTTGCGCATGCAGTCGCTGCGTGTAGCCGGACCCTTACATATTATACAGGGTGTAAAAAAAGGCTTAACGAATTCTATACATAAAACCAAGTAGAATGCAAAAAAAATAATTGCTTGGAAATGACTTTTATTTTTGGGTATCAAAAAAAATAACTTATTTCTAACCCGCAATGTATAGCGCGCACGCCACAGACTATGCCTGTGTGTGATAGCGGATCATGTTTCTTTGTAAAAAAGTTTAGTATTATGAAACAGAAGTCAATTTTGTAAAAAATCTTTGAAAAAAAATTGTAAGTTTGACTGTCAATAACTCTGTAATCCGTCATTTCCCAGGTATAGTGTAAAAGAAAAAAATGATCGTAATAATACGTAGAATATGAAGTATTCGGCTTCGTTAAGCCTTTTTTTACTATTGCCGATAATTTAACAAACACGAGGTTGGCGGCTAGTCGCGTAGCGCGTATACACGCTTAGAATAAAACAAAACAATCCATACGATACAGTCTGGTACTCGGTACCAAATTATGTAGTTACAAATAGTATATTTTGTACAAAATTAAAATAAAGCCTTTTTGTGTAAATACGAACTTATTTTGTTCATTTTGAGATCTCAGAAATTACAATTCTGAACATACTCAATTCTGGTAAAGACTGGTGTGGCAGTACATTTTAAAAAAAATGTAAGGTGTAATATTATAATAGCAGTCACAAAACATTAAATGATAAATAGTAATAATTCACTCAATTTTTGTACCTGCTTAGTTAATGTAATGACAACACATGAAACCTTCGATGAAGTCTAATATAGTATTAAATTAAAAATGCAAGTTGATGCAAGGAATGTAAATTAATTATACTAAAGTTAAGAAGAGTAAATAGTTAAAAAAATAAGTCGTTGAAATAGTGTATAACTCAATATTAATGTATATCCTTAATTAATATGTAAATCAGTCTAAAAATATAAAACTGGTAATGGCCACTTTATAATAGCTGTCATTGATAAATGTCGTAAAAAAAAATAAAAAAGCAAATACATATAAATACTATTGGATAGTGTTTACAGTTCTATGTATATTTTATTAGCATGGACAGTGCTTTACATACAATATACACCCATATTTATACTTAATACTAAGCGGTGGTCGTTTAAGAATATTCAGAGTTATAGTTAGACCACTATACCCTTTTCAAGATAAGATGAGTTCGTTGACAATTCACAGTTTCCAGTTCAGCCGAAGCCTCTTTAAAATCAATCAACAAAAACCCCTCGAAATACTTGATGCGTGAAACGAAACTATTTTTTTTACCAACTTAATCGATGAATCGGCACAATCGATGCCGATATTTTGTAAAAATCTAACAATTTCGTTGGCAATGCGTCTGTCGTGTATGCGGTTTTTGTTATAATAATGTAATTCAAGAATCGATCATATTAGATTAGGCATACAATAAAGTGTAAAATAAAATATTAACAAGATTAAAATCGATTAAGCTCTCTCTAACTTTTACCCCAAAAAATCGTATTTCGTAGGGGCGTGTCATTCACTACAAGATACTACTTGTATACCTCCCTTACTCAACTTTTTTTAAACTGTGTTGGAAGGGATCGCTTCCAGCGATAAGACCGCCTTATTTGTACTATTCTAAATGAATTTTTTTGCCTGTACTGTTTGTTTTGTGTGGTGTGCAATAAAGAGCGTCTATCTATCTACAAGTGTCACCGAACTCTTGTAATCTTGAAACAACTATAGTATAGTTACACTGAGGTCTGCGGGACGCCGTGTACGATCTGTGTGTGAGATCTAGCGCTGGAAAGCGGCTCGTGACACGTTCTCCTTCAGCGACAGCGCCGAGTTGATGGACGCGCGTTATTTCGGAAGTAGTAGGGTGAGCCGGGAATAGCGCTAGGGTTAGGTAAACTATAGTTATCATCTTGAAACATCTATAGTATAGTTAGACAGTGGTCTGCGGCACGCCGTGTACGATCTGTGAGCGCAACACGCTCTCCTTCAGCGACAGTGCCGAGTTGCTGGACGCGCGTTAATTCGGAACTAGTATGGGTGAACCGGGAAATTTAAAGTGTCACTGAACTCTTGTAATCTTGAAAGAACTATAGTTTATTTATACTGTGGTCTGCGGCACGCCGTGTACGATCTGCGTGCGCGATCTAGTGCGCGGTAATGGCTCGGGCGCGCGCGACACGCTCTCCTTCAGCGAAAGCGCTGAGCCGCTGGACGCGCGCGATGACGGACGCGACTGCAGCGTGGCGGGGTGACTCGTCTGCAACGGTTTGTTTTTGCTTACTGGGTGCCTATAGTACGTTCGCTTATGAATGCAGTGAGTCATCAATCAATGCAACTGCAGGTTAAAGGTGTATTCACCGTGGTATTCATAACCGTTGCGTTCGAAATTATGCATTCAACTGTCACTGTGAACTTGACTTTTTAATTAGGAACGATTTGATTGGTCAGGGAGCGTGGCTAGGCCGGTAGACGAGTATGACTCACTGCTTCTTAACGCGAACGAACTATAGTGCGAGTTGCATAAAACTAAGTCACTTAAATCAATCGAAAAGGAATACAAATTAACATTTAAATTTCGATCGAAGTAAGTGACGAGATTTTTTTGGGGTACTCGCACTAGGCCCTCGGAACAGGAGACGGATTTTGGAAATTAGAAAGGTGGACAGACGATCTGGTAAAGATTGCAGGAATCCGCTGGATGCAGGCCGCTTCCAACCGGCCAATCAGCCGTGATAAATTTAACTTAATATGGTTTTAATGGTCACCCATCCACTCACAACCGTGGCGTTGGTTGTTTAACTTTATTGATTAATACCAAAGCGCTGCTGCCACTGAACTACAAGCGTCATCACGTAAAACTATAAAATTGCAGACTCACCGCTCGACTAATAGTCTGCGGCGTGGGCGGCCCCTTGACTGGCACGTCGCGGTTCTAGTAGATGTTGTCGCGCTACAGCGTAATAGTTGTGATATCGCTGCGATGCAGTTGCGATATCGCTGCGATGCAGTTGCGATACCGCTCCGAAGCAGTTGCGATATTGCCTAAAACTATGGAATACAAGACCCACCGCTCGATTAATGGTCTGCGGTGTGGGCGGCCGCTTGACGTGCACGTCGCGGTATTCGTAGATGTTGTCGCGCTACGGCGTTATAGTTGCGATATCGCTTCGATGCAGTCGCGATATCGCTCCGATGCAATTGCGATATCGCTGTGATGCAGTTGCGATATCGCGGCGATGCAGTTGCGATATTGCTTCGATGCAGTTGCGATATCGCTCCGATGCAGTTGTGATATCGCTGCGATGTCGCTGCGATGCAGTTGCGATATCGCCTAAAACTAGAAATGTAGACTTACCGCTCGACTAATAGTCTGCGGCGTGGGCGGGCGCTTGACGGGCACGTCGCGGTACTCGTAAATGTTGTCGCGGGATCGCGTCGTGTTCTCTATTCCCACGTTCTCGCTCTCGGGGACCATGAATATGTCGTCGCTGTAGTACCGGTCCTTTTCTCTGAAGGTGGAATTTTAAGTAAGATTAATTATGAAAAAAAAAAAACAGTAAAAACTGCATACTGGCCAGTCAGAAAATACTTATTATGATCGAAGGTTCTTGACCAAAAAATCTTAAAAAAAATTTTTTTTTGGCTTGAAAAGGTCTGTGCGTTTCAAAAATGACGGACAATCTTTACGTGTTTACAACTAGAAAAAAAATATCATATTTCGTTGTTCTTTTTTTGCTCTTTTAAACGATTTTCCCATTGCAAGGGACTACAGTTGTTAATAGAGATGGTTGGGGGGATTTTAATGCAGCTTTATAAAGATTTATGATTCTGAATTTTTTGACTCTAAATAAGGCCAATTCGAAATAATTAACACAAATGACTCTTCCAAGTGAAAATATAAATTATCAAACATGAAATTAAACAAGCACAAAACTAAATTCTACAATGTACTGTTGCAACCCAAAGCGGCATAGTAAAAGCATAAATTATATGTTAGAGCCGTATCACTGCATCGCTGCGATATTGCAACTGACTACATTATCGCAATATTGCAACTACATTGCCGCGATATTGCAACTACATAACCGCGATATTGCAACTATATATATTACCGCGATATTGCAACTACATTACCGCGATATTGCAACTGCTCCGCCATGCCCTGCGTTGACTGAGAGTTATCTAGCAGTACATTCATGCTTAGTTTTAAAGTCACCTATTAAAATCTTAAAATTAAAATTACATTATTTTTAGGGTTCCGTATCCAAAGGGTAAAACGGGACCATATTACTTTTACGTAGTATAATTTTTTCTCTATGATATTACTAAGACTCCGCTGTCCATCTGTCTGTCTGTCCTTCTGTAACCAGGCTGTATCTCATGAACCGTGATAGTTAGGCAGTTGGAATTTTCACAGATTACGTATTTCTGTTGCCTCTATAACAACAATACTAATAAAACCCAGAATAAAAAAAATAAGGGGGACTCCTATATAACAAACGTGATTTTTTGCTCAATTTTATAATTAAGGTTTTTCTATTTTATCTTTTAAAAAGTGGCTATGCCACGACGGAATAACTGCAATATCGTAGCGGTGCAGTTGCATTATCGTTTACACTTCTATGATATGGCTCTTAAATGTTATTGTTAGCATTTATGCAAGCAAGCAAGCGTAAGTGTTACTGATTGTTAATGTCACCTACACAGCCGGAACCATTTTCCATTTCGGAGGCGCAGCCCTGTTAAAGATAGTGTTAATTAGGAAAACCACAACTTGTTAGATTTTACAATAAGGAAAGATGGAGGAGAATTAGATATTGGAATGAGGTGGAATGTCCTGAAATGGGACAGTAGTGATGGTTACACAGAATTATGTTATGGCGGCACTTCATTTGGCATATCGTATTCGCTTCTTTGGCTAATTAAAATATTTTTCTGGCAATGTGTAGGAGCAAATATGTCAAATACACTTAGAAACAAATATTTTTGCCGTCCTGGCAGTTTGTGTGTTAACTTTAAATTAAATATGTGGATTTTAATACTAAATAATACAGTTAACAAAGCTAAAATAGAAATATTACTACGCGATTGAAGATACATCAAGTGAAGCACCACCTTGAATTGTAAGTTTTATACAGTTAAAAAAGTTAGCGATAAGCCAGTTGACGGGTGAATCGCTTAGACGGACCGACACCAGTTTCCGACTCGTCAAGCTCAAACTACCACAAATGGCCGAGCAACATTGAAGTTCCAGCCGGGATTAATCGTTAGCTTCGCGCACACTCGTCTCTGATAAGACGATCGTCTCGTAAGATGCGCTGCGCGATCCCCACTCTTTGCCCCAGCGCTCACGGTGCCAGGTACTGTAGCAATCCTAATATTCGTGGGTATGGAGCGTAGACAGGTATAAAGGAGGACTATCTTACATATGAGAAAAGTTAATAAAGTGTCCAACTTCATGCAGTGAATAACTGTCCACGCACGGGCATCGTACTACATACCGGGGACTGTGAACGAGGAGCGGCGAACGACAGCGAGCAATGTTCGGTTCGCGAGCGAACACCGATGCTCGGCCGAACACTCACTTCTCAATCTTCCAAGTGTGCGGTCATTGTATGTCGCTAATTAATTGTCTTGAAACATACCGTATAATTATACAGTCCGCTTTTTACTTAGCATCTAAGTTAACTACACCATCGAAGGAACCTAACAATAACAGTTCAAAAACCCTCCACAACAGCGCTAGTGTCGCTAGAGAGTATGAAATTAATTTACCATTTAAAAAATTAACATTATTTTATTTTTATTAGAAAGTGCGCCGTAATAAAGCGGATGTTGTTCTGTCCTTGTTTAAGTCTCTTCTATCTCACTCTCAGTCTAGCTACAGTGGCGACGCCACTTTACGCAATTTTACGGATACTTTGTAATACAAAGGCTGGGTTGCACCGTCTTAACTTTAACCATAACTGTTATAGTTAAAGTTGTTAGTATTGTTAAAGTTAAAGTAAGATGGTGCAACCCAGGCATAGAGATGGATCCTTTATTTTTTACTCCGTACTCGTGTGTTTACCTCTTGGCATTCCTCCACAGCATGCAGCAGACGACGAGCAGCACGACGAGCACGAGGCAGAAGCTGGACACCGACCAGAACGCGATCTGCAGCGGCTGCTTCGGCTCCCACCAGAACTAAGAATAGTACAATAATATCTAAACTACACCGTGAAGTTTACTGGTTTTCTTTTCGCCGCGTAAAGATTCGATCTCAATATTGCAATCCATGCGTTAACACTTTTGTCCAAGTAAAATAATGGCTGATTTATAAATTGTGAGAAATGAGACTCGAAATCGACGAGAAAGAGTGATAACTAGCGATCGGCCGGGGCGCGCGGTCAGCGGTACGTCTAGTAAGTTAAGTTGTTTTTTTCTTTCGAGTTGGTAAAGATTTTTTTGGATTATGAACACAAAAATATGTTAGGTATTTAAAAAAATTACAGTGAATCGAAAGTACTACTGATATTTAATGGTTCTGCTGCGGAAAGACAACTGGTAATAATTCACGGTGTATAATAGTGGTAACAAAATCATGACCAACGGATAACTTTGTGGGATGTGTGTTTATTTTTTGGATGCAGCCAGCATTTTTTTTCTTTTGACAATATTACTGGCAGCAAAAAATTTTTTTTACCAATTAACAATTCAGCGAAGAAATGCTAATGTTCCCTTTTTAAATACCTAATTTAAAAACGTAGCTATAGCGCCAAAGTAACACTAGGAAGTGCAACTGCAGCAATTTTTTTTTCTTTATTTTACAGCAACTGGTTTAATGTGTTTACCAATCAAAACTTGATTCACGACTGTTTTATACTAATTTTACTGGAAAACAATCACTTTTTAAACACAGAAAACTAGCGACTGGTTTAATGTGTTTTGTCCAAGTAAAATGTGATTCACGGCTGTTTTATACTAGTTTTACTGAAAAACAATCACTTTTTAAACACAGAAACCTTGAGTCATTGAAAAAAAAAAACGTAAGAAATTGTAAATTTTGCGGGCTGCCTTAAAAGATCCCCCTGAATTTAGTAGAACGACTATAGCACGTCTGTTGTTTCTTTTTCTTCACTATTTTAAAAGCTCTCACTTCAGTGATAGGCGGGTAAGTAGGCACCAATCTCCCGATGACAGTAGGCAGGTACATGGTCCAGAAGGCCAGCTCCGTCTGCCGGTAGTTCAGCAGGATGGACGAGTTGAACGTCGTGTTTAAGTTCAGGTAGCGCAGTTGGCCGGCTTTAGCCATCTCGAAGTGGACGCCTAGGATGCGGGAGCGTGTTGGGTTCCTTAAATGTAGGATATACAAGGAATTAGGCTATGAGCATATAAAGCCGAAAAAGATATAGATATTATGTTAGCACATACTTTTTTCGGCTTCATTACCTAATACAGACGCAATTTATAGTTTACAAAATACTAATTTTTTTTTTTTTTTACTATGACCGGATCAAAACTGGATTTTGAATTCTTATTAATTATGAGAATTATCCTTAGGTCTTTATTCACGTTAAATTAAAAATTTACATGATTTTATTTTATGTTAAAGTGTGCTGAAACCATTTTCACCCACGTAAAGCTCTTAAAATAGTAATATTTTAAGTATACTAAGGCCCACTTGCGTATCTCAGGTTAGGGAATATAATCCCGATTTAACACGGGATAAGCATCATTCAATAGTTGTCAGTTTGAATGACGATGACCGAGACAGAATTATGTTAATCTCGTACTAAACTAATCCGGTTGCGCGCAATTCTTATTGCTTGTATTGATGTAACAGTAAACAGTTGTTGGTAAGTCTAAAAAAGTCTAACTCACCCAAATCTAGCAAAATCCGAGTACGCCTTCATAAAAAAGTGGCTCATATTCCTATCGTTCGGCGTCCACGCTTGCCTGTCTATCCTCATCTTGACGGGAAAGAATTCTTGGTCCATAAACGGTGCCCCGGTCAGGAAATCATGTTCAGTGTCGTGTGCATACTGCCGCCATTCCGGCCATTTGTACGCCTCCACTGTGGTGTTTAGTACGTACATGTATACTGGCACGTTTTGTTCTAGAAGGAGTTTCACCATTTTGTCTGTGGGCGCGCGGTATAGGAAGTCGGAGAGGAGCTAGAAAGAGATAGATTTAATTAGAGAACGTTTTCAATTACTGCTTAAGACTTTAAGTTGTAATTTAGTTCAATAATGCTTAACGAGTTGATAAGCAGATTTTTATGAATAAGGCTGTATGATTTTAAACTTTTTGGATGGACAAAAATGTGCATGACCTGCACTTTTTTTTTCAAAAGTTGCGAGGTTTTGAACAATGAAACAAAGTAAAAACGTAAACCTAACAGAGGACGTTTTCTCTCATGCCTCTTCACAGATAAATAGTAAATGAACTAAGTTGTTGTTTGTCAATAAATTCATAAAGAACAAGTTTATAAATTCTATGGGATGTTTGATATTTATTATTCAATGTAACATTATTAGATCGCAAAAAGTAGCTCGTTTTGTTTGCCAATAAATAATGCAATAGTAAGTAATTATGGGCCATATAAGACAGCAGGTATTTCAACAGAGAACCGCCCCCTTATTCCCTAAAAATAAGGAATCAGCAATTATCGCGATGTCATCGCCCGATTGATGGTTAGTGTCAAAATGTTTGAGTAGCACTGACTGTAGACTTTATTTTTGTTTTTTTCAACGATTCAATTTGCGATTTTAAAGCCAGAATTGGAAAATCTTCGCTATCGCATTGCTTTTGCAAGAAACAGGATCAGGGTACTGTATTAGGTATTAAAAAGCATTAGGTTCGGCTACACGTCGTAACCTAAATACTTTTATTTATTTCTGTGTTAAGCTGACTTGTTTATATTTTTTTTGCATAGATATGGACCTTTTTTATGAAATAAACGCTTTGAATTTGTATAGGTACTGACGTGTATGTACTTTTATGACAATAAGGCTGTAGGTACTGACGTGTATGTACTGGTCGCGTATGGCGCTCGCGTTGTACGGCTCGGGATGGTACGGTACAGTACCGCACGGCTCGTACAGGTACTTGTATGACAATAAGGCTGTAGGTACTGACGTGTATGTACTGGTCGCGTATGGCGCTCGTGTTGTGCGGCTCGGGATGGTAGGTGTACATGTATCTCACTGCCTCGTACACGCCGCGAGGGTTGAGAGTGTAGTTGTAGCGGAGGACCAACTCGGACACTTTCTGGTTGAACCAGGCTTCGGTTATTTGGAAGTTTGGCGCTAGGGAGTCGTTGTTGTCTGCAAAGAAGATATTAATAAATTGTATAATGTTTTTGACACTATTTTTTTGATAAAGGCTCGTTTTAAACGTTATTATAATACGATTATTTATTGCACTAGTGCTGTAGCGGTAAAATTCTAACCTCTCTTCCATTTTTTTCTCAAAAGAATTGTTTTCTTAGCAGTAAGGTAAACGGACGTGTCACCTTGTAATGACGTCATCGATCACGTGACAACAGCGATCGTTGGCGCGCTTACGCTAATTCAGAATAAGTTATAAATCGGAAGACAGTATTTAACGCATCTATCTTCTGTTTTTCGCGCATATTCCACACGAATATATCTTAACAAGTTAGTAAGCTTTTTTATTTAACCCCTCTATAAATACTTACATATAAAATAAGCGGCTTCCTGAGTTGTAACTCCGGTCATGTACTGCAAAGCTGGGTTGAACTGTCGCCTCTTGATCAGATCCTCGGGCATCGTGTCCAGGAACCGCCAGTCGCGCTGCCGCCAGCCCTCGTACCACTCGTCGCCGGGGAACGTGAAGTTTCTCTCTAATACCGGACCCCAGGGGATGAAGCCTACTTGCGGCTGTTGGTTGGTTGAAAATATGAGTTTTAAATAAAAAAAGGTTTAACCGTTACATCAATTCTGGCCGTAAACTTAGCAAAACTTGTACTACGGCGAATAATAAATAAATAAAACTTGTGCTTAGCACACTGACACAAACATTGCAGAATTCGGTTCGGCAATGCTTTGCAATTTCAATAGCCAGCTAGAGCAGCCGTTTCACCTGGTGGACTGACTAACTACTGTATGCTCGGAAAAAAAGATAGCAACTGAATAACAATGGCCCCGTCACACATGTGTGCGCGAACTGAGCTAAAAGCTTAAGGGCAGGTTATCGCGACTTCCGACGTCTGTAAGCGCCACCGCGCGTCTGATTTGAATTGGGAATGGCACCGTTTCGTTTTTTTGACATGTTTTTATATCTAAAAAATAATGCTATTTATCAAACTCAGCGACCACGCCTAGAAAAACATTGTGATCAATACTTTAGCCCTTGTGCTGGTACAGCACTTGTGTCACACTCTAGACACCACTGACAGTATGTTACCTGGAACTCTGCGTTCCCCAGCTCGTAGAAGCTCCTGCCCTGGCGCAGGCAGTTGACGAGGCGCCACGAGGTGTCGATGGGGCAGCCCAGCAGGCGCCCGAACACCAGCGACGTGTTCTGCACGCGGAACTTGTCCTCGATCAGCGCCCAGTCTGCTAGCGCTGATCCGCTCTAAAAACATTACTAATGTTGGAGTAAAAAAAAACCTGGTTGCTTCATCTTCTGTTTGGTCACCCAAACAAAATTCGTTGGATGGAGGGTTGATAGTGTAAACGTTAGCTGGGCTCTAATCCTAGACACGAGGTCCCTAGTCTGCGGCGCGACGGCTAACAAGCCAGCCGAAGCCGCGCCCAAACAACGTGATGGCGGCGGGGTCGCCGTTGAACGCTTAATCTTCAACAAGAAGAAGATTGTTTAATCTTCCCAAAATATTACCGGAATATAATATTATTATAATCCTGGAGACTAATTCCCTGCTCGAAACAGCGTGATTACCTAATCGGAAATCTCTTTTTCCGATCACCCAATGTTCGCTGCGGCGTTCTATAGGTGAGGTATATGTGTAGCACTTGACTTCCGAAGGCTGATGATGGATATGATCCAATTCAAACCACACACAAGATTGCTTAGATATCAGACATGGTTCGGACTTAACACGAGGTTAGGCATCCAATGCAGCAGTAGATACATTTAAGATTATTGATAATTGTTAGCCGACACTGATGGCACCATCAGAAAAAGAAAGATTGGTTCTTCTTCTGCGTATCTAGGTTCTAGATGAACTTCGACCAGAACTTACCAACT
The DNA here is from genome assembly GCA_950371115.1 of Anania fuscalis. Taxonomy (NCBI): domain Eukaryota; kingdom Metazoa; phylum Arthropoda; class Insecta; order Lepidoptera; family Crambidae; genus Anania; species Anania fuscalis. The sequence continues at coordinate 3,437,556 of OX493328.1, read as the reverse complement.
TCTAGGGCATTTTGTGCCACCTTGTTCACGTCATACAGCGTTCATTGCTTGATCTTTCTATCAAGTGTTACCTGGGCTATGATCCTGGAGACGAGGTCTCTAGTCTGCGGCGCGACGGCCAACAAGCCAGCGGAAGCCGCGCCCGCGCCGGGCCCGAACAACGTAATGGCGGCGGGGTCGCCGTTAAAAGCGCCAATGTTATCGTGCACCCAGCGTAGAGCCATGGCCTGGTCTAGGAGACCGTAGTTGCCAGGGGAATTCTCGTCGCCCGTTGATAGGAAACCTAAATAATAAACGTTCTTGCTAAAAAAAATCAATAGTCACACAATAGAGGTGATGACACAAGTAACCAATGGGGAAGCACAGACAATTCTTCTTAGGAAATCAAACCAATTAAGGTGATGACACCAACAATCAATGGTGCAAAGCTACTTTCAGATGGCGCCAGCGTGTTTGCTCTCGTCAACCATTTTCAACCCATTCTCAACTAATCCTACTATTAAATGCGAAAGTTTCTTAGTATGGATGTTTGTTGTTACTCTTTGACGCAAAAACTATTGAACAGATTAGGATGAAACTTTGCACACATAAAGAATATGATCCTGGAATAACATAAAGGATACTTTTTATTCTGGTTAAATGTTCCTGTGGGATATTAAATAAACTAAAGACAAGAAAGTTGCAGGCAACAGCTAGTATCTACATAAATGTGAATGGTGATTATATTTTTAGTGATTGCATGTATGACCAAACACAATGCGACACCTATCGGGTGAATATTAACGTGCAGTGTACTTCCCCATTGACGTACTTTTTATGAGCTGTCAAAACAGGGTATCCCCCAGATTTTGAATGAGAATAGATAGTTGTAAGTAATGTCACTTCTAGGTATGTTAAAAAAAATCTATACCTACGCTAAAAAAATTTCAAGACCCCGATTAAGTCCGGTAAAGAATGACGTCAAAGCTTGTTATAGCCATACAAATTATAGGGCAGAGGTGCGTTTTGACCGACATAAAAAGTATGTCAATTGATTGGTGGTGTCAACTCCTATTATTATGGAATACTTATATATAATCTTACCTAGAGCTCCAAGCCGATAGTTAATAGAGACTACAATGACGTTATAGAAGGCGGCCAGCATGTGCGCGGGGAACAAGTTCGAGGCTCCGGACGAGAACTGCCCTCCGTGGATGTAGACCATTACAGGGTACCTCTGGGCTGTGGACCCTGCGTCTGTCTGCAATATAACATACGGAACTTAAATATTTTCTGCCCCATCGGCCGACAATTCTACGTGCTATGTGATCCGCCCACTGCCACTTCAGCTTGCTAATCCGTCGGGCTATGTCAGCGACTTTTGTTCGTTCACGGATCTCCTCATTTCTTATTTGATCTCGCAAAGAAACACCGAGCATAGCCATTTCCATAGCGCGCTGTGCAATGTACGCCACGTACCGACAAGCGCAGCGTGGAACGTCCACCCACAAGGTGGACAGACTACCTGGTAAAGGTTGCAGGAAGCTGCTGGATGCAGGCTGCTTTTAAACGGCCGATCTGGAAGTCACTGGGGGAGGCCTATGTTTAGCAGTGGACTTCCTGTGGCTGAAATGATGATGATGATGAACTTAAATCTCAAACTATAGTAAGTATTAGTGTTGATCTTTAATTGTGGAGAATAAACTAGGAAAAACAACGCCTCATGTCGGAATAGAACACAAGTCTTATCGCTATTTGGAACTGCTTTGCGAACTATCCTACTGAGGAAGCTGAACCAAGTCAGCAGATTTTTTCCAAGTGACGTGTCTCGCTGTTAAAGCCAGCTTCGTTTCAACAATGTTTCGGTTATACGTAATCAGTATTTAAAGTACTAGTACTGTCAATTTCCGATAGCAATATTTCTGCAAATATTAATAATAGCTTTAACGATTTTTTTTAGATGTAGACATATAATAAAACATTGACTGAGGGACAAAATATTCTACAGAATATTTCGTAACGGTAAGCAAAATTCTGATTAAATGACGAATAATGAAGCTTGACTCAACAAGTCTACAGAAATATATCTTATCTACCCCATACATTACGTATGACAAACCTAATAACAAATGTCTGATCATTCTCTATGTGTTACAGTTTATTTATTATTTTAACTAATATAAGCCCTAGACAAAAACATATTGAGCTTAGTATTTATGCTTATTATCGTCATTTATTCACACAGAATATTAAAATAACAGTTACAAAACGTCCTTCGAAATGTGGGTCACATGAACATCACATTGTCATATAATACAATTATATTCATTTCTGTCCCTTGTGTGTAAAATTGTGATTTGAATAACAATAGCAGTTACATTATGCAATACTTTTAGACATACCTCATATGGTATTATGTAAGTATTTTGCAAAATATCATTTTTAATTTGTGCATCTTTTGTGCAATATTAGTTTTCTTTTGTTTTATAAAAAACAATATTCCCAGAAAATAATGCTGAAATGTATCATTTAGAATTGTCACCATCTCAGCCTATTGCAGTCAATCGTGGACGTAAGCCAACGTGCACAATCTCCCGCTTTTTTCATCCAGCCACTCTAGCCATCTTCTTACGTTCTTCGGTCCATCAGGTCATCGTGCTGGGGGGCGTTCCACACTAAGCTTGCCACGTGGTCTCCACTCGAGAACTCGTTTACTCAAACTTTCATTGGTTCTGCCTAAAGATTCACCTCTAGAATTGTGTTTCGTTAAAACTACGCTGTTTTAATATTTATGATATCTGTCGAAAATTATCAATGATGCGACAATGGCGAAATTTTTACAAATCGACACCAACAATTTAGACTACGCTATCTTGAAATAGCCAACTTTACAGTAGAGTGCAATTTATGAAAAAATGTGATTAAAAAAAAAGTACATTTACTTAGCGTAGTGTTTAATTTATAACTTTTTTTATTTTTGGGAATTTCGATATGAATTTATTGTTATAGTTTCTAGTCCATATGTTAAGCCAAATGCCGTAAAAACATTAATTGCCTAAGTTATTGCCTAAGTCGAAATACTCACTAAAGTCGCATACAAAGTTGACGTTGTTTTGGCTCAATAACGTTAATATTTATACAAGTACGCCATATGTAGTCGCGCACCATTAAAACTAACAATCATGCATATACGTAACAGAGTTCATCAAACCCGCCAATGATTCATTAGTACTAGGCAAAATTAAGCTAATTGGCGAAATCGGTTGTACGGGTCACGCAAAACTGACCTTTACTGCATTGTCATAAAGGTCATGGAGGTAACTTATTTAGTGAACATGCGACCGCGGTTGCAGCATGATATAAATAGACACAGTAGGCTCACCGCATAGTATGTATAAAACAAGCGCGTCAACTTTTAAAATTAATTGTGTTTTCACAACATCTCCCATGTTATATAGACATGATATAACAATACGTAGGTTCAGCGGATTAATGAATCATCGCTGACAACAGTCGATGCCAACTCCTAAAATAAAGCAAAGTTGTATTTCCGTGTTAGCCATGTTGTTCATGACATTTGATGGGTTTTAGGTGTGATTCCTTTGTCGTGATTTTTTTAGGAAGAAACATTTCAATGTGTTTTAGCTGCTACGCGGTATGAATTTGAGTCTTGTGCAAACATTCAAACCATCAAAATTATCTAAATAAGCACGTTTGCGTTAAATATTATAAAATGCGTTTTTATTCGTGCATAAACTAATTCATCACTAACTGTGGTATCAATAGTGTGGACAGCACATTTTTGTTTTAGATTTTACCGTAAGTCACGGTACAATTTGTGTTTAATTATTTTAAAAGAACAGCTAGTAGAAGCCCTTGTTAACATATTAGGTATACCTGTATAGTGTTTGTCCTATTACTGCATTTAGTGATAATTCTGCACCTTACTATTTTATGGTTGTGGTTTCCGAACAAGGATGGACGTGTCGCTCGAAGTGGTCGCTTTGTCGTCTCGTTTGCGATTAATTGATGACTGTTCGCAGTTTGGGCAGTCGATTTAACGTTGATTAAAGGAACTAAAGGATATTGATTCTACTTTTAAGTATCTAGGTACTTCCATTGACTAATATTAAATTGACTACAGTATTATACTATTAAAGAGTTTGAGATTTTAATGACAATGTGAAATATATCACTTAGTAATATTGTGGTAAGCCAAGGGAAAAAGATGTGCAGTCCTTTCGTCTCGACCTTTTTTTTCAGGTAGAGTAATTAAGTTCAAATTAATATTAAAATGAACGCGAGCTCGTCTCATGCTTGGCCGGTTCTTGGTTTGGTAGATATCCCTGCTATCTTTCAATGTTTAGGAACCCTTTGCTACCTAGCTACTTACTAAGTATCTACTAAAAGACGACCCTAAGAGCGTGCATTGTGATCAAACAATAAAATCTACTTACATTAGGGGAAAATATATTCAAGTACAGGCAATCTTCATCCATATCTCGAATGCCCTTCGTAGCACCTGTAAATCTTGTGGGCTGGGGACATGCTGGGCCCCAGTCTACCGCTTGAATTAACTGCCAGCCGGGATGTTGACGGGGTGGCTGAAAGTATACATTTTTGTAAAAAAGTGAGACAAGTGCTAGACCAAACCACGCCGTTTGTGTATGACCCGTGCCTTAATTATCAGTGATACCTAATAATACGAGTTCAGAAGAACTGCTTACACGCAAATGCGGTAGATGTGCGGAAGCGTGCCTTCTCTCTTCAGTCGAGATAAAGTGATATTTCTTAAAGTATCACTTTTATTAGGACATAGATTATTTCGTTGTGTAGGGCATAAACTACTTGTTACTAAATAAGGTCCGATTTTATTAGTGTTCATCCTGTTAACCTGTGACTATATAGGTGAAAAGCAATCGTAAAAACCAACTTTCAAATGTCTATCATAAAAACTAAAAAAGTTAAAAATAAATTACAAAATAACAACATCGACTTCATATTGCATAAACTCGTCCTATCTTCAACTCTTTCTCGCTCTGTACAAGGGGAAGGAATAAGACGGATAATCAGATGGTTAAACGTAGCAAAGATAGGACGAGTTTATGCAATATTAAGTCAATGTTGTTGATTTTGAACTTTTTTAGTTTTTATGGTACATATTTGAAAATTGGTTTTTACGATTGCTTTACACCTATATAGGCACAGGTTAACAGGATGAACACTAATAAAATCGGACCTTATATATGGGTATCGCCTAAAATAAATATTTGAATTGAATTGAATTAATAAAAGTAATTATTGTACTTGGAGAGAATATAAGAATATTGCAACTTAGGTACCCCAGTACCTACCTTTTACTTGCAATATTCTGTAACCAAATATTTTTTTTATTTTTTTTTAAATTATGTATCAATCAGTACTTTATTATCTGGGAGGCCTATGTTCAGCAATGGACATCCTATGGCTGAAATGATGATGATATTTTATTTACCTTAAACCTGCCTTCCAAAACTGGTGGCCTGGCATATGGTATACCCAGGAACACGGAGACTTCTCCTTGTAGTCTTTCCACGGGTGTCAACCAGGGTCTGTACCCTGAATTTGGGTCAGGATTGTCATACAAGTATACCTAAAACAGCATTCAATATATAGTTTGTTTTATTGTAAATAACTATGTAAAATATAAACTTTAAGAAAAAAATATGAAGATTAAGCCCAATTTTATTAAAAGTAAATGACCTACTCAGTTATAAAAAACTTTGACTTTATGTTGGACTGGATTGACACATAAAGAATAACTTTTGTTAAATTGTAACAAATTACATTTTACTGTCAAACTTTTACACAATTTCAATATTAAAATAAAACCTGTTAAAAAATACAGTGCTATTTGCCATAAAAACTGTTATTGCTAAGATTACCTTAAACCCTTGCACTTGTCCATAGTTAGTGGTGACAAATATGTCTCGCTTCTGTTGGCGGGAACCCCGTCTCTCCCGACCTTGCAAGTCCTCTCTCCAACCCCCGAGAACACCGGGGAACAATGCATCTGGGTTGTTTGGGTCACGGTTCTAATGTGGTAAATACGTTGAGTTATTGTTTGTTCGTACTTGACTTGCTATATACAGTAGAATCCGTTTATTATGACATCGAAAGGAATTGACAAACACGTCATAATAAGCGGACGTCATACAAAACGTTTTGTGAAATGAAAAACCTTTTTTATGTAAATATGTATGTACTTAAGTATTTTAATACAGAAACATAGTAAATACATATGTATACATACATATTAAATAAAAATTAAAATTGTACATAATCAGCACATTATCACACATACAAGTGTATTTTTTACTGAAAGAATCAACATTTTCTTGTCGTGATTTTCGAAGCCTCTTCGGTTTCAAAACATTTGAATTGAACGATTGCTTAAAATGCGGTTTTTGTTTTTAAAAATCATTGAGAATGACCCACGCCAAATTCCTTTGCGAGACATGAGTTAGATTCTCCATTTTCTAATCTGCATATTATTGCACCTTTCTCTTCAATTGTAAATGCTTTACGTCGTTGAGATGTCATTTTTTTCACAGTAACAAACAAAAAACAATGCGTAACTTTCAAGCGTCAATTACTCACTGAGATTCAAAACAAAAACGAGCCACGTGCCGAACGTCGTCGGGAATCAACGAACATTACCGGAGGTGTAAAGAATCATGTCGGTCATTATAACCGGACATAATTTATTAAAAATGGGTCATAATAAGCGACATGTCACTGTAAGGGAAGTCATTATATCTGACTTTTTTATAAAGAATTTTATATGAAAACCAAACTTCGTGGTGTAATTACGTCATAATAAGCGGTTGGTCAATATAGGCGGAGTCATAATGAACGGATTCTACTGTATAGCCGCAATAAAAAATAAAATCTTCATGCAAATAACTATTTGCCAATTTTCATAGGCATTGGACAAAACAAAACTACACACAATTTATAAACAATCAGAATTAAATTGTATAGGAATTTGTTTATGTAACTTGTAGTAAAAAATACTTTGCTTACTTAGTACCTACTGTAGGTTTTTACTAATATTATTAATGTAAGTTTGTTGGAACGGATGGATGTTTAAGTTACTCATTCACGCAAAAACTACTAAATGGATTCGTTGAAATTATGCACACATATACCTAGAATATAATGTGAAGTATCATATAGGATACTTTCCATACCGGTCATAATTGTTGTTCCTGAGGAATTTATTCTATGTTCTTTAATAGAACATTTTTTGTTACATATTATACCAAACACCTGTAGTCCACACAAACGATATTATGGGCATAGCTAGTAATGAATACAATTGCATTTAAGTACAATAAATAAATAATTAACTTACAGTGTTAAACTTATATTGATCATCCAAAGGGTTTGGATTGAGAGGGTTGTATGGCAGGGGGTTGTATGGAAACCCTCCAGGCTGGTTTATATTTGGGTTGTATGGGTTGTACCGAGTCGGATCTGTTCCATATCTTCTATCATTGTACAAGTAAGTCCTGTAGTTACTGTCTCCGGGATTCGGCCGGTTTTGGACGCGATTTGGGTCATAGTTCTTGTCGTATTCACCATATTGTCCATTATAAAGATCCTTGTTCGATTGGCACCACACACAAGCACATAAAAACAGTGTTATAAATATAATTTTAAACATTTTTACATCACACAACGTTCGTTACGGTCCGTTTACTGAAATTATTGCATTAATCACCGAGAGATCTTCGTAATTTTGTTCACAGGTTTTTCAGCACTATAGAACAATATTATGATCAAATAAAATCAATTTTATTTTGAAATTTCAAACTTTCTTTGTCTTTTAGACAAAATTCAACATAAAAATTATGAAGCGAGTAAGTTTTTCAACAAAAATTGCAGGAGGCACTCAAGATAAGTGTAACAATGTGCGATGATTTATCACTGAAGCCCTATTTTTTATCTAGTACAATGTCACAAAACGCGTAGGGCTTATCTATTTAATTCAGTAATTATCAGTCGCAAGCAAACTATCTGTGGCAACGCCCACAAAAATATGAAACAACAGTTTTGTTTATGTTCCATCCATGTTGAAGAACACAGATTAGAAAGTGTTTGATTGAAGTTTTGTTGAACACATTCACCCACAGATAATATAGCAGAGTGAAATGAAATGTGTCATAAGCACTGACCTATAGTAACTAATGGAGTGGCGTATGTCGCATAACAACACGAACACGAATTTCGCTACTTCGCCTACTTCACTCGTGTGCGAGAGACAATGTCGCAAACAAACGACAACCATGTCGTCTGTCTCGAACTAGGCTTAACGTTGGACGTGCATGCCATGCCCCGTGTGATATCATGGCGTGATCACGTGACTCAGTCAAAGCTCTCTGTAATAGCCTAGGACTAAGTATTATATACACTGAACCATTTTCCTAAAATAGTAAAACACGTATCACTTAGTTGAAACCATAGTTATCCATGTGAAATCCACAATTAATCACAAAAATTAACGTTAATCTATGACTCAATCAACTCTGCTGGGCACAATTGACGATTGTGCCCAACACAAAAAAGTAAAACTCTGATAAGGACAAAAAACTCTGTCTGTGTCTCTGTCACTCTTAGTGATTTCTGTATTGATCCCGCTTACACGTGGTATTATTATTTGCTTGTCTAGTCCATTTGATACTTGGTCCTAGGTAATAGTTTTACGTAGTATTATTCTTTTTCTATGGTAATAGCAAAGACGTAGCAACTTAATGTTCTAAGCATAGCAATATCTTTGGAAAGTAGTAATTATTACTTAATCTGTGGCTCTATGTGCTTGTTTTTTCAAAATATAATTGCTTCTTGGACCATTGGTCCCGGATTTGCTTCTTTTCCTTTAGGTACCTTTTTTACACATGAATTAGAAGTCTCTGCGAGAAGGCCGAGGCCCGAGACTACCAACTACTTTCTACCTCTCGACGACGACTTAAAGCTTTATTCTAGGTCATTATCCCGCATAAAAAAATACTTTAAGTAGGTATACATAATGGAAAAGTGCTCGAAATAAAACCTTTGATAAATGGCACATGACATGGCACACACAACTATGCCACGCTACTTCTCACATCGCTCTGAGACCTACTGATCAAATAAACTGCTGAGACCGACCGAACAAGAATGTGGATAGCGTTTTCTTTTCTCGTCTGACAGAACCGGTAAAGCAGGCAGAAATTCTACGTAGTTTATGTGATCAGTGGCAGAAATACCGAGAACCGGAGAACAGGCGGGGGCGAGTTCGAGACTGCGAGAAAGACATCAATTTAAATCCTCATTGAAAGACATCTCACTCACAGGACTCGGGTGTTCTCGCCGTGAGTCTGGCTCTGGAGCCAGCATTTAATGCAGTACCAATTCTTACCTATAAGGGTGCGATTTTTTACGTAAACATTAGTTTTCGCTCTTACTATTGGTGGTTTCTTAGAGGGTTTCAAATGGGCGCACAAAATTACCTGTCATTTACCTTACTATATAACAGGCTGTACAAGAGAATAGGACACTCCCTAAAACCACTTGATCAGCTGGTCTTAAACAACACGTAACAACACCTGTTTTTAAGAAGGAAACATTGAAATCGAGTTTTTTTTTAATTGGTCATGTAATTGTGTCATCATGTATGGAGAACCTGAAAAGAAAAATACGATTACGATGTTGCCCCCATAGGAAAAGTTAGGTATTGTATATCACCAGCTGATTACGTCGTTTTAAGGAGTGTCCTATTCTTTTGAACATCCTGTATAATGTATACATTCCTCGTATAAGGTATTTATTATAATATACCTAAGATAAGATAAAATTTGTTCTGTATAAAAACTTTGCATTATTACATGTAACTTAAGAAATTTTGTTTAATCGAATGATTTAAAAGTTAATTAATAACCTACCTAAACCACAGAGAAAGTATTATCCTAAACTAAGCAACAGTTTTGCGTATCTAAGTAGGTATCTATCTTTAAATTGATCTCTGGTATGGGACAGCTCAGCGTAGTCAAGGGGTGGTCCAGGCATTATGACAAGGTGTTACAAAAATACCCCTAATATTTTTAGGGACTGATTCTATTGCTCAAATACAACTGTTTCGAGGGGCAACATCGAAATCTAAATAAAACACTTTTCCATACAAACTGATGCTAGCTGGTCGGCGGCTTATTGTGGGGCTGTTTGTTTTTGAGATTTCGATGATGTGTTGTAAATAATTTTAACACCTTCTATAAAATAGGGGAGTGATTGGGTAGGGTAACATGATAGATAAAAAAACTTTGAAGAAAAGTAAATGATTCACAAACAAGACATTTCTATTACAATGGGGTGGTCTTATCGCTATAAGCGAAATTTTACAGGTAACCTTTGGGTCGAAGAAAATGAGATTTTGGTAGAAAATTAAAGCATTGAATATACAGGGCTACATTGCAAAGGGGTGCCAGATTTTCAGGGACCTGAACTCTGAATCAGTAACGAAATCGATCTATGATATGAACGATCTAATAATAAACAAACGTATTATTAATATTATTTTTATTACTATCCGCTGTTTAAAGATGGTGTGCGTGGATAATCTTGTCTCATTCATAAAAAATACGCATCCACTATCTCTGTGAAACCTAGAACTGCCAAGTTCAATGCAATAATAGTCACAATAGCGCTTGAAAACATTAGCCTTTTCGATGTAAGGTACATTTCTAGCAGCAGGAGCGCCCGCGCAAACCAGCAGTGGTTCAAATTGACAACAAATACCTTAAGCAGTGCACCTTAAGATCTTGACCCCTTTGTTAATTATTAGATATATTTATTGTTATTTATGTAGTTTACTAAGCACGCAGTAATTACGAACTGGGCCACCTAGGGCTCCAGCTAAATCAGCGCTGCAATTTTCTGCAGCACACGCTGAGCTGGTGCCCATTAGACACCACATCGATGCGGATCATATTATGCAATCTTCTGTATATTTTTTTTCTTTTTGTTTAATGTGTTATTTGTCTGCTTTTTCTTTTTTATGTTTTTTGTATGTATTCTACCTTTGTATTGTTGTGTCACGTTTTGTGTGTCTAATAAAATATTTCTCTTTCTCTCTCTCTCTCTCCTTTGCAATGTAACCCTGTAGATAGTTAAGTAAGTATCACGGCTTAAGAAACGCGATTTTGAATGTGAATATATCGAGTAAATGCAATTAAGCTGGGGTGAACTAAATTTTCACTTAATTACTCCACAAAGGCGAATCCCCTGTGAAGAATAACCGACCAATTTATAAGAACCTCCTACACTGAGAATTCAAAATTGCGCAAGGACCATGCTTTGTGGTCCCTCAACAAACATGAACCATTAAACAAAGAACTCTTTTAGGATTACTTAATTATTATCATCCTCTTTAAGTTATTATGGCAAACCTTTACCTTTTTATATTATGTACCTCTTTTTTAAAGTTTATTTCTATCATGTGTCTTATTTGTTTAAGGTACCTAGCTATTTACCTGCTTAAGTTACGAGAGTACCCATACACATTTGTACCTATTAAGTAGGTATTTACGTATACAAAATGCAGGAGAATGTGTTAATTATTAAATAACATTTACAAAAAACGGGTTCCGTACCATTATCTATAAAAACGGCAAAAAAATCACGCTTGTATTATGGGAGCCTCCTTAAATATATATTGTATTCTGTTTTTTAGTATTTGTTGATAAAGCGGCAACAGAAATACCATCATCTGTGAAAATTACAACTCTCTAACTATCACGGTTCATGAGATACAGCCTGGTGACAGACGGACAGACGGACAGACGGACAGACGGACAGACGGTCAGACGGTCAGACGGACAGACGGACAGACGGACAGACAGACAGACAGACAGACAGACGGACAGCGGAGCCTTAGTAATAGGGTCCCGTTTTACCCTTTGGGTACGAAACCCAAAAAAACGCGATTTCCATGTTTATCTCATAGAAAAAGTTATTTACTTATTGTTAACGTACGTTATATAACAAAGTTTCAAAAGATTATAAGAACGCTTTTATTCAACCCTCTTAAGTCGTGTATAAAATGTTATTAATAAACAGTATCCTAAGCTATCCATAATGTTAATCGCCTGGGAGTAATTATAGAGATTGAAGAGGCGCGTGGCCCGTGGGCCGAGCGTTGCACGTTCCTTTGCCTGCTTTGAAACTAATGGCTGCCGACCTGACTTCGGCGGGAACTCTCAATGCACTCTAACTAATTGAGCGGGAAAATTATGAAAGGTTAGTAAAATTTTGCCTTAATATTTACAATATTAAAATTGTTCGAACTGTGCAAGGCAAACTTAAAAAATTTGAAGGCAATTTTTTAGGTTTATATGTAGGTAATTCAATTTCTGTAAAATGGCATCCTATCTAAATTTATGTAGGTATTTTCAGGGATTGTTATTATAAAAAAAATGTGTTGTTAATATGTATTATTTGTAACACAATATATCAATTCTTACAAAGTTTTTCACAGTTTATTTGTGATCTTACTCGTTTATATAAGGAACATCATAGAATTAAGTATAATAAATATTTTGCACACAATTACAGCCTGAATTAAACCTAGTCCCACACCAATGCCCTCAAATAATAAAAGTTGAACAACGACTGGATAATATTACTTAAATTACGTTTGTAATCAACGGATTTGGTTTCAGGTACAAATCTTATTACCAACTGTGCTCATCACGCAATCATTTGACGACAAGGAATTCGAACCTGGAACCATTGATTTAAAAAGTAGTAGGTAAGTCAATGCCTGGAATCCCTAGTTTTGACTTTCGGTGCGGAATAAACATATAAACACTAATATAATGTACCTACCTATGCAAATATTTTGGGAACGAAAATCCAACTAACGGACCTTAGCATATTGAAACAGAGGAGGAAAGTTACGATTTACTTCGGGATATTGCTCCCAAAACTAGAGCCCAGTTTTCAATAGGCTAGACGATCAATTCTCATTACAAATCCAATGCTATTCCGTCTGTAAACACGGCCAATAGACAATGCAGCGCTCGGTTGGGAGTTCCGTCCAACCGAGCCGATCAGCACCCTAATTACGTATCTTGCAAAAGCAATGCGATATCGCCAGAATTATTCTGGCTTTAAAATCGCAAACTGACAGCAACAGCTAAGAAAACAAAAAGTAATCTTAGAATGTGCTGTCCATAGACTTGGACACTAAGCATCAATCAGGCGATGACTGCGCGATTATTGCTGATTGCTAATTTTTAGGTAATAAGGGCCGGGCGGCTGTTTGCGGTGTGTGACTTGACTGATAACCCCGACAGACAATAATATTGCTTGTGGTGGGTAGGCTTAGGCTGGCTATAATTTCTATAAAAACTATTAAATATTCATATAAGGATAGTAACTTGTATTCTAACCTCGTAGTTTCGTGCTAAGTAAACGCTTTCAAAGAGCGCTATTTACCAGAATAAGTATTTTTTGGAATATGTTCCAACTGAAAGGTCTACAACTTCAAATCTAATTTGGCTTTTTTTCATTATGCTGCACGAGCCTTACATTGAATAAAAAAAGTCTTTAGTTCTCCATAGTATTTAAATGAATAGGTACATGTTAGCTTAGCACATATCTTTTTTTGCTTGATAGGGGGTCTTAATGACTATTACCTATTCCGAAATGTGCAGTCATCAAAAATACGAATTACATCATAACTTCACTTTGTACAGTAAGATCTACCTACAGCCTGTTTATTATCGCTTTTCCTCTTGGCGGGAAAGTGAAAATTTTCCACGCAAGGTAACTACTTTTCTTTGTTGCTAAAGGAAAATAGGCGTAAAATTGCATATTTATTCCCGCAAGCAAGGTAATAAGTACGGAAAAACTCGAAACGCAAAGATTTGAGCCCAAGTTCAGAGTTATAAGACACAGTAAAGTCAAGTACAGTAGACTTATTCCCTAGAGGAAGCCCAAATACTTATCTGAACCACAGAATACTATAAAGGTCGTGCAATGTGGTACCAAGTGGGAGATCGAGTTCTTTCTCTTTGGCGCTCTTTGGGGAGATTAACGTCCAGTAGTGGATTCATTATCATCATCATTACAGCCACAGGACGTCCACTGCTGATCATAGGCCTCCCCCAGTGACTTCCAGATCGGCCGGTTGGGAGCGACCTGCATCCAGCGACTTCCTGCAACGTTACGAGGTCGTCTGTCCACTACGTGAGTGGCCGTCTCACACTGCGTACGTACCGGCAAGCGTAGCGGTGGATTGCAATTTACTGAAAGGATGATAATGAAACTGAGAACAGGGCCCTAACCATGAACTGTTAAAACAATCACAAAGTTGTCAAATCTGTCAATTTTAGTACGTCATTTCATACAAAATTTGACAGAAATGATAATGTTTGACAGATTTGGAATTGTTTTAAGAGTTCATGGTTATGGCCCAGATCACATGATACATGATTTGATTGAGTTTAGTTTACTATTTTCACTTTTTGAGGAGGCAAAAAGCATTTTTTTCCCTTATGCATATCGCTTCCATTGCGGTTAAGATGAGACACGAAAAAGTTTAGATAAGTAGCCTGTTTCGCTGAATCGTCGGCAAAAAATGGGTCTTTCAGCTACATTCAAGTTGGGAGCAGTTACAGGATCGTTAAAAAAATAAATATTGCGGCAAAGTTTGAAAATTTATCATGCAAGGGTTTGAAATACGCAAACTTTGAAGGGGTTCATTCTCGACTCTATCAAACATCATAAACTTTTAATATCGTTTGATCATCTTCCCAATTTTATAATTGCTATTTGGATTGACTAATGGCGCTTATTTAGTGCCCAGTATTCGATGATGATGTTTCGTGTGATAATGAAGAAACTAGCACATTGAGAAAACACATGGTCCAAAATAATCTGGTTTTTCCTCACTGAAGGTTACGGAGCGTTAGCTATATTATTATATATAAGGTCCGATTTTATTAGTGTTCATCCTGTTAACCTGTGACTATATAGGTGAAAAGCAATCATAAAAACCAATTTTCAAATGTGTACCATAAAAAATAAAAAAGTTAAAAATCAACAACATCGACTTCATATTGCATAAACTCGTCCTATCTTTGCTACTTTTAACCATCTGATTATCCGTCTTATTCCTTCCCCTTGTACAGAGCGAGAAAGAGTTGAAGGTAGGACGAGTTTATGCAATATGAAGTCAATGTTATTATTTTGTAATTTATTTTTAACTTTTTTAGTTTTTATGATAGACATTTGAAAGTTGGTTTTTACGGTTGCTTTTCACCTATATAGTCATAGGTTAACAGGATGAACACTAATAAAATCGGACCTTATATAACTAGACTTTACCGCATCTTGTATATCTTGAGAACTGCTAACTAGGATGGAAAAAAGATTTAGGAGTAATAAAGATAAAAGTAGCTGAGCTGCAGTTTTTTTCTATATTTGTCAGTTTTTTTCTTCTGAAAAAAGTAAAAAAAAGGAAATTGCGTGGTTATTATGTAGGTTCACGATTTTTTATGACACACTGATTAGACAGATTGGTTTAACTCCCGCACTGGTTTTTATTATGTAAGTACTTATTATAATTAAATTTGTGTGCTTTTTTACAACAGTATAAAACATACTTACATCAATTCTAAAAAAGTGCTTTTTTACAACAGTATGAATCATACTAAGATCAATCCTGAAAATATACCTATAATTCTGTATACCTTTTCAACAATGAGATCAAAAGTAGCCAAAAATCCAAGCTCTCTTTAAAAAAGCCAGGTCTTATGGTAGGAGGGTTCCTTTGTTAGGCGTTTACCTTTTAGTGGCCGTCCGTATCGGCTTTTCCTTATGGCAAGGATAATGGGCCCACGAATAATGTCGAGAGCAGAGTCATGGGGATCAGTTTCCTCATTTTGTGAAGCGTAAATCATCTGTTAGAATTTTAATGTTATCGTATTCGTGGCTCGCGCTGAGGAAATTTCGGCGCGATATAAGATAGACGAAAAAAAAACCGGCCAAGTGCGTGTCGGACTCGCGCACGAAGTGTTCCGTACCATTTTCTATAAAAACGGCAAAAAAATCACGTTTGTTGTATCCTTTAAGGGAGCCCCTTAAATATTTATTGTATCCTGTTTTTAAGTATTTGTTGTTATAGCGGCAACAGAAATACATCATCTGTGAAAATTTCAAGTGTCTAGCTATCACGGTTCATGAGATACAGCCTGGTGACAGACGAACAGACAGACGGAAGGACAGACAGACGGACAGCGGAGCCTTAGTTATAGGGTTCCGTTTTACCCTTTGGGTACGGAACCCCAAAAACCAGTAGCTTGTTGGATCTGCAATAAATGTAATAAAATTAAAATAAAACATGAAATATTTTACAAACATGGAGTCTGAAGCCTACCCTACTGTAATAAGACGTTCGGATACTTACTATTTGTTGAGATACGCTCAAACTCATCTCAAACTGGAGTTGAATCCCTTTCACGGCCGCCTCTACGCCGGAGGGCTGCTGTTTATTATTAAAATCATTTTCAAGTGGGTCACAGTATAAATTAATAAGTTTAACGGTTTTATAATCGTATCACATTCATAAGCTATAACTTGGTCTTCCATTCAATTCTCGTAGCTGGTAGGTCTTTGAATTGGCGCGGCTAGGCGAGGACACTAAAGTTTATTTGCTATTGTTTTTTTTTTTAAATTCTTACTGGATAAAAAAACATAATTTCCACATAAAAATAAAATAAACATGGTTCTGTTGTAGGAAAGCAATAATATAAGTAGGTAAAATGTGTTTTTCAATACTTAATAAAATATTTATTTTACCAATTTGCATTTCATAATTTTTATTCAAAGTTTTCAGAATAAATTCACCAGTTGTCTATTGCTCATTGGGTGTAATTTTTTTGGCCTTTAAGGCGCTTTGCAGACGGCGGGGCGGGTCGGGCCGGTCTGTCCGCGAAGCAATAAAGACCGCGTCTGCCCGCCGAAGCCCGCGGCTGTGCTCGCCGCGAACACAAAGCACACCGCCGCGCCGCCAGTGTCCGCCGGGCACTGCGGCGCGGTCTTTTTGTCGTTCGTGTGCGTTGGTAGTATAGGATTCCTTTTGCGCTATCCTTCGCGGTGAAATTGACCGGCCCCGCCCGCCCCTCCGTCTGCAAAACGCCTAAAGTTTAAATTTCGAATAGGTCTGAAATGTTGGACATAGAACCAATTTTTTAGCCCTTCTACAGCTAGGTACATAACTGGCACATTTATTAAAACCGTTAGGACCAAAAGAAGACATATTCAATCGTAGGCAAGTCTTTGACTGTCTCTGATATGCTCAAGTTTTATTACCTACCATAATTTAAAGTGATACAACTGATATCTCCTACTCTACGTGCTATAAGGTCTCCGCTAAACTTAGAGGGTCCTCAGCTAATCTGTCAAGTTATTGTCTGAGCGGATCTTGTCGCGGCGACGCGAGTGTTCTGCGCAACTTTGGGTTAATTCGACAACTTCGTTTCAATCATGTCATAAGGCGCTAATCTTTTTGTCAGGCTAAAATAAACGTTACTTTAGTTTCATCAATTTTTTTAGTTAACTTGTGGTAGAAGGTGATTCTTTAGTACTTAAAACAACATTTTCTATAGGACTATACGAAATCTTACAGACGCTTCTTCGTAGCCGAGAGGTGAGCACGCCGGACTATATGTACCTCACCTCTCTGAGGTTCCGGGTTCGATCCCCGGTCGGCTCAATGTAGAACCGCACTTTTCTATGTTGTCTGAAACGGAGCAATGAATGTGATGTTGTCCAATATTTATTTATATTCATACAAACGAATGGCAGCTGGACGTGTTAGTATCGGAGAAGTAATTTAGTAGTTTTTGGGGTTCTGTACCCAAAGGGTAAAACGGGACCCTATTACTAAGACTCCGCTGTCCGTCTGTCCGTCTGTCCGTCTTACCGTCTTACCGTCTGTCCGTCTGTCCGTCTGTCCGTCTGTCCGTCTGTCCGTCTGTCCGTCTGTCCGTCTGTCCGTCTGTCCGTCTGTCCGTCTGTCCGTCTGTCCGTCTGTCCGTCTGTCCGTCTGTCCGTCTGTCCGTCTGTCCGTCTGTCCGTCTGTCCGTCTGTCCGTCTGTCCGTCTGTCCGTCTGTCCGTCTGTCCGTCTGTCCGTCTGTCCGTCTGTCCGTCTGTCCGTCTGTCCGCCTGTCCGCCTGTCCGTCTGTCCGTCTTTTCGTCTGTCCGTCTGTCCGTCTGTCCGTCTGTCCGTCTGTCCGTCTGTCCGTCTGTCCGTCTGTCCGTCTGTCCGTCTGTCCGTCTGTCCGTCTGTCCGTCTGTCCGTCTGTCCGTCTGTCCGTCTGTCCGTCTGTCCGTCTGTCCGTCTGTCCGTCTGTCCGTCTGTCCGTCTGTCCGTCTGTCCGTCTGTCCGTCTGTCCGTCTGTCCGTCTGTCCGTCTGTCCGTCTGTCCGTCTGTCCGTCTGTCCGTCTGTCCGTCTGTCCGTCTGTCCGTCTGTCCGTCTGTCCGTCTGTCCGTCTGTCCGTCTGTCCGTCTGTCCGTCTGTCCGTCTGTCCGTCTGTCCGTCTGTCCGTCTGTCCGTCTGTCCGTCTGTCCGTCTGTCCGTCTGTCCGTCTGTCCGTCTGTCCGTCTGTCCGTCTGTCCGTCTGTCCGTCTGTCCGTCTGTCCGTCTGTCCGTCTGTCCGTCTGTCCGTCTGTCCGTCTGTCCGTCTGTCCGTCTGTCCGTCTGTCCGTCTGTCCGTCTGTCCGTCTGTCCGTCTGTCCGTCTGTCCGTCTGTCCGTCTGTCCGTCTGTCCGTCTGTCCGTCTGTCCGTCTGTCCGTCTGTCCGTCTGTCCGTCTGTCCGTCTGTCCGTCTGTCCGTCTGTCCGTCTGTCCGTCTGTCCGTCTGTCCGTCTGTCCGTCTGTCCGTCTGTCCGTCTGTCCGTCTGTCCGTCTGTCCGTCTGTCCGTCTGTCCGTCTGTCCGTCTGTCCGTCTGTCCGTCTGTCCGTCTGTCCGTCTGTCCGTCTGTCCGTCTGTCCGTCTGTCCGTCTGTCCGTCTGTCCGTCTGTCCGTCTGTCCGTCTGTCCGTCTGTCCGTCTGTCCGTCTGTCCGTCTGTCCGTCTGTCCGTCTGTCCGTCTGTCCGTCTGTCCGTCTGTCCGTCTGTCCGTCTGTCCGTCTGTCCGTCTGTCCGTCTGTCCGTCTGTCCGTCTGTCCGTCTGTCCGTCTGTCCGTCTGTCCGTCTGTCCGTCTGTCCGTCCATGAACCGTCATAGATAGACAGTTGAAATTTTTACAGATGATGTATTTCTGTTGCCACTATAACAACAAATAGTGAAAAACAGAATAAAATAAATATTTAAGGGGGCTCCCATACAACAAAAATGTTTGTTTTCCTGTTTTTATAGATAATGGCACGGAACCCTTCGTGCGCGAGTCCGACTCGCACTTGGCCGGTTTTTAAAATTAATTATGATGCTGAACCCGTAGAAAAAGTAAGTACCATTAGTTATTTAGTAGAAAGAGGGAATCAATTCTATTTATTTCCTAAATAAGCCTAACTTTTACTGTTAAAGGTTGAAAAAACTTAAAAAGAAAAATTTTGAAAGATCATAATTATTATCCTTCCTTACAGCAAAGAATCATTTATTTCTTTGCTCACGGCTAAATATCTGCTACTGGATTTGGAAGTGGGAAAATACTTAAACTATACTAAATAGTGGGAAACTACTTATGATAATGAACTTGACGTGCCTGAAAGTAGGTCTTATTGAAATGTACTAGGTATTTTTCGAGATGTTTGTCAATTTTCCTGGTCGATTCAGTTTTCAGACATTACATTCTGATTTCATAAAGCCTTATTATAATCTAAAAAAAAATATTTCAATTTAGTGTCGCCAATTCGATGGAAACACACGACACGACTTTTCGCAGATAAACGCTCTTTTGTTTCTTTGTAGGTTAAGTAGAAAAGGTGAAAAATTGTAAGGTTTCATCGAGACATGTGTGCCTTAGAAATTATAACCCCTTCAATACCATGTTTTTACGTCAATTAAGATTTGATTTGCTGTTTTTATCACCCTTGTTTAATTTAATATTTCGTAAAGAATACTGACTTAAAATTAAATAGCGAATTTGAAAACCACTTAGGACAGCATATGATTTTTCACCATTTATTATAATGACATGTTATTGTTTTATTTATAGTAAAAGCCTATGTCCAACAGTGCATTAAAGTGGTGAACTATTTTGGTGAAGCTTGTTAACAGATACATAAACATTGCAGCACAAAAACAGTGTTAAAGAACCTCTTACTTTTCCGTATATTTCCAGTACAAGATAATATAATAGTAAAGTGACCGTTTGAAGGATTACAGAGGTCTGTCACAGAAAGTAAGCGACTTAACTAAGTTACGCCATCCTGTGCCTTAGCCAGCCGGAGGTTTATTGAGATATCGGACCTCGTTTGTCAGACTCTAAATATTTTCGACCTTTAAGATGAAATATTTGTCAGAGGACAGAGAAATTATTATACAGGGTGTTAGGTATGCATAATAATGCATAATTTCAATAGTAAGTGTATGGTGAAGTCAGAGATATCATCATTAAAAAAATATATAGTTTTATACAAATCGGGTTAAAAAAATTGCTTTGTATGAAAATTTAAATGATATCAAATTTATTTAGGTTTATAATGTATAAATAATGTACTAAAATTAATTAGGTAGGTAAAAAGATCCGTGAAAGATTCGCCAAAAAAGTAACGGATGCGGATCGTTTTTCTCCCGGATATTCGGCGCATCACTAGTCGCAATGCAAAACAGATATGGAGGTCAATTATCCCGTAATTAAGCTGAAAAACTCGAAAAAAGCTTGCCTCAAGAAGCCAGGAAAATAATAGAGAAGGAGACATTATCTACTATCATTGTTGTTATTCTCATTTTTTTAATACTACTATTAGTATTAGTGTCAATTTTGCTGGTTACGCTGTTGTCGTATATGGTGTAGCTCGATCGACAGTAATAGTCAGCATTATTAATACCAGTTAAACCAGTTGGCACCAAAAAGAGTGCGACATGCAGTTCTGCAATATCGTCACTTAACTTAGCTCTTGCGCCGAACTTGAGCCATTATTTCTCAAATACTAGAGACTATATCTTATAATTCAGCTTCAGAATTGCCGATACAGTTCGAATAAGACTGGCGACGATCCGGAGAATGGCAACGTCGTAGGTATGCGCCAGCTATGCGGGGTATTGGTGAGCATTGAGGACCAGGTAAGTATCCCAAGCAATGGCTGGTGTTGTTTCCATTTGACCTTTTGTGACCTTCCTGGTTGGCATTTTTGATCGCATCTACACGGAAAATATAGATATCTCAAACAAAAACAAACTATAGTAAAAATAAGATAATATGCTGGTTTGATACTTGCAAGTAGCAAATGTTTGTGAGAATAGCACGCGCGTTTGAAATTTACATTCTTTAGGTTACGTAGTCACTATAGTAATAGGCTCTCTTTACAGGGTTTGGAAAGTTATTGTGATAGTTTTTAAAAATAAGTTTACATCTTAAAATTAAAAAGTAAACCTTCTCGTTAAGTTAATTTCTACGAATACGATATGTTAGACTTCTGCTTTACGTCTACGGGCTACGATAATCGTAACATCCGTAGCATTGCGCATGCCATTCGTAGCATCATCCGTAGCACATCGCTTCTAGATTCAACAGACGTTTACGAATACCGTTTACTTAACTCATTTAATAAATTAACACAATAAAATCTGCTAAATAGGTACCTCAAGATAGAAGATAATTTAGAAGATACAGAATCTCAATATAGTTGAAATGCATTATCTATGACAGGCAGGGCAGCTCCTGACTGGTTCCTGCCTGTCGTGTGACCGGCATTAATAATTTATTAGAAAGGAATATATTCTTTCTAGACTCTTTGTGATTCTTTGAATTTTATGTTTGATGATAAGCCTTGGGAATCTTGTGTGTTTCACCTTTCTGACGAGAAATGATTTGTGGTTTTCTTTAGATTCCGATATTAGGTTAACGGTAATTACCGAACTTTAAAAAAATAAGATGATAAACATTTATAGAATAGTTCAAATCGCAAACTATCTTAAAAATGTTGTATATTGATAATAAAAAACAAAACTGTATTTTCTGGTAAGCCCTTAGCATTTTTTGCCTAAATATTCGTGTTTCACATGACATTTATTCTTTCCGCTATTTATGTATCGTAATTTCTTAAAGAGCACTTATACTCCGTCAAATCTCTAAGCCCTATTTCATGGCGGTCACTTCCCCCAATTTAAAAACAAAACTCCCATTACTGTCGAACACAGATATGGCCCATAAGAGACACATGTAATAGGCCCATAAACCAAATATGGCCCAGAGCTATGAAGGTTCGAGATTTATCGAAAAGTTATCACAGAAGCGTAATGTCGGCAAAAACTTTTTGATGTTAGCCCTCTATTGATCTGAAGGTATAAAATTGACAAGCAAGGCTATGCTTATGGTAGGCGTTTTAATGTGTTGCGATACACATGCTAGACACAATAATAGCTAGTTAATAGATAAACATAAATATAAGTATAATCATTACACTCTAACGGGATTTCATGCAACTACATACCTAAAACGATTTGTTTTTTGTCCCGACGTTTCGGCTCGATTACACGAGCCGTGGTCGCGGGTTGACTGGCGTTGCGCAGCGTCGTCTCGAACGAGCTGAAGAATTTTCTTGATGTACCGACATTTCTTCAACATTTTCGTCACTGGTACAGTCAGTCCGGCAAAATACACTAACAGTGTCGGGAATTGTTTGAGACGTCCTAACCCGCGGTTTGCACTTTGAAATCACGGTATTCCACAATGGTGAGTGAGTGTGAATGATTATGTTTAAAAATGCAACAAGATAGTTTAAAAAGTTATATAAATATAGGTAGTTGTCGGTAGGGAGACAATCCCGAGAAGAAGAGTCTTGACAGACAGATGCACTGTCAACAAATCCTATAGGGACGGATCCCTATTTTTTTCCTTTTGAGGTAAGGAACCCTAAAAATGACCCAGACCGGTAATTAGGCCCGGGACTATTTGTGTTGAAAGAGAATCGGTATCACTACTCCGATCGCGTCGTTATTATTAAAAAATAATTCTGTGACACATGAAAATCTACGCGGCAGTGGTCAGTCAAAAACGCTGTAGTAATTTTAGACTTCCCAACATCTGAACTTTGTATGACGCCCCTTCACAAACGTGTAACCATTTAGCCCCATCCCCATAACTCGTCCTGGGGCAGATATAAAACATTCTAATATGTCCCCGAAGCCTAATGTGTATGAAAGAAGTGCGCCATAATTCGCGAGATTTATGCCCGCAGTACGAATATATTACTTAGCCTTTCAATAAGTTCGTGGAATGTTCTTTCTGAGGAATTATGGGACTCACGAACTGTGGACGAAGTCTTTTGTTTGAACGATAGAGAGTATATATTTTCTTAGAAATCAGTACCTACGTTTAAGGAGAAATTTTACGTAATATACCTTCTTACTTGGGAGTTATCATTTCTATTAGCAGTGTTGTGCGCAGTTTGTTTAATAACGATCATTAACTACGCCATTCTTAAGGGAAAGTCGTTATTTGTTTTTTAATTTACCTTTTTATTCCAGGTTTTTGCGAATTGGTTAGGAACATTTTTATTTTAAGGTTGTTAAAAGTACATCATATACCTAATTTTAAGTCGATCAGATGAATGAAATAATGTCTGAATGAAATATTAAGTCCTTACATATGAAATTGCCGACACTGAATACTCGCAACTTTAAAATCAAATATCTTGCGTTTGATAAGGAATTCCAAATTCAAATTATTTCTAAATAAAGCCAGAAAAATATTGTTTTAAAATTCGTATGTCATTTGTTTTCGCATCATTTGTTTGAGCTTCAGCATTGCTATAACAACAACTATGGAGAAATTATATATTCGCGGTATTTACGAATACGAGTTCTACCGTGGCACCCATGCTGAAATGACTCGAAGAATTAACGACGTGTTCGGTTGTAAGGACCAGGCAACGCTAACCAACGAACGGTGCGTTTTTGGTTTCAAAGTGCAACGTTTCCATTTTTGGAAATTTAGATTTACGTACATTATACCTCAATGTCATTGATGTAAAAAGTAAAGATACGGCTGACAGAACAAATCGCCTTGCATTTCCTTCATACATGACACACTAACCCCATCTGTTAGACTTTGATGTCAACTGTCAAATAGCAACCTTGTAAGAGCGGCTTAAAACGAAAGAGGAACTAAGAAAAAAGTTTTTATTGCACAGATGCTAGATTTAAAGTAGTGTCAGAGTAAATATAACTTTTTGCTTTTTCAAATTAAATACGTCAACATAAATAAAATAAAATAAAATAATCTTTATATGCTTAAACACGGTATGCATAGGTGTTTTAAAATGAACGTGCCAAGCATGTTTAGCCAAAACGAGGCATGCAAATTAAATATAAAATTGAACTAAAATTAAATATAAAATTGAGTCTAAATTGCATTAAATTAAATAACATAGATGTCAGTCATATCATAATTATGTTGAAATTAATATTTATTATTTAAAAAAACTCCTTTATGGTAGGTATGTGAGATTAGCCACTTATTCAGTTTTGTTTTAAATTGATTATTATTCAATGTTTTGAATTCATTAGTGGGTATATTATTGAAGATTTTTTTATACTGCATTGTTATTGAAGTTTTTAGTACCAGAATATTTTGATTTATTGTGTTCCGTGGATAAATGTCAAATGCCCTATTAAAAATATGCATAATTTGCATTACAAATACACATATTTCAAATATATACAGGGACGTCAATGTTAGTAATTACAATTGTGCAAATAGAGGACGACATGATGTTCGTGGAGGGACACCGCATATAGGTCTTATGCATCTTTTTATGGCAATAAAAGCTCTATTTATATTAGTGCTATTGCCCCACATCAGTAAACTGTAGCGTAATTTAGAACCTACAATGCATGATAGGTTACAGATCTAACCTGCTTTAAGGCATAAATAGACTTGATGACTCTGTAAGGATAGGTCCAGATCTGGCGAACGCGCCACGAATGCGCAGGTCGCCCGCGAGCTGCACACGCGTGGCACGCGATCCGTTACTGCAACCGATTGGTGCGTCTCTTTAGCGCAACTCATGCAAGTCTTGTACAGTGCGCGCGAGCTGCGCGCGTGCGGTTCTGGTTCACATTCAAGCCAGTTTAAAGGTCGCGTTCGCGCGGCTCGCGCGCAGCTCTTGCCAAAGCTCTTGCCTGTTGTACAAACATTATCTATATGCGTTTTCCAATTCACGTCTTGTTATAAAGTTAAACCTAGGAACTTTGTTTGTTTTACTTCGTTAATTTTCGTGTCTATAGAATATCAATAAATATAAATGTATTTAAGTATGTTTGTAAATGTATTTAAGTATGTTTATAAATGTATGTATATTATCTGTATCTAGTCGCAATAGCACAAGATTTGCATAGTTTGGCTAGATAATTGAGTGTTTGTGGATACAATTTATTTTTATATACGGAATCATGCCTTAAAACTTAAAAAAAAAACTATATCAGATAATTTATAATTTTATTTATTACATTTCACTGTCCTTCGAATAAAACATTTTTTTTAAACTTTTGCCTTTTGTTATTTTTGCATGTTTTAAATTTTAAACTCATAGTGCATCACGTAAACTTCAAATAAGTATTCGATAAATTATCATAAAATAAAATATTTATATTACATCGCATGTACTGGACTGCACTTAGTGCATTGTAAGCACTATTATGGCTATACTATAACCATACAACTAATGCACGCCGCTACAAAGTTGTATCGGTTTTGCACGGTAAATATGGCGTTGCTTCGTAAAATTGACAAAGAAGTTAGAAAATTGTTAAAGTAATGTAAATAAGTTTAGTGTTTATCAAATATGCGGCTTATTGGTGAGAAGTAATATTAGAATTTGTTTTAATGACCTTTCTGTCGTAATTTAAGCAACCTTTCTGTGAACATCTAGGCATTTTTATTTTTTCATGCAAATGTCAGATCCCGATGACCGCCGACCACTGACTACGTCACATCGGCCTCGGTCGGGTCATTTTCGGGTCTCTTTAGGTCCAACATCCAGACGTGTGGACTGCCCTGTCCTTACGAAGTAATATATAAGTCAATGCTCAATGTACACAATGAGCCCTATGGACGACCTGATACTCAAGTTAATACCGAAGAATTGAAGGCGATAATAGAAGCGGATCAATTTCAAACCATTTCTGAATTAGCAGCAGCCTTCGGCGTAAGTAAAAAACGATACTTATTCATTTGCACCAAATCGGAAAAGTCAAAAACTCGAAAAGTGGGTACCGCACGAATTGACTGAAGCAAACCAACAAACACGCGTCGCTTGCAGTGTTTCTTTGCTCAATCGTCACAATAATGAAGGGATTTTAAGGCATTAACAATACATACTTAATTAAACAAATGTTCTGTTAGCACAAAGTTAGTAATTAATAAGCAAATAATTGATGCGACGAGATAAGACACTAGAAACTAAATATACGTAAACCGTAAGTAACAACCCAAAATCTTTGATTCACTACAAGTTGCTAAAACCTCAACTAATAGAGGTCATACAGTAGGTTGACTGTTGAAAGAGATCACCTCTTTCTACTTTGACATACTATTAAATATGAGCTGTCAAAATGCGATATCTTAATAGATAGGTACTAAAAACAAATATGCAAATAAAAAAAACACATAGAAAAATAAACACACAAACTTATTATGACGTCACTTCACCCAAACGTAGGAAAACTTATATCCATAAATAAATAAATAATAAAATAAATATTGGACAACATCACATACATTGCTCTGATCCTAAGGTAAGTTGCTAAAGCACTTGTGTTATAAAAATCAGAAACAACGACCGTACCACAACACCCAGACCCGAGACAATATAGAAAGGTTCATTTTATACATTGACCCGATCGGGGATCGAACCCGGAACCTGAGAGATGGCGGCGCCATTCAAAGTGCTCGCATCTCGGCCACGGAGGTCGTCAAAATAGTAAACCAATACCATAAACGTAACTCTGTAATACAGAGTCTGTATGTCTGTTACGCTTACTGTCTTGTCTGTCACGGCAAAGCCATTGAACCGATAATATGATCGAAAACAGCAATGTGTTAGTTAAAAAACCGGACAAGTGCGAGTCGGACCCGCGCACGAAGGGTTCCGTACCATTTTCTATTAAAACAAAAATCACGTTTGTTGTATGGGAGCCCCCTTAAATATTTATTGTATATTGTTTTTTAGTTATTCTGTTGTTATAGTGGCCACAGAAATACATCATCTGTGAAAATTTCAATTCTCTAGCTATTACGGTTCATGAGATACAGCCTAGTGACAGACGGACTGACAGATAGACGGACAGCGGAGCCTTAGTAATAGGCTCTCTTTTACCCTTTGTGTACGGAACCCTAAAAAGTGCATAAATACTCATTTTAAGTAATTAACACAAAGAAGAAAGGTGATTGAGCCAACTGTTCATTACTTTACTGTTACCAAACCCAACACGAGATGTCCCCAAAGATACGAACTACATTACAAAGACAATGGCTTCATTAACACACCCCTTCAATTGTCCTGATTACAATTGGGTGCTCACAATTTTTATCCACCGTCTTTCATTCCTAAGCCTATCTTTTTGGGAGTTTCAACTAAATGAAAGTTTTACAGTATTCCGTAGAGAAATTTCAAAAACGGAACACAAATTCTTACTGTCTTATTCAGAGTGCATTTACCTACTAGTCCAGACTAAGGTTAAACCACAGATTTTTGTATGTTAAAACAGTGGTTTAACCTTAATCCCGGAATAGCAAGTGTGTGTTTGTTACAGTAGTTACTTACATGGAGTTTTATATTAAACGACCCACAAAAGTATTGTCATGTGTTGAAATCAATCAGTTATGAATAGGCTTTTTAAAAAGAAAAGTTCTGTCTCACTCACTCGTTGACGGATTTTACGTTTTTACCTTTGGTGGCTGTCACACGGCAACTACTAGGCTCAAGGCCTCAGAACATTGATTGAAAAAACTACGGAACACAAACGGGTTCACTATGCCATTTCGAAATAGGTTTCGTCGAATAACAATTGATCGATGACACCTCGTCGATTACTTATTTTATCGATGACTTAATGGTGGTCGATGGTTCATTTCATCGAATTTTAATTGGACGAATGTTATTACTTCGCTGGTTCATTTCATCAAATTTAATTTAGTCTATGGCTTAGTATTATTTATTATGAGTCAATATTTTATTTCATGGTTTTTATGGTCGAAGATCCAGAGGAAGACCTAAGACAAGATGGGAGAGTAAAGTGCTGAAATACATGAGACAGTGCGAGGTCCGAAGACCGTTACTATACTAGTAAACCTTAGAGCATTGAATGCTCTAAGTAGAAAACACAAAATCTTTTACATTTATAAAATTTCGACTTGACTATTTCGATTATTTACTAAGCCATGGACTAAGAAAAATTCGATCAAATGAACCATCGAAGCAATAACATTGGTGCAATTAAAATTCTATCAAATGAACCATCGATGTAATGAATATTCGTCCAATTAAGTCATCGATAAAATAAGTAATCAACGAGGTGTCATCGATCAATTGTAATACGACGAAACGTATTTCGAAATGGGCGTAGTGAACCCACACAAACTGTAGAACTTCAACCTGCTCTTCGTCGTTTTCTCACCCTTAAAAGAATTTCGTTCCGAATTAGCACTCATAAAGCACGCCTTTCGGATTATAATTTTTCGCGTATAATTTCTTTGAATAGTATTCACCAGTGTAATATCCATGTCTTTGAGCGTCGGCTCTTAAAAGAAACTTCAACTAATGAAGTTTGCGGAGTAATTTTTACGGAAGGCACTTTTAGTAGCCTGATTTCTCACTATGGGGGTGCGTTTAAGTTTTTCAAAGGTTGTATATACTATAACTATCTTGGGTTTTTAGTATCCTGTATTAAATTAAACTACTTTTACGGATTATTTCGCGATTTATTAACATTTTATTTAACCTGACGTTTCGAACACTTTACAGCGTTCGTGGTCACAGGTAGACTTATAAATCGCGAAATAATCCGTAAAAGTAGTTTGACGATATTGATTTGAAAATTAGTTTTTTAAAAACAGCAAAATCAAACCTGCTTTGTTCAATTTTGCGGTTTCCGGTAAAATGCTTCGGGTCTAGGTTGAATTGTGTCTGGATCCTCTTGACAGACAATTATAACACAAATGTTAATTGCTCATTCTTAACGACCGTGGCCAAAGTTGTTTTATCTGGCTAATAAAAAGATAGCGGTCCGGTAAACAGAAAAATATATCAGTCAGCCTCAACTAAAATAAATAGACAATAAAAAATCCTGAGTGCTTAAAGTTGATTTACGTGACAAAGTAAAAAAAGTTACAGGTTTAAGTGATGAATAATTGAGCCAGAAGGACTGCCTTGTTGGAGCGCCATTAGTGATGATATTGATAAAGATGTAGTCGGTAGGACTGACTGGAAATGATACTATTCTTCCATGTAGGACTTATTTCGAAAATACTTTCTACCATCATCATCATCTCAGCCTATTGCAGTCTACTGCTAGACGTTAAGCCTCCCAAAAAGCACCAAAGAGCACGATCTCCCGCTTTTTTTATCCAGCAACTGCCAGCCATCTACCTAAGGTCGTAAGTCTATCGAGCTGGGATGTCCTGCACTACATTTGCCAAGGCGTGGGCTCCACTCGAGGACCTGTTTACTCCATCCTTTCATCGGCTCTGCGACAAATGTGGCCAGGCCACTTAAGCTTGTTAGATTTTTTTAGAACTATTTCCGCTCCTTTAGTCTTCTGCCTGCATGATGATTATGTCTTCATAGCGAAACTTTATTATTTAAACCTACATTTACTTTTTGATCGAGTAAAAGTAAAAAGTTCATACTAGGCCTCCCGAGTTTTAAGTTGTTGTGAAAATAAGTAATTTATCAAAACTGTTGCTAAGCTGTCTACTAATTTGGATATTTTTGTCGCATAACTCGGAAATTAACTTTGGTTTATATATCTCGTTCTCTCCATATTAAATAAAATAAAAACAACTTTATTTATTTAAAAACTTTATAGTCTTAAAATAAACTGTTCAGACTATAGTCTGGGTGCAACAGAAGCCTTTAAAATGTATTAGTAGTACCTATAAAATACAAAGTAGCGGGAACACGTGAACGCTATTAGTGACGACAGCACCTTAAGAGGTCGGTGGCGTCTTTTAGATGGAGGAAATTATATGAGATAGCTGTGCCGTGTAGTTCCGGCACGTTAAAAGAATTGCACCTCCCCTTCTCTTCCTATGGGTGTCGTAAGAGGCGACTACAGGAGAACCGCCACAAGAAGACGGGCAGCAGCGTCTCCTCTCCACCATTGGCCAAACTGCGATCGCCAACCCGCCTGCCAAGCGTGGCGATTATGGTAAAATCCTCCTTTTGGAGAGGCCTGTGTCCAGCAGTGGACTGATATAGGCTGGTGATGATATGAGATAGCTAAGATTGAAGTCAATTCTGGCTACATGAAGCGAATATAGCAGCGGTATAATCAAAAGACGAACAAACGACACCGGACACGATTCCGTATCTTAAAAAAGCAATGCGATAGCGAAAATTTAGCAATTCTGGCTTTAGAATCGCAAATTGACAGCAAAAAACAAAAACAAAGCAATCTACTGTCAGTGCTGCCCATAGATTTTGACACTAAGCATTAATCGGGCGATCAGATGATTGCTAAATTTTAGGGAATAAGGGTGCGTGTTCGCACTTAGCTCTTTTTTAAAAGTTGATGTTTTTTTAATGAAATGGCCCTTGTTGGCCAAATCGAACCTTAAAAGGGGTTTATTACATCTAAACTCATTACAGTCAATGAAGTCATTCTGAATTGTATTTAATTAATCTCAATCTAATCCTATTTTGTATTTGTTTACGATTTCTGACATTTGTATGCCTACAAGGCCGATCACAGCATACACATTGTTTATTTTGTTAACTATCATCAAATTTACCTGTGTATATAAATGATTTGATTTGAACTAATTACGATTACCCCGAAATCACCCAAATATTATTTAAGAATATCTAAATCGTGTCTTGTCGTGTCTATCGACTACTCACTCTTCGTCCCACCAATTCCTGCCGCGTCCGCACCAATTAACTCAACCGATGACTCGATAAAATAACCAAATTAATATCGACATTCGGGAGTGACGCGCCGGTAACGGCATTAACCACTTATCTGCGTGGTTGAGTCACCGAACTGAATTTTTTCTGGTAGGATCATCCGCGTTTATGAAATTTAAAATTATCGATAGAGTAGTTCTGTTTGTTATACGCTGGACGCACGCACAGCAGGGCTAGCATGCGCGCATCGGTTATTTTATCGATAGACAAGACAAATTTTGTCTTCGACGATAATTTTGTCGTTTTCCCTAACCTAACGGATCACAGACGTGTCGAATCCTTTTTCATAATATTTTCAGGGTCTCCCGTTGTTGGTAGCCACATATGTTTACGTTATAACACGACATTGCCATTATATTTTGGTTTTTTCTTTGTTATCGTCATAGACAAAACGACATATTATTTACGTCAATAGTCGACAAAATTTTATCGTGTTGCGCATGCTAGCCCTGCAGGTCCTTTGCATATTAAGTCCCTTCCAACGATTATTGTCGTGCCTACTGTCCGTTACTAAACAATTGTTTTCAATCGAAAGTGTGATACCACTATCGATTGAATTTGACACAGAGGATTAATTTCTTACTTCTGAGTGAAGTCAATCCTTTTTATTCACTGCTTTTCGGTGTTTATACTATTGTTGGCTAAACAAGCAGCAATGAGTCGTTGAACAAACGATCGCTAATCCGGTCCGTTTATTGATTTCGCCGTGCTCGAGCCGCAGATTTATCTGCTGCCTCCACTTTTTGCTGTTAGGGTACAGTTTTGTTAACTAATTGATGCCTGCAACCTCGTTCGCGAGGTCTTCAAATTCAGAAACTTTGCCTAGCGTGTGCAAACGTAATTAATTAATATTTAATCGCAATCTGGTGAATGGCTTACAATCTAATCAAAACAATTTTTTAGAAATGTTTGTTACGAGATTGCTACCATGTACCTTATTTTTGAGTTTCCGATATTTCGGCACTGTTGCAAGCGCCATGATCACGGAGTTCAATCTCGTAACAAACTATTCTTATGTTAGTGACCATGAAAGTTTAACAATATAAAACAATTTAAACAATGTTTCAAATAGGTTTATGCTATACAATGAAACTATCGTTACATTCAAGACTCTTTCTGTTTATCTTCCTGAAACACGGTGGATGATTTTGCTAGACCATACTATCCGTTCGGTATTATTTGGAGTTAAAATAAACACTATCGCAAGTCAACAATATAAATATAACACGGTGTGGCTTAGAGCATTCCAGAATGCTCTAAGCGGTGTGGTGTCGAACTGTCGATAATATGTCATATCGATTACCTTCCTTATTTTCAAAATCAACTCTCGACATCACTCCGAGGCTTCCTCAACCCTTATGGTTACTCGTAAAACCATCTTTATATTCGTTTTGATGTGTCCTAAATACTATTAAAAGTATCTATAATAATAATTTTATAAAAAAGCACGGTAACACCATGGCCGCTGATTCAGTCAACTCAGAGTACAGTTTTTGCTCGTTTCTTTCGTCATAAATCAGTCAGTAATCTGAAATGTTGATTGCACTGATTATAAGGAGATACGTTTGTGCCACAAGAAATAGAAACTATTAAAAAAGTAAGGAACCCTTTAAATTTCGCGGTCGCATCTTGGCCGCGTGTCTGTCTGACCCATCGTAATAAATGCTGGTTCGACTGTTTGTAAGTCATCATTTATTATTTGGACAAAGCGAGCGCAACATCACAGTTTCACGTTTCAGTACGTTTAGTTGTTCTACAGTTTTTGAGGTGTCACTTAAAATGTTTATCAGTGACAGTCATTCGTCGACAGTCGCGAATCGCGATTGAGTACCTATATTGCTTTAATTAGATTTTTGAAAAGTCTTGTAAGCTTTAACACTTTCTTTGAGTCTTTAGATTTATTTCAGCATCTGTCAGTTTGATGTTAAAATTCAGATTTATGAAAATGTAAATTGAAATATATTGTTCAATAACTTGTGTATAATGATGTTGGTTGTACGATTACGCAAACCATTTGATAAGAGCATTGTTTTGTCTAACGATTGTACAATTGTTTTTTATCCCAAATAAAATAAAATAAAATAAAATAAAATAAAATGAAATAAGAAAAAACAATAATGTTAGTTAATCGATAAAATTTAAATGGCATGTATTTAATCGCCTAACTAATAATTCCCTCTTGTCAAACAAAATAAATCAAAAACAGCACCAAAAGTACTGACTTGCACACTAAAAACTATTAAAAAAGTAAAGCCATGTACTTTTTGGTTACTTGACAACAGAACCTAGCAATGAGTTGTTGATTATCATTGTGAGAAAATTCAAGTCTTGTATTTTTGCTAAGTTTTGTGTATAATATACGTTATTAGAACTTTAAAGGCTTCTTCTTCTTCTACATTCACACATACCATCTTTGTTGCCCCGTAAGTAAAACGCACTCTATGTAACTCAAACTGGGCATCAGTTTTCTGGTTTAAGCAAAACTATTTTAATTTCATGCTCATCTGTTTTCGGAATGCAGATCTAATAATTAATTCGTATAACAAAATATGTCAACCTATTTAATTAAATTCAAACATCAATTATAATGAAAAAAACATCATTTATTCTAAATTGAACATCTTTTTATTTGTCATGCATATCTAACGAAGCACACATAAAATCAATAAATGGGCATAATAATATGCACAACAACATGGTAACTCTATTTACAAAAACTAATATGGCATAGAAGTAGTGCTCTGGGTAGTATAGATAGCTCAAATCTAATTGAGAACTCTTTTTTCAACCGACTTCAAAAAAATGAGGTTCTCAGTTTGACCCGTATGTTTGTATGTATGTATAATGTATGTATGTACGTATGGTTTATCCGCGATTTGCTCGTGTTTGACTCCGATTTTGATGCGGTTTTCAAAAAAGTATATGTTACATTCTGGGGAAGGTATTAGTATGCATATCATAACGCTGAGCTGATAATGGAGACCACAGAACTCCTCAACAATTAAGAGTCAATAGCAGTGGCGGGAATTAGTTTTATTTCAAAGTAGGCAGTAGGTAGCATATATGTACTTAAGTGTTTTATTGGTGATTTTAAATTTGGTAAGTGTTTTATTGGTGAAATTTGCAACATTTCTCGTGAAGATTTGTAACAAGTTGTTGTAGACCTTCTGGAGCCGTAAAACACAGGTCATCCGCGTACATAATCTACTCAATATGAGCGTAGGAGACTTTCGTGCTCGCCTTGAGTCTAGACAGGTTAAAGAGTTTGCCGTCTGTTCTACCAGGTTAGGCACTGCCTAATTGCCTATATGCACCGCACGTCCCTGGTCAATAGATAATACTGCAATAATGTATTACGGACGGACGGACAGACGGACAGACGGACAGACGCACCGACGGACCGACGGACGGACGGATGGACGGACAGACAGACGGATAGACGGAAGCAAGGACGGACGGACGGACGGACGGACGGACTTATTACTAAATCCTTAAAAGTAGATAAACAATAGCAAATTCACGCGACTCAGAGCTGCTCGCGTGTGCCTCTGTTACTTCGCTTAGCTCTGTTTCTCTCGCGCCCGCATCGTCGTTGCGAAGGAACGAGCGCGGTTAGAAGAGTTCGCGCCAAAACACTTTTCATAAGAATAGAAGTATAAAAAGTATTAAAGTTAGGTAAAAAGTATTTCAGTTGCACAAATAGTTAATTTATAGAGTGCATTTTAGTGCCGGAAACATATTTAAATAGTTAAGCATCATTAGAGACCAGTTTAAGTAAAATTGTTGTACGACTAACAATTTAGTGTGCAAGTCAGTACTTTTGATATGCATTTAGTATTTTTATTTAAGGAAAAATAAGTCTGTTGTACGAACCAGATTTTAGTTGTGAATAGATTTAAAAAGATAGCTGATTTTGGTATACTTTTAAAGTTTTTTAGAGAACACGTTTTGATGAGTAGATAGTTTAATTGTTTAACAGTCATATTTCTGGTGTGCATTAAGTTTATTAGAGGAGATTATTATGTTTACATAATATTTTAACAGAGGTGCAATTAAAAATATACGAATTTAAATTACCTATCTGCACCCAGCAAACTACTTGTACTAAATGCAATGTCTACACAGTACGATTGTTCACAACTGATATGAACTCCTATCCAAAAAAAACTACGTTCCAACCGCCAAACACTGAGTACGAAAAATTATAACAGCTTACGTTCGTAGAGCCTCTAGTCTCAAACTGAAG
Source organism: Anania fuscalis (assembly GCA_950371115.1). Taxonomy (NCBI): domain Eukaryota; kingdom Metazoa; phylum Arthropoda; class Insecta; order Lepidoptera; family Crambidae; genus Anania; species Anania fuscalis. The sequence continues at coordinate 3,401,949 of OX493328.1, read as the reverse complement.
TGGCCTTAAGTCCCTCCAAACAAGGAAAACCAAAACTGATGGCCTTAAAACTGGCTATTTTTCGTCTATTAACCATTTACTCAATAGCGGCGGGTCGGCGGGCTTAGTTCAGTCCATCTATCTCGATTATTACAAGGCCCGGTAAGCCCGGTATACTTTATGGGCCTAGAAAGCTATGAATTTTACGCCCGTGCGTTTGTAGGGTTAAATAAGGTAGCGTGTATTGACACTGCTCATAAAGTTAATGTCTTTGATTAATAGCAGAAGGTTTCTCGGCTATGTCATATTTAAATACATTGTATTTTTTTTTAATATTGGACAACATTACATACTTTGCTCTGATCCTAAGGTAAGTAGCGAAAGCACTTGTGTGATAGAAATCAGAAACAACGATGGTACCAAAACACCCAGACTCGAGACAATATAGAAAAAATCGTTTTCTACATTGACCCACCGGGGATCGAACCCGGAATCTCAGAGATGGCAACCATATAGTCCGGCGTGCTTGCCTCTCGGCTACGGACGTAATTTATTTAATAATACCTACAAACTTTTACATTTACAACATGAGTAGTAAATGTCATTTTCGGTTCGAAAATTGCTAGTAAACAAGCTATCTGCAAGTCGATAAACAATTTGTTAAACGTAACTGACAATATTGCTGCAAAAGTTGGCGACCACCTTTGTGTTGTACCGACTTATCTTCGGGAATAAATCTCCTACGTACAACTCGACCACAAAAACTAGAGCCCTGAGACTATGCTGTAGTGATGGGAATCGAGTGTGCTTTACTCGAGTAAGTGACAACGCAAAAATTGTATTCGAGCAAAAAAAATGAATTCATGTTTACTCGTACTCCAGTTGCTCGCTCGCTCCCTGTAAAATTTGGACCTGCATCTGAAAATTTAAAAAAAATTAACTGCAAAAAAATAACAAATTCTCTATATATATTTTTTTTAAACCATTATAACCTATTTTTTATCTACATTTATAAAAAAGGAGGTGACTTGAGTGAGACAAGGGTCGAGTGGATCTAGAATCTCTCGAGTGTCTATGGGCTACCAAAAAATATAAATACAGCCAACGTCGCCGCTACCAATACAATTTATAAAGCTCCATAGAGAGCTTATCTATACATATAATAAAACTGTAGAGAGGGTAAATTCTGTACATTGAAGATAATAATAAAAAATACTACTAGGGGTCTTCATATATGACCAACAGAAGCCAAAAATATGGTTTCTGAAATTTTTGTCAGTCTTTCTGTCTGTTGTTCGCCTTTCACGCAAAAACTACTGGACGGATTTTGATGAAACTTTTTTTGTTATATAGCTATAAGTCCTCGGCAGCATATAGGCTATAATTTATTTTGAAGGTCTGAATACCTAATGTGTAACACCAGTGGCCCCTCTAATTTTTAATACAAATTTTTATAGCGCCTAAGGAAAGAAAGAAGAAAAGTTGGTCATCGTCATCAGCACTTAATGTTGACGTAAAGAAAAACTAGGGTCTGGTCTACCTGATGTGGAACCCTAGCAGACCAGCTAAACTTTGAGAGCTACTAAAATAACGTCTAAGGAAAGGTTGTTCAGCATAATGAGCTCATGCTGAACACGAAATGCATGCGCGAACGAAGTCGCGGGCACAGCTTTACAGAATAAGATCTGGGCGGTAACCACGAACTCTTAAAACAATCTCAAATATGTCAAACATTATCAAATCTGTCAAATTTTGTATGTAATGACGTACCAAAATTGACAGATTTGACAGCTTTAAGATTGTTTTAAGAGTTCATGGTTACCTCGCTGGATTAACTTAAATAATACTTTATACCGGTTTAATGTTCCTGTGGGATATATATATATGCTATCTATACCAAACATCCTGTAGTTCACGCAAACGAAGTTGCAGGCACAGCTCGTATAAGAATATGATAAAGAATATCTCAACTAGTGCCCACTTAGCTTCGCAACCTATTCGGCAATTTAAAAAAAAAATGGTGGCGACTGGTGTTTGAATGAAATACGAGCCCATCTAGTAAAACGCCTACTCGAGTCCCCACGTGGGACGACATGAGCTCTATTTTCTTTGAGCGGACTTTTTCCTTGGTCGAGTGAAGACCACGCCTTGGAAAACGTAGTGTAGGACCGACGACCTTAGGAAGATGGCTGGCAGTGGATGGATGAAAAAACCGGATCGTGTTCTTTGGCACTCTTTGGGAGGTTTACGTCCAGCAGTGGACTGCAATAGGCTGAATAGATAGGACTCAAAGTCCTAGTCGCATCACTACGTGACGTCGCAGTATAAACCGTATGACACGGCTTGCCTGTCGCGGCTCTAATATCCGTGGTCGTGTAGTACGTCGCGGGTTAAATGGGGCAATAAATAAACCTTCTTAAACACTTACCGCGATACTATCGCGAAACTGGGTTACGGCTAAACTTTAAAATGTATTTTAGGCGCGAACATGTTCTAGAATAACTAGGCGTGAAATTGTAACGCTTGAAATGTTGATGTTACAGAAAAGGTTAGGTTTAGCCAGACGTAGTTTATGGTAAGGTCAGTAAGCCCAATATATTTACAAATATAATACTAAAAATATTTTTGTTTTGCAGTCATAACAGACCCCACTGTGCCACATAGTATCTAGGGCCCCCAGTACAAATTGATACTATGTGGTTTAGGCATACATACTCGACCACGCGGACTCAGTGCGGATTTGGGATTTATTTGGTGGTTTGGGCTATACAGCGTGAGCCTAGTGCAGATTTATACAATGATGTGGTTTGGGCTATACATACTCCTCCACGCGGACCATGTGCGTATTGATACTATGAGGTGGTTTGGGCCATACTCCACCACGCGGGCCCAGTGCAAATTGACACTATAAAGTGGTTTGGGCCATACTTTACTACGTGGGCCCAGTGTAGATTAATACTATGAGGTGGTTTGGGCCATACTCCACAGAGCGGGCCCAGTGCAGATTGATACTATGAGGTGGTTCGAGCCATACTTTAGCACGCGGTCCCAGTGTAGATTGATACTATGAGGTGGTTTGGGCCATATTCCACCATGCGGGCCCAGTGCAGATTGACACATGAGGTGGTTTGGGCCATACTCCACAGAGCGGGCCCAGTGCAGATTGACACTTTGAGGTGGCTTGGGTAATACTCTACAGAGCGGGCTCAGTGCAGATTGACACTTTGAGGTAGTTTGGGCCATACTCCATAGCGCGGGCCCAGTACAGTTTGATACATTTCAGGTGGTTTGGGCCATACTTTACCACGTGAGCCCAGTGTAGATTGATACTATGAGGTGGTTTAGGCCATGATCCACAGAGCGGGCCCAGTGCAAATAGAAACAAAGATCAAAGAGTACAAATAAATCAGACTAAAACAATCCAAAAAATTGCAGCGGTTAAATGGAAAACAATAATAAACAACCTGGAGCCAATCTCTAAGAAATAATGAGCCGCCTGCCTTTAATGAACGGAATAAAAGCGGCCGATGTTATGAATTCATAAAGCGCTTCGAAGCTATTTCATTTGCCCGAGGCTTATTTCTTTGCACTTGTAATACACGGGTGAGAATTGTTCATTTGCTGACTCTTCGATAAATTTATAAACAACCCAAAATCGTTGCTCCTTAGCTGATGGTATCTTTAGTATGCGCAAAAAAACAACGCATTTTGGAGAGTCACACAAAAGATTTGCAATCTTCACCCTCGTAAAATCGTTGGCACAGTATATATTACACATTTAAGGTTGTGTTGCGAAAAATATTTGTTATTGCTACATCATGTAAAGCAAGAAAATTAACGTTACTTTTAAACAACCTTCATTGTCTTAACTTATTTATTTAATAAAAAAATCAAGTTAACCAAATAATTGAAAAATAACCGTGTATTCAGTAAAGAAAAGATATTTTCGAACTTATTAACTATTTCTTGTTAATATTGTCAACGCATTACAGGCTATATTTCTTCTCAGGCGGCGGCCCCACCTGCAATTCCCCCACGTATAATTCACCTACTTTATTTCGCTCAGCGTTTTACATCTGTCAAAAGTTGAGACGTGTTTACCCCGGTATATAAACAGGTACGGTTAATGCCTTAACATTGAGCACATGGCTCAAGAAAGTGCTCAGCTGAACGGGTTTAAGGGATTTCTTAGAGAACTTGTAAATTGAATCTTAGCGTGCCTATTTCGAGAGGAAAATATTGCAATTTTATTCTGAGTTGGATTTTTTTTAATGGAGAAACAAGCTACTATTTTACGGAAGGAAGGAACGCATACAGTGTAGTACCTACTTTAATTATTTGACTGACATTTTTCAGGTTTGAAGCGTAAATACGTAGGTTTTTTAATAAAACTAAATTACATAATAATATAACCTATTTACATAATCCCATTATTTAAACATTGCTTACCGTATTACTTTGAACACTAGTTTACAGCTGGAATTACTGGAATTAGTAACAATGTTTAGGATTATGAAATTTCCTGTATGAAACTGTATTACCCCAAATGACAAATAAATATGGTACCTCCGTAATGCTAATATTTATTTGTCTATGATAGGTAATACCATAAAGGTAATATACCTACGGAATAGAGGAACAAACGCGAGCTGTCAAACGAAACCGAAATTGGAAAACATTTGTGTGTGTAAAATTGTTTATGTATGCGTGTCAGTGATGTATACAATTACACATTAATATCGATATCGATCATACTTATTAGTTACAGTCATAAATTTATTAAAACTAAAATAGGATGGGAAGGGATTTAGAATGGCTGAAAATACGACCCAGGGTGAACAAGTGAAGTAATAATATTTAAGGAAAAAACAGAAGATATTTTAATCATTTTTTTATCAATGCTTTAAAGGTACCTTCTTATATCATTTCTCACTGCCCTCGGAAAATAGAATTTTGTTTAAATAATTTCGTAAAGTACGCTTTGATACATTTTTCAATTGTGTTTCGTACCTCAATCTTAACGGTAAATATGTTTCAATTATACATTTTATATTGAGATATCTGTGACTTATAAGTGGATCTTGCTCAAAAGACTGGGAAATCAAGGAACCAAAATAATTTCCAAAATCAGTACGACTAATAATATTTCGAACGTTCTTATCAAATTTCTTTTTCAGTACATTTAAATTTCTTTTTATCAAAATGTGTTTTTTTTTTCCTCTAAAATATTTTTCACACTATGCGCTGGATGCAGGCCGCTTCCAACCGGCCGATCTGGAAGTCACTGGGGGAGGCCCATTTAGCAGTGGATGTCCTGTGGCTGAAATGATGATGATGATGATGATGAAGCAAACATTTATTACATTTAAATGAAACTACTTTTACGGATTATTTCCGTAAATAATCCGTAAAAGTAGTTTCATTTAAATGTATCGTGTTCGCGTAAATAAAAGACAACAGTACATTTATTACATCTTCAGAAGAAGAGATTTAAAACCTCTATACAATACTTGATACAATATCTCTATAAACTTAGGACGATACTATGCGTCTAAGCTTTATGTTGACCTGTGAAAAAGAAAAAAAATGAGTAGCTAGCAAAGGTAGCTAGCTAGCAGTGAGCGTAGCTAGCATGCCACGACAGCGGCAGGCGAGCACTAAATTAAAATATTAGTTGAAAATTTGTATCTTTCAAATTTCTAAAATATATGAAAACAAATATTAATATAAACCAGGTGTATTATTAGTAATATTATGAATTTTAAGTTTTGATCATAAGTTTTTTATGTATTTATATTATGTATTTTTACCCAGATTGATCATCACGATGTAAAATGGTATGAGAAATATTTTCGGACTTCCAATAATACAAATTAAAAAGTTATGATAGTAAAAGGCTCACCCAACTTATAAATATACCTACTTAATTGCTTTTGAAAAACTGTAGGTATATGGTGCTAATTATCAGCAGAAGAATAGTATTGATTTTATTTAAGCTTACTGGAACAAACTTAGTTGAAATTGCAGATTTCATCAAAAATAGTTGCGCTCCTCGTTTTGTGTCTTGAAAATTTTATCCTCAAAATGCTTGCTGCATATACATGAATGTTTTTTAGGAATCCAGTTTGGACGAACAATTATTTTAAGCCATAATATTCCTGGTGAATAAGTAGAAAATCTGAAAGATACATGAATAACCCACGAAAGTACCTAATTTTAATATTATAACAGCTCTTAATAGCCATGTAATTAGAAAATAAATTATTCTATTCTATTCTTAAGAAGGTATGTGTAGTAGAAAGTGCCTAATATTCCAGCAATCAAAAACTTATACCTATGTAAAGGCTAAGTATCTTATGTGGGATTACATTTCCAGATAATTCATAACTAAACTTCATAAAGGTACTTTTAACAACAGTAATTTAAAACATAAAATTAATTTTCGTCTACCGCGTGATACCTAGACAGTGGAAACGAAATATCGATAACTTGATGCAGCCCTAGTGTAAAACGAAAATTATTTCTTTACACATGATATTCGTTAATTCTGCATTAAGAGTATCCAATCTTTGCTTCTTACATAAATAAATGGTTTTAGAAGAGAACTATCATACTAAACACTTAAAATTTCAAGCGATTAAGCAAAAATAAATCCAAAGTTATGAGGTGTCGACTTAGATTAATTTACCTGAGAAATGAATATTTTGCGGGGTTAAGTCGTTGTGTGGTACTACAATCAATCACTGAACAAGTCACCATATTTATGAAGCGCTATTTCTCAATAACATTCACGATGTGAAGTAAAAACAGGAAAATTTACAGAGCCCGAATTCTCAGCGTGCCGCTAAGTGCCGCCAGCTGTCAAACAGTTGCCAAAAAACGGTTCTGCTATGACGCATCACGCATCTCTTTTTATCATACAGTGTTGCTGCTAGTAGCATCTCGCTAGCTCAGCCGTTTGTTCCTCTATTCCTGTATATTAACTTTATGGGTAATACTGATGATGTAGTCGCGATTAGTTTTGATTCAGAATACAGCGGGTCTAAAACGGCCACATTGGATGTTTCATTTTGAATCTGATTCATTTAGTGAAATGTAACGGAAATGATTTGCAAACCCTAAAACGGCCACATTAATAAATGAATCATATGCAATTCATTTCATCAAATGGATCATATTTGATGACGTTAAAAAAATATAGTGACGCGTCCAATCTTACTTTACGGTTTTTGTGAAAATGAATGTTTTTAACAACACAAAGGAACAAAATGTTTCAAAATACTCAAGTTTTGTGTGTTCTACAAATATAAATACAAAATAATAATAAAAATAGCATTAAAATGGTGGTTCACCAATTTGACATTTAATATGAATTACTCTTTTCATAATAAGTGGACCATATTACGAATCTCCATACAAAACTGTCAAATTAGATGAACTGCAAATATGAAATGTTCGAGGCTCATTTTATGATTTATCAAATAACATTTCATTTTAAGATTTGCTAAATGAAACATATTATGAACGGAATATGAAACATCCAATGCGGCCGTTTTAGACCCGCAGATCACAAATTAATTTTATCACTGTAGTTAAACCTCTTTATGTTCTTTTTAGATGAAACAAATGGATATTTTATTGAAACAGCAAAAACCACCGTTTCGGTAATACGAACAATTTGTTGCGTGATTTCAAATAACCCCACAAAACCTCAGGGGGTTTTCAAATAGGAAAAGGGTGTCTTTGATAGATTGATTTTGCATCCGTTCCTCACCCAAGTTTTGATTTGAACTGACTTTTGTCTCAGTTATATTACATAAAATAAAAGTTTTATGTGGCAGTGGTAAAAAAGCGGGAGACAGAAATTGAAGTCGAATCATTTGATTGTTTCTACCCTACTGACTGACCCGGTGTTAAAGTGTTGACCTACTGGTTGATCTAATTGAACTGTGTACTAATACTTTAGGGGTATATGTGTAAATAAAACCATCGTAAGTACTTGAACTAAGCAGGAAGATGATATATTCAAAAATCTTTCGACCATATAATATCATTGAATAACTTTACTTGCGCTAACTAACACGAGACAACAATCTGTTGTCAATTTCGTAAACTAATTTTAAACATATGAGTTCTTATTGAAATTACCAACACTAGTTACTTGCGCGGTTTAAGTAAAGACAGCGCCATCCATTGACATTTTACCTTACTAATTAATGTAGTCATTAACATTTCCGCCCACCAAGGACATTTAGTGACAAAATGTCCTTTAACAAAAACATTCGGCAATCCGCCCACCGTGACATACAATTTGGTCCGCGGTGATCAAATTTAAACAAACTTAAATAACAAACACAACTTGAAACAAGTATTAAATAAACTGTACACATAAAGTAATTTGACATTAGTCATCATGGGTTGGCAGTACACACAATTTAGAGGTAGGTCTCTTAACAGTAGTGGACTTTACTTTAATAGTGACCACACGGGTAACGTTATCACTACCTGGGTGCTTTTCTACTATTCGTCCCATTAACCAACGACTAGGTGGCAGGTCATCCTCTTTTATGAGAACTATGTCACCTACTTGTGGCTCAGGTACCTGATAATTCCATTTATGCCTATTTATCAAGTTAGACAGATACTCTGTAGACCAACGATTCCAAAAAGATTGAAGCATTCGCTGAACTATTTGCCAACGGGTCAGTGAGCTGATATTAGACTGTTCATAGCTAGCTACATCAGGCACCGCTAGCAATGGTCCTCCAATAAGAAAATGCCCCGGAGTTAAGGGTCGCGGATCATTTGGATCCGAACTATCCACGGTGAGTGGTCGCGAGTTCAGGCAAGCTTCTACTTGGGTCAAAAACGTACACATTTCCTCGAAAGTGAGAGTTGTCTCGCCTACTACACGTTTCAGGTGAAATTTTGTAGATTTAACACCAGCCTCCCATAATCCACCGAAATTAGGCGAGTGGGGAGGTATGAACTTCCATTCTGTCCCATGGTTTTCCAAATATGCCGCAATATCATCTTGAATGTCATTCAATTCCTTCAATTCCTTTGAAGCACCAACAAATGTGGTACCATTATCGCTCCACAGTTGAGCACATTGGCCACGCCGAGACACAAATCTTCTAAACGCTGCTATAAACGCTTGTGAACTCATATCGCTCACGACTTCTAAATGGATGGCTCGAGTAGCCATGCAAACGAATAGACAAATGTAGCCTTTATAGGATCGGTTACCTCGTCCCTTTGTTGTCCTTATTTTTATCGGGCCAGCATAGTCTACTCCACTATGCAAAAATGCTCTGGCAGGCGTACATCTTACTGTAGGTAGAGATCCCATGAATTGGTTCTGAACTTTTGCGTTTTGTCTCACGCATGCCACGCATTTACGAATGTGTTGCTTGACTAGATTTTTGACACCTATTATCCAGTATACTTCTCTTAAATAATTAATCATTAACTGGACTCCACCATGCAAAGTGTTCTTGTGTGCATCTGCGATCAACAGTTTTGTGAAATATGAGGTGTGAGGTAATATAATAGGATGTTTGGTCTCTTCCGGTAACTTTGACTTTTGTAGTCTGCCACTCACTCGCATTATTCCCTTGTCATCTAGATACGGACATAATGATTTCAATTTTGAACTTTTAGATTGTAAACAACCTTTGGCCTGCAACTGTAAATATTCTTCGTTGAACTCTTCCTTCTGCACTTTCTTAACACAGCAAATCAACGCGTTCTCTATTTCTATTTTAGACAAGTAAGTTGTATGCTTCTCATCCCGTTTGTAAAATCGTCTACAATAAGCAATCACTCTAAGCAATCGCTGTAAGGAAGAAAAGCGTTGCAATAAAGTGTCTTCGGTCATTGCATTAAAATGTGACTTAACGGCTTCTTCCAGGTTAACTTTTAAGTCTTTTGGTCTATTGTATGGTACATTTTGTTCTCGAAGAAACTTTGGACCGTAAAACCAAAGCTCATTCGTCGCAAGTGCGTCCGGTTGAACACCTCGAGATGCACAATCGGCTGGATTTTCTTTGGTCGACACGTGAAACCACTGTGATGAATCTAATGTTGTTAAAATCTCTGAGACTCTATTCGCTACGAAAGTCTTCCATCTACTGGGATGGCTATTCAACCACGCCAAAACCACTGTTGAATCCGTCCAGGCCTTAATGTTTTTCTTGGGTACGTTTACTACTTCGACAACTTCAGCCAACAGTCGTGTTAGAAGAGTAGAGCCACATAATTCTAATCGAGGAATGCTGATCTGCTTAATAGGTGACACTCTTGTCTTGGCTGCCAACAAAGACACGTGCACATTCCCTTTTGCATCTACTACTCGTAAGTAAACAACTGCTGCGTAGGCTAACTTGGATGCATCACAAAACCCATGTAATTCGCGAGTGTCTTCTGTGCCCGCAGTACCCAACCATCGAGGAACCCGAACCGAACTGACTTGACATAACACATCACGGTAAGTAAACCATTCACGTTTTAATTCTTCCGGTATTGGTTCATCCCAAGTTATTCCAGCAAGCCATAATTTTTGGATAAACATTTTTGCTATTATGATGCTAGGAGCTAACCATCCTAGTGGATCATATAATCGTGCTTAGGGTATATTATGTTTTTGAGCCATTATTTTGCGATAAAGTATAAAAAATTGCAAAAATTATCTTTTAGGATTTAGAGTTGAACTTTCACCTCGAATAACTTTTGAAAGAGTCGACTTAGCAAAAAATCACATCAGACCTTTTTTGTAGATCGTTAAATTCCCTACAAGAATAAGTTTTCGCTTTACCTAGATAATTATTCGTTCAAACGCATTAAAAATCGAAAGAAAATAAAATAAAAATCCTGTGTTATTTAAATGGGAAATTAAAAATTACGATTCGCCACCGCTTAATATTAATATTAAGAGCTTAAACTCTACCAGAATTTTTTTTTCGTCATTTCTGACAATATTTTCACGGTATCTAAGAAAAAAAAAATTAAAAGTTTTTTTTGGCCCACCCTAAATCGTGCTATTACTGATAATATAGATCTTTTTGTTTCAGGTCCAGGCGTCATCGTGGGAAGATTCACCGAGTACCTAAAATGATCTTCGCTTCTATCCCAGGTAATACCTAGAATCTTAGTTACGCTTTCTGCTTTCATATCTATTTCTTTGTCCTTTATTTTAGTATTGTTCTCTTGTTCTAGTTTGGTACACATGTCTTTTATTTTATTATTGTTCTCTTGTTCTAGTTTTGTACACATGTCTTTTATTTTATTTTTAGTTTCTGATGTGCTTTTATTTTGTGCTGTATAATTTGTATTTTGGCTTTCAATTCTTTGTATTTCTGTAAGTAAATGCTTATCATTGCTATTCCATTTTTGTAACTGAAAACCACCCTTAAACAATAGCTCTTTCATCTCCTTGTACAATGTCACTCCTTCTGTAACGTCTCTGCATCCTGTCATCAGATCATCCATGTAGAATGAACTCACTATCTTGGCGAAGCCAGTGGGAAGTTTTCGCCTTCATCTAAACTAACTTGATTTAATGCTCTGACTGCTAAATACGGAGCAGAGGCTGTTCCAAAAGTGACTGTCATTAACTCGAAATCTTGTATTTCAGCTGCAGAGTCTTCACGCCACACAATACGCTGAAAAATTGCATCTTCTTCGGCTACTCTAACTTGGCGATACATTTTCACAATATCGGCTACCAATACAATAGGATGTTCTCTCCAGCGCAACACTAAATGACGTAAATCTGCCTGAAGTTTAGGTCCTACCATTAAAGTATCGTTTAACGATATTCCGAGACTGTTTTTGCTAGAAGCATTAAATACTACTCTTACTTTTGTAGTAGTTTTATCGTTCCTAACGACAGCGTGATGCGGTAAGTAAACAGCTTCATCTTCTCGTATATCTTCCTTTTTTACAGGTCTCATGTGTCCTAACTGCAAATATTCATTTATAACTTCGATATAGCTCTTTTTTAGTTCTAAATCTTTCGATAGCCTCTTTTCTAATGCATTGAACTTTCTTACAGCTATGTTTCGCGAGTTACCACCCTTACAACTATGCTGATTCTCACGAAATGGTAACTTAACGATATAGCGACCTTCAGGTGTCCTATTTGTTGTACTTACGAAAATCTCTTCGCATTTTTGTTCTTCCTCTGTCAATATACATTTTGAACTATGAGGTTGTTCTTCTATTTCCCAAAATCGTTTCAGTGTATCGTCTTCGTTGATTTGAGCATGCATTACTGATATTTTAGGATTATCTTGGACTTTATATGACTTCTTATTCTCAGCGTTAACTGTCCCCGATACAATCCACCCTAATGTGGTATTTTGAGCAATGAGCAAGCCATCTGGGCTTTTTTGCACTCCCTCTTTCAGAATTTGGCTAAAGGCATTGGCGCCTAATAACAAATCAATCTTACTAGGAGTGTTGAACTGTGGATCAGCTAAGCACAAGTTATCTAAATCTATCCAGTTTATTGATTCTATCTGTTGCTCTGGTAAATGTGATATGATTAGATTTCTTAGAACATAGGCCTTAAGTTTGATCTGAAATTGTTGATCTATTCTAGACTGTAGAGTTATTGTGACCACATGCTTAAATGTCGTCGAACCCTTGTCTCCTAACCCAGTTACGGTTCCCCTTATCGACTCCTTTTTAAGTCGTAGTAATTGAACCGCTGCTTCCGTTATAAAACAAGCTTGCGAGCCTTGATCTATTAAGGCTCTTACTACGTGCTGTCCACAATATCCAGACTCGGCGTTTACTAAAGCGGTGGCTAGTAAAACCTGTCCATATTTAGGAACCTTTCGTGTCGACATGCATGAAACTATTGGTAAAGTACTAGTAGAAGTACTAGTACTCGCAACAGCCTCCTTTGCATCCGTTTTAACAAATTCTGGGTGTAAGAGCGAATGGTGTCGTTTGTTACAAAGTCTACAAGTAGTTGTCTTTTGGCATTCATAACTGGTATGGTTGCTACCTAAACAATTGAAACATATTCTGTTCTTAAGTACAAACTCACGCCTCTGTTCAGATTTTAGCTTTGCGAATTTTTTACAAAAACACAACTTGTGCCCGTCTGAGCAGTACTCGCAACTCATACAATTTGTATTAGTAGACAACAAAACCTTTGGCTTAGCATGAGGACCACTGCTATGGTACTGTGTAGGTTTTTTCGGGTCAATTATTTCTAGAGCTCGAAAACGATTTTCTATGAAAACTTTAAATTGGTCTAATGTTGGCAACTTATTCGACTCTACTTCTGAATTATGTAACTCCCAGTGTTTGCGCGTTTCTGGGTCAAGTTTAAAAGCAACAATATGGATAACGATAACGTCCCATGTGCTCATATCGATCTCAATATTTTTTAACGCATTCATACAGTCCATGGTGGTATCTAGTAATTCTTTTAGGCCTGATGCCGATTCATTCTGTACTCGTTTTTGCCCAAACAAACGCTTTAAAATACAATTAGCTAAGAATTTCTTATTATTGTATCGTTTTTCGAGTAGAGACCAGCATTGACTATAGTTAGCGTCCGATATAGGTGTATACCTAACCAGTTGTTCTGCCTCACCCGACAAGTGGGTTTTCAAGTAATGGAGCTTTTGAACATCATCTAAAGACTCATTTTTATGAACTAGTGATATAAACAGATCTCGAAAAGTTGTCCATTCCGAGTAAGCGCCCGAGAATGTAGGAATGGTAATGTTTGGAAGTTTTACAAATTGGCTTGGTGTGTCACAACCTTTTTTAGCTTGTGATTCTTGTTGTACTGTGAATTTACTAAGAGCTACTTTCATTAATGACTTATAAATTAAATAATCTTCTTCGGTGCTTTCGTAAACTTCAGTTGACACATAAATTGAACTAGCTAACTCATCAGGATCTGAGATCTCATACAATTTACGGTTATTTGACCTAAATGATGCCCAGTCCTTTTCTAAATTTTCTAGTCTAGCCTCGACATACTCTTCAGTGATTCTCTCTTTCGGACTCTTTTTGAAATTAGACAAACCCTTTTTAATTGAATTTTGTAAATCTGCTTGAATATATATTAATTTTTCCATTGTGAAAACACCTATCAGATAACGAAAAAATAACAAAGTTTACACAAAAAATTGCAAATTAATTTTTTTTCTTAAAATTTTCTAAGTCTTTAACACTTCTAGGGTAAATTGGGCATAGGTTCCCCGTTCCCTCGTTTTTTGGTAAACTATTCTAAGTCCTTAACTAGCATGCAAATAATTCTAAGTTACTAGAGAAATCACGAAAATATTCTAAGTCTATAAGTAAACACGAAAATATTACAAGTCTCTTCTAAATCTTGATTGCACTAAGTTTTTGAAAACGATGAAATAGAGTTTAAAATTGCTTGATAATGTTTTTTAATAAATGCACTACTTGGTCTTGACCACTTCACTAAACTGAACCTGGTTTCCTGTGATGACGTAATGTCCTGTCCACCCTGTATGTACGTCACTGCTGCCTGCCTCTCCAACTTTGGCCGCCTCCGTCACCGACTCCAACTTTGGCCGCCTTTGCCTCCAACTCCAACTTTGGCCGCCTCCGTCACCGCGTCACAGCAGGCCTCCTGTTTGTCGCTGGAACCGCACCTTATCCGCAGCAATCCACTGCGAGTGCGGGGTTGTGGTCTCTCTGACCACAGCTCAAAAATTGTCCTTTATGCCATACGGCTCCGAAGGAACTATGTTAAAGTGTTGACCTACTGGTTGATCTAATTGAACTGTGTACTAATACTTTAGGGGTATATGTGTAAATAAAACCATCGTAAGTACTTGAACTAAGCAGGAAGATGATATATTCAAAAATCTTTCGACCATATAATATCATTGAATAACTTTACTTGCGCTAACTAACACGAGACAACAATCTGTTGTCAATTTCGTAAACTAATTTTAAACATATGAGTTCTTATTGAAATTACCAACACTAGTTACTTGCGCGGTTTAAGTAAAGACAGCGCCATCCATTGACATTTTACCTTACTAATTAATGTAGTCATTAACACCCGGAAACAAATAAGTCAAGGAGATATAGAGCTTCATGCAGTTTCTAATTATTTGTATCCTGATTTAACTATTTGTTCAATTATAGCTGTTTTTAAATACCTAACCATGAACAATAAAGAATTGAAAGAGGCTACATATGCCTAAGAAGTCAAGAACAGATTACTAATAATAGGGCAGGAAGTTGTTAGAATAGAGGTCCAGAACTGAGCGTAAATAGAGGATACAGGCTACACTCTGGTGGAATTAGAAGAAGAAGAACAATCCTGAGTAGAAACACTTTACTCGTGTATTTATGCAGAAAGTTTGTTTATGACGATGAAAAACGATCCCTAAGAGAGTTATTCGCAGTTGATATCAATTCAGAAACATGAAGAAACTTAAATTATTTATAAGTGACACATCTCTGACGTATAACTTTAGAAATATTGCAAAGCGTACATGATTACTAGCTCAATATTTCCCCAGAGATGGTACGTCTGCTGCAACTAGTTTTGTTTGACGCTAAGTTTATAAAATATCTTGGAAGACATCTAACTTTACTGATTAGTTGAAAGCGTTGAACATAACTTCACTTTAACTTGTATGAGGTTTTATTACTAATTATAGCTTGCATAAAGCGTAGGAATATCGAATATCTTGATGGAATAGGAATCTTGTTGATTTTTTTTATAATGAAGAAGACTATGGCATACTTCGCCCAGCGTTGAGCATGGGATTATGTTGTGCCTTGTCTAAAGTAGTGTCCAAAGCCTTTTCTGAAGCAGAAATCGATCCCTTTCAAGTAATAATAGTGTAACTATAAAATAAGTAAAGTAGGTAGTTATAAGAAGGTTCGAGAAGCGATTATGCCGGACTTAGCGTCGCTATAACTGTAGTCCCGTGCTCATTCCCGGCACAAAATAGAACCGGCGCTATACGTAATTTGTGTTCCCGGTCTAGGTGGTGGTCATCGTTGTTTCTGATATTTTTGTCCTTTGGCTAGTTACAAGGAGTTTGACAATCTCTGTAGCCGTGAAGCGAGTATGGACTTAGCGTCGCCATAACTGCAGTCCCGTGTTCATTCCCGGTCTGGGTGTTGTGGTCGTCGTCGTAGTTACTAATTTCCGTAACACGGCTGATTTGCCTAGTTACCGTTTTACAAAGCTTTAGTTGTTAAATTATATTCGTAATAAAATTTTATCGTAAGTATAAGATAAAATTTCAGTAACAATTGTATTAGAAAATAAACTGTAAGTACTCCATAAAGAAAACTTATGTCAATGTTTGTATAGGAAATGATAATATTTTCCTCGTCTTCTTCGTTCACGAAGCGAGCACTTAATATCAGAAACAGTAGAAATGTGTTTTATCAGGGTAAAGTTCACGACGTGAGTGTTTCACAATATAATAACAAAAATAGCCTGTTAGGCATTGACGGATCTTTGTTTTATTTTTTCTACCGCTGTCTCGTTTATAAGTCGGGATACATTAAATCATAGTTGATTTGATAAGTCTAGTAGGTATTATTTATAATATTCGGAGCGATGGACTCCTGATACACTTTGTCCATGAAACCACAAATTCGCATTGCTGCTATCATGATACAGCTGAGATACAGCTTCATAACAGTCGCAAATGCACCCTATAAGTTTTTTATCACCAATAAACATTCGTACGAGTAGCGAATTAGCGAAGCGAATACGCTTGCTACTGAATCGCTTTTGTCGCATGTAACCGGTCAGTAGTAGCATTTTTCTTCACAGAATTATTGCAAAGATCTTCCTTTAAATGAATATGCTATATTACATCTAGTACTACTATCCCAATGTGCAGGTTTCTTTGAGAGTATCCCAAACCAAGCCGTTTAAATCTCCTAGCTTGCATTTTAAAAATTGATTTATTAATCTAAGTTTAGATACTTTTTAGTATTTAGTATTAGCTATTGGAAGTAACGAGTGTGGTGAAAACTAAACTGGTTATACTAACAATGACAAACTCATTTCATTATAATTAGCAGCAGTTCCTTGGTCATTGTTCTGAAAGTCAACATGGCACGACTGCATGGTCGCGACTTTGCTATATCTACAACAGAGTACCGTAGCAATGTTGAATTTTCAAGTTGTAATAATATATTTTCCTACACCATTCTATTAAGGAAGACTAGAAATCACAATTAAAATTGAATGTCAATTCATAAAAAGTGGTAATTAAAGCTATTGTATAGGTAAACGGGAAGTAACTTAATTGCATAAAAGAATTAAAGCCATTCTTCAGTCGATCTTCAGGCCAAGATTTTTAGTAACAATTAGGAATAAATAAAATTGTAGAAAAGAATCTCCTTTAGAGTCGAAAAGTGAAAAAATATTTTGACTCTACCATACATGTTTTCAGTCTGATCGACTTAGTGTGAAAGTTTTGAACATATTATTATTTATTCTTTCAACCATGCAATACATAGTTGTTGCCCTTTGAACAAGATGGCTGACCATTTATGTACTCTTAATAGATAAAGTCATTTTTAAATGATAGGAGTTTTAGGTAATGTCTAATTACTTGATTAATTACTGGCAGAAGTACTGTTTAGGTACAGTATTAGTATTTTTGGTACCATAGAATTAAACAAGATGGAAAAAGCCAAAAAACAAAAAAAAAATCAGTAAAATTGCTGCGTTCCTTTTTACTATTGCGCACCGAAAATCGTGTCTGAATTCGGGCCTTTTGCACTTTTTTAACGCTTTCAGCGATGAAATGAATATTAAAGACAGCTGTATCACTATATTCATATCAAAAAAATAACCTTTGTAACCTTTGTAGACGTGCATCAACCAGTTATGGTCGTGATAATATATTATTATTATCACAGTAGTAGTAGTAGTACGTATAATGTTAAACGTAGCCATTCCGTATATAATATTACAGAGTTTTGGATTGTAATACTACACAATATTATGCACAGATCAATCACATAAATAAGTAAGCCATACTAATCAAATGCTTGTACTATGTTGAATAGATATCGAAAAAAAAAACCATTTCTAAAAATCCATGACTTGATACAAACGCTCGTGCTTATTACACAACACAAAAATTTGCCTCTTGCGGGATCGGAACTTGCAACCAACAAAGGTTGCAGCATCCGCAGTGCGAACTACTAGAACAAATTTCACTTATTTGATTCGGATTGTACCAACTAATCAAGTTGTACGGAAAACAGCTGTTATGATTTCAGAGAAATGGTACACGTTTCACACACCATCTAACGGAGTTCGCTTAACCCTTCCGTTATGTAGAGCTTAAATTGAAAATTTCATCTTTACACGTTGTTAAATAAATCTTACAAGCTACATATTTCAACCAACGCCAAAGCGTGTTGCAGGCAGCTAAAAAATGAGCAGCGCTTCCATCAAGTAGCTTGTTTCTAGCCGGCCGCGCTGTAAACAAATGCTTTCCTATTTCATATCAGAATAATGTTTTAGCACATTCTGATAAAGATTTCTTAATCTACCCGTAGTCATAGCCGAAGGTTATTCCGTCAGTCGTCAATTTTTTTCCACTGTCTTATTACTAACTTTGGTTGTCCTTGAAACTTATCAACCAAGTACAGCTAGAAATTAATAATAGAACTTACTCTTATTAACCCCTACAATTTGGGAGGCAGATCACCTCTACGCCGTTGAAGTCATCTTCATTAAAACAGCAGCGACACGCCCCACATGTAACCTTCAGCCAAAACATACTAATAAATTTTTGACGACCTCCGTGGCCGAGAGGCTGCCGGGCGGCATGCTCGACTTTAAATGGCGCCGCCATCTCTGAGGTTCCGGGTTCGATCCCCGGTCGGGTCAATGTAGAAAACGAACTTTTCTATATTGGCTCGGGTCTGGGTGTTGTGGTACCGTCGTTGTTTCTGATTTCTATAACACAAGTGCTTTAGCTTAGGATCATAGCAATGTATGTGATGTTGTCCAATATTTATTTATTTATTAATTACCTATAAGTGCACTCGTATCTATCTATTCAGCCTATTGCAGTCCACTGCTGGACGTAAGCTTTCCCTAAAGAGCGCAAAAGAGCACGATACCCCGTTTTTTTCATCCAGCACATGCATTAAAATGAATAGATTTATCGCAAATTTCACGATAGAACGTTATCTAGAAAATGAATAGGGTGCGTTTTCATGGCTGGCAAAATGTGAAAGGTTTTCTGTATAGTTCGTTCACTTCTGGTGCTTGGTTGAACATTAAACTCCTGGCATTATGTTTAACCACTAGCCTGCTGTAAAACTAAGCTGCCTAGAGGCAATTGCGCTCGCGGGGTCTATTATATTTATGCTAGAAGCATAAAATACGGAGACTCAAAGAAGGTTCGCCGCCCTTGTAACGAACAGCAAGGATTTCGAGAGGTGATGTTAAAAACCTTTAATAAAAATCGGAAAATTTTACAACTTTGTAATAATTTTATGAACATTTTAGTTTAAAATTATATTTATTAGTTTTGTGGAGGAGCCATCTCATACAATTCTAGTCAAAATTCTTTAAAGAATACGTTGTGAAATTTGTAAGCAAAGATACCAATGGTTTGTTTAAAGGCCCGATTTACGTATTGGAATGGTAGTGGGGTAGAGATTTGCCTTGACCCCAAAAGACGATTCTCGGTTTGGGATAATCCAGAAAACTCTTTTCTTAACTTGGAATTATATAGGTATGGACTCAAACTAAATCAAATCCTTTGCGTTCAAGGCAAATATTCCTGTCATTACTTTTATCATATTGAAGCAGGAGGGCATTGGTTTGACGGTTCGCTGACTTCTTAGATAACATTTCATTTTCTCTTCAATGCTAAACAGTAACGAATAAGCAATTTTTTCTGTTATACATATGCGAAAACATGTAATTGGTGTACAGTTTTTAAATAGTAATTAATTATCTGTAAAATTATCACTGTATGTTTTCCGAATAAAATAAAATAAAACTCTGTGTCTACTTATGTGTTATTATTTATTAACAAATACTAGCACAGAGTGGCCCTACTGTATCTATGTCTTTCTACCCAGAAGGCTGCGTGCTACGTTTCGTGCTAATTCCCATTTCTCCAAATGCGGCTTGCGGTTCCCGCTGGAAAGTGCGCGAGCCGCGAAGTGATCCCGGTCGCTACATTCAAGAAAACGCTCGCAATGGCGCTTTACAAAATTAGCCGTCTTTCCTAAAGTTACGTGTAGTCTGGGAGCTAGGGTTTCATCGAGTATCGTCATCAGCAGTTATATCTCCGAAATTTATAAGATTAAGTACCATATCAGCAGATAGGAGAGCGGAATATCTAATAAACTAATAAGATTTTTTTAATTTCACTTATTAAGGTCCACTTGCACAATGATTCGTTAAATGCAATCACCAGTATATATTCTGTTTCTATCACTCTCAAATTAATGACAGAGACAGTATGATGTTTGAAATGTGTTTAGCGTTAGTTGTATTTAAGGAGTCGTTCAAGTGGACTTAGGTCCACCGCTTAAAGTGAGTATGCACCGATGGGTCATACCCATCTTGAAAGGTTGTCTGGAAAAGATTGCTTTTTAGCGATAAGACCGCCTAAATTGTACAGTTTCTGTCAATATCAAATGTAACTTCTTTGTTTCGTGTGCAATAAAGAGTATCTATCTATCTATCTATCTTTACCGTAATACTAAGGTACCTATGAGTTCCCAAGTTTTGTATTCGTAATTAAACTCGGAGATTATTTCTCAGTTTTAAGCCTGTCCCTTCGTCTATAAGGCATGGTGCCGCAGTTACAAAGTTTCTTTACCAGTTTGTAAGAAGCAGCTGCGACTTGGATATTGTCGCTATAGTCGTATATACGGATATTGCTTCATACACTACCTACGCCACTCATAGGAAATTGGTTTACTCTTTCTCGAAAATAGGTACTTTGAGAAAATGCGCAGTTTTGGGAACAAAGTAACATAGTGCGGCCTGCATTCTTGCTCGTGTTGGGCGATATGAAAGAAGGATAAAGTCTCCGTTACTTTTCTGTGAAAATACATTTTGTACATGTTTTATACTCTATATTGGAGGCTCTCTTTGTTATAAAAAAAAAACAGGCACCCAATTTTTCTGTGAAGTAACAACGTTAAAATTCGAAATACTATGGACTAGTACATGTAATATTTTTTACTATTATAGGCTGAACATCGAAATCTAAAAATTGCTTCCTAAAATCAATAAATCATAACAGCTATACACACGCACATACACAGAACACTTTAATAAGGGAAAGGGTTTTTGCGAATATTAATATTATAGGCTTATTGACGTCCTCCGTAGCCGAGAGGCGAGCACGCCGGACTATAATGGCGTCGCCATCTCTGAGGTTCCGGGTTTGATTCCCGGTCGGGTCAATGTGGAAAACGAACTTTTCTATATTGTCTCGGGTCTGGGTGTTGTGGTAACGTCGTTGTTTCTAATTTCTATAACACAAGTGATTTACCTACTCACCTTAGGATCAAAATGATGTTAATTTATTTCTTATTTTTTTTACTTTTTACCTCAGTCACTATCTCAGCCTTCAGTCGCAACCCTTTCTTCTCACAAACAAAATCAGCTAAGTAGTCCCAATGCAAAGAACGCTTGTCATAAATACCGAACTTTTATCGCCAAACAAACTTCTGTGCTTGTCTTATGTTGCCAACTCTCTCCATCCACATTATTTATGAGGGAGTAACATTTCATATTTTAGGGTTACGCCGCTTTAAATGCTAAGCAGAAAACTTTTGTTTAGTATTAAACGCGAATCAATCTCTATTGGTATAACCTTATTTTTAACCCCCGACGGAAAATTGTGTTATTACCTAAGTTTAAAGTGTGTATCTGTGTATTTGTATATCTGTCTTGTGGCATTGTAGCTCCCAAACGAATAGACCGATTTGGACATAGTTGTTTTTTGTTTGAAAAAAGTATGTCAAGCTAAAAAAAAGCTTACGAGTGTCACGGATTTTCACAAAAATATTTCTTTTTTTAAGTAAAATACTGTTGCTATTTTTATTGTAAATTGATGAAGCTATTGTACATTTTTTTGGCAATGTTTATCAATAGGTACACAAGCGCTTAACTTGTTGCAGCTTACAATTTGCTATTTTTTATTGTTCAATATAAAATAACTTTAAAAATATTATCAAAACCTGTATAATTCCACTGCTGCGTTAGTAAGAAAAAAAGTTTCCACCAAAATCTTCCACCGGCAAACGGACCTGGGAAACTTTGGCAGTGGACAGATTCCAGCACCAAAGTTTCCCAGGTCCCTGGCAGGGTTTAATATGTCACATTTGTAATTCATTTTAAATTATCATTCATTGAATAAAACTCTTTACCTACGGAAATCTCACCCCAACACAACTCGGTCCTCCATATGTGAAGCACTCCATATTCATCACACAAGCCCTTTACCACCGAGATACTCTCAGATGGCCTCTCAACGCGATCGCTGACCTACACTCATAAAATAAACATGCGGAAAGTAAAAAGTTATTTAAATTGTAATAGGATGGAAGTCCTTGGAAAATCAGAATGCTTCAATGTATTTGTATAATAAAATTTATTACGGAAATTAAACAAAAGTATACTTGACTAAGGTCAATTTGCACAATGAATCGTGCCGTTAAATGCAATTACCAGTTAATTTTTATTTTGTGGCAACCAAACCTTTGTCTGAGGTTTATTTCTGCCAATATCGAGTCATATTTTTATACGTGTTTACAATAAAACACGGGTGTTCAGTGTTTTATTGCCTTTTCTGGATTCCTTGAAGGCTACTCTTCACGTAGAACCTGGTTTCAATTGCCATCGGGTCTAAAGCAAGTTGTCTACGAGACGCATTAAGTGTCAAGTGACTTACTTGACACTTAATGCGTGTTGAATACAATCATATTTTAATGGTTCTGCATCTCTACTTATCACTTCACCAAACTTAAGAACACAAACTACACCCAACTTGCACTCTAAAGCTCTTTAAATAATAAATCAAAACCATTAAAATACACACACCGGCATATTTAGCGGAACACAAAAAAAGTCCATAATAAAAAAAAAAATGGTTTAATTTTAAAATCTACTCACTACACTTCTTTTGTTATTTAAAGTTTCATTTGTTTTAATTAAAATGAGAACACATTAAGAACACATTTTGCGAATAAAGGCTTTTTGTGAAAAATTGTACATTTTTGAACTTTTTATGTAACCGGAAAAATGAAAATTGATATTAAAATAACAATTTATTAAATTAGAAAAATGGTGATTAATATCGCGTATTTCCTCCACATGCTCTTATTAAAGTTCCTACCCGTCTAGGCATACTGAGAATGATGTTATCGATGGTCTCCTGGGATAGTCTCCGCCATTCCTCAACTACGGCGATTCGCAGTTCACCCACGTTGGCAGGAGCTGGAATTCTGGACTTAAATTTTCTTTTCAGCAAGTCCCAAACGTGCTCTATTGGGTTCATATCCGGTGATCTCGCCGGCCACTCCATAACAGTGATATTCATATCATTAAGATATGCTTGAGTTACCCGAGCGGTATGCGGCCGAGCATTATCCTGCATAAAAACAAAATCGTCACCGATATATGGGGAAAACGGTACGACATTTTCTTCTAAAACTTCTCTGATATAGCGGTCTGCAGTCAGACTCCCTCTGTCAATCACTACCAAATCTGTGCGAGCTCCCAAACAAATGCCCGCCCAAACCATTATTGATCCACCACCGTATGCATCTGTAGTTTCAAAATTTGTCTGAATGTATCGTTCTCCTTTGCGTCTGTATATTCTTTGCCTGCCGTCAATTTGATTTAAGAGAATTCTGCACTCATCACTAAACAATACCTTACTCCATTGGTTCGCGTTCCAAATTCGATGTTCCTGAGCAAAAGTCAACCTGTTTCTACGATGATTTACTTCGAGAGCCTTTGCGGGCACAAATGAACCCAAACCAGCTTCTTCGAACCTTCTTCGTACCGTACGCTCACTTACGGTTACACCCCGCACTGCTTCTAACTCATGTCGGGCTTGGACGGCCGTCAAACGGGGGTTCCTACGTACACGAAGCCGAATGAAACGATCATCCCTACTCGAAGTGCGTCTTTTTCTGCCTTGTCCTGCTCTTCTCACATAAGTACCGGTCTCCCTGAACCGTTGGATACTGCGATGGATCGTTGAAACTGGTCGACGAAGATCTCTAGATATCACTCTGTAGGTTTGACCATTTCTTCGCATTTCGAGTGCCCTGGCAATCTCCGTTGGGGCTAAGTCAGGCATAATTCAGTCCTCAACTACAAAAAGATGCGTTATTAAAAAAAAAACTAACAAAAAACAGTATTTCAATGAAATTTTAAATCAAACAGAAGGAAGAAATACTCGAAGTTCGCTCCAGATAAGGTGTAACAAAATTAAAACAATTGCATAAAATGTGATGTTCAGTTGTTTTCTTAATTTGAAATTATTGCTTTTTAAATTAAATGACGTATAAACCAGCCAGCAACCTTATATGATACTGATATCAAACCTTTTTTTAAGTTTCCGCTAAATATGCCGGTGTGTGTAGATCGACAATGCTTTTCGTTCGACTACCCTGCACCGAATCGTAAAATTGTTTAAAACATCATTCTGTTTCTGTCATTGTCAAATTACTGACAGGGACAGTATGATGTTTTAATGTGTCATATGAATTAAATGTGTTTAGCGCAAAGACATAATGTCTTTGGTTTAGCGTTAATTGTATTTAAGGAGTCATTGTGCAAGTGGACCTAAAAGTGGTTAAAATGGTGCTTTCTCTCAGATGAGTCTTCATTCCAATAGTCTAATGATAATATTAAAAATTGATCAGCGGACCTTAGGTTGGGAAACCCTGATTTATACCTATCATCATAATACATCTTTATAGAAGCAAAGAAAGTTTGCAAATATTGTTATTAAAATAATTTGAAAAAAAAAATGGTCAATTAAAAAAACAAAAGTTTTAACACTCCGTTTGATTTATAAAGCATTAAAAGAAAACCGTATCGATTGGCTGTGAATAAGTTCCGTAGCTTAACATAATTTAAAAAAAAATTGGTCGATAAAAAAACAGAAAAGTTAAATAGGTACTCAGTTTGATTTATAAAGCATTAAAATAAAACCGTACCGATTGGCTGCGTAGTTTAACAGCTATAATGATCACTCGCATTCTGCGCTAAATCTGATAAATGGGTAAGTAATGCTTTGGCGCTATTAGCCCGGTGGCATGCGATTTGATTCCGGCCGAGACTTGCCGCAATTGGCAAAAACTAATTACACGGGCGCAGAAGACGCATTCGAAGAAACTATACAGAATACTTACCCACTTAAAAAAGTTGAATCTATGAAGAAAAAGTAGCCACTGTCCACCTTACAAAGTACATAATATGTGTTTCTATATGCTCTGAATATTATTAGCTTTCCATACAACCCGACCTAAGTGGTCTTTTTTTATTCTCTTTAAAACTAGATGGCAGAGGAGTGGGAAATAACTTCACTGCATGCCACTCATATACCAACAAAGATTTGTAAATAAAAGATAATTATTTCGACGCTGACCGCTAAACCACGTCTAGTAAGGCACAGTAGGTACAAGACAGTAAATGTAACAAGACATCATCGAAGTGTTATTTTAAATTTACGAATAGCAGACCTACCTAAACATGTCCATCTGCGTTTATTCGTAATATCATAGCGAGTCTTGAAATATTTATTTTAAAATGTAGGAAAACAGGTAGGTACGTCTTTATGACTCTCTGTATTCGTTATTCTTTGTCATCGTATGCGAATGCGGACTAAGCATTACCGCTTATGGTTTCTGCTATTAGTTCATTGGACTTTTTATTATTTAAAGTAGGTACGAAGTTATTATTTGATTGATCATGCGGCAAACGATATGAATACGTGTCGTGGTAGGATTATTCATTTTATTTGGGTTCCGTACCCAAAGGGTAAAACGGGACCCTATTACTAAGGCTCCGCTGTCCGTCTGTCCGTCTGTCCGTCTGTCCGTCTGTCCGTCTGTCCGTCTGTCCGTCTGTCCGTCTGTCCGTCTGTCCGTCTGTCCGTCTGTCCGTCTGTCCGTCTGTCCGTCTGTCCGTCTGTCCGTCTGTCCGTCTGTCCGTCTGTCCGTCTGTCCGTCTGTCCGTCTGTCCGTCTGTCCGTCTGTCCGTCTGTCCGTCTGTCCGTCTGTCCGTCTGTCCGTCTGTCCGTCTGTCCGTCTGTCCGTCTGTCCGTCTGTCCGTCTGTCCGTCTGTCCGTCTGTCCGTCTGTCCGTCTGTCCGTCTGTCCGTCTGTCCGTCTGTCCGTCTGTCCGTCTGTCCGTCTGTCCGTCTGTCCGTCTGTCCGTCTGTCCGTCTGTCCGTCTGTCCGTCTGTCCGTCTGTCCGTCTGTCCGTCTGTCCGTCTGTCCGTCTGTCCGTCTGTCCGTCTGTCCGTCTGTCCGTCTGTCCGTCTGTCCGTCTGTCCGTCTGTCCGTCTGTCCGTCTGTCCGTCTGTCACTAGGCTGTATCTCATGAACCGTGATAGTTAGAGAGTTAAAATCAACAACTCCCAACTCCAAGCTCCCATAAAACAAACGTGATTTTGCTCGGCTCTATAGATAATGATGCGGAACCCTTCGTGCGCGAGTCCATTTCGCACTTGGCCGGTTTTTAAATTTGCGGAGGAATTACAAAATTTAAAATATTATAGTATTGAAATAAATCAAATCGAGTATTTCAGTACCCAGCACAAAAACATAAAAAAACCGAAGTCATTTAAAAAGGGATACTTTGAAATCATAATAAGTTGTAAACAAAAGAGGCACAACTAGACGTAGACAAGGCACAACGACTTAAATCTAAAAAAAAAAACGAAAGAAAACCAATGAATATACGTAATTATAGCTCATTCTGGTTTCCATTTCTATTATGAAATATAACGCTACGAATATTCATTATAACGAAAATGTTTTACAGCAGAAAAAAATGGTCTTTTTACAAGGAGCGTTGTATAATTAGCTGGCCGCCCCTTCCGAAATAAGGGAATTATATTGTAAATTCCTTTTATTTGGGTTCGTTAGTTTAGACCCGAGGAGTTTCGGTATTATATATATAATTTAAGGGTTAACCTAAGCTTTATAAAAGGAATGCTTGTAGATGCGGCATTAGAAGTTTCTTTCTTTTTTAATTTACAAAATATTCTACGTACAAAAATAATTGTGTGGTTTAGGGATCTGTTTGCGTTAAATATTAAGCTTTAGTTACTGAATAAGAAAAAAGCTGTGTAACAAACTTAAAATTATAATTAATAATATTGGCAGTTAAAATTATAAGTAATCACTGCAAAGAAATGACAATCGTTATAAAGTGAAATGTCTATAAGAACTACAAGGAATGCGATACAAAAAAATAAAGCCTGAACAGTAATGCTCAGAAAAATAAACAAATACACTGGTTAAATTTAAGATGTTACTAATTACTATTACAAAACAATTATTGCGCGAAAAAAATTAAAAAAACAACCAATAAATAAAAACTTTTTGTTATCATAGTTATCAAATTTATTACGTCCATAACACCCAAATAAATCCACTTCAGCTACTAAAATAACAAAAGAAGGTTCGTAAATGCAGATAGAACAATTAAAAAGCAAAAGGTAATGTTTGTCTAAAATCATATCTACAATCGCGCACATAATCTTAAGCTTAAAGATTGTTGTTAATAACAATATCAATGATGAGGATTAGGCGTCTTAAAACAGTATCTGAATTTTTTATTACACTCGTTGGGAAAAGATACGAAATTCATATAAAAACGCTCACCGAACACCACTTAAGCATAGTTTGGTTAAATCCAACGAAAAACAGGTACGTTGAATTATAAGATTTTTATTTTATTTATTTATTTATTGATCTCTCCTTTATTCTTCCTTGACGAAATCCAATTCCATGTGAGCCGAAGAAAGTCCTTATTCTTCTATAATCTGATAGTCTTTTAGTTCGTAATGATTAACGTTTTCAAAATTCTTACAACATTTTATTGGTTCATAAAAACAGCAAATCTTCAAAAGGTCACATTGAAATTTGAGGTCTACTTTACGAAAGATCTGTTTTACAATATAAGTATTTATTTTGCAGCAGTTATGAAGTTCTTGTTAATCGCCACTGCTGTAGCCGCCGTTGCCGTCGCTGGCCCCACCCGCCAGTACCAGCCCATCTTCGCTGAGCCTGCCTTCATCCTCGATGGACAGTATAAGCCAATCCATGTTGGCCCCGCCATCATTGGTGATGATCAGTTCCAGCCAATCCACGTTGAGCCCGTTATTATTGGAGAGCCCTCTGTAGTCCCTTCTCCCATCATCATTGATGACAGTCAGTTCCAGCCAATCCACGTTGGCCCCGCCATCATCGAAGAGCCCTCTATAGCCCCATCCCCCATCATCATTGATGACGGTCAGTTCCAGCCAATCCACGTTGGACCTGCTATCCTCCCCGAAAAACCCGTACTCGTACCTTCCCCCATCATCATCGAAGATGGTCAATACCAACCCCAGCCTCCCCAAGTTGAACCTGTTATCATCGACGCCCCCGTCGAGATTCCCACCAACACTCCTCTTGTTCAGATCATCCTGAACATCAGAAGTAGCTCTCAAGTTACTCCTGGAGCCGTCAACATTGTCGACGAGGCTGAGGACCACGTTCTTCCCGAAAATGTGGTCGTTGTTGACAAGCCCGAGGTTGGTCCTGCACCCATTACTATTGTTGACCAACCCGAGTTTGTCCCAGAGGCAATCGTTATTGTTGACGAGGCTGAGGACCACGTTCTTCCCGACAATGTGGTCGTTGTTGACCCACCCTCAGTGGTCCCTGAGCCTATTATCATTGTTGACCAACCCTCAGTGGTTCCTGAGCCCATCATCATTGTCGACCAGCCCCCGGTTGTCCCCGCGCCCGTCAACATCCCTGATACCCTCAACTGAATGAATGAGAGAGTCAAAGGATTCGAACATTAAACATCAGTAGTTCGGAGAGGATTATTTTTTAATAAAAATCTGGTAAATGTAAAGAGTTTTTGTTCCATAACTATGGTTCCGTCCAACTACTTGTACTTAATTTCATTATGAGACTGCAGACGTGTCTCACGATCAAGAGTAGAAAACTTGTCTAAATATTAATTAAAACGTTTTATTATGTTACTAGAAACCATATAACATTGACATCTTAAAAAATGAAATCAACGATATTATAATATTTCCAAAAAAAAATTTAAAAAGTTTTTAATTATTAAATGTTATTATAGCTCTGGTGCATCTTCGCTGATAATACATAATATATAGATTACACAATATAATTATTTTCCGTTTTCTATTTTAATAATAAATTGAAATTATTTTTTAATAAATAAATGCGTTTATCCTCTCCTGGCTCCTAAGTTGCGTGGCCGACAGGGTCCATAACACTGGGCCCTAACCTGTTAAAACAATCACAAATCTGTCAAACATTATCATTTCTGTCAAATTTTGTATGAAATGACGTACCAAAATTGACAGATTTGACAACTTTGAGATTGTTTTAAGAGTTCATGGTTATGGCCCTGGTCTCAAATTGTTTTGTAACATCTATATACAATATGGTTTTGCAAAAATTATTGAGTATTGAAGTATTGTACATAATTATTAGATAAATATTTCTAAAATATCAAACAAACAAAAAAACTATTCTATTCTAAAATCGCTGTTGAATCTGAAACAATTGAAGCGTTATAAGACAACAAAGAGAAACCTTTTAGCACCGGCTCGAGCCTCTTCCTATTACTCTTACTGAGAAATAATTATCTGACAAAACACACATCTCGATAAATTAAGAGGATGGAGTAATTGACACTAAGTCGATATTAAGCCATGGCAATTGAAAGCAATTTATACACAGGACGTTTTTAATACGCATATTGGATACCGTTATATCTGCACTACCAATTTTTTAGGGTTCGGTACCCAAAGGGTATAACGGGACCCTATTACTAAGACTCCACTGTCCGTCTGTCTGTCTGTATGTCTGTCTGTATGCCTGTCTGTCTGTCCGCCCGTCACCAGGCTGTATCTCATGAACCGTGATAGTAAGACCGTTGAAATTTTCACAGATGATGTATTTCTGTTGCCGCTATAACAACAACTAAAAACCGGAAAAAAAATATTTAAGGGGGCTCCCATACAACAAACGTGATTTTTATTGCTCGTTTTTATAGAAAATTGTGCGGAATCCATCGTGCGCGAGTGCGACTTGCACTTTGCCGGTTTTTTTTAAATGTTCATTTTGTTACTACTTTGTGCCAAGCATCTTGAAAAGGTAAAAGTTGTTTATACCAGAAGAGGTGTTTATTTGCGTCCTAGGCCATAACCATGAACTCTTAAAACAATATCAAAGTTGTCAAATCTGTCAATTTTGGTACGTCATTTCATACAAAATTTGACAGAAATGATAATGTTTGACAGATTTGAGATTGTTTTAAGAGTTCGTGGTTACCGCCCTGTTCTATAAAAATCCTTACTGCGTAAACAAAGTCGAAGCATTGGTTCGTTGTTCTATCTTGGTTTGTCGGGGATTCTCTAACACTAAATTGTTTTACAAATGTCCTTAAAATCTTACTCGATTGTTGCAGCCGACGAACAGTCGTGCAAACGAATATCGGCTAAAGTGTCAGACCTTGTAACTCCAAATATCAAATTTTGCGTCACAAAAAACTTCACCACGAAAAACTTTGTATGAAGGTTTGTTTTGATGTTAAATATTTCAAGTTATCAAAGTTATTAGAAATAATATTCCGAAATGAATATCAAGCAAAAATTGTTGTTGCTGGTTTGATGTCTGTTTGGTGAAAATACCAACATGATATTGATTTCTACGCTTAGTAAAAAAAAATCTAAATAAAACCTCGATATGGTACACATTTCATGCTCCTTAAATTATCAATAACCCTATGCAGGATTGGAAGTATTGGAACCCGTGACCGCTGGTCTCGCTGGGTCCTGTTAGACCGAACTTTTCTTAATCAGGATTATAAGTAAGTTTGACCCAGAGTAACCCAATTGGTTTGAGCGAAAAACGAGCGTGTCACACGAGCAAGCAAAGAGGAGCTTATACAAATAACGCCCAATCTGCAAAAGCCCTTAAGCCTCTTCGCAGAACTAAAATGGTTCGGTAAGCATTAGACGTAATCGTATTAATGAAAATATACAAACACTTGTATAAGATAATTGTAATGGGAATTTGGTAGCGCGTTTAGTAGGTAGTGTAAACTCGAATACAGTAATTTGGCAGGTCGTTGTTCTACAGCCCATGGGTGAATCCATAGATATTAGAGTAAAATGGATACGTTAAAAGTACAGTAAACGGTTAACAAGGACATTCTTATGTATGTTGCTTTTTAATGACAATAAGTTACCTTTACTGTCGTGATATTTTTTTATGCCAACTTCACAGTCTGGAAACTGAGAAATCTGAAAAACAAGTTTACTCGCATTAAATCGAAAATTAAGTAATTGTATATTGTGAACAAGTTTATATAATGAAAA
This sequence comes from Anania fuscalis, assembly GCA_950371115.1. Classification (NCBI taxonomy): domain Eukaryota; kingdom Metazoa; phylum Arthropoda; class Insecta; order Lepidoptera; family Crambidae; genus Anania; species Anania fuscalis. Next base: position 3,370,331 of record OX493328.1, on the reverse strand, counting down.
ATAAGGAAACGGTCGTTTTAAATATGTCATCATCATCATCATCATTTAAGCCACAGGACGTCCACTGCTGAACATTGGCCTCCCCCAGTGACTCCTAGATCGGCCGGTTGGAAGCATCCAGCGTCGTCCTCCAACCTTTACCAGGTTGTCTGCTCAAATATTAAATATGTAACCTATTTAAAACAATTTCATATCATAATATCACTTCAACATATTCCTTATTATCACAGAGTTAATATTATACTACTTACAGTAGGTGGTTTGGTGTTCTGTGTTGTGTGTATCCCTAAATCGAAAAATAGTATAAGTAACCCTAAAGTAATTTTGAAGGACCTATTCAACGATACCACACACGATGTGGTAGACGATGAAAAAAAATATGCTCACGTTACTAGTATGGGAGCTACCCTAAAAAAAAAAAAAAAACAAATTGTTCTACCACTTTGTCGGCAAGCTAGATATACATATTTCCACAAAGTAACAGCTCTCTAGGGTCAACAGTCTCCAAGCAAAACGTCAGACGGGCAGACAGACAGACGGACATGACCAATAAGGATTCCTTGTCAGGACTACGCAACCCTAAAAATGGCGACAAACATAGTTAAGTGGACAACAACAAACATAGTCTCTGAGCCCTGCAGGTGGGACGAAGGTGCATTTTTTTAAAAGAAAATTTTGTTAGAGTTTAACACTTGTTTGTTTAAACTGATATTAACAAACAACTTTTTTCTAGAAACTACTTGCCCCATCACGACTTCGTTTTGTTTGTAAACGAAACTAACAGTAATACATACATGTGACAGCATCACATACATTGCTCTGATCCTAAGGTAAGAAGCTAATGCCATTGTGTTAAAGAAATCAGAAACAACGAGGGTACCACAACACCCAGACCCAGGCCAATATAGAAAAGTTCGTTTTCTACTTTGACCCGACCGGGGATCGAACCCAGAACCTCAGAGATGGCGGCGCCATTTAAAGTCCAGTGTGCTCGCCTCTCGTTCAAGGAGGTCGTCAAACTAAAAATAAAACAAAAAGCTCTTAATGTAATCACAAAATAACAGTATTAAGGTGTTTTTTTGTCAACAAACATGATCTTCTATACCCACAAATGGCTGTCGATATTTTATCGATACTTATGACGTCACCGCTAGTTCAATCCCTAGTGTAAACATACAATTTTCTATTTTACCAATGATTTTACCTAATATTTAATGTATTTATGCCTTTAACTACGAAATACACAAACACACAATAAACAAAGTTCATATTCTTATGTAAAATCTAAGTTCCTTGCCGATTATTATTAGGAATTGGACTCAAATTTGTTTCAAAATATTTTCATCAAAAAATGTATTTACCTGTGAAATGTGTATTTATTAGGGTTATATTTTCTTGTCACATCGCAATTTATAATTGAACAGGACCCCAAGTCTACAGAAATATTTAAATAAGTTTTCCGTTTGTAATTTTGTATATTTTAATAAAATTAATTTTGACGTTTGAAATTGAGATTATTTAAAGTCAGCTAAATATATTTTTTGTGTCACATAGGTACATTGACATCTATGTTTTTCTATCTTGTAGGTATCCCGCAAGGGTATGATGTCTCTTTTCCACGCTTTGTCAGTCTTTAAGAGCGTAGCGAATGCTAAGTCTATGGGTAAAGGCCTCCTCCAAAGATGCCCACTAATATATTTTTGTTATTCGATATGACTTTTTGTTTTCACTCTGGTGGTAAAGTTAAAAGTGACACGAATTCAAATGCTCTTAATTTTTTTTTAATTGTTGCTACAATCACACCAAATTAACTAGCCTCAAATTAAGCAAAGCTTGTACTATGGCGACTAGATAACGATAAACATACTTACATAAATACGTTTATAAACATCCATGACTAAGGTACAAATGCTCATGCTTAGGTATCATCACACTAACATTTGCCCCTTGCGAGATTTAAACCCGTATTAATTTTAATGTGTTTTTTTTTTTACTTTTTAATAAGGTTGCGTTTATTTCATTGTGTTTGTATCTTATTGTTTTTTTGTAGTTATTTTTGTATGTGCTTTTGTCTTATATGTATACCTGTTGTTGTTGTATGTGTTATCGTTTGGTGTTAATATTATTATTCTTGCAATCAATTAAAAAATGGCACCAAACATCTTGGTCATAGACATATTATTCATCATAGAGTCAACAATATCTTATTTAAATAATCTTATAATAGGAAATTATTTTCTAAATAAAGAAAAAACTACTTCATTAAAGTTTTAAGGTATTTTTAGGTTAAGGTAAAATTAAAAGTAAAATATACTCATACATAACTTCTGAATAAAAATAATTTCGGCTACCGTTATCTCTCTGTAAGCATTGGTGTGTATTTTTTATTTCGCGGAAGGCAGGCATTTACTGTTGTGCTTTATTGATGAAAATCAGTGGTTTTCATCAATAAAACACATTTATAAGTACCTCTCTACCTAATACTCATTACCTCATTTGATTTGTCTGCCTGTAAGCTTCATTTAAAGTTTCATACAACACGAGGGAATTATTGTCAAAGTAAAACTCCTAATTGGTAATTTGACTTGCGTTTTCATATACGACTAAGTAAGTAAGTAGTATGCTTAGTGAAAGGTCAATAAATAAAAAAATTAAGTAAGTAATTGTGAACTAAGGCATCAGATAAGGGCATGTGTACACTTTCTGTCGCAATGTTACGGCTAATTTGGAAAATGTAAGTACTCTTAGCTCAAACGCTCAATTGACAAACATATTTTAGCGGCCCATTCGTTTGTTTTTTATGGCCAATCCGCCGTTACACACAAACTTTCCGCAGCCGCAACTATATTAATTTAATCTTTGTTTATGCGAGCTGGACGAGGCGTGTCGTTTGTTTTATTGCTTAGAACGTCCCGGCCTGAGGCGCTGATTAAACACACGCTTGCAGAGGCCACCGCCATATTGTGATGCGTACAAGTTATAAGCTGAAGAGACCAAAATTGCATTGAAAGCTTTAGTTAGGGCTTATGCAGCGTCCCGGGGATTTCACGCGACTTCGGTCGCACCGACTTGCAGCGAACTGAACGTGTATACCTAAACGGCTTAGTGCAGCGTGCATGCGACTGACGACCAGTGGTAGGTAGTTTTAGTCGCTGTAAGTTGGTGCGACCGAAATCGCGTGAAATCGCCGGCACGCTGCATGAGCCCTAAGATGCATTTATATTGAGCAAAGAGCGCCCGTATGTGGGGTGTGATAGATTTCCGTAAGGTGCAGAATATACAAGCTTTGCGGCACGGTTGTGGTGCGGGAGAGGCGCAGGTGTGGCGCAGGTGTGGCGCGGGTGTGGCGCAGGTGTGGCGCGGGTGTGGTGTAGACGGGGAGCGGCGTTGGGCCCGTGCCACGCCGCGCTCGTGTGACCCATGTCACGTCAACGCACGACTACACTTGCTTGTCCCGCCGCGCCTACCATATGCCATACTACTTGGATGAGATTACAAAGAACCTGCTTCTCAATTTCGGGAGTTGCTTTGAGCAACTGGCTATGGATCGACAATAACTGTTGTGTAGAGTAATCTTTAAGTATTTGTACTGAAAAAGAAATGATTAGCAAAGAAATTCAAAACCGATGAATATTATAGGTACCTGCGCGGGGTAACCATGAACTCTTAAAACAATATCAAAGCTGTCAAATCTGTCAATTTTGGTACGTCATTACATACAAAATTTGACAGATTTGATAATGTTTGACAGATTTGAGATTGTTTTAAGAGTTCGTGGTAACCGCCCAGGCCTATTACGGCCCGAATATGTGTGTAGCTACCCTAAAAGTCGTCAGATTACTGTTTTACTAAACAAAATAGCATAAGTACGCTCCAAATAGTCGAGTCTTACATTCAGTAGCTAGACTCATGGAACATTCCAAATTTTTAAATGCTTTAAGCCTTCGGAGAGATGTTTTGTTGTATCTGTTTTATTGTGATCATCGTGAGGTTTTATTTTACAAATCCTTAGGTACTGTCATAGAACTGTCTGTCTGTGAGAACTATGTAGGAACTTTGTTCATTTTGTTTTCAACATGAGTTCACAATGTTAATACGAATAATATCCGTTTTTGTAGGGCTCGACGCCCACTCTCTTGTCTTAAGGTGTCCGCTGAAAACCAGCGTCACGGCATTCTGTGCCTCGGCATATGCTGAGCGGGGGCCTATTTGGTACATGGCTGTTTATAAATTGTGTAACGTGAATTTTAATTATTGTAAATTGTGCCAAATAAACGATTTTCATTCATTCATTCATTCATTCATTCATAGATAGCGGGTTACGCAAAAAGTAATAATGTAATTCTAGCATTGCCCATTCCCCTTGCACCATACACGCATGTATGGCACAGTGGCCGGTATGAGCCCAGTTTTAATCGGGGCGAATAATGAGTGGCTTGCAGATATGGCTGCGGTCTTAGAACAAACCTACTCGTACATTACAGAATGCGATGCTAGGACTTTTTAATTACGACCCAGAGGCAAGGCAAAGGAATTTGAATATTGTGCTAATTTTAAGGATGTAAGGAAATAAGGAGTTTAAAGTAAATATTCCTTTAATATTATGTCTTGTATTTATTATACCACTACTTTTTTAAAACCGTCCAAGTTATTTATTTGGTAAAGCCTAATTAGATGTGAAAGTTTTCCTCTGAACTTCGTTATTTTGTTGTGCAAACGGATCCCTGAATTGGAAAAAGGTTTTCTCACACCCACCATAATATTGAACGACCTATTTAATGACACGAACTATGAGATACTAAAAAAAACATATTTTTGACGATAAGGAAAGAACAGGACTATCGTGACGACAAGAAAAATACTAAAAAAAAAACATAATCGATGTTATAATTTACACCTAGCGGACAGACAGACGGACGGACATGGCAATAAATGTGTACAGCTTTTTCTAAACATCACTGTAACTTCTTACAGATTGCGCAATAAAGAGTCTCGAAGTACCTATCTACTTATATATATGGAACCAGAAAAAACGTACTTAATCCGTTATTTTTTACATAGGTGTCTGTCAAGAGAGTTTGAATAATTCATTATAACGTTATTTAAATTCAAATCCGAAAATTGCCGGTGTTTGTACCATTTTAATACCATTGCAAAATAACTTAATACAAGTGTACAACTTAAGCAGGGTTTTCCACGGCGGTTCCCCGCAGCCGTTAATCATGACTCGAGGGTGTTATTGCGTCCGACACAGCCAGAGTGACACTCCAACATAGTTGTAAGAACTTAGGGCTGCAAGGTGCGACATGTTTCACTTCTAGGGGTGTGAAGTGGGAACTTGCTTTAGTATTATGGGTGAATTTGTCTACTGTTGGGTATTTTTTGCATGCGATGGGCTATTGTCATAGGTAGGTTACGTACGGAGGAAGGAATTGACATTGTGGTGCGAGGAACTAGACAAAATATTCTTTGACTTTCACTTAGCACACTGGGCTAAGTGTAAAATTTTCTCGTGCACAATTTAAAAAGCACCGGCAATTTAATCCGACCTTCATGCGTTAAAGAAATCTTGATTCTCACAACAAGCTCTTTTATTTGACATACACATTTTGTAGAACAATCTTAATTTATTTTTTACTTGCTGACCCGGCGAACTTTTGTACCGCCTAAGTACTCGCCTACGCACTGTTAATTATCGTCTTACCATATTTTTGCAACACCTGTAAATAAGGTTACTAAGTATAAGAACCTTCCCTGGAGTTCCACGAATATTTCCAGACCAAAATAGCCAAATCGTTTTAGCCGTTCTCCAGTTTAAGCGAGACTAACGAACACCAATTTATTTTTATGACAAGAAAAGATTAGACTTTTAAAACTGAACCTCTTGTTTAAGATTATTTACGTACGTCTTTAAGTCACAGAAATTCATATGTTCTCCAAATTTCAACTTAATCGGTCCAGTAGATTCGGAACAAATTAGACGGACTGACAGACATACGAGTGATCCTTTAAGCGTTTCGTTTTTTCATTCAAGCTTTTGGAACCCTTAAAACCAAACAGGATTTAAGTAACACGGAAAACCTTCATTTATAAAACCTCAAGTTGTGTTTTACAAAAACTCTACTCGTGTAATGACCTCTCAAAATTGCCTATGCAAGCTTAGTACAACATAGTTGGGTATAAACTGTGCGGCGTTGGAGTCAACCCACGGAATGGTGGCCACCGCCGCAAATGCCTCGACAGCCGCGGCCGTCTTGGAATGCCACGTCTAGCACAACCACTAACTTACACTAGGTATACCCCATATACCTGGTATGTAAATAGGTTTCGTTATAGATAACTAATATAAGTCTAGGTACTCAAAAGATAAGCTAAGTGACATAAGGTAGATCGCTGTATGTAAGTAGGTATCTCTTTATATAACTGAGGTAAGTCTAGGTATTCAAAAGATAATCTAAGTTATAATAGGTATATCGTGGTATGTAAATAGGTTCCTTTATAGATAGCTAATATAAGTCGAGGTACTCAAAGGATAAGTTAACTATCACTTGTTATATCGCGGTAAAAAAACCCAGCTAAGTGCGAGTCGGACCCGCGCACGAAGGGTTCCGTACCATAATCTATAAAAACGAGAAAAAAACACGTTGTTGTATGGAAGCCCCCTTAAATATTTACTTTATTCCGGTTTTTAGTATTTTTGTTATAGTGGCAATAGAAATACATCATCTGTGAAAATTTTACCTGTATAACTATCACGGTTCATGAGATACAGCCTGGTGACAGACAGTCAGCAAAGTCTTAGTAATAGGGTCCCGTTTTACCCTTTGGGCACGAAACCCTAAAAAGTACCTCTAGATATATATAAACAACGATGTAACTACAGTTATAAGGATAGTGGCACTGGGTGGATTACATTTGCCGTAGATCTGATAACTGATGGGGTGTCGTGTTCTTAAGAGGAGACCATGACTTGAAAAGCAGCGTAGGGCGTCCTCCCATAAAGTAAAAGGATGATGAATATAATTAAATACATGGCATGGCACGCGTTGTGATGCGTTGTCCAAACTGCCTTAGTATTAGGGCATTTCTCCAAATAGGCCATTTCTCCAAATGGGCCAATTTTTACTGATTTCAATGGTCTTTTTTTTTCAAAGTTATAGCCTAGGTTATGGATGGGGATAGTAAATAAATACATTTTAAATAAAGACTGTTAATTGGGCAACTGGATTCCTAACAGTTATTCTTATAATAAAACCACCGAATTCAGTATCCATCGAACTCAGAAAATATTGCAACGTTTGTCAGAAATTGTACACTGAAGTAATAAAATGTAAGTAGTATTTGTATAAATTAGAAGAAAAGGGTAAATTAAACAATAGAATGATCACTATTCTACATTAATTATTAACATTACCTAACGTTATAAAAAAACAGTTGGATTTGAAATTAATACTGAGGCTTTATTATGCTCTCCAGATAATTTGGGATTTAAACTATAGACTGTATTTTTTGTAGATTTTTGTTTTAATTAAAAGTTGAAAATTAGTGCTCGGAAACGAGAAACTGCGTCTTTAGAGAAATGCCCATTAGGTAACTATAATAGTGGGACTTAGCTTTTATCAGCACAAACAAGTGTATCTATAAACCCTTTCTAACACTAAGATAGGCATAAATGCAGTGGGTCAATATGCTCTGAAAGGCTCTCGGCCGGAGCCTATCGCGCCTCTTTGTTAATCATAGCCCAGGAGGACGATCAGAATAAGAAGCTGTCAATAGCTTATTAAAATTCAGTATAATATATCATAATCATTTCAGCCATAAGATGGCTGACGACTGCTGAACATAAGCTTCTCCTAATAACATCCAGATTGAATTGACATAAACGCTTTTTTATATTGATTAAACTGGTCAATCGAAACCGGGACTCCCCATTCAGAACACTTCGATAACGAATTGAAAACCGGTAAATCACATGATTTACCACATGGTACAACGTCAAAATAAGCATAAAAAGTCACTTCTTCTGGTCGACTATTTGTTATCGTACGATGTTGGTATTAGGTAATTTTTACTTATCAGTGATTGACAAAACATATCGTTATTAGTTCTTAAAAAGATGCATGATTCGTTAAAACCCGTAGTTTTAAAATTAATTGTAAACCAACGCCAAAATCAAACAATTTGTAATAACGTAACCATCTGCCTAGTTTGTTTAATTTTTGTTATTATATGTTTATGGTTGTACATGCATTTTTCAGCCATAACATCAACATACAATTTATAGCATGAACACAAATGCTACAAGCCTAACATATTCTTGAAAACGAACAATCCACAAAAGAAGTCGTTAAGCTATCCTAAGAAAACGAACAATAAATTGTCTTACCTCCCGGGCTATACGAGGCACAGAATAACTCAACAACCCTCCTATTATTCCGACGTCGGATGAGGTTTGCAGTTCGATTTCCATTTCTAAATCCAATTCGCTCTGCTTTTAACAGCTGAATTTACATTGCACCTGTGTTGGAATTGAAATGCCTGTTAGAAAAAAAATACTTATAGAGAAAAGTGGGCAAGTACGTGCTGGATTAGGCTTATAGAAATCCGTATCATATAGCTTAATTAGTAAAATAATTAAATGTAAATGTCAAATTTTCTATATCAAATTCTAAACTTCATTTCGCATTCTGTGGGGTTTGTTTCCAAAAATCCTAATTACGATGGCTCGTTAATCCGTCAGTCAACTATAGCTTTACGGATCTGTCGTCTATTTTAGGGTCTACCTACTTACCTTTGATTTGGACAGCTTTATATGGGTAAGTTTTTATTCACTTTTTACTAACAAAACAAAAAAAAAAATAGGCGAAACCACAGAAAAGTGATAGCGCGAAAAAGAAAACTATCGGTGCGATCAAAGTCAATTGATATTTTTGGTCAAATTGCGAGCCAATTTAGCAAGTGACCAATTAAATTTTGGCAATGTAGTCAAACTTTTTTTAAGTTAATGCACTCAACCTTTTTTTTTTTTAATTATTGTAATTAAATTAAAATTAAATTATTTAAACTTCAAAAAGCACCATTTACTCGCAAATTAGTATTTGGAGTGGCGCTGTCTCGCAGAAGGTAGCATTTTTTTCCCATGTTAATTGATAAGCAGCGTTACTTCTACAGTAACTAGAAACCTTATAATAATACAACCTCAAACAAATAGATTAATCTAAGTAATTCAGACAACGCATCCCTAAAACGTGAAATTCGAAGCGGGGAAGCGTTTAAATTTTTCTGGTCGCACGCCAAGCCTTCCTGCCTGTCATGATAAATGAAAGCTTTTTTTGTTTGACTAATCAACTTGAGAGCAACGGATTTTGATTAAATAGAAACCACCGGATAACGTGGGCATTTACGCTTTGGTATTTTTTTGCTCTTCAACAACTACTTTAAATCCGGTATAGTTAATAAAATATCGGGTTTCTTGCATTTGTGTGCGTAAATGGTATAATGGCATAGAATTTCTGATTGACAAATGTTATTACACACTACAAGAATATTTTGACGATAAATTTAAATATATAACTACATTGACGATCCTAATATTTATTATTATAATACAACACCTCTTACTATTTATTATTGACAATGTATATTTATGTTTAATGGACTAGTTAATTTATTTTAGTTTTGAAATTTAGGTAATTAGTATTTTTGTGTTAATAATTACTTTATTATAATAACTGCATCCTCGCCTCAAAGCCAAAATTGTTTGCTGTGCCCAACAGGGTCCATAAATGTACTAGCTTTAAGCCTGATTTGTCTTCCTACTGATGTAAATTTATGGTGTGCAAATAAATAAATGATAAATGAATATCTCTCAAACTTTTCCAATGTTCCATAAAACGCATAGTCCCATTAATACCCTCTTCTAATTTCCCCCTTTTCTATTCGCAGACCCTGTGGCCACTGTTCTTCCCTGCAGGTCTGAAAACTTCAGGTTTGGAAGCCCTGGTATAGGGGACCTAGCAACATAGAAAGAGAACTGATGGATCAAAGCCTGTCATAAATATTAATTAATGTTTTACAAACTCAAATCAAAATTTGTGTTAGTATTTTAGACATTTTATAGCTATTGTAGAGGGGAGCAGCGTCTGCGTGCGAAATAATAAAAAAAACTGCGCTCGCCAACCCGCCTGCCAAGCGTGGCGAGTATGGCAAAACCACCCCGATGACAGAAGCCACTGGGGGAGGCCTATGTTCAGTAGTGAACGTCCTGTGGCTGATATGATATGATGATAGCTATTGCAGAGCGTTAAATTAACTTTATAGGACTTAGTCTTAAATTATACTTTGTCTTTTGCTATTACAACCTTTAAAAGTCTGCCTTAGAAAAATACTTTCTCAAAATGTAAGTAGTTTTAAAAGAACCTTTTCACAACAGTCTAGTGTCTAGTTTAAAACCTCTAACTTATAATTAAGAGGCACTAAGTGTCTCGTTTGAAAGAAGGCGGCACGTATTAGCCTGCTTTCTGTAAGTAAAAGAATATCAGAGCAAAGGGATGGCCTGCGAAAAGTAAAAACGATGATAGGTTTCATCATAGACCAATTCGCTCTGAAGATGCCGCATGAAAGTCCCCACGTGCTCAGGTGCTAGAAGCATTCTCAGCTAAGAGTGACATTTGTCTGCAATTGTATTAGAGTTAGCTCACCACAGCAACTACTATATGTGTATATTTTGTGAGAAATGAGTGGCTGCTTCATACTTCACCTCAAACTGCAGTCTGTAATCAGTATTTATGACACCCAAGGGCTGAGGTTCTTAGCAATAATCCTGACTATACATCTTGAAAAGCTTTGCTATCATGTATGACATTAAAGTTTAGGTCCATTAGCTCAAAATTAAGTTTAATATTTCGCAAGCAGATCCCTAAATCGAAAAATACTCGAACCCCTAAGTCATTTTAAACGATATTCAACGAACCTATACAATGATAACCCACACGATGAAAAAAAAATATGTTTCCCACGTTACATGTATGGGAGCTACCCTAAAAAAAAATTTTTCCAAATTTTATTCTACCACTTTGTCAGCGTGATTGGTATACCTACATATCTCTACAAAATAACAGCTCTCTAGGGTCAACCGTCTCCAAGAAAAACCTCGGACGGACAGACAGACAGACAGATGGACATGACGAAACTATAAGGGTTCCTTGTCAGAACTACGGAACCCTGCACGTAATGAGCGCGAGCATTTATATCTACTTCAATCATGGATTACATGGATGTAAATATAAAAATGTGTTCGAAATGTGCGTCTACGACTTTTGCTTAAATTAAACATAGTTAAGTGTGTCTGACACCTCACAATTCGGCTTCTTTAATTGGATACAGTTGTCTATGTCCTTCATTAAGGCTCCACACAAAGCTCCTCTAAAAACTTTGTTCGAAAGATTTGAATAAATCTTTAGGGATTCTGATGAAAAGATAGCCCTTTTCCGTGGAAGCTAGTTGTTGCAGAAACTAAAAATACTCGTATCAAATAAATATATAATTAATAACACTAGATGTATTATATAGATGTCTGTATGTATTTAGAGCCAAGCCAGCCAGTTTGACGACCTCCGTAGCTGAGAGGCGAGTACGCTGGATTATGGCGTCGCCATCTCTGAGGTTCCGGGTTAGATCCCCGGTCGGGTCAATGTATGAAACGAACTTTTCTATAGTGAATCGGGTCTGAGTATTGTGGTACCGTCGCTGTTTCTGATTTCTTTAACTGATTTGTATAAGTGATTTCGCTACTTACCATAGGATCAGAGCAATTTATGTGATTAAATTATTTATTAGGTTTATAGGCCCTCCTCCGGGCACTTACATTTTGTAACGTCTGATTTAAAAAAAAGTAATGTTGGTGTTTGCATAGTCTTGGACTAGCGTAGTCATCTAACTTGAGATAAAACGACCAGTCCAGTCACAACACTAGTTTTGCAAGACACCACACCATTCATTATAATTAATACTAAATTATCTGTAACCATTCTTCAGTTGATATTTATTTTTAAATAGATTTTTATATTCAATTATGTGCCGTAGTGATTCTACATATAGCAATAAATTTTCTTTATCTTTATCTTTGTTATTATATAATTTAACAAAAGCTTAATCAATTAATACAAAACAAATGCACATTACAACATGCTTTATCTTTTAAGATTTACTGCTTTCTTTATATTATTATAATAACGATAATCTGCTATAAAATTGTCTACTACTATCTTGGCTATGAAATTTGGGAATTACGTACATGGATTTGATATATGAGAGAACCTTATTGGCGTTGTGCCGTTGTAATTTACACACAGCGCAAGAATCGGTTCCCGGTTGGGGTAATCAACTTTTCTAAATTGGCTTTAGAAAATTTTGTTTAGTATTTAGAAATTCTGCAACTAAATTCCTTAGGAGTTAAAGAAAACACGTTTATTTATATTAAGTTACACTGTATTTTCAACACCTGACGCAAAAACGACGGGGTGTTATAAGTTTGACGTGTCTGTGTGTGTGTGTGTGTCTGTCTGTAACATCGTAGCTCCCGAACGGATTAACCGATTTTGATTTAGTTTATTTTTTACACATTTGACTTAGTTTTCACGACATATCACAAAAAAACATTCCTTTTGAAAATATCTCTATCCTTTTTGCAGTCGGTTATAAAAACAAAATTTCCACGACAAATACAGGATGAGTTACGCCGAGTAATTCCACCTGATTTACGGGTTTGTTTGCGAAGGGCTAATGGTTTAAAAATTAAAAAGGGTCCGGGTGAAGGGAGGCTGGGCGGATTTATCGGTTAATTTGCAAAATATCTTACGGTAGCTCGTTACGATTGATTTTATTTTTAGGACAACTGTATTTGGGATTCGAAGGATTTAAGAGCATTACTTTTGGGTTTTGATCCAATTTTACTTATCTTTGATATTTTGATTACCACTGACAGACAGTCCATTAAATTAATTAATCATCATTTAGCGATATCTTGCTGTGACTTCCAGGGCATAACAGAATAGATTTATGAGTGGAGTATGAGTTAATGTTATTTGATAATCCCATTGAATGAAGCAGTGAGTCACAAAAAATATGCTTAGATACCTTACCGACCCACGACCTTAGGAAGATGGCTGGCAGTGACTTACTTGACTTAATGTCCTAGGTCCCCTAGGGGCAGAGGGCGTCCACAATAGTCCTCCATCGCGTTCGGTATTGATGTCGAGATGCCTAGGTGGAGCGGGGGGGTGCTGCGGTACATCCGGCGCGGTCGTTGTTGTGGAGCGGAAGACTTCCTCAAAGTGTTCACGCCAGCGTAGCAGTTGCCCCTCAGATGTCACAATAAGCTGTCCGTCCGTGCCGCTGGCTGGCAGTGGCTGGATGAAAAAAGCAGGAGATCGTGCTCTCTCACGTTCTTTGGGGGAGGCTTACGTCCAGCAGTGGACTGCAATAGGCATAATAGATAAATCGATAGAATCAAAGATAAAAGTTCTTACAAATCATCTTCTCGTCCGAAATACCTGTGCTTGGAAATGAAAACCTACAACCAGTGTGCTAAAAGTGGAACTGACCATCTTACTCTTAAGGCCTCGTAAGGAATTGACGTTGCTGACGAAGCTGCCCATGAAGGACAGCTGCCAATGTTATAGGTGCGGCTGTGCGCGGTGTATTAAGTATTTATTTATATGTAAAGTAGTAGTATTTATTATAGAGAAAATGAATTTCGTGACCTGTCTTGAACGATTTATGAGATTCAAATCAGAGTCAGATTTTAGCGCCATTACAAGAAGCACGTGTATCTTCATTTACTGATATTATAATCCAAGTTGCTTAGGTAGCCACTTCCATGCATACACACCGTGAATTTTTAATTACCCGAGAAAAATAACTAACATACTCAGTTATCGATATACATGTAATTTGGCAAATAAAAAAAAAATTGTATGAGAAATTTATTTAAAGGTCCCTAACATTCCTTAAAAAATATGCACCATAAAAGTCCTGCTAATTCTAATAGTAATCATTATCATTCCAACATTAACGGAACCAAAATCCACCTAATTTGGTCGCGTAATATTGGCGTACGGAAGGAATAACTATGAATTATTTTTTTTTCATTCATAGTTATTCCTTCCGTACGCCAACGCCGTACGCCGTTCCGTTTTTTTTATTCGCCAAATTCGATGTATATCGATATCTGAGTATGTTAGTTAATTTTCTCGGGTAATTAAAAATTCACGGTGTATATGTACCTATATATTTATTATAATTGTTGTATAGCGTTTCTTAATAAACGATTTTAAAAGCCCACTCCATTAGATAATAAAATAGTCGATAATGTAACCGACACACCGTATAATAATAACGATATTACCGAGAGTTCGCTTTCGGTAGCAGAAACCGTAATTTCCCCTTGTTGCAAACTTCGTAGATGTTTTTATTAGCTTTTCAAGGAAACAACTTCTTCGTTCATGTGTTTAACTTAGGTATAACCCAATTATGCGAGACACTAGCTCTGCGGGGTAACCATGAACTCTTAAAAGAATCTCAAAGCTGTCTAATCTGTCAATTTTGGTACTTCATTACATACAAAATTTGACAGATTTGATAATGTTTGACAGATTTAAGATTATATATATATATACATATAGATATCTCTTTAAAATTGTTTGAGAATCTATAAAGTTTAATACAAAAGTTTTGCCATATAATTGAAAATGGGAATATCGGGGCCTGAATGTTATACGATAAAGTATGGATGGACTAATGTAAAATAAACTAACAAGTGCCACAAAAATACTAATACTAATCGCTACTACTCGTACTTTCAATATAATTGGTACTAACTACAATATTTTTGCAGTTGGATTTTTTATACACGGTGTTACTTTGCATCCTTGCCATATTTACAGAGGTAACTATATCACTGACAATGATAACAAATCAGTAAAAAAAGAAAGACCTATTTTTTTTTTTAATCTTGAGTATTTTATTTAGTGATCGCATACCGTTCGAGACAAAATCGGTTTATTCCTATGTGTACTGCAAAACCAAATTTACTAAAAATTTAGTGTACTTTATTTATGGGAGTCTCTAGTTTATCTGAACAATAGGTATTGTTCCCTACTTTTATCTTTGTGAATATGGCAAGGATGCAAAGAAACACCGTGTATACCTGCCCATGTGGAAGTCATTGGGAAAAGCCTCAGCAGTGGACGTCTTCTGGCTGAAATTATGATAATTCTCGGTTATTATTACCTACAAACATCAAATAAATAAGAGTTTATTAAAAAAATGATTTATTGCGTCTGTTTCAAGGTTATATGAAATTAATAACTTACTTTCGCGTTGCATAATTCAATAAAACGTCAGGCAAAAGAGGTTACATTTTGTACCTAAATTATGATCGCGTTAATTCCCGTTTCATTGAGTTTTATATATTAAAATGTTTACCGTTCTGGAGATGTGAGTTATTGGTGTATTTGAAACGATTTATTTTTATTTTGATTCCAAGAAAATAACATTTCTTTTTTATCCCCATTTTATTTTTAGTTTATTGGAAAATGTAAAAGTGCCTTTGATGGCCAATTTGGAGAAATAAATGACTTCGACTTTGATGTTCTGTAGGAAGACCATTGATAGGAAAATTCAAATAAACTGTGATCTTAAAGTTACTTTAAACATGAAACAGATTTATCACAAACTCACAGCTGATTGCAAGACCAATATTCATACACAGACCTACTAGTAACTCGGTAAATTGCAAAATGGTATTACGAATTACATTTTATCGCGGCATTCAACTCGGTTCTCCGATAAACCAATATCAATGGGATCCGATACACAGATAACAGTGGATTAAATGTGAGATAGCTCAACTTTCGCAATAATGATCTGCTGCTGTTTGTACAATCCAAAATTAACTATTAATGAAAAAGAAAAAGGTTCTCACTTTGAATTATGTATTTTTTTTGTGTATTAATCGATTCTCATTATTCTTTTTAATTATACCCAGCCAGAGGTGATCTCATAAAAATTTAAAGATAACGATAAGCAAGAATAGATGAGAAATAGATAGGTGTACAGCATTTTTTTGTTTGCTAAAAATAATAAAGCTGTACAAACTTTTTGGTGTTCAGTTTTAAAACTATTTGGTTTGCACCAACTCCAAAAATCATTGCCACATGTATGTTTTTTGGTTTTGTTTTTGAAATCAGTTTTTTTTAAATATAATTTTAAAACATTATTAAAGTTGCGAACTATCTAGCAATAATCTATCGTAAAAGTCTAAAATATGTTTTGTATGAGTATTATAGACTCAGAATATTACAAAAAAAAAAATACAAATTTATGATGGACCCGTCACCCTCTATCGTTCCACCCTTTCAACGTTTCTAATCTTAACCTGTTGTTTGCAGTCTCCACGAGTAAGGAATTGTAGCTCAAGGAGCTACGTGATTTGTATTTCAAGACCGAATGCTATAATTTATTCAGTAAGAATCAATTCAAAACATTTTATTTACAATTTCGATTCATTACGGCACTCAGATATTTATTTAGACTTTCATCGCGACACAGAACAGCACTTAAATGTAATTCGTTTTGTAGAGGAACTGCATTTCATGCTTGTTAACTTAAACTAGTGTCGCTAATAGTTTGAATATCGATAGTTCTTCAAAATTATAAATTTCTTCTCTTACCCCCATTCAATCAACCATGCCATCTCATGATCTGCAAGCATTGCAGGTGCCTTAAACAAGGCTTTCTTGTGTATTTTCACCAGTATTTTCTCTAAGAGGTTACCCGGCAGAAGACAAACGCAATAGCCAAAAATTACTTAGGTACTAAGTTCTAATAGCAGTGGCTCAAAATGTGTAGTAAACGTGTTCTCGCGTAGAGAACAAGTTTCGGCAAACGTAGCGCAGTACGCCCCCCAGTTCGATGGACCGACGACCTTAAGCGTAAGCACATGCTCTTTGGCGCTATTTAGGGGAGGTATACGTCCAGCCGTTGACTGAGCTGAGAGTAGGCTGAGAATCATCTTCAGATAATGATAGTAAAAATATTTGACAACATCACATATATTGCTCTGATCCTAAGGTAAGTAGCTAAAGCACTTGTGTTATAGATAAGATAAGATAAGATAAAGTTTATTTGGTATAAAACTTAAGCTACGTACAGTGATATTAATAATAATACATGCTTATAAATAATTATTTACAAAAGAAAGAGAGCGTTAATAACATTGCGTAACAATGCTTACGCTGCTAAAATAATATTAATACCTATACTGTGCAAGGTGTATGCTTGCATGTCATAATAATAGTAGGTTATTATGACATAAGCATGTAGGTCAGGTTTGTTTATTTAGATGCCTAAACTAAGTAAGTAATTACTTGTATCTCAGGCACCATTTTTGTACTAATTGCATTATTTATTAGGTGCATACATATAAGTATTTTAAATAACAATTACTGTGCAATTTTACTAGAAATACTTAACAGCTAACTAGTTAAAACTTTTATAACATTGAATTAAGCTATTTTACTACTTTTAATAGTTCTTCTGTTTCCTCATATGACCTATGTTTTAACCAAGTTTGGACAGTTATTTTACAAGAAGTTTTGTTCATAGGGTGTATTTGTAATTGGCGGTTTATTTTATTATACAAATACGGTCCGAGAAAACAAAAGAATTTGTGCGAGTGCTCTTTGTAATACATTTCGTTGCGGCAGACTAGGTCAACTCGCCTGTGACGAGTTGGGTGAGAGGGATCATAGGGAGTTTTGGGGTACATTTGCAGGATAGTCTGCAGTATGAATAGTTGGCCTACGGAGAGAACATCATATTCGTTTAGGAGTTGTATAGTTGGATAGCGGAAGGGTTTAAAGGAACCAACCCTAAGTACAGCTCTTTGTGCCCTTTCTAATTCTAACATATTTGTTTTGTGAGTACCTCCCCAGGAAGTAATACAATATGATATCAGGGATTGGCACAATGCGAGATACACAGTTTTGAGCAAAGAGCTGCTTGCAGTATGCCTCAGGTTTTTGAAAACAAAGATCAGCTTTCTGACTCTAGAAGTAAGTCCTTCTACATGTGCCTTAAATTTGAGGTGGCAATCAATTATGACACCCAAATAAGTTATTGTATCTGTACTCTTAAGTTGTGGACAGGAGCAGACGTTTGAATTCTGAGGTGAGCAGAGGTGAGCTGTTATAGAAAATTCATCGCCTGCAGGTTGGGTAGAGGAATTGTAGGAAAAGGTCATGTATTTTGTTTTGTCTGTGTTGAGTGTAAGTGCATTTACTCTAAGCCATCGTATTACGGAGTCAAAGCCTAGTTGGGCTTGTCCGAAAACATCATTCCAATTGTTTGCGCTAAAGAGTAAGGCTGTGTCATCAGCGTAAGAAATTATTTTACCGTTGCTAATGGGGTGGGATAGTAAGTCATTTATGTAGACAAGAAATAAGATAGGTCCTAATATACTACCTTGGGGGACACCGTATTCAATTGGAAGTTCGTCACTAATGATTGTATCAATTTGGACACGTTGAGTCCTGTTGGAAAGGTAATCTTTAAAGAGTTCTAGCTGTTGTCCTCTGATTCCTAGTTTTTCTAATTTAATAAGTAGAGTCGGTATATTCACCGTATCAAAAGCTTTGGCAAGATCTAAAAATATTACCAAGCACTTTTTATCGGCGTCCATCTGCCTCACAATGTGATCAGTAAGCTGATAAACTGCATCATTAGTGGATCGGCCCGATCTAAAGCCGTATTGAGCAGTCGCGAGAAGGTGATTATTTTCCAAGTAATGCACTAACCTTTTGTAGATAATTCTTTCCAGTATTTTGGAAAGAGAAGGTAGTATAGCTATAGGGCGATAATTGTTTACACAACTCTTATCGCCACCTTTGTGAATAGGTTTAATAAGGGCTGATTTTAACACTTTCGGAAAGACTCCTGTTGAAAGGCAGAGGTTAAAGAGATAGGTCAGATGTGGGGTTAGGAAGTTTTTGTGACCTTTGATGAACGCGCATGAGATGTTATCTATACCTGTGGCACAGTCATTTCTCAAAGTCATAATAATGCTTTCAACTTCCCTGTCGTCCGTAGGCATTAGAGCAAAAGAATGTAACCGTGAAGTAGGAATGCGATGTGTTTGTTCGTTGTTTCGTTGTGTACGTGTTTTTTCAGCGAGAGTTTTTCCTATGTTTACATAAAAGTTATTCGCTAAATTGGCTGACTGCACCGGTTGTGTCGAGTTTGCAATAAGCGGCTGAGCGGACGATTTGGTCTTAGTCATGTTTGTTATGTTCTTGATGACTTTCCATAATCGCCTTTTATCATGACCTGCATTTTGTATTTCGGTCAGTTCGTGTTGCCGTTTTAATTTTCTTAATAGGCTGTTACAAAAATTACGATATCTGTAATAGGTCGTTTTGAGTATTAAATTTGAAGGTTGATTGCTCATATATTTGTGAAGTTTATCGCGATTTCTAATACAGCGTAATAGTCCAGGAGTTATCCATGGCTTAATGATCTTTTTGCGACGCTGAATTAATGTAATCTTGGTGTTTGTCTCTATTATCCGAGTTAATGAAGATGTAAGGTATTGGGCTGTGACATTAGGGTCTGTTGAGCTGTAAAACGGGATCATGTCTAAATTTTGTAGATCACGCGCTACTGACTTTTTATTAAGTTTATTATGTGTGCTGATTGCGTAAGATCTATCTATACATTTTTGTAGACAAAACAAAAGTGTGCGGTGATCTGTAATAGTAGTGTTTAATATTATGGTTTTTATGGATAGTATAGTTTTAGCGAGGATGTGGTCTAGACAATTTAAATCTCGTGTCGGGAGGAAATGGGTCGGGAAGTACCCTAGGTAGGAGACAAGGTTTAGGTATTCGGGTGAGTTACGATCTTGATTACCTGGTTTTATGTCGATATTAATATCACCCATCACGAAAACGTTTTTAAACATTGTTAAATTACTTAAGATAGAGCTTAAAGATTCTAAGAAGTTTGTTATATTTTTATATGAGGGAGAGCGGTATATTGCAACTATGGCTGTATCGATTCCGATCTTAAGAACTAAACAGTTTGCGTCTAGGAATTCAGGCTCCTCCACTACAGTGTTAGTTATGTCATTTTTTACATAAAAAGCTACACCATCATTCTGCAGTACATTCGTTTTGACGCTACTATACGATCGATAGCCATCTAATCGAGGGATGAACGATGGAGAAGGTATTCGGCACTCTGTTAATACAATGATATCGGCTTCCAGGTTTATTTGGGTCAGGGTGGTTAGAACGCCATCAAAATTATATTCACAATTAATGCTTCTAATGTTCTGTAAGATTATTTTAAGGTTAGGTTCAGGCTTAGGAATGAAAGATGTACATAGTAAGGGGTCACAGGCAAGAGATTCATAGAAATCAGTGTCAATATCTTTACCTAAATCGTTAGCTACGTTACCCATAGAGTTCGTGCGTAGGATTCTTTGATGTGCGGCGCTCTAGGCGCCTACATAGTCGATAGTACTTAAATATCTCGATTCGGCGCTTTTCTTCGCAGGGCATTGCTCATCACCAGTCTTGTGGTCGCTAGGTTTTTTGAAACGTAGACAGGTAGCGCACTTAGAAGGCTCCAGCTTTTTGGTACAGTCTTTTATGGAATGGCCAACGCATCCACAGTGTCCACATATTGAATCTGATTCCCGGCAATATTTAGCCGAGTGACCATACTGCTGGCATTTATAGCACCTGGTTACAAGGGTATAGTCCCGTACGGGACAGGATGTCCAATTTATGAAGACACGCTCTTGTGGAATAAGTGCTCTCCTTAGGTCCGCGCTTACTTCTAAAACATAATTGCACGTTGAGGCGTCCTTTTTGCCAGATTTATGGCTGAGCTTGATGGAGTTCATGAAGGTTTCTCGGTTCATGCTAGTGTGCTTGTCGGCAATGTTTTGCTCGTACAAGCATTCAAAAGCCTCTTTTTCAGTGATACTACACGGGACTCCTAGTAGAATTATTTTAGGTCTACGCTTAGAGGGCTCCTCTAGTATAAGTCCTGATGTTGCAAGTTGTTCCGATTGCTTTAACTTTTGTAGGTCATCTTTTCTTTCTGTGCTGATTATAATTCCACCGTTTTTTGTCTTTCTCATACCACGAATGTGCAGCTTCAGTTCCTCGGGCTTAATTATATTTTGAACCAATTTTCTTGTCTCTTCGCTAGATTTTACCTTATCAGTAGGGTAAATAGCGATACTGCTAGTGCTAGGAGGTGGAATTATGGAGGAACCTTTTTTTACCATTTCAGCAAAAGAAAATTTGGCAGAGGTTTCCCTTACCGAGCTGTCAACGCGTTTTAGCACCTCTTGGAGCTGATCGGATAGGTTTTGTTTTTCTGATAGGTGCTGAATCGTGGAGTGGGCCGATATATATTTTTGCTTAAGAGACTGATAGTGGATGGCCATCTGCGAAGCACTATTAGAAACGTTTCTGCATATGGTACTTATTTTTAGCTTTTGTTCACTGTTCAGCTTACCTTCACCAGAAATAATACAGACCTCATTCAATTGTTGGTCTATAAATGAGAGCCATTTCTGGATATCAGGGGTAGTGATTGCTTCCATCGTGCGGGCTGTTGATGTTGGTGCAGACGTTTCCTCTTGATGACTGTCGAGTCGTGGTGGGCTGCGAGAGGTCTTAAGACTTCTATTAAATGGACTATCCATTTCTCAAATTTGTATGCAAGCTTGTTAATCCATTCCGTACGCACAGTTATTGACACAAACAAAAGGCAATGTTGAATGCGCTGACACACGTTTGACACACTTTACAGTTTTATATTGTTATTTAAGTAATCGCTGAAAACGCGTCCGTTCTTACGAGCGGATGACTCAAGTCCTCTAATATAATAGAAATCAGAAACGACGACGGCACCACAACACCCAGACCCGAGACAGTATAGAAAAGTTCGTTTTCTACATTGACCCGGCGGGGATCGAACCTGGAACCTCAGAGATGGCGACGCTATATAGTCCGGCGTGTTCGCATCTCGGCTACGGAGGTCGTCAAATAATGATGTCACTTTCTTGTGAGTTTATTTCGATAGTAGGTACAATTGTAGCGTACCACACTACTAATACCACTGATTTGTCTCAAACGTAATTAATTAATATTTAATGCATTTATCGATACTCGACGATCTATTGTCAGCACTAGCTTATACTTGGTATAATTGGAAGCTTTCGCAAACAAATTAGTAGAAGTGGTTGCTAAACTAACATTTCACAAAACCAGCTAAGCTTATTGATAAATGTTTATACAAGTGTGCATTTTCTAATGAATCGATGACTCTCTTATTTACTTTACATTGTTTAATAATTTTGTATTGAAGACAAGTCGAATTCACTTGGAAAGTATATATAAGATTACTTACGAGTTATTAGTTATTAAGAGTTAAATTAACATCACATACTATTGTATTAATATTGTAACGCCTTGGCAAATGTAGTATAGGGCGCCCCGGAGTTCGATGGATCTTAGGAAGATGGCTGGCAGTGGATAGATAAAAAGCGGGAGATCGTGCTCTTTGGCGCTCTTTCGGGGAGGCTCACGTCCAGCAGTGGACAGTTGAGAATAATGCTGATGAATATTCTTATTATAAAACTATTAATCCGATTACGAACTTCAATGAGTAATTTATCTTTTATCGTGCTTCTATAAGTATAGCATAGCACGTAGAACTGACGGCCAATGGGGCAGAAAGGTTCTGGAATGGAGGCCACGTACCGGCAAGCGCAGCGTAGGACGCCCACCCACAAGGTGGGCAGACTACCTGGTAAAGGTTGCAGGACGACGCTGGATGCAGGCCGCTTCCAATCGGCCGATCTGGAAGTCACTGGGGGAGGCCTATGTTCAGCAGTGGACGTCCTGTGGCTGATGATGATGATGATGATGGGGTATGTATATTTTATATAGCTTTCTCAACTAACTCCATTTTAAGGCCCCAGTAGAGGTTGTCATTTCTCATAGACACAGTGCCCTTACTAATGAACACATAGTATCTAAATTAGGCTTAGGACCTGTTTCACAATGTACGCATAAAGTTGTGCAATGCTGGGGCTTCATCTGCGTCTAATGTCGTTAATTAGTGCTTTGACGTAGTACGCAGGTGTGGCCGGTCTTTGTGTGCTAATTTGCTTTAATAACATTAGACGTTAGGCGATAGCTCGGACGGCGGTATTTTTTGACACATCAAAGGGATTAAGCGGGCGTCTAGTGCGTTGTTGTGGCTACACCTACTACACTAAACATGTTAAAACACGGTCACATTCAAAAACTCCTTGTGAAATATATGTTAAAGTGCATAGTTATTAAGTTAGAATGGAGTAGACAAAACGAAAAAAGTATTGAGTTCTTGGAAGCATTTTATTTTATTTTAAAGACACACTCACAGATCACACGCTAACTACGTCGCTAGACGCTAGAATCAAACATCAAATAAGTGTGGCCACGCACTTAGCGCGTAGCTTAATGCTTTAATTTATTTAACGCTAATCATGCCTTTATTTGAACGTTAGGCGTCACGCAGGTGAAGCCCCAGCATTAAAGATAAAAATATGGAGAAGATAATAGTGCTTGAAAATTGTGGCAAAAATGTGTCTAAAATCGTGTTTATCCTTCAAATAAGTAAAATATAGCTTATTCAGAACTAATGCAGAACTTATCCGTTGTGAAACAGGTCCTAAAATCTATACTTTACCAGCCCAACCCAGCGTGCCATTCACTGCACTAGATCGACAAACAACGATGGCAAACAGATCGCCGCTCCCGAGCGCCTGTTTGTTTAACGGCAACCCTATCGGACGAGCTTACTAGGGCTGACACAAGCCGTGAGTATTTTCGAAGCCCAAAGTAGCTATAACGTCACAACTTAGTTTCTAAAACTAGATATATTATTGGGGTAATCTAATTCAGAAATTGTGGAACAACAAAAGTGTGGGCAGAAAACAGGAATTTTATCAATGAAATATATAAAAAAAAACTCTGCGTTCTCCTCTTTCTTTACTATAAAGTTCAGGTGGTCACTAATTAAGTTGAAGGTGGTTTTGAAATACAATCGAGCCCTCAATTGAGATTTTGCAAAATTGATAGTTTTTGAATACATAATATATTATATTTTCAACTTCAATCATTTTTATTAAACTATCACAATATTCTTAAGAACCTTTTTTTGTATGTCATTTTAACACAAGCATGATTATTATAGTTTAGTCCAACAATAGAAAAAATATTTTTATTGTTATTGGCGACCAAATCTAAACAAATGGAAGTTGGCGGGTTTTCATTGACCCACTAACCCAAGCATCGGACACCGCACTAAGCCTACAAACTCGCTCTGTAAACATTCCTCTTCCAACCTGTTTATTTACTGTCAACCCTATTGGTTGAGTTTCGTAGGGCTGCCATATCACGTAGCAAGTTACTATTATTCCCGATAAATTGAGATCTAACCCCCAATATCTTGATTAAGTAATTAGCTCGTCATATCAAAAATGAACTGCTGTGGTTTGTTAGGCAGTGGTTAGGCTTTATGCCACGCACAATATTTATTTGTATAAGCGAGAAATTGATTATGTTTTTTCTTTAAAACCTCCACTCCATCTTCCTTTTCTAAATGGTCCTCCTACACGCATCGTCCTCTGCAAAACCCTATCTTTTAAGGTCCTGAGTATTTGGCATTTGGCAAAACTTTTCTGCAACCTTGATAACCTCATTAGTTGATCTAGCTAGCGTGTGATGTGCCCAGATTGCTCCTTAGGCGTGTGGGTAACATCACTAATTTTCAGAATTCAACTAGCTTTTATTTTAAAATATAACGTATAATTTTAGGCCTTAAACCACAGTATATGTATATATCTATACTAAAACTAAGGTTCCTAATTTACTTTTTCATTCTCTTAACCTGACCCAGTGCAGTTTAGACCTTTCTCGAACAAATAGCTACATGGTTGCGACAATTTAAGCACACGCTAACTTAGAGAAGGTAAGCTTATGCCGTACAGTCGACAACGAGGTGTTACAATGAATTGTAATAGATTAGTTCAATGTTTGAGCCATGTGGGCTCTTGGGTTAAAATTGCGATAAATATTTAGTTAGAGAGTTTATTATGTACAATTACAATGTTATTAGAATAGTTGTTGTTGTTTGATAACGGAGTAACTAAAGATTTTGCGGGTAAGTTGTTAAGGGTAAACATATCTGTCTACCTTCTTTCGCTGTCTTTTATTGCACGCGCCGGTACCATTGTCTACAAACTCACTGTTTTCTCGCACCTGTTCTCGACACACAACACTAACAGATATCGGGAACTCAAAAATAAGGTACATGGTAGCAATCTCGTAACAAACTTTTCTAATGTTAGTGACCATAAAAGTTGAAAACAATATACAATATTATTAATATAGTTTAATAAGATTCAACGTTCTTCGGTGCGTTGAATCTTACTCGTATAAAACTATATTAGCCCACATGGCTCGCACACTGGGCTCGTTAGTGAATAAAAAATACGTTTTGAATTTTACTAAAGATATCGCATGAATAGCGAAGACGTAGTGACCAGTGAGTTTGGTTTCCAGATGATGCAGTTTTTCCTCAAGTTAAACATAATCTCCAACATTACAGTCACATATATACCTAACATACGTATACCTAATATAATAACGTCACGTTTAATCGTGGGTTTATCTCGTCGTTCGTGAAAATCTGTTTTCCACAAAATAAGACGGTGATTGGCAATTCGACACTTCTTCTCACGCACGAGGTGATAAAAAAACAAACATTTAAAAGTTTTTTGTAATTTTATATCAAAATGTAACAAAATTGCACCGTCCCTTACAAATCATAACAGCTGATCTTGAAGTGTTTTCTTTTTTGGGATTTAGAAGTTGGTCTATTAAGAATAGTTATATAATGTATATTCGATTTTTTTACTCCCCTTATGTGGAAAATATCGAATAACCAATCAACCTGTATAAAATTAAAAGTTAGATTTAAGTAAATTGTTGTCGACTGTACCTGAACTGCAGCCTGACCGCAGGTCCGCAACTGTACACGTCCGGAGGTCCTTAATCTCGAGTAAGAGTGTATTAATCTCCTTGACAACTTTACTGGACTAACATACTCGTAATGAAGCAGAAGTTTTATTCAGTAAAGGATTTAGTCGTAAGTCAGTTTGGTCAATTTTTAGGGTTCCGAAATTATAAGGGTTCCGTCAGAAGGGGTCGACATGTCCGTCTGTCTGTCTGTCTGTCCATCCGAGGTTTTGCTTGGAGACCGTTGACCCTAGAGACACAAAATACGTATAGCGCCGGCGCGCTAGACAGATAGTCCACTCGGAACTAAGCGTCATAATCGTCACGCACAGATTGACAATTGCGTTTACTAGAAATCTCGGACGATCGGGGATAGAGCTATAGCGGGCAGTCACTCACGACAGTTTACTACGCACGCATTGATCATTGTTACGTGCAAAAAATGGATAAGCGTTTTTATTACTGCTGCAGTGTGTTTGGATGTTTTAATACAACACAAAATTGTGATTACGCACGTTCTCCAAGTTTCCAACTAATATTGAAAGGTATATAAAACTAGGTCTTGGTTTTTTCTTGTTAGTAAAGTAAGTAAGTAGTAAAGCTAAAGATAAGTTTTGATAGCGATCAATTATTCATTTTATTGCACATTCAGCAGAAATGGGCTTTTAAATTTTCCCTAGCATATCGTCGCTGGTATAACACCAGTGTTTTAGGTAAGCGTTAAATAAAAGATAATAGACATTAAATTATCCATTGGTATTTTTACATTATCGTTGCTAGGATAAACACATCACCTTGAAATGTGAGTATATAACAAGTTAGTACGTATAATTTCTGTCAACCAACGCACAGCTGCCGCCGCTGTTAAAAACGACAGTCATTGAAGAAGCCAAGTTGAGGAGAGTAAATATTGCTTTGTCTTCCCATTTAGGCTTGGACGTACGATAAGATGAATTCAAATCTTATTTCAAAAAATCAGAATAGCAACCCTAGGTAGTCAGCCCAATTTAGGCAGTTGTTTTCAAGAACGGCGGGAGTGGACCTTCTGTATTTTTTCTATTTTGTGCTAGAGAGCTGTAATTTTGTGGAGTATACATATGTATATCACGCCGACAAAGTGTTAGAATAAAATTTTGTAAAATATTTTTTTTGGGGTAATTCCCTTAAGTAACGTGGGGATTAATATTTTTCATCGTCTACCCCATTGTGTGGGGTATCATTGCATAGGTCCTTAAAAATGACTCAGGGTTTGCTACGACTATTTTTCGATATAGGGATTCGTTTGTGAAATATTAAACTTTAAAGTGCAGATATTGTTTGAGTAAAAGCTCTGAAAGCTAAACTGTTGTCTTGAAAAATCTGGAAAAATTTATGATAATAGTGCTTTTCATGAACTTATAGGAAAAATCATTATGGTTAAGATAGATCAGTTAGCTTATGAGTAATAGTCGTTCCACTTAGTCTTCCAAAAATTCCTTAGAGAAAACCATTAAAAGTGGTTCGTTAGTATCTTGACAAAGTAATTAGCTCGTCATATCAAAAATGACCTGCTGTGGTTGTGGTGAGAGAAAACCATTAAAAGTGACTTAAATGAAGTAATTGCTGAAATATATTGCGGTAACGACGGGCAACTACGGAACCGTACACTGCGCGTGGCACGACACGCACTTGGCCGGTTTTTTAAACTTTTCTGGGTCAACGTGTAAAACGAAGTATCCTAAAATAACACAGGCTTGGGCTGGGATCATGGTTCTATGGAGTAGAATATTATTTATTTCGTTCGATGACAGTAATGTACAGTCAACAGCACGTCGACTACCCCAAAAGTCAAAAAATCTCCAATAGATTTTCAACTTTAAGCCTGACACATAGAGATCATTTTCAAATGAGAAAATTTTACATTTTGTGGTAGGTCGACGAACTGTTGTCCGTACGTATTAGTAGTAGGTAATATTTATCTACAAAGGGAAAGGCAATGGTACAGAGCCATACAGCCAAATATTATATCTTGAGTCGTTTGAAAACATTTTCCGCCATTTTTAATCTGTATTCGTACTGAATTAATATTCAATGGGCGAGATTTAACAGGACATCTCATTTCATACTAAATTTAAATGAAAAACTGCAAATATTAATATTATGGATACTTTAAAGTATTGAGTATTGATTGACTGATAGCTAGTTTCAGAAAATAATGATATGCCTGTATTACTACTGTTCCATATACAGGGTTAAATTGCAAAGGGGTGCCAAATTTTCCAAATAAGATCTAGAGGTGCACTGCTAAGTTATTTGTTGTCAATTTGAACTTCTGGTATGCGCGGACGCTCCTGCTGTTAGAAATTTACCTTACATCGAAAAGGCTAAGGTTTGTTTTCACGCGCCATTGCGACTATTATTGCATTGAACTTTGCAGTTCTAGGTTGCACAGAGATAGTGCGTGCGTATTTTTTATGAATGAGGCAAGATTATCCACGCGTACCATCCTTGAACAGCGAATGGTAATAAAAAAAAATAAAAAAATGAGTTTGTTTTTTAAATCGTTAAATAATTTCGAATGAAAAATAGCATTGTTGAAAATAAAAGATTTTACATCCAAAAAAGTATCTTTACCGCGTCCGCCATCTTCCAATAACAAAGAAAGCCATTTATACAAGTTATAGGCATTCAGTAATCACAGGGCCCGCGCATATCATCGGAGCGCCCGTAAAAATTCAATTTTCGTCTGATCATAGCACAATAACAATAAAAGTGAACAGCCGCGCCGCTGACATACATCACGAGGGCGCGTAAAGTGTAACACTACTGACGGATTTTAATATGCTTCACTTGTAATGTTACTCACTTTGAAATGAAATCTTGAAGTCGAGTTTACCTACTTCTTTCGTGCAGCTGTCGTTTGTCGTATTAATTTAAAACTTTGTTAGTTATGTGACTTAGTAGCTTGTTGAGGAGTTGGATTACTACGGTCTTCTTTGACCATTTCGATAATGTAGTAGGGGTTGTTTGTAAATTGTTACCTCCTATAATAGATTTGGAAGTTGTATCTACGTTACGGGATGTGATAATTAAAACTTTGTCCGTTGCCGTAGAGCGTTTATTGCACTAAAATTAATAATTTATAAAATGTGTACGGAGATGCAGTATAATGTTTATAGGATAGGGTTGATTTGGAATGATAGAAATGTTTGTAAGGTAAGAATCAATTGTATTCTGAACTGTTAAGTTAGATATGGATATTGATGGTAAGGTGAGAACGCGCGACTGAATGGTTCGATGTAAGTATGCGAACGAACTGATTTGGTTTGTACAAATTAATGATGACGCGAAGAAATGTACGTGCTTGCCCGTACAAAATGTACCTAATTGGAGCGAAAGAGTCGCGCGCGCAGGCGCAATGTCAGCATATTTTCTACAATACCAAGATACCGTGTACTTGCTCGTACAGATAACGCCATCTTCTCCAGTAACTTTCTTATTCTAGGAAGTATACTTGATTTCACACTCGCCATGTAGCTATTGCTCTAACGCCTTGTACCTTTTCTCTGATGTAAATTAAAGGGTGGCCCAGGTGCGGAGCGAGCGTGGTTCCATCATTCGCTCGCTGTTCGAATGCTCGCCGTTGCTCGCTACCGGGATATGTGTAGCGGTGATGAATGGGTTAGCAGTTGTCGCTTTCTTTAACCAATTGTTTTGATGGCTAGAGCCGATTGATATAAGACTTGAGTTTAAGTGTATTAACGATAAATTTCGATAAATGTAAAGTTGAAAGTAAGTAGATTAAATTTGGCACAAATCGATTTTGAATGCTTTTTTTCCCGTTTTTGGCGTCTTTGTTTCCCGTGTGCTAGTTTTTAGTGTAGAAGCGTTGATAAATATCACAAAACGCTAAACATTTCATAATTTTTGTGTATACTTGTCTTTTTCATATTTATAAAAAAAAGACAAGTATGTAATTTTCGAACCAGATACCAAAACAGATGAGTTCTGCCACTTATTAAAACAGATGTATGTCAAAGAAATAGTTACACAATGGTGAGTAGGATATATAACAATCTGCCACGGCATATTGTTGAACTGCCCTCAAATAAATTTAAATCTCGATGTTTCAATGGCTGCTGGACAGATGTTTTTATTCAGTATCTTAATACTTAAATGAAAAATATAATAAGTCGTAATTTGGAATGTTATTTAGGTACCTATTTTGCTTGAGAATTATTTGTATTTTTAGAATTTGACATTTACTTTAATTAATTTATGACGTTTTAATTTTATTTGTATGAAAAATTTTTAAGCAACTGATGGTTAATGTGTTTGTGCTATTTATACTCCATATTTGTCACCTTATTGTTACCCACATTTTTACAAATAAATTGATTTGATTTGATTTGATTTGAAAACTAACTAGTACTTACTCATAATTTCTCATTATGAGTACAAAATTGTAAGTAGGATAGATTAAGACGTGCTTATTAAACTTACATGCACTTTGCATCAATATGCATACAGACAGACAGTGGTTTCCATGTTGCTATATGTGTGTTCCATGTCTATTCGTAGTAGTGTGCGTGTATACTCATTGGTAATAGTGTGTATCGACGGAACTAAAACGGAACTAAATGGCGCCGCCATCTCTGAGGTTCCGGGTTCGGTCCCCGATAGGGTTGATGTAGAAAACGAACTTTTCTATATTGTCTCGGGTCTGGGTGTTGTGGTACCGTCGTTGTTTCTGATTTCTATAACACAAGTGCTTTAGCTACTTACCTTAGGATCAGAGCAATGTATGTGATGTTGTCCAATATTTATTTCATCATCATCATCAGCCCACACTAGTCCACTGCTGGACATAGGCCTCTCCAATTGCACGCCACTCTGCACGATCCACGGCTACAATACAATATTTATTTACGGAAGTTTTAATATTAATTTGTACACTGAGGCGCGTCTTCGTGGATGGCACTACCTGTATCTAGCGGAGCTCGGATACACCAATGAAAAATGTATACGTCACTCACCAAGTGAACGATACGTTTCTTCATAAATCGGAAGAGCTGTATCAGGAGTCCGTGGTCTAAGAGATACAGTCGCGGGATCTCTGTCATGAAATGTAAACTACCGAAATGAACCGAGATATTACATATTACAATTCAATTTTATCGCCTCTCCTAAGTTTATTATGTCGTTAGAGCGCACCTGGTACACGCGATATTGCTTCCGAAAGAGTTTTAATATCGCTCTGCTAGTTTTATCGCTTGATGCGCTACGGAGCCTCGCTCGTTTTATAATACCTGCTCTGTTAAGTATTATCGCTCAAGGATCAGCATAGGATGTACTAGGTACCACGATTGCGCCTAACCATGCTAAGACCATCATAACAGTGTTATTTGAAGTAAAACATTATATAGAATAAATAACAAGGTTGGAGTAATACGGTTTTTTAGAGCTCATGGTGTGGTATGACTAGTAATTAGTATTATAATTTTAAGGTATTTTTGATTTTGTTGTAGGTACTAACATTATAAAAATACAAACCCTTGCACTGTTACGACTACCTAATTTCTGTTTGTCATTGTGCTCAGGGTACTGCCCTTATATGGAATAAAGCGGCTAAGCCACAAAATTAAATTTCGGGAAAAAATAAAAACAGGTTTCTAGAATCTAGTTTCTAGAATTCTATATATAAAAAATAAACAACCAACTATTATTGTTTAATCCTTTTTTATTTCGAATTTTAGAAACTCTATTATAAAAATAATTCAAACTCTTCAATAGCTACTAGTAAAATCATTGAGGTCCAGCTCATTTGATAGGTTTTGACAAGACATTATGTAAGCGTGTTTTTTTTAAAACTATGTATAAACTTACAACTATTCAACAGAGTTAATCACTAATCGATTTTCCATTTTCTCATCAGCTTGCACACCTTTTCACTGACTAAGAGATGTTTGACTGAGGCCCGACCCACTTCACCAAAGGCAATCCTTTTGACGGTCGGACAGCAAAGCCGCCCACGTCATTTATTACAATTTACCAGTTTGTAATTTTGCAAAGTTTGTCACATGCCTGGTGATATTCAGATGAACGAATAAAGATTTTTATTGAGTTCCATTATGTATTGTTGACACTATATGAGGTTTATTGTAACTTAATACATGGAACTAATCAAGGTTGAAACAACTTTCTTCGGGTTGCCACTTATTTATTTAAATAATTGTTACATTACTTTTAAAATAAAAAAAACGCATTTATAATTTGTATAAGACTCGTTAAATCAAACTCGATAAATTTAAGATGAGTGTAGATTCTCCTAAATATTTGCCGCTTATGAAAAACATGGATATGTCTTACAAAAAAGGATTTCCTAAAGGAAAGTTGAGGTTAATAGAAGAAAAGAAATAAAATATTTTAAAGTCATAACTTTTTCTTAGTTATTAAGTATGTATGGGTGTGATGTCGATATTTTTTAAATGAAGTTTTTATTCGACTTTAGCAAAACGCTTCTCATTCTTAACCCAATACAACAGCGTATTTACTAAACATAAAAAAATATTTTTAAAAGCTACGTTTTCCAAAAAAAACGTTCTTTTCTCGACAGTCAGAATACGGTTCAACCCGTTGCATTCTCGTCACGTGCCCGCTGCGGTGCCTTGTCGAGGTCTAATGAGCCTTCTGCCCCCTAAGTTAGCAGCCTCAGATGGTAATTACTTCATGATGTTCAAAGGGTTAATTGGAGAGATAGGGTAAGTGCCTGTCGACTAAAAACATGAATGAAAATGTTATTCATTGACAGATTTACAGTTACAATTACTCCATGGATGCCATTGTTCATATCCTTCATTTTTGTTTTCATTTGCATTTAAAAAAAGCATAGACTTACAGTGTGACACCGTGGAATTATTAATGAAAAAACGTCCACGTAATACCTAAATTTAGATTTAAACCAAATTATATTTATTGCTATTTTGGATATGGCTATGATTAGCTAGGTACTTTTTGGGTTTGAATAGACATGACTTAAAACCATTATATTTTATGTGTAAGGAGGCTTAAAGTAAATTACCTTTTCCAAACAACTTTAAACGTACATTTTCAGAATACGGAAAATATCACTCGAAAAATCTCATAAAAAGATAATCCATCTCTAACAATTTATATATTTCTGAAATCTGATATTTCGCAGCAGGTAAAGAAAGGATATTAGAATAAAGAATATTAAAACGCCTTCGTTGTAATTAAGAGGGAAGTGGACGGAAAGGAAAAAAAAAGAGTTTGAAATGGACTTGAGTGAGCAAAAAGCGTAGAAGCTTCTAACTAAAGAAGAACAGTCAAACTATCCAGAACTTTAACCATTTATGATTTTTAATAGTTGAAAAAAATCGTCCGCCTCAGGTGGGATCTGAACCCACGAACATCACATAGCGGGCGAGTGCTTCTCCAACTAAGATACCGAGACG
Organism: Anania fuscalis; assembly: GCA_950371115.1. NCBI lineage: Eukaryota > Metazoa > Arthropoda > Insecta > Lepidoptera > Crambidae > Anania > Anania fuscalis. Next base: position 3,336,730 of record OX493328.1, on the reverse strand, counting down.
CTAGCTGACCCGACGAAATCTTTCAAGTGTTTCTCGCTGTCAAAGCCTAAATATACCTAGCATGGTGATTGCTAAAACAAAATTTAAAGAACTTTAACCATTTATTTCTTTTTCGTATTTGGAGAGGAACTTGTGTACTCAATAAGTAGTTATGCCATGCCTAAAACAAAATACTGAGCAATTTTTGGCACACTTATTGCTGAGATTATGTTTTGGTTTCTGTAATTTAGTAACGTTTTTCTATTTTACTATAACAAAATAAGAGTTCTATATTTGGTGTTTTATTAGGGTTTGTTGCTGTTTACTTAAGTACTTAATTTTAGATGTGTGATAAAATATCAGATCAGAATCACATGATATTTGGAACGCGCTCCAAATCTGTAAGCTTTATGTAACTAAGCGTTACCTCTAGCGTGCTAAATAAAATGATTATTGATTTGAGAACATCTTCTATAATTTTATCGTATGTTGCCCACAGCAAGTAAAAGGGGAAAGTCGATTATGAATTTTCCGGCGATATTACAGTGTAGCCAGACCACAGTCCGCTTTGATGTTTTGTAGTGGCTCATTAAAGCAAATAACGCTCTAAATATCGACTAAATAGTGCTAACAGAGAATATAGAACATTTTGTGATACTGAATTTTAGTTAAATTACAGAAACACTTTATAAATTTAGAAAATGGTCTACATATTTTCTTTTTCTTGCAAATTATAGAATTGTCACCGTGATGTTTTGTTATTATAGAACACTATAGGTTCGTATAATCAGTGTTTTTCTTCTTGTAGAACATCTTGAACTAACAAATGTTGGCTTCTAGCTGTTGGAACATTATATTATCCTTCTTTTTTGCGAATTAAATAAGTTCCTTTCCGGTTTAATGCTTTGGTTTTTAAACATTTAACAAGTGGTGTAATAGGGGGGTGCCTTTACCGGCAAATGTAAGCAAAATGATTACATTTTGTAAGCAAAATGATTACATTTTCATAATAATTAAGTTATGTATTTCTGCAAAGTATTGCTTAATAAGAATTTAACAGATTTTTAGTTTATATGAAATTTCTAGCATAACATTCCAAAAGTCTGTTACATTGTCAAACGACGAGCGAAGCCACTGTCAGAATTAATTACGACCCAATATTTGCTGCCTGGCCTGAGTTATTAGACCCTCCCTTTGTTTAACTCTTCCATTGCTTATTGGGCTCGTTGGACCCAGTAAACACTTTTAAAGGATAAAAACCTATCCAGTTGTAAACTGTTGTCCTACTACAATTGCATTTTCACGATTAATAATATGTTCAACGTGGTCATTGGTCATCTTTCGAGGACCGCAAACTAAGAAAATATTGTACCTAAATAAGATCGTCAAAAATTTGTTTAAAAATTTGCTTTAAATATTAAAAAAGCAACAGCTATTATGATAATTATTAATTAGAACATTCAACTTCCTATCTAAACTAAGGGTACATTAGATCCACTTGGTTCACAGAGGATTAATCGCCAATCTCGGGTTGCTTTAAGAAGTTCATTTTTACAAATTACAGACAGATGTTATCTCTGCATAATGGAATATAATTACTAAAGAGATTTTGGAAACCAAGCCTTTGGCAGTTTGCTTTAAAATTAGGTTTAATGGGATATTTAATCCAACTCGGCAGGGTAACGGTCGGGGAACCACGTGATATTTTCTTGTCAGATGTTCCTCAGTGCTAGAAAACTAAAGTCTTTGAGTGCTACTATTACTTTGACGACCTCCGTAGCCAAGAGGCGAGTACGCCAGACTATAAATATCGTCGCCATATCTGAGGGTCCGGGTTCGACCCCCGGCCGGGTCAATGTGGGAAACGAACTTTGTATACACGGTGTTACTTTGCATCCTTGCCATATTCACAGAGATAAAAGTAGGGAACAATACCTATTGTTTAGATAAATTAGAGACTCCCATAAATAAAGCACACTAAGTTTTTAGTAAATTTGGTTTTGCAGTACACATAGGAATAAACCGATTTTGTCTCGAACGGTACGCGATCACTAATCAAGTAATACTACAAAGTCTTTTGTGCCGATGAATAAGAACAGTGATGTGCATGCGTTTCGATAATTAGTGTTGTGTTTAATAGATTGTCGAGAAAATAAAATACTCAAGATTAAAAAAATAATAATTTAGGTCTTTCTTTTTTTACTAATTTGTTATCATTGTCAGTGATATAGTTACCTCTGTAAATATGGCAAGGATGCAAAGTAACACCGTGTATAATTATAAGAATCTAGACATGTATATTGTCTCGGGTTTGGGTGTTGTGGTACCGCCGTGGTTACTGAATTCTATAAAACAAGTGCTTTCGCTATTTACCTTAGAAGCAGAGCAATGTACGTGATGTTGTCCAATATTTAATAATTTATTATTTACTTGATAAAAGTGATGACTTACGGAACTGAAACGTGGTCTTTGATTGTTGGTTGCCCAACAAGGCCTCTTTGAACTGTAAAGCTTCCACAACATTCCACAACATTTGAGGACACATTCTCGCGGAACAGACAACCGTTGGGGATGGAAGGTTTTCGAGTGGTGACCACGAACTGTGAAAATGCAGAGTGATCCTCCCTATGGAATGACGACGTAGTTAAAGTAGCTAAAGTTAAAGTCGTTCTATAGGAGTGATGAATCTCCTACCATGAGCTTCCAAAAGCGGATGGAGCATATTATTTCTTTGAAAATATATATGTATTACTGTCATTAAGCGATCTCTTTTTTTGAATTCTTTATATATTTGGGGACTTTTTGATATATCACATGCCAGCCCCATCGTACCTTAATTTATACATACATTACACCATAGTTGCGCAGGCGATAGGAACTCAAGGGTTTAAAATAATTTCTGCTAAGCATTTCGCAGCCTGAGACGAAGGGTTAGCCAGAATTTTGATGAATGTACCTACATCGTACATGTTTATATTGAACTTTTAAATCATTGAGTTCCTCCGCTCCCGATATTTCTTACATTCTAAGCGATCTTCTAAGTGAGAGTTCTGATTCATTTGGTAATGAATAGCTAGTCTAGCTGCTGTCTACAGTATTAATTAATTAAGTGGTTGCTTCAGGCCAAAAATTAACGCACGACAACGCTTATCCCTGTCGATAACCTGAAGCGCTTTTCTCACTAGGCTTTAGCGTTTCAAGTCTAAAGCGCAAAGAGTAAAAAGTTACAATTAATTTGAAAATTAGCTTTAGTAGCTTTTGCTAGTTTTAATTTGATCAAGAAGTTGTAACTTTTTCATCTTTTATCACACTTTTTGTATCTCCGTTTCCGCGCAGGTGGTAACTCTCCGATTGAAGTTAAAAGCTTGGATTTAATAATCGTTCTCTCTGATCTTTAGAAAACAAGAAAATGATATTAAAATTCTTCAGTAAATTGTTCGTGATAAAATCTCAGTATCTAATAACTTCGATAGTAATTTGCCAGACGCCGTGAATTTCTTTGAGAAGATTAATGTTGTTTTTTAAATAATTACTTTGGAAACACTTTATAAATTAAAAGAGGTAAATTGTAAAGGGAATTTAAGGTAGGTTATTTTTGTCATTAAACTTAAATAAATATTTTTAAAGATTGATTTCATATTGTTGATAGAATAACGACGACACTTTTAATAAAACAAATCAAAATATTTGTATGCCTGGGGGCGGGACATAGAACTATAATAATAAATTATGTTCATGCAATTAACATAAACTATTTAAATTTGAATTTAATTATTAAAGTTCAAATGCAAATAGGAATGACTATAAAAATGGGGATATGAATTTATAAAGAATAGTTACAATATGCGTAGAGCTTATACGTGCAATAACCGCTATATGTTGACTTAAAAACATCACACATTTAATGCGGTAAGTACCAAACTAATATTTTGTAATTTTACGTAAATCTTTTTTTAATCATTTAAAAAGACGGACCAATGTCACGATTAGCTCTGCAGCTCATTTCATGGATACAAAATTTGGCTGCACCTTTGTATAACTTTTTTTAAGACCAGTCAAGTTCCAGTCAGACTCATGCAATGAAGGTTCCAAAAACTTGATATGTATGTAAATAGTTTGTCTCAAAAAAAAGTTTTTTTATGCAAGTATTTTTTTAAGGTTTTCCTTTACTTTTGCTATAAGACATTGCTTTTTACATAATTCCTCGATCAAAAAGTGCCCTATAGGTTTTGATTCGCAAACATGCGGCTTAAACAGTCGTATCTTTTGACTTGAAACTTTATTTTTTTAACAGCTGCAACGGATTGAAGATGTGAGTATTTCATTTTAATTTTATTTTATTATCCAAGCGTTCCTGCTGAAAAAAGTTTACACGGTTACTAAGTAATTCTATAATTATTTTTACCAATAGAGTTACGTAACCCTTAAAACGAACTCATTTAGTCATGTGCCATTCTATTGGCAGTCATCTCGAATTCCAAGACAATATAATTACTTTTATGAAGTCTGTCTGTTACCCATTAAACGGAAAGGAGCTTATCGATTAGCAATAACAGAAAACAGTCGCAGAGAGCAATTCTGTTAATTCCCGCAGGATAAAACTTGATGAGGTCTTTCACATCGGTATATTTAGTAATCGTGTGATATCTGTTTGAGATGTGACTGGTATTTTCGTGGACTTTTAATCACATTTTAGAGAAATAAGAAAGCGTTGTTTATTGAGTTGCAGTTTTACAGTCCGCTTTTTATGAGTGTGAAACACTTTTACATAGACATTTTAAAATTTTATTGTTTAGTATATTTACTAATAAAAAAACCGGCCAAGTGCGTGTCATGCATGCGCAGTGTAGGGTTCCGTAGTTGCCCGTCGTTACTACAATAACTTTCAGGAATGCTTCATTTAAGACAATTTTAAAAAATATATATACTGAGGGATTTTATTAGGTACTCTTAAACTAACTGATCGATCTTAACCGTTATGATTTTAGCTCATGAAAAGCACCCATGATTTTTTCCAGATTTTTCAAGCCAATAGTTTAGCTTTTAGCTCTTTAAAGTTTAATATTTCGGAAACGGATCCCTAAATCAAAAATAGGCTTAACAACTCTTAAATAATTTTAAAAGACCTATTTAACGATACCCTACAAGATGTGGTTAGACGATGAAAAACAAATTCATCCCCACGTTACATGTATGGGAGCCACCCAACAAAAATAATAAAAAAAAATAATTCTACATCTTAGTCAGCGCAAATGATATACATAACACACCTCCACAAAATAACAGCTCTCTAGTGTCAACATTCTCCAAGAAAAACCTCGGACGGACAGACAGACAGACGTACATGACGAAACTATAAGGGTCCTTATAGTTTCGTCATGTACGTCTGGATAACGGAACCCTAAAAAACTATATAGATCAACTACTTTTTTGCTTCATGGTCATATACTGAAACCTGCATGCGTTTTAAACAATCGTAGGCAGGCAATCTTTATAAACATGTCTCCATCTTCGAAATTCCATTTAAGGTGTTGTGTATTGGCCGAAACAATCCAGCTGAAACAAATAAGGGTCTCTTAGACAATTCTATTCTCCGTAGAATTGACGGTTTCTTATTTATTTACTCAATTATACTGTCATGTTAAGACACAGTCACCTGGGTGCTCCATCGATTGTTTGTTAGGGTTGTCAACACAGGTATATTGGATGTTTAATGCATATATGTATATAGAGTGAGGTTTTGAATGTGTTCATTATTAATAAAAAAATAAGTTTAAAAAACTATAACCCGACTACGTAAGAAAGTGGTCTCAAAAGGACGAAACAAGTAAATAATTCAGATAGAAATCCAGAAATGCATTAGTACAAAAATGGTCAAGGTAGAGCCGTGGTCGCACCCACCGTAACCTACCATCACAGTACCATGTCTTTTCAATGGAAGTGTTCCTGGCACCCATATAATCATAGTAGTTAAGTATACAGTGGGTACGACCACGGCTCTACCTTGACCATTTTTGTACTAATGCATTTCTGGATTTCTATCTGAATTATTTACTTGTTTCGTCCTTTTGAGACCACTTTCTTACGTAGTCAGGTTATAGTTTTTTAAACTTATTTTTTTATTTGATATTTTTCCGTTTCCCGAACGAGCAAATACACTAGCCGTGTAGTATCTACATAGCTACATCTAGCGTAGCATTCTAACAATAAAAGTTAAGGTGAGCACCCGATCTGTTAAGCGTTGACCAAACCAACGCGTTCATCCTGCATGCGCGATGGCGTGCACGGTAGCGTTCAGATATTTATTTCAAATGATACTCTTTTATTTTTTTTAAATTGCTTTATAGACCTATCCAATGGGACTTAGCAGAGTAGAATTTGGTTATTGCGGCTGCAAGTGAATGTATTCTAGAGCTGAATTCATGAACAAACCAAACCAAATGTACAAACATGTAATGAATGTATGAATTTGCCTTGTACGCGAGAAATCGCCAACGCGCATGCATATAGGCATATATGCAGGCTGAACGCGTTGGTTTGGTTGAAGCTTAACTGCAATCGTTTGGTGCGTCTCCATACTTAGCGCAACTCATTCAAGGCATGTACAGTGCGCGCAACTTGCGCGCGATCTGCGCGCGTGCATCTAGTATACTTTCCAGGTAGCTCACAGGCAGCGCGCGCGCGGCCTGCTGCGCGCGTGCAGCTCGCGAGCGGATCGCGCGTTGCGCGCGACCTGCGCATTCGCGGCGCGTTCGCCAGATCTGGACGTAAAAAGGAGGGTCTACGCTAACAAACCGAGCACGAGCGAAGCACGAACGAAGCCGTTCCGGCTTCCTCGTTCGCGGCGTCAAGTGTGGACGTACAACGATCACTTTGTTCGAACGTAGTTTTCCGCAGTGTGCTCGCGGTAAATCCCTTTGTGTTCGTCAAAAAACCGACAATAGGCGGAGCACAGTCGAACAATAGTCAAATGTTGGAAGCGCGCTCGTTCGAGGCTCGAAGTCGGTCCACACTATCTACACGAATCTTGGGTCGGCTCGTGCTCCGCTCGTGCTCGGCCCATTAGCGTAGCGTAGACCCACCTAAACCTAGGCTGCGTCCAAGTCTGGCGAATACGCCTGGATTTTATGCTTGTGCGATGCGCGCGACCTGTGAGCTACCTGGAAAGTAAACTAGAAATGCACGCGCGCAGATCGCGCACTCTGTACGCCTTGCATGAGTGGCGCTAAGAAGGTGCACCAAAATATTGCAGTAACGTAACGCGTGCTGCGCGCGTGCAGCTCGCGAGCGGATCGCGCGCTGCGCCATCATTATTATTAGGGCCATTTCCAGTAACGGTAGTGTTTGTAAATAACAATAGTAAAATAAGTTAAGGAAAGAGCTAAGACAAAAAAAGAGAAAAGAAATTTATTTTTAATAATGTTTATACACTAAACATAAAAACATTATACCTAGGTCCTTACTCAATACTTAAAATTATAATTAATACATCTTTATTCTCATAACAATTTCTGGCCTAACTAAAACACTAATATCTGCTGCCGTAATGCGATGTTCTACCTAAACCTGGAAATGGATGGAAAAGAATAGCCAAAGATTGGGATCACTGTCGTGCATTGGGAGAGGCCTATATCCATCAGAGACTGACGTCATCACATCATTATCACACCATTATTGTCTGAAGGTACAGTAGGTAGGTATCTTGGTTTGCGCTATCTCAAATCTCATTAGTTTTTGTATCGTCTCTTCTGTCATATGTTCATGGTCAGAATTAACAGAGCGATGCTGCAGTCCGCCCTATTTTACTTGGCTAGCCCCAAATGATAATTACGTCCAAGTACATTATCCTCAATGATTGCGTCACCTGCTGCTCCTGCTTCAAATAATGGTCTCTAGACTGCCTTTTACTACCTCCATTCGTACCGTCAGAACTTTGTAGTAATATAGAAATCTTGTAGTTCCAGTCTTCAGTTCAGTTAGTTTACCTTTAATAATAACTAGCTGACCCGGCGAACTTCGTAACGCATTACAGTTTTTTTTTCCGTCAGCTTTTTTTTTAAATTATTTATTCTACTATTTGGGGCGGAGACAAATCCAACAAATTATAAACCATGAAAATCGGTCTATCCGTTCTCGAGTTATAAGTGTTGTAACAAACACGACTTTATTTTATATATAAAGAATAAGAACAATATACCTTAATGTTTTTTCACATCAAAATAATGTTTGACACTACATGACAATGACATGACAGCCGTCTTTAAAATAAATTCTTTTTTATTCTTCATTTATAGCACTAAGGAGTGTTGATATCAACTACGGAGCAAATCACCCCCAAAATAACTTTCTACCCCTTTTAACCCTGCTAGGGGATGCATTTCAATAAAATACAAAACATGTCTTCCGTCAATTCTGTTAAAGAATGTTTATGCAAAATTTGAAGTAGATTGGACCATGGAATCAAGCTTTCCCATACAAACTTTGCCCCCCGGTTTCACCCACTTTAGGGTTGAATTTCGAATAATCCCTTCTTATCGGATGCCTACGTCATACAAAAAATACACACTCCAAGTTTCAGGTCTCTACGATCAGCGGCTTAGGCTGTGCGTTGATCCGTCAGGCAGTCATTCAGGACAAAGCATTTAAATGTATAGATTATGACTGAAACAATATGATATATATACATATTTGTAATGTGCTAGTCAAGACCTTTCTTTTGATACCAAACACGTGATGATTATCATAATTTAAGTTTTTTTTTGGTTAAAATCTGACGTTTTAATTCCGTCTGAGACGATTTTGATGAAATTTATACAGCCTATTTTACCCGGGCCATTATTACGAATCTATTGACACCTCGTTCATTAAAATCGGTTCAGTAGTTTAGGCGCTACGGTGGAACATACAAACATACATACATACATAGACTGCCAAAATCATTACCCTTCCTTTTGGCTTCGCCGTAGTCGGGTAAAAATAACCTTTAGTATGAGGTCAACACAAATATCATAAAAAAATTACTGCTTGCAAAAATTGCTTGTTCCATCGAATTAGAGCATTAGATTGTATAGAAGAAAAAAAAAGTTGTTTGTGTGTATTGACAAATACAATTTTACTACTGTTCAAGACCACAGCCTGTATAATAGTTTTAACACATTCCCAAAATGTAGGTACGTGTGATACATCGAGGTCATAACCTTTTTTAATATATTTGATCTCAGCTAAGCAAAGATCTCCCTTCAGACTCTACCATTATCTCTATCTATCGCCAATGATTATCAATTCCTTGACAAGTTAACCAAATCACTATCTTTTTTTAGGTCTACTTATCTCTTAGTAGGTAGGTCATACTTTCGGCTTATGTCATCTATATGCAACCATAGCATGGCGGGCGATTTGGGCCCAACTATCCGGCTAAAGGCCGCAGTGGTTCACTTTGAACACATAGGGTCCCGGATTCGTGGATCGGAGTTTTGGCTCGGATTAACTAAGAAATGCTTTAAACCTATTAAGTTAATTAATTAAACTTCTCGTGGCAACCCTACCAAAACAGTATTAATTTTAAACGCTCTTTAGAAACTTTGTCTCTATTTTTTTCTTTAATCGTGTTAAAAGTGTTAAAGGTCAGGCCTAAAAACGTTAGGATTTTAATATTCGTTTAATATGTTTCTCTGCTCATATTTTATTTATTGCTTTCTAACTATCTCCAGAAAATACTATCTACAATCCGTTTCCAGATTTAGAGATCTCCCAACCCTATCGTATCTAAGTTCCGGCATCGCGACACTCAAATAAATCTTGCAAACAAACTTTTGGATATCGCCCAACGAGAGAATTCTTTTGTCAATGTCAAAAATGACGAAAGCAATAAATAACGAGCAATCTTGAGTAGATATACGATTTGAGAGTTATTTAGAAATAGGTACAGGGCTGTGATTTACAATCACACCCACTGCTCTATTGGTGTTAAGCCTTCAAGATCCTGCTACGGCGTTGACGTTCGAAAGACGCCAGTTATGGGGGAGGCCTTAGAGCAGAAGTTGACAACGAAATTACACGATTTCATTTAAATTTAGTTTTACTGATCCCATAGGATTAACTCCACCTAAAGAACAAATGAAATCCGATCATACACGCGACGTGGAAAATAAATTCGTTTAATGTTCATTCATTTACATTTATTGAGGGTGTTACACTCGGAGCACGCGACACAAAATTTATGAGTGCATTTAAATGAAAAACGAAAAATGGAACGAAAACCGTTTAAGGAAATAAGATTGTTAAGCAGATGTGGCCCAGTTCATAATTTTTATTTTTATTCGAGCAGAGCTGTAAATTAAAAGTGGGTTTGAACGATGCATGTTTGGCGAATGTCCGAAGAAACCGTACTACAAGTTTTAGGATTTTACAGAGATGTTGAATTGATGTTGATAGTAATTTGAGTGCTGATACACAACTGGTGATCAGATTAAAGTAAACGGTTTTCGCTTTGCCCTTCAAAATAACACTCTAACCAAACGATAATTAATTTATATGTTAAGTAATATTATTTCAACAATTGCACAATTTATCTATCCCCAAACTAAGTATTTCATATATTGTTCTAATTAGCGACTACATCGTGAACAAACATACCTTAAACAATATTCTACTTAGTTCCAATTGTACAAAGGCAAGTGTTAGTACAATAAACTTGCCCTTAAGCGGATTCGAGCCCCCAACTTCTGACTTTGTTGAACGGAGCTAGAACCACTACCAGTCTGATAAGATCGTCTGACAAAATAATATCAATTATCTTTTTACCTAAATTTAGTTAAACCAATTGCTTTAAAGCTTTACTAACTACAGTAGTTCAACTGTTGTTTGCCCTCTGATAATATATCTTTACTATAGAAACCAATGGTAGCGCCCTCATGTTTTAATACCGAATTAATATTGCTACCGATATTGGTGGCTGTGTTATACAGTTCATTATTCCGGTGAACTTTGTCGCATTGAGTTGGAGTTCATTTATTTTATCTGTCTGTGGGTTTCGATTTCCATTTTAGACGTGCATTACGCGGTAAGTGCAGCTCAGCGTTGGGCAGTAAACAAGCTTTACAATTGAAGTACTTTGTATATGATTAGCAAAACAATTACCATATTTCGACGACCTCCTTAACCGAGAGAGAATACCGGTCCTAGTGTCGCGAACTCTAAAGTCCCACATTATACTCGGGACTAGGCCGAGATATAATTGTAAAAATCGTTATATACATCATCTACCCAGTCGAGAGTTGAACCCCAGACTTTCGGAATGGCGTCGCAAGGTCAGTGTGCTTGACTGTCTAGTGTGCTTGTGGCCTACGTAGATTGTCCAAACTATTTTACTAAATTAAACGGTTCAATAGTCTGTGATTTACAAACTTTGTGAAAGTATCTTTACAACCATATTAACTTTTCTATTCTGCGCGCTTTAGAACGTAGTACAAAAGAAGAGAGTTCACCAGCCCTGCGCACTTTGCCTTTCGCGCGATCCCTAATGCACTTGAATGCGAGGTCACTGTATCAATAAAATTCCTTGGTACTGGAAAACAAGAAATGTTGTCTTAGTCAAAAACCTTCTAGAAAGAAACAAAACACTACTTACTTTGAAAGAATTTCTGCGCATTATTACAGACTCGAGGTTTTTTAAGCTCCATTACACGACCTATTTAAAATTCAGTTTTGTTTCTGCCTGTCACTTTGACTCCAGAATTCAGCTAAAGACGAATGAATATTATTCATTATTATTATTCATAATTCACGTACCGGCAAGCGCAGCGTGGCACGTCCACCCACAAGGTGGACAGAGGACCTGGTAAATGTTGCAGGAAGCCGCTGGATGCCGGTCGCTTCCAACCGGCCGATCTGGAAGTCACTGGGGGCAGCCTATGTTCAGCAGTGGACGTCTTGTCGCTGAAATGATGATGATGATTTACCAGCTGGTCGTCTGTCATAAAATCATATCGTGTGCCAAATATTAGCCAATTCTGTTTAGTTATCAAAGTGTAATTAAGTAACAAACATAGAAACTTTCGCATCCAATAGTAAGATTAACCATGAAAATTATAAACACAAACAGCATAAGCTGCCTGCTTACTCCTGTGTATTGTTGCACTCAAACAAAACTAGTCTGCAAGTGTTCAGCACAATCCTAGTTGAGACAAGATGAAGTGTCGACGCATCTTGACAAATACTCGTTACACTACGGAAAACTTGGATCATTAGTCTGTGCCAGCGCTATGGAGAAGGCAACTGTTGGGTAGACGGAGAATTAGTTGCTTTACTAAAATATGAGGACTGCTTTCGAAGTTTGACCAACGGTAAATTCCGCTTAATTTGGAGATTTCGCTGATTGTCTGTGCTGTGACTGAGCTGTCCATTGTGATTTTGTGATATCATCATCATCGTCATCATTTCAGCCATAGGACGTCCATCCATCCATCCATCCATCAGCCGAAAGACGTCCACTGCTGGACATAGGCCTCCCCCAAGGATTTCCACAAAGATCGGTCTTGTGCCACCCGCATCCAGCGGCTTCCCGCGACCTTCACCAGATCGTCGGTCCACCTTGTCCACCACCAACACTACGCCTTCCGGCCCGCGGTCGCCATTTAAGGACCTTCCTGCCCCAACGGCCATCAGTCCTGCGAGCAATGTGCTCCGCCCACTGCCACTTAAGGTTTGCGATTCTGAGAGCTACGCCGGTGACTTTGGTTTGCCTCCGGATCGTCTCATTTCTGATTCGATCGCGAAGGGAAACTCCGAGCATAGCTCTCTCCATTGCCCTTTGAGTGACCTTGAGCTTTCTTATGAGGCCCATCGTTAGCGGCCACGTCTCAGATCCGTATATCATCGCTGGCAACACACATCCACTGCTGAACATAGGCCTCCCCCAGTGACTTCTGTCATCGGGGGGTTGCTGCCATACTCGCCACGCTTGGCAGGCGGGTTGGCGAGCGCAGTTTTTTGTATTATTTCGCACGCAGCTCCCTGTCTCGTGCTACAGGATTTAGTCGCCTCTTACGACACGCCTCCTGTTGGCGGTGGGAAAGTGTATTCTTTACGGCCTTCCCCACAAGGCATGGATTTTGTGATAGCACCTTAAAAATATTTGTATCAATTGATAAATTCGTCATCATCATCGTCTAGCTAGACGGTCAATTCCGGCTGCGCCCAAAGCTCTCGCTTCAGAGCCCAGAAGTCCAATTCCCGTATTTTAGCAATAACCGCAATCCAGTATCGATCTGGTCCAAGTCAACAGGGTTTCATACTTGATATCGAACGTCGATGTATCTATTGTCTAGATATCAACAACAATGCATTGCGGATCGCTGCTAGGGATGTAAAGCGGTAAAATTACTTTGGTAAAATTGGGTAAAAAACGAATTAAACTACTACTAAGAAAAGTTTCGAGTCCGTGCAACAGATGGAGCCAGTCACTCATTGCGAACGATCGTCACCGATTAAATATTATTAGGTATTATATTAAATATTATGGCAGATTGCACTAATCGGCAACGTCGCACGCAGCATAAACGCAACTATATGCACGCACGCGCGCGCGCGCGCCGTCATACCACCATTCACCATACAAAAGTAGCCGGTAATTTTACCGTAATTTATATAAATTACCGTAATATACCCGTATTTTACCAGCGTTTTCGGTAAAATTACGTAATTGTGCAACCCTAGTCGCTGCATCTACGGTACTCCATATTAAAAGTCATGGAATCAATTGGTTGTTTTATAAGTGTCATGAAATTCCTGGTTGTTAATGAAGATTGCCGCGAATGTGGGAGGTCCTCACGGTCTTTCCTCATGACTCCGCATCCACTACAGCTGCAGCATCAAGTAGCAGCCAAGATTTACTGCCTGATTAAATAATGTATTTATCTAGCTAGCGAATGCATGCTTTTGGGGTCCATGATTTGTTGACAACATTTAGTGACCCAAGAGCTAGCAGCTACATCACACAGCGACTTAGCATCGCAATCCAACTTTATATTTCAATATTTTTTTATGTAATATAATACTTGAAATAAAATCGACCGCCTAAGTAAGGTGGGACCCGACCATCGCATACCGGGCGAGTGCTTTTCCAACTAATCAACCGAGGACGCTTGCTGACCTGACGATATTTTTCAAGTGCTTCTCGATGTCGAAGCCAGTTATTTTTTTTCAAAAATTGTAATATTTCTTGAATGAACCTAACGTGTAATTGCTAAAAAATAATATGTAGGTGTATAATTTCATAGAACACGTAAAAAACATCGAGTAAAATCGGGTTTACACAATTTTTCCCTCTCCCTATTGTTGAGCAGTTCCATTTGGAACAGACGCCACCTGTTACCGTCTGAATCTGCACGTTCGTGCACGTCCACGGCAACTTTACACCCGACGGATATACAGCCGTTCGGTTCGTGCCGTGTGAACTGGGTGCCATGGCAGTAGAGGTAGATATGGTAGAATCACTTTCTATTGCTATATTTGCAATCCTGCAATATTAACCGACCAGCGTCAATCAATACAATGCAGTGGAGGCTAAAATAGTATCAACTAAAAGATTTAATAACCGCCTAATTAAAAGAGTTCTACAACGATCAACTTTAAGTTACCCAATAGTTGGCAGAAAGGGCGGACAAAACTATAATTTTTAAGTGGACATAAAGAACTAAGTTTGGTGAATAAAATGTCCACGATAAAGTAATACGACGGAGTAAGTAAGGGTAGAAAAGTGGACCATAAGACAAGACTGATTTAAGCTAGGATTTCAATAATATTTTCGACATGAGCGTAGTGCTACTGAATGAATCATATTATGGGTATAACTATATTACTGTACTAGCAGCCCGTCCCGGCTTCGCACGGGGTAGACAATTATCGCTAATAGTTTCGGCAGCGCATTCGACGAAAGACATTTTAAGACTCATTTTTCTACACCTTCGGTTACATTGTTCAAATTTTACCAAGGATCCCTAATTTTTTCAAAATGAAATGTAGCCTTTGTCAAATTGGAAGAATGTAGCATTCTATTGGTGAAAAATATTTTTAAATCGGCCCAGTACTTTTTGAGCCTATTCATTACAAACATACAAACATACAAAAATAGGTACAAATCTTTCCTCTTTATAATATTAGTATAGATGAAGTGGGACTACTGCTTCGCACTCCATTATGGTTCAACAGAAAGACAAAATGTATACTGCTTTCTTTAACGATTTCGTACACGATTCATGAGTTTAGATTGCACTGCTTTGTTGGGAGATTTAGCACACGACTGTAATGGCTTCACCTATAAATATCGAAGCTCTGAATCTTTAAGGGGCTACAATGGTAAATAAGAGCCTGTGTAATACAATTATTGGTATCCCTGTGACGTTTCATTTGTATTTTTAACGATAATTAAGCAATAATTACTTTTAAACTTTCGCGTTGCATAATTTATAACTCAATTAAAAAATCTAAAATCAAAAATGCAACGTCAGACAAAAGAGGTAACATTTTGTACCTTAATTATGATCGCGTTAATTCCCGTTTCATTGAGTTTTAGATAATTAAGCACTTCCTAAGCAAGCGAGTAGTTAGAGCGTGGAATAAACTCCCAGAAGATGTAGTCTCAGCCAAAAGTATAAATCAGTTTAAAAATAGACTCGACAAGCATCTGTCTAACTGCAAAAAAGATTAACCAGTGGGGACCAGCAAGATACAGGCAACTATCAGTTGTCTCAACTGCCTGCCAAATAATAATAATAATGATAAATAATTAGGGAGTAGATCAAAGACAGAAATCTCTAATTCAGCCCAAGAAATTTTAAACCTGTTTCGTCAAGCGTATTTTCTAATAAACATCGACGGATCCGAAAAAAGCCCCGGGCCTAATCACCGTATTATCTCAGTAATCCGAGTTTTCCATCCATCATACAGTTAATTGAGATCGTCAAGTTTCTCAAAGGAAACGAATGAATTTCAAACATTAAGACAAATCCACATTATGAAACTTACTGAAAGTGTCTTACCTGTTGATAATAATACTGACTATCATTGTGATGCAAAATAATCAGATATGTACCATAACAAACTGTTCTAAGCACGGAATTTATGCACACCCTAACCCACACCCACGAAAGAGACCTTTCGGGGTGTGTAATAATACCGATCCTGATTATAATACGATTATATGTAAAGGAGACAAGCCCGAAACGGGTAAACGTTTCAAACCTGCCTTTCCCATGTTACAATGTATGTGAGATGACGCGAGGTTGAAACACACACTGTAACGTTGAAGCACACATTGATACTAATGCAAATGGCACAATATTTAAAACGTTATCCCGTTCTGGATAGGCTACTCATTTTAGGTTTGTCTCCCCTAGGTACTATTACTATACTAGGTAAATTACCGAACCCCATCAAGTTTAGCAATTCGCAAAATGTGCAAAAAAAAACAGTTACCAATCTGAATATTAAAGAAAAATATGGCTGATCATCAAATGCCATGAAACTAATTAGACGCCATTTTTTAACGTGAGTCCGGCCTTAGAATAATCCAATGATTGATCGCTGCAGATATTAAATCCTTTAAGAAAACTGAAGGTGCTCGGGCGAAATTAGATGATTTGTCAACGTCAGGTGCATTGCAACGCGGGGACGATCCAAATAGAAGCCCTAAAGTTTTAACAGAACTTGTACATTAAATTAATGCAATCTTGGTATGAACATTTTTAATTTAGGAGCTAATGTTGTGATATTTTTTTTAATCTTAAAAATATTAAACAATTCTAACGTGTCTTCTAAAACGATGATTTTTGTGCTTAGTATGATTTTTTATTTTATTTTATTCGGAACACCAAAAGCATTGATACAATCTACGAGAACAGGAATATCATATAAGCGTAGCCATTAGCAGGTATTCGCATATAGGAATGTAGAATGTAAACAGACCACACAAGCTATATAAAGAACAGCCAAAAAATAGAAACAATTTTAAATTTGTTGCACCTTTAAAGATAGTTTATTATGGATAGATGGATGGATATTTCAAAATCAACAGTTACTAATTATTAGGTTACATATTTATTTCTTCTTAATCATACCTCAAGGCTGAAAGTTTTACAAAATGCAATAAAAAGCTTAGAGCATTCAAATAAAAAGTCATAAACAATCTTGGCTATTTTACTCAAATAATTTTCCATTGCATTAGATTATAACGAAAAAGATGTGTTTCTCCCCCTACTATACGTTTTTTACGTATTTAATATTTTTCTCTATGGTTTAGCTTGGCTGATTCATAGCTAACTTAGACGCAACGCACTAAGCTAGAAGTGGCTAAATGACGTCACAAATCACAAGGGTGGATCTAGGACTTCCTCCGAGAAATGTATTCTGTCCTTTGTCACATGCCTCGTGTGATAGGTCTGTTCCGGTTATAGGACAACAAATACGTATTTTACGACCTAATGTTCAACAAATTACGTTTTTTTTTTATTTGACTATCTATGTAAAGGTTTTGTGGGCCTGTCCTTGAAGAAATGTACATGTGCAATTATTGCAAAGATATTATCTTATGCTTTTTTCATTGTTTCGTTCTTAACGTGGTATTTACGAGTACGTATTGTAATGATTGTTGATAACTAAAACTGTATTTATGTCAAATAAAGTACCGTAGGTAGTCGAAAATTACTAGCAAAATACTACGGTACATTTTCAGAGAAAATGCATGTATTCCATTGTATATTATTTTAACTTAAACACGTACAGTGGGGTCCATCTGTGGGTCGATTTGGGGTTATAATTTTCTGATCACAGTAACTACAGACTACGGAACCTCATAGATATTGTTATTGCCCTCAAAAGTTTGGTATGGTATTCGTTTTTTTATACATTTATTCAGTATAAAGGCCCTCTTCCGAGCACTTGATTTTAATAATAACGATACTCAGTATCGTAACGAAGTTGCATTAATAATAACATCGTCTTCAAAAATTTATAATGTGTTAATTACCTACAATAATTTATTCATGTAATTTTTAAATTAGCATTAATGATAAATTAATAATCAATTTTCAATTTACACTAAGTACTTAATATGAGTAATTACGTCAGTAATGCCATGCATTAACGATACGCCAATCAAATGTCAAGTAATATTGACTTGCTTAATGAATAAGTAACCTAAAACAGCGTATTTTCAGTTAAATTTAGATTTAGTTTGAAATACAACCCGCCTCCAAAACGGTTGAGAACATTGAAACTTATAAAGCCGAAAAGCGGTTTGTTGGTTCGTGCATGATGCTGGAAATTCCAAAACTAGCGACAAAGCGAATCAGTGTTATCAGGAACTTCGGACTTAGGATACTGAGGTCGGACTTTGTATGGAATTTGTCAAGCGGACGAAGTCCATTCAACCGCTGCGCTAGAGATCATATTCCGTATTCAATTCTGTGTATTCAGTGTACGGTTGATTTCATTCAAAGAAGAAAAGGGGCCCACAAATTCCGTCCCGGCCGTATGGTAGATTGCTTAGGTTGTGAAACTTAGAAACAATGAAGAAAATATGATAAAAATATCTGTAACTTTTGACAACACTAAAACATAATTAACTTCTTAAAACAAAACAAAAATGAAAAAAAAAAACCTTAAAAATACAAAGATAACGTCAAAGTAAAGACACGTCCCAATTTGTTTATCCCTTCCACTGCTTCGGGACAAATTCAAACTTGATTAAGGTATATTCAGCTAAAATTAACATCAAATAATAAAATAATAATGGCCTTACTACAAAAAGATAGACAATAATATTGCTAAACACTTGTCTAAAGATTAGTCAACCAATTTGAAATGTTTCTTAATAATATTTCTCGAATATCTGATGTGTCAACATTTCAAATTGGTTGACTAATTTTTACACTTAAAATTAGGGTTAACTAGGGTTAATCCTAGTCTATCTTTTTTGTAGTATGGCCATAATGTTTGTGTAACTATTTCTAGTCAACAAGGAAGTAGACTATCTAAGTAATGCGAATCGTTCTCGTTCTATCATATAGATGATCATGACATAGTGTCGCAATACCAACAAGGATTGTTAATATGTTCTCATAGTACAGTTTGTTGCTTTATTTGAGGTTTAATATATTTTCCGCCAAGCCAATATTTTCCGCATGAACGAAATCACAGGTACATTCACCTACAAAATAAAAGCTCATTTCGCGAGTATGACAATGGAACCGTCGAGGTGGGCCGGAGCGCGCCCGGTGGGAAATCAACTCCGATAAACAGCTAATTCCGGTTACATGCTGCTAAAAATTCGTTAAGACCGAATAGACCGTTAACATTGGATTCAGTTAAATTAACTTGTATAGGTAGCTCGATTTGATAAACAACTGAGTTGGTATGTTAAAGCTTTAAGACAAGCAAGTGTGTATGATAGATAATGCTTTTAACATGTCGAATTTTCGATAAACAATTTCATCATCGTCGTCATCATTTCAGCCGTCGTCTTTGCATATTAGAATTCTTTAAATTAAATCGTATGGAAACCCACCTAGCCGCGCGCAGACTGAGCAGCGCGTGCATCGGCTGTCATGTGGAGCCTGCAATATTTGAACAAAACCCAAGTGCAAGTCGGACTCGCACACGAAGGGTTCCATACTAACCCTATAAACCTCCCAAAGACCGGTTGGAAGCGGCCTGCATTCAGCGGCTTCTTGCAACCTTTATAAGATCGTCTGTCCACTTTGTGAATTCAATTATAACATGGTGTAGAGTTGTCATTGACTGGCGAAAATCGATAGCTTAAGGGTAGTTTCGTTATTACTTCATTAATCAGAGCATCAATAGGATCAATTATATTATTATCTTAATTTAGTAGTAGCAACCTAACCTACACAAAACAAATTGTATAGGTTAGGTTAGGTTCTACTTTTGACAGATGCATAGAACTGGCGGTAACCACGAACTCTTAAAACAATCTCAAATCTGTCAAACATTATCAAATCTGTCAATTTGTTCACAAAATATAGAAAACCGCGCCGCTATACGTAATTTGTGATTTGTTTATGTAATGACGTACCAAAATTGACAGATTTGACAGCTTTGAGATTATTTTAAGAGTTCATGGTTACCCGGCTAATAATGTAAAGTAAAGGGTTTTCTAACCACTTAGTTTTGTTACGGATCCCTAAAATCGACAACAATGAGGTTAATTTCAGATCACGACCGCCATTCATTTGTTACTCGATTCTACGCCGCCTTTCAGGTCCTGCCTTTTGTCGAGTTATTCTATGTTTAATAAGATCTTGCTTCGGTTGAAGGATTAAGCAATAGGGAACGCTTCAGGTTTCCAGTCTCTTTTATGTTGACGGTTGTTTCATATAAACTGGCTTGCAATATAACCCTGTACAAAATACCTAATCATTAGTTATTTCCGATATTGCATCTAACAAGTTTGTGTCTGCAGTTTTCCTGGGTAAATATTGCGCAAAAAAATCGACTGATTTATTTAATCGTAATAGGTCTTATTCAATAGAACCCGAAGGGTT
Organism: Anania fuscalis; assembly: GCA_950371115.1. NCBI lineage: Eukaryota > Metazoa > Arthropoda > Insecta > Lepidoptera > Crambidae > Anania > Anania fuscalis. The sequence goes on along the minus strand of OX493328.1, from coordinate 3,316,190 downwards.
ATGGTATGAATGAACGAATGATTAGTTTATAGTTATTTTTGTTCATTTTTTAATCAAAACTAATACTAAGGATAATATTTATATAAAAAAAATACTAGAATAATAATATTTAGAAAATGTTTAAAAATATCTGCCACCGCTGCAATGGATTACATAATATAGATTACGATAGTGAAGAAATGTCATACTCTGGGCGTTTATTTTTTTTTATTCCAAGTATAAAAATTAACTAAAATTAAGCTTTATTTTGTTTATAACCATCCACACCGACAGGTGTGAAAACTAGCATGGGTTAGGGCTACAACAGGTCCACCCAAAATCACCCATTCCCACAGAATAGTTAAATGTGCCCAGAAGGCTGGCAGCATTGCCTCGCTGAATGACTATGCTTATTCGCTGGCCATGGTAGCTAACAGCCTTATGTCTCCAGAAACATTTACCAAATGGATAGTTTAGAAAGCCATGAATATGTATAATTATTAGAGTAGGTATGTTAAGAAAGTGACCATAAAAAGATTTATCAAATATTTTGTATCCCAGGTGCTATTCTACAATAACAAAACATAAGGTAAGAAAGTAGTCCCCAAAAGTACAAAGGGATATAAAATTACAGTGAAAATAAAAGTCACGTTTTGCAGAATTACCAGCTGTTCTGGTTGTTTTTCAAAGAACCTGACTGAAGTATTTATGAGAGTTGACTGCTTGAATATTCAATTATGTCCGGTAAGGCTGTATAGGTAGGTAGGTTTTGTTGTTTGTACGATGTTTCAATGAAGAGTTTAATAAATAAGAATAACCGTTTTACAGAATAGTTTTTGTCTACAACTTCGCTAGACATACATTTAGAAGTCTCCTAACATAAGTACAGTATATAATATACAATATAGCTAATTATATTCAGCCGGTAGAGCTTGATTGAGAACATCACACAAAACCGAAACCAAACTTATAGACAAATGCATGTGTACTTCCGGCCGTCTGAGCCAGAGTCCTAGAGAGATCTCGCATATCTAGGCTGATAACGAATCGTAGGTGACGCCAATATTCCTAGGTTTCATCGTTTGTGACGCAATAGATTCTTTGAAAATTGAAAAAAACCTGGCTCAGACAGCCAGAATTTTACGTTTTCCGACACTCTGGATCTCAAATTCTAGAGGGTTTTAGGGCCCCGTTATTTATCAAAAGTTTAGTGACGCGATATGTGACGGCATCTAAAGTAGTTTCGTCCATTTTGATGCAGTGGTTTTCGCGGAATCATGAAAAACGTGTGGTCAGACAGCCTGATATCCGGCTGTCTGAGCCATTTTGTTTTTGCAGATATATAACGAAATATCACATTTCAGACTCATCTTTATGGATTTTACTTTAGTGACGTGATATGTGACAGCTCTCGACCAGATTTGAACCTTCGTTACCCACGCGTTTAGGAGACATTCTAAAAAAACTGTTGGCACAGACAGTCGGAATCCGGCTGTCTGTGCCATCCAGTTCTACCACTTCCAGGTGTTCTTGGTAGCTGGAAACTCATCTAATCGTTAGTGACGGTGATGGTTAATACGAATTATCGTTTGTGACGGCTCTATATGCCAGCAAACAAAAGATATAAGCAAATCAATTGTTCTCCATACATCGATGCATTAGGGTGACCACACTTCCCACTTTATTAGGTATGCAAATACTAGTATAGTAGAAAATCGAGGCAACTCGTTTTACGACAGCTGCTTGCCGTGTTCTTTAAACACGTATCTGCGTATACGTTGGTATGAAGGACCAATCAACACTAATAATTGCTTTTTGGGTTAAGTGTGACTTGTTTAGGGTAAGTAATTAAAGAGGAAATTTTTTTTGAACACTCTTATTCAGAGTAATTTGCTGTGTTTTACTGGAAATGCTGGAACGGCCCATTAGGGACAAGATGCAAAAAATGAATTTAAATAATACCTTTATTTTGTAAGTCATCTCCCGTTTCATTGAGTAATTTATCAACTCGTCCCACATGCCTACGGCCCATTTGGGTCAAGATGCAGAAAATTAATATAAATAATATCTTTATTTTGCGAGTCATTTCCCGTTTCATTGAGTAATTTACCAACTCTTCCCACATGCCTACGGCTCATTTGGGACGAGGAGCAGAAAATAAGAAATTCATGATTTTTTAGGGTTCCGTACCCAAAGGGTAAAACGGGACCCTATTACTGAGGCTCCGCTGTCCATCTGTCTGTCCGTCTGTCACCAGGCTGTATCTCATGAACCGTGATAGTTAAGAGTTGAAATTTTCACAGATGATGTATTTCTGTTGCCGCTATAACAGCAAATACTAAAACACAGAATACGATAATTATAATAATAAATAATAAAATAATAAAAATCGTTTATTAAGTATAAGAAATGCAGATACATTTAAATTACTACACCTTAAAAACTATAAATTGCTTAACTTATCTTTGCCTGAACTAGGTAGAACCTGTGCTTCAGGCGAGAGAGAGCTTAAAATGATTCTAAGTAACATAAATTAACAATATTTAAAGATTAAAAAGTAAAATTTCCTTTATTACATTATAACGTTTTATATACTACTAGTCCATTCTATTTACATATCAAAAGTAACTGTTCAGTTTCATCATAAGACAAAGTTTGTAAAAATTTAACTATGACTATTTTACAATTATGGTAATTGAGCTCATAAAAATTAAGTATTTTATTTAGTCTATTGTACAAAAATGGGCCGAGAAATGTGAAAAACCTATTCGTGAAAGTGTATTTTGAGGTCGATTTCTTAATGCAAACAATGTCTCTACGTCGTTTATTAGTGATGTCAGCATTATAGGGACGCAATACATGTTGTTTTGTTAGTTTTTAATATTTAAGGGGGCTCCCATACAACAAACGTGATTTTTTGCCGTTTTTAAATGATACGGAACCCTTCGTGCGAGAGTGCTAGTGCTATTTCTAAAATATGGTAAATATTGTTAAATCAAATATCACATTCACAGATAAAATGGACATGGTAATAATCACAGATAAATACGTATTTAAAGAACACGGCAAGCAGCTGTCGAAAAAAGAGTTGCCTCGATTTTCTACTATACTAGTATGTGCATACCTAATAAAGTGGGAAGTGTGGTCACCCTAATGCATCGATGTATGGAAAACAATTGATTTGCTTATATCTTTTGTTTGCCGGCATATAGAGCCGTCACAAACGATAATTCGTATTAACCATCACCGTCACTAACGATTAGATGAGTTTCCAGCTACCAAGAACACCTGGAAGTGGTAGAACTGGATGGCACAGACAGCCGGATTCCGGCTGTCTGTGCCAACAGTTTTTTTAGAATGTCTCCTAAACGCGTGGGTAACGAAGGTTCAAATCTGGTCGAGAGCTGTCACATATCGCGACACTAAAGTAAAAGCCATAAAGATGAGTCTGAAATGTGATATTTCGTTATATATCTGCAAAAACAAAATGGCTCAGACAGCCGGATACCAGGCTGTCTGACCACACGTTTTTCATGATTCCGCGAAAACCATTGCATCAAAATAGATGAAACTACTTTATATGCCGTCACATATCGCGTCACTAAACTTTTGATAAGAAACGGGGCCCTAAAACCCTCTAGAATTTGAGATCCAGAGTGTCGAAAAACGTGAAATTCTGGCTGTCTGAGCCAGGTTTTTTTCAATTTTCAAAATTCTATTGCGTCACAAACGATGAAACCTAGGTACATTGGCGTCACCTACGATTCGTCATCAGCCTAGATATGCGAGATCTCTCTAAGACTCTGGCTCAGACGGCCGGAAGTACACAAATGCATGGGGTAGCTTTCTTAGGTTTTTCGTTTTTACCAGATTTAAAAAACGTTTTTAGTTGTTAGTGACTCTGTGACCTTTTGGATAACCAGGACGTCCCTCTTCTCCTCAGTGCCGCGCCGCGTTCTCGCCGTGCCCGGTGTAAGGTTAGTTCTGTAATCCTCTAGCAGATATCCTTCATATTATAGAGATTAGGCCGCTAGTTTATTCCTTAATCCCTTCTTCCTTAGATACAAATTGATGGCAATCACTTTGTTGACTGCAGAAATTTTTAATCCACCCTTTTATGCGCACCGTTTCTTTTTTTCTTTCTTTTTATCTATGCCACCAAACCTCTGTGTGCGAGGTTTATTTCTGCCAATGTCGAGTAATATTTTGATAAGTGTTTACAATAAAACACAGGTATTCAGTGTTTTATTGCCTTTTCGGGATTCCTTGAAGGCGGGATTCCTTCACCTAGAAGCAGGTTTCAAACGCAACGACTCCATTATGATGTGTGTGACAAACGTTAAGCTGGAAACATACTATCGGACGCGGCTTACGGACGCGGCATACAGCCGCGACTTAAAGGAATCTAGGTATTTAATGTACACTAAGGTGTGCAAACCATCGGACGTCAGTCGCGGACGTAACCTTGGGCTGACCTTGAGCTCTCGGACGTCCGACAGCAATCTGGCGCGCTGGATGTTTCTGTAAGCCGAAAACGTCCGCGGACCGTATGCACGGGGTGCGGACGCGTCCGAGCGTCAGAAGGACGCCGACTGCGCGAGAGCTCGCACGTGCTTATTGATTGCATGAACATTTTTATTATAAGATAGCTAGCGATTTGATAACGTATGCGAAAAAGAAACCCGCTTATCACCGTATTCAGTATTATAATAATAAATATTGGACAACATCACATACATTGCTCTGATCCTATGGTAAGTAGCTAAAGCACTTGTGTTATAGAAATCAGAAACAACGACGGTACCACAAACCCAGACCCGAGACAATATAGAAAAGATCTTTTCCTACATTGACCCGACCGGGGATTGAACCCGGAACCTCAGAGATGTTGAGACCATCATCAGTTGTTATGTGATATTATGTTACGGTAAATCCCCGGGACCTAGAAAAGACTTAATTAGGGTTCCGTACCCAAAGCGTAAAACGGGGCTCTATTACTAAGGCTCCGCTGTCCGTCTGTCTGTCTGTCTGTCCGTCTGTCACCAGGCTGTATCTCATGATCCGTGATAGCTAGACAGTTGAAATTTTCACAGATGATGTATTTTTGTTGTTGCTATAACAACAAATACTAAAAACCAGAATAAAATAAATATTTAAGGGGGCTCCCATACAACCAAAGTGATTTATTTTGCTCGTTACTAAGGCTCCGCTGTCCGTCTGTCTGTCTGTTCGTCTGTCACCAAGCTGTATCTCTTGCACCGTGATAGCTAGAAAGTTAAAATAAATATTTAAGGGGGCTTCCATACAACAAACGTGATTTTTTTTGTCGTTTTTATAGAAAATGGTACGGAAACCTTCGTGCATCACTTCGCCGGTTTTTATAGATAATGGTGCGGAACCCTTCGTGCGCGAGTCCGACTCGCACTTGGCCGTTTTTTTTGGCCTGGATAATTGTATTTTGAATAAGCTACTATTTTTCAGAATTTTCTTCCAAAATCTACTATACGATATAGATTTTCTACTGAAATTACTACTAAATCATCGTCCTCTTTGTCACAAACCTACCAAAAACGTAGAAATCTACTTAAAGTGGTCACACTCATGGCGTCCGCAAGCAACGTCCGAAGGATCGTGCACACTTATCAGTCGCGGCTGTAAGCCGCGTCCGTAAGCCGCGTCCGTAAGCCGCGTCCGATAGTATGTTTCCAGCTTTACACACATAGAACAAGTAAGACTCGCTACTCTCCGATCCCTGTTCTGTGGTTACACGAGTGAAGTGCGCTCGCAAAATGCAGACAGCTTCGGATTAATGGCATTGGCTCTAGTTTCCATAGATAATTCGAATTAAGAAAAGACAAAGCCGTTCCAAATTGTGTAGTTATCCTACATGAAAATTAACGAAACGAGCGTTTTTTCAAGTTATTTTATTGTGAATGTATTCACATAATAAAGGTGTCATCATCAGTCAACGTCAGAACATGTTTAGTTGTGTCAGTTAATTTGTAATTTTGTTTAATTTTTTTGACTATCATTACTTTTCTCATTTCCGTAGATTTAGTTTAGTGAAACGACATATCACTAAACATTTAAGTAAGAAGACGTAATAAACAATAATATTCGACATCTTCCGTGATTTCGTGGTATCCCTAGGAATTCCGTGAAATGCCTAATATCATCATTTCCCTGGGAGACAAACAAACACAATTTTTAGTAAATATTACGACACAATTTATTTTTAAAAAAAAAATGTGTTTTGGAAAAATTGTATGTTTGGAATAAATATATTTTTTTTGGTGAGTTATAATTTTTTTAGGTGCTTAATCGTTATGTTATGCTTTCAGCTGCTGCAGAAAGTTCTACTCGTAAGACATTCAAGTTTACATATGATTTTATTGTTCTAAAGTATATCTATAGGTACTTATATAATATGTACTTTAAGTATAATCATAGAACTACAACAATGTGTTTATAAAATAAAATCTTGTACCTCATTTATTTTTTATCTCTCATAATCATAATCTTAAGATAGTTCCCGCCAATAAAATATTTAAAGCGAATCTCAGGCAGTCCTCGGGGTACATTAGCTTTTGCGAGCCCTCCTCTGGCACACGTAAGGATCGTTGAGGGGCTAAATGGACTCTAGTCGCTCTCGCCGAGAAAACTGTTTGGAAAAGTTAGTTGAGTGGAAGGAAATATTATAAATAAACATTTTCATTGCCCGAATAAAATGTTTTTTGAAAGAGTTTGTATTTATTTAAGAAACAAATCCTTAGGCCAAAATCGTAAATTAAAAAAGTTTTGTTTATAATCAGAAACATTAGTCTATCAAGTAGTAATGATTTAGAATAGGTAATAAAAAAATTGTAAAGAAAGAACACTATTGGTTAAAGTAGGTAGTAATCTATAATCAAAATGAATGCTTAAATAAATAAAATTTTAATAAGCACCAAACAAACACTAACTGCCGTAGTCTCAATGTAAGGGATTAAAATTCTTATTTTACGGTACCAAAATGAATTTTGCAAGGGCGTCACCTATAGAGATAATAAACTTTTTTGTTTTTAAGAAATTTCCAAGTTTTTAAAAGTATATATACACAAAAGGAAAACAAACTTATGCAACTATTTACAAATTAAAATAAAATCCTAAAACTGTGTGCATATAAGAACTAAACTATTTATGAGCAGTCGGATATTATAAATAGGAAACATCCTATAAATAAAATATCTGAGTGAGATCGCTGTTCAAGGGAAAGCCCACCCAAAAGGCTGATAACGTTACCACGTTGAATACCTAGGCTAATCCGTTGGCCTAGGTATATGGTAAATTATTGTCAAGTTCCTGTGTTTGTACTTCATACTCACTTTCCAGATATAACCAAACTACTCTTTAATATATAGCTTGTAAGATTAAGCTTAGTATAATCGGCCATAAACTGATTTGTATCCCACCAATGGACCTTCATAGCAGTACCGGGATAATCCTTTGTCTGTCGTCATTCACTGCGATGATTTCTATCCGATCAGCGATAGCTCAGCGTGTAATTTACTATTGCTTAGGGCAATGTCTTACTTAGACGCTAGCTGCTTCTAATGACACGCTAAATACAATCAAAGAGTATGATTATCCGGCAGAAAACTAATGTTATCGATGTAGATCAAAGGATAAGCAAGCTGTAGTGGCTGTGGGCTGGCCACATTTGCCGTAGAACTAATGACCTTTCAAGAAGAAGATGAAGACGAAGTTCTAGAACGACCTGGTTATAAACTATTAAAAATGTAAATGTGTTGGCAGCGGATAGAAAAGCCGAAGGATGGGGCTCGGTTGCTTATATTTAGAGAGGCCTAAGTCTGCAGAGGGCTTACATCGGTAGATGATAATAAATCACCTTATATGATCTTCATGAATGACTCTATCTGATGCAATTTTTTTTGTTTGTGTACCTACCTTATCTAGCTAAAGTGGGAGTGGGCGGGGCCATAGCACGTAGAACTGACGGCCGATGGGGCAGAAAGGTTCTGGAATGAAGCCACGTACCGGCAGGCGCAGGGTTGGACGTCCACTCACAAGGTGGATACCTGGTAAATGTTGCAGGAAGCCGCTGGATGCAGGCCGCTTCCAACCGGCCAATCTGGAAGTCACTGGGGGAGGCCTATGTTCAGCAGTGGACGTCCTGCAGCTGAAATGGTGATGATGATGATGAATCAACAACGTTAATAACTTGAGGGAATTCTACCACATTACTGAATGAAGTGCGTAGGCTAACTGTGACCAATCAATCATAAATTATTTAAAAACAACTACTTTGTAATTGTATTTGTGTCATCTAATTATATATGTATATTGTGTCTTTTTTCTGTCTGTTACTATTATTATTATTTTTCTTCTACTGTTATATTAATTGCTTGTTAAGCTGTTAGTTTTAGTTTTTTCTTTTCCTGTCTCTAGTGCCGTGCTTTTGTACCCCTAACGTCAGGGTCCCTGCTGAAAATCAGCGTCGTGATATGTCCCTGGCTGTCAAATGCTGAGCGGGGGCCTTTTTGACACATTTTTTTTTCTAATCTTAATTCTTTTGTATTCTATGTATGATGTGTGTGTCAAATAAATATTTTTCTATTCTATTCTATTCTACTTATATTGCAAAAAAATGTTGAGAGCAATCGTGAACTGAATGCAATATCGAATTCCCATTAGTCAACCTTTGTCAATAATAACTGTTAATTGAAAATAAATTAATTTTACATTAATTTTCAAATGAGTGTAGGCTTGGACTTATTTCCATCAGGCAATGTATTCGCAATAATATAACGTTTGTTCATTAATAACATATTTTCAGATAATAATAATACTAACATATTACATATCGAACAGTGAAATTCGATCTTTGGTGAGATATTGTATTAAATCTTATTTCCTTAGTCAACGTTTTTGAGGGGATAATTTAATTTTGAACAGTAGTCATTATACCTTTCCTACTAATATTATAAATGCGAAAGTTTGTGAGTATGGATGTATTAATGTTTGTTACTCTTTCACGAAGAAACTATTGAACGGATTTGGATGAAATTTTGCACACATATACATTGATACTTTTTCCCGGTTAAATGTTTCTGTGGGAAATATTGAATAAACTAAAGACCACGCAAGCGAAGTCGCGGACAGCAGCTAGTCTTATAACAAAGACATGACATCCCAGTGACGTATGGCTCGTAGGCAGATACCTCGGTATGGCAGGCGCTCTAATGCCTGCACCTACTTAGCCGGGGCACCGCAAAGCCTGCTGTACACGAGATTCAATAGAGCTACAACATAGAATAAGGATAGTACAGAATACCCTTATCCGAAAGTTAGGTTATAAGGTTACGAAAGTTCCTCCTCCTCCTAAAGAGTGGTACCATGTTTTCGTCCACCAGGATCCTCTGCCGACCACAATAAATCAAAAAATGATTAATTAAGCATTAAAACTTAGTTCTTAGCTGCCTGTTAACTATCCCAAATGTAATATTTGAAACGTTGAAACGCAAAGAAGTCTCGGAGTCCGTTTCCGATTTGGGTCATTTTGGAAAATTATCTTCACCGATTATGACTATAGCTATTAATAGGAGACCCCTGGCTAGTTTACATAGTCTGGTATGATATAATTAACATAAATTTTAATTTCGAAGTTTAAAAAAAAATAAGACAACATCATACACATTGTTCTGATCCTAAGGTAAGTAACAAGAGAACTTGGTTATAATAATTAAAAATGACGACGGCGCCACACCATCCAGACCCGAGACAAAATAGAAAAGTTCGTTTTCTACATTCACCCGATCGGGAATCGATAGGGACCTCAGTAAAGGCAACGACAAATACACCGTGCTCGTCTCTCGGCTATGGAAGTCGTCCAATGTAATTGAATGATAGAGATTGCTGATTTGCAATTGATAAGTCGTGTGTTAACAGCCTAAGATGTATCTTCACGGTTGAATGCTCTTTCGCGTGACGATAACTCTTAGCTCGCTTGATGACGTGCGCTTTCAAGCATCGAGATATATCGGTTGTAATTTGTTTGATAAATAGCTACTTATTGAACATCAGTTGTCGAAATACCATTTATTGTACAAACAGAGCTATATAAGTATTAAGTAAACACAAAAATAATGCTTTGTGTTGTTGCTATCAAATCTAAAAAAAAAACACTTTCCAATATAAAAAGTAACAACTAATTTCACTTAGCAAGGCTTTTTCACTTAGCATGGCTTTCAAGCATCGATATATCGGTTGTAATTTGTTTGATAAATAGCTACTTATTGAACATCAGTTGTCGAAATACCATTTATTGTACAAACAGAGCTATATACCTAAACACAAAAATAATGCTTAGCGTTGGTGCTATCAAATCTAAAAAAAAACACTTCCCAATATCATCATCATCAGCCACAGGACGTCCACTGCTGAACATAGGCCTCCCCCAGTGACTTCCAGATCGGCCGATTGAAAGGGGCCTGCAACCAGCGTCGTCCTGAAACCTTTACCAGGTCGTCTGCCCACCTTAAAAAAAAAGTAACAACAAATAAAAAAAAACAATTAAAAAAAAAACCAATATTAAAATTAACAACTAATTTCACTTAGCATGGCTTTTTCGAGATAATTATGTTGGTTCCAAAAAATAAGTTGTATGAATTATTTATAAATTAAAAATAGCCCTGTATAATTGCAACACATTAGATCTGGGCCCTAACCATAAACTGTTAAAACAATCCCAAATCTGTCAAACATTATCATTTCTGTCAAATTTTGTATGAAATGACGTACCAAAAATGACATATTTGACAACTTTGAGATTGTTTTTAGAGTTCATGGTTAGGGGGCTGGGCCCTAACCATGAACTGTTAAAACAATCCCAAATCTGTCAAACATTATCATTTCTGTCAAATTTTGTATGAAATGACGTACCAAAATTGACAGATTTGACAACTTTGAGATTGTTTTTAAAGTTCATGGTTAGGGGGCTGGGCCCTAACCATGAACTGTTAAAACAATCACAAATCTGTCAAACATTATCATTTCTGTCAAACTTTGTATGAAATGACGTACTAAAATTGACAGATTTGACAACTTTGAGATTGTTTTAAGAGTTCATGGTTATGGCCCTGTACGCATCCTATATTATTGTATTGAATGCCACATCAGTTTTAATATTGTCGAGCCCGACGACCATTCAGGAGGCCCCTTCATTCGAACTAATTAACCTAAAGATTAAAATTACCATCTCCTTGCATCAATCCTTTGACAAAATATGACCACTTAAACTAGAATACACGACACGACTGTTTTAAATAGTTTACAAATTGTCAAAGTTTTAATACAAGTGAATGGTTATTTTGATTTGATAGGTTAATCCGTCCGAACAAACGAAAAACTGTCATAGTAGGCCTTCTAGCAACGATATTCGTTCGTTCATCGGACCGCAATACCAGGTGATTGCGGGTTCGAACCCCGAAAGAAGCAAATGTTTGAGTGATAAGCACGAGTATATATGTATCTAGTAAAGTATTTATCTAGTAATAGTAGTAGCTTTGCTTAGTTTGTGGCTAGATATTAGCAAGTCCGACAAATAAACCAAAACAAAGATTTATTATTTATCTTAATTGTGTTGTTCTATAATAAAATATGATCCCAAAATCAAGTTTAATGCATTATTAGACATTGGTTCCGTGGCCGGTGCAGCATCCGCTATAAATAAGCCGAGACATAATTTCCGCATATTTCAGACATATTGGTCAAATAAATTCGTCGGTTTTGCTGACTTTTGTTTATTTTAACGATGAAAGGAAAGCTGAAAGTAAATATAAATCAATATAAATATACATTTGACGACCTCCGTTAGCCGAGAGGTGAGTACGCTGGACTATATGGCGTCGCCATCTCTGAGGTTCCGGGTTCGATTCCCGGTCGGGTCAATGTAGGAAACGAACTTTTATATTGTCTCGGGTCTGGGTGTTGTTGGTACCGTCGTTGTTTCTGATTTCTAAAATACAAGTGCTTTAGCTAAGTACTTATCTTAGGATCAGAGCGATGTATGTGATGTTGTCCAATATTTAATATTAATACCAAAATTGTAAACAGCTTTTCAAAACATAAGTTACCTACAATTTATTTAACTGATCAAAACTCTAAACATAAAAAGTATTTAACTTCTAAATATTTATATCCATTCTTCAAGCAATATTTGCGTCATCACGACAAATCGAATGATTCAAATATTATATGAAAAAGATTAGTTTTCGATTTTATCGATTCATTTTTATTGTTAAAAAGTTATTATAAGTTAATTAAAAATGTAATATATGATTTAGAGTTAGGAGATTAAGTGATTAAGTCCCAGCTCTAAATCTCCTTCCAGAGTGTAAGCTTGCACTTACTTAAAACAAAACACCAAAACCCTATTGTATTTAAGCCGGCCTTACCCTTCTTGTACAAACACAATTTTATAAGCAAAACGTTCCATAAAGATTTGATATCATGCCGGCCTAAGCAAACAACTTGCCGATATATTTGAGGATCCGCGCAAACAGTTTTCGTAACTTCTTTTATTTGTCGCGAATGGACTCGGTTATTTCGTATTTCCACACAAAATGATCTTGGCTGGATTTTATTAATATATTTGTAGTTGACGTAGAATAATGGTTGGGTTTGTGTATTTGGCATAGTTATAATTTACACTTCACGTTTGGTCTGGCAATTAGCGAATCGGATGGCGACCTGTCCAGCACTAAATGTAGGTGCGGTCACTTTAGTACATAATTATCCAGACTCCAGGAGCGTGCGGTGTATAAATTAGGCAGTGCCTACACGATAATTGAAATGAGGTAGGCAGTAGGTACTTACAAATGTGCATTAATGATAAAACCGGCCAAGTACGAGTCGGACTCGCGCACGAAGGGTTCCGTACCATTTTCTATAAAAACGGCAAAAAAATCACTTTTTTTCGGACAGTGTGTGTCACGGATAAACGGACAGACGGAAGAACAGACGGACGGACGGACGGACGATCGGAAGGACGGACGGACAGACAGACGGACGGGACGGGTCCCGTTTTACCCTACGGGTACGGAACCCTAAAAACTACTGATTTTCATCAATAAAACACATTATAAGTATCTACTGCCTACCTCAAAAAAAAAACCAATGCACGCCACTGCCAGACTCGTCGATCTTATTCTATACGCAAATTAACGTAACTGCGATTATAATTTGTTGTAATTTAGCTGTTAATATTTTTAATCTCGTAACCTTTGTGTAACAAAAACAAAACCAACACGCCCGTGTTAGAAGAAACTCATTTAGTCGACAATATCCGAAACAATACAAAGTTGGATCGAATGGCTGTAACTTTGTATCCCTTGAACCAGTGTTGGTATAAATAGCTTATCGATAATGTTGTTTACTTTATTGGTCGATTTTGGTACGACGATGTTGATAGGATTCGATCGTAAGTGGATTTTTAGCCAAAAATGTCAGAAAAAGGGGTACATAATAGTAGAAATTTATATGATTCTATGTACAATACATGTTCCAGTGTAGCTTTACGTTCCGCTCTTAAGACTTTTATTGCTTAAGTCTTTTCATAATAGAAAAGATAGGTAAAAAGACAAATAACTTGTTACAAAAATATACACAGTAACAAAATAACCATGTACGGACAACAGCACGTCGACCTACCACAAAATGTCAAATTTTCTCATTTGAAAATGAACTCTATATGTCAGGCTTAAAGTTGAAAATCTATTGGAGAATTTTTGACTTTTGGGGTAGGTCGACGTGCTGTTGACTGTACGTTAAAACGTACATGGTTATTTTTATATTATTGTAACTTATAATTTTACTTTATCAGGTTAAAACCTGATTGTAAAATTATAAGTGACTTTTTCTGTTTCTTAAAACTGTAGGGTAAAACTGGGTAATACGCCCCAGTTTTTTTTAACTGTGAATAAAACTAGTTCTACTTCAGTATTCAAAAAAGTGTTTTATTCTGATTAATTATTCACATTTCAGTAAGAAAATGGCACATATAAGGTTTTTGTAAGACTAAAATAACATACACAATTTTATTTTATTTTTTAAACTTGGTGTGGGGCGTTTTACCTGACCACTGTTGGGTAAAATGCCCTACGTAGTTTACAAAACATCTTTTTACTTTCCAGTCAAAAGATGTCTTTTCAAGGTTCTGTATGGTATACCAAAGTTCCTTGATGCTTCGTTCACTCCCATTTTCTTACTTTTTACGGCACTCATAGCTTTTCTAAGTCTTCATCTTTCCATGTTGCACGTAAAGTCTTCCTCACGTACTGACGAGGCATCGTCTGTAAACATTATACAAGAAACTTCAACGAATTTAAATAAATCAATAGACAGAAAGATAGGCAGGTAGACACATTTTATAATTTATATTATAAGTGGGGCATTTTAAATTCAGGCACATGGGGCGTTTTGTAAAAATGTGTCTTTAATATGCCCCACCGAGCCCGAGACGACAGCTTCAAGGTTATAACGCTCGAATGTTTCGAAAAAGAAAGGTTATTTTATCTATTTTCAGGGTATCTGGATGAAACTGAAATGAAAAACATAATATTTTAATTATAAAAATTTGTTTGACACTTACCGCAAATTGTCAAAACACCAAAAACCGAAAAAAAGCAATAATTTTGTCACCAGCAAAGCAATTACTTGCAATCGTCCGCTATCTTCTCATACGACTGTTGTGTACTCAATGCGCGTCAGTGGCGCCGCCTAACTGTGTTAGTTTGCGTGTGAGAGTAGTGGGGCATTTTGTCAACTGGGGCCTATTACCCAGTTTTACCCTAGTATTTACTGTGTTGTTCCGTGTACCCTTAATTTTATCGAAGCTACTTTGTGGTAGGATTTTTATCGACATCTCTAATTTACAGCATTACACAGAACTGAGTGGACGCCCAATAAAATCACAACTTTCTGAACCGGCTGGCACTTTTCAATATTCTATCCGGGCCCATAATAAGTCTTGTTTATGTTTCCGCCACAAGTTATGGTCTTTTTAGGGGTGATTGGTACTGGTTACTTTTTTTTGGTCTATAAAATTGATGTTTTATAATCGCATTTGTGATAGTGCTAACTCTAAATTCATGAGTATCGTAAAATCAATATTTGTACTGCCCTTCACATCCTTATTACCTAAGTACTGGGTTAGTCGAGTCATCGACTTTCCTTTTTTTGTTTTTAATATAAGCTAGGTTAACTGTATAACAAGCGACATAACATATTAAATATGTTTACTAAGTACTAACTACATACAGCTGTAAACTGTAACACACCCCATATCTCGGACAAAGTCGGCAAAAAATACGATCTCAATTGAACGTAGCAAAGTTCTGTCCCAAAAATTGAAAACTGAGTTACGGAAAAAGTTCTGAAACTCTTTCGTTCATTCACGTCACGTACCATAGGACCGGACCTGTGAAGCCGAGTTGGCGGGAAAATAGTAAAATCCACCCACGGCGCCGTCATTCGCAAAGAAAAAATCATAAAAACCGGCCAAATGCGAGTCGGACGAAGGTTTTCGCGCACCATTATCTATAAAAACGAAATAAATATGTATTTTATTATGGTTTTTAGTATTTGTTATAGCTGCAATAGAAATACATCATCTATGAAAATTTCAACTGTCTAACTATCATGGTTCATAAGATACAGCCTGGTGACAGACGGAGAGACAAACAGAGTCTTAGTTTTACGCTTTGGTAACGGAATCCTAAAAACACTTCGCTAAAGCCCTGTCACACCTGCAGTTTAAAAACAATTCGGTATTCTTGGCTTGATCGGTCCCTCTCGCTCACCCAGGGATGCCGAGATGAGTGAGTAAGATATAAGAGGTGTTGTATCGAAACCGTTTTGCGGAATAGACCCGGCTTTACCTAATCTTGTGACGAACTCTGTTTGTTGGGAGACAGGCCAAAACAGACAACGTAAGCGAAATCTGCGTTGAAATGTTAAAGAGCGGTGGTTTAAATCCACAAGGGATAAATACTTAAACCAATTTTAAACACCATAATTTAGCTTTATAGCTGACTAGCGACCCGCCCGGCTTCACACGAGTGCAATGCTAATACTAAATACACTACTACATATAAACCTTCCTTTTCAATCACTCTATCTATTAAAAAAAACGCATCAAAATCCGTTGCGTAGTTTTAAAGATTTAAGCATACATAGGGATATAGGGACAGAGAAAGCGACTTTGTTTTATACTATGTAGTGATTCCGTAAGCCGTTAAAGAGTGATTGAGTAACAAACATTATTACAAATGTTCACATATTTATTCTTCTTCTTCTTTGGCCTCGCCTTTTCCCGCTACACGGGGTCGGCTTTTCCAATCATGCGACGCCACGTGGTCCGTCGGTGTGCGTCCTCTTCCCGCAGACCCAGTTCCTTCATGTCTCTTTGGACATTCGTCAGCCAGGTGGTCTGAGGTCTTCCTCTTCCCCTCTTTTTAGAAG
This sequence comes from Anania fuscalis, assembly GCA_950371115.1. Classification (NCBI taxonomy): domain Eukaryota; kingdom Metazoa; phylum Arthropoda; class Insecta; order Lepidoptera; family Crambidae; genus Anania; species Anania fuscalis. The sequence goes on along the minus strand of OX493328.1, from coordinate 3,299,690 downwards.
CCATAGAAAGGCACTTCCTCACGACATGATCCTCGGTTCTACGCAGCACGTGACCGTACCATCTCAGCCTGGACTCGCTCAGTTTGTCCGTTATCTTTGCAACTTTGAAGCTCCCCCTGATGTACTCATTGCGAACCTTGTCTTTGAGTGTGACTCCTCCTGCCCACCGTAGCATACGCATTTCTGTTGTGTGGAGCTTTTGCTCATGCGTCTTTTTAGATGCCCAGGCTTCGCTACCATAAAGCAGCGCAGGTCTAACAGCCGTTTTATAAACCTTGCCCTTTGTTCTTATTGGCATTTTAGTGTCACACAAGACTCCAGTCAAGGTACGCCATTTATTCCACCCTGCTGTTGTCCTTTGAATTACGTCCGCTTCAATTGATCCATCATCTGAGAGCAGTGATCCTAGGTATTTGAAGGTTTTCGCTCTTGGTAGTGCAATATTGTAAATGTTCACATATTTATTGACTGTAATTTAATGTAATGTATTTCAATGTAATAAATGTAAAAATCTGCGTTAAGTTACACTTTGTATTGCAAGATTAATTCAAGTTACCATTAAGTTGAAACTGGAACTGCCACGTTGTAAATATAAAACTATGCAATAATAAGGACACAATGCATACAAAGCAGAAACAATTGAAATTGATCTGTCAAAACCAATAATCAACTTAATTCCAGTGCCGTTCAAAGAACGTAAGTAGATTTTAAACATTGAAACATTGAAATTGTCCTTTGCGGAATTGATTTATGGAGGAATCAAAATTATTTTTTTTATGTTTCATTTTGTGGGGAAATACACGACTACTTCAGTTATATCGTATATTTAAAAAAGGTTAAAGAGAAAAGAAGGACCAAATGATAAAATCATGCAACGCATTTATTTATCTACAATGTTTTTTGGTCACTAATAGTTTAGTTTGTTAGTCAAATTCATCATTATTTTATTCCGATTTATTCAGTAAATAGGTTCACTTACCGGCACTTATACAAGTCCTGAAAATAAAATGTGATATGGGCGGTACTGCTAACCCGTTAAGACTCAGTGCAATATCTAATTTTATTGAAAAAAATAATAATATTAAATTTGGGGGGTCAAACCCTCACCCGCTATGAATAGCGGCAATTTTGTTTTTCAACCCTTAAGGCAATAACAAAGGTTTTATGTGTCGTAGAAACATGAAATAAATACCACAAAATAGCTAAAAGAACATAGAAACTGACCGTAAACTAAATTTTTGGTGTTATGGGTTTCCTTGGCTAGAAAAATAATAATTCATTAAATGATGTTCGAAAAAAATATATTTTTATTTTTTTGCGTTTTGGCCCCAAATTACTTTTTTTGTCAATAAAATTAGATATCGTACTTAGGCTTAACGGGTTAGAAGTACCCCCCGTATCACATTGTATAGTTTTGACCTAACACGCTTTGGGACAACATTATTATTATTATCGGCTGTGATCCGCAATTTTCAGGAAAAACTGAAGACTGTTACAATTTAGCGTCACCATGCTGTCTATTGTATTCCGTCTGTATCAGGCAGGGGACCGGGAACGATTACCTATATGGGGAGATACCTAACTGTCAAAAGGTTGACCTATTTGAAAGTGTTGCATTATTCAGCTAGATGCGAAAAGCCATGCCTCTCCCGTCCAGTCATGCACGCGGAACTGCATTTCTCGCGCGTTAAATAACACAGCACTTTTATAGGTCTAGTTTTTGACAGTTAGCATAGCAGTTAGTCAACCTAGTCCACATGTCAACTAACTACTACAGTATATCAAAGTGGGGTTTGTAACAACACTTAATAACTCGAGAACGGCTGGACCGATTTTCATGGTTTATAATTTGTTGTCTCCGCCCCGAATAGCAGAATAAATAATAAACAAACACATTTAATATATAAATCAAAATCGGGTTTTTTACAACGCTTTATAGCAGAATAAATAATTAAAAAAAAAACATTGAAAAAACTGACAAAAAAAATGTTAGGCCGTACTAAGTACGCCGGGTCAGCTAGTTTTAAATAAAACGCAGAGCCACTTCTGCATCTCAGGATTAGCGAATTCATCCCATACTATCCACTAACACCGTATTAAAATCATTCTACAGCTGTCAGTTTGAATGACAGAGACAGAAAGATGTTCTAGCTCGTACTAAACTAATCCGGTCGTGTGCAAGTCCACCTCAATTAATTAAAATATAATACGAAAAACACGCGAAAGCACAAGTACCTACAACGCCTGGAATGATTGACACAAATGAGAGCTAGTGCCAGGAACCGCTAATAGGGATGTTCCCAGCAATCGATACCCGCTAAGAGTACCTACTAGCAGTGACACTACATGATGTAACTTGATAAACGTATAGGCAGGATGGTACGTATTAACGATCCGTAGCGTGATCATTAGCAAATTGTCAAAGTTTACTTAAGTAATATGTAATGATGATAGCGTACCCAATTCAATTAACTACTTATTTATTACCTTGTTCGTGTACTATACCCCATACATAGGTATAGTGTAGGTATGTGTTTCGAACAACCTATAGTGTAGTGATTCACGCTCCGAAAAACAAAGCTAAAGGCTGCGGGTTCGCATCCTGCAAGGGGCAACTGTTTGTGTGATGGCATTTGTACATAAATCGTGTTTTTAAATGTATTTATGCAGGTTAAGGTAAGTTTGAGGCTCGATTGGTGTGGTTTAAAAAATGTTAATAATAAATAAATGAATAATAAGTATTGGACGACCTCACATACTTTGCTCTGATCCTAGGGTAAGTAGCTAAAGCACTTGTGTTATATAAATCAGAAACGACGACGGTACCATACCCATACGGTACCGATATCCGAGACAATGTAGAAAAGTTCGTTCGTTTTCTACATTAACCCGACCGGGAATCGAACCTGGAAACTCAGAGATGGCGACGCCATATTAGTCCGGCGTGCTTTAACTTATTTTATGAGTACCTATCATGTTTAATTGTATCGACTTGGCGGTAGCATTGCCACTTTTCCTGAAACGTGGTCGGTGCTCGGTCTATTTGATTGAGTACTTAGATTATTTATTTTAAAAAGGTTTTTTGATCAATAAAAAGGTATTAAGCCAGAGCGATTAATAACTCTTAGGCCTACGTAGAAGAAATAGGGAGAAAGAAACGTAGAAGCTAGTTTGTCGATAAAAAAATATCGTATTATTCTATACTGTCACCGGAGACCAGCCACACAATTTAGAATAGAATAGAATAGAAAAATATTTATTTGACACACACATCATACATAGAATACAAAAGAATTAAGATTAGAAAAAAAAAATGTGTCAAAAAGGCCCCCGCTCAGCATTTGTCGTGACAGCCAGGGACATATCACGACGCTGATTTTCAGCAGGGACCCTGACGTTAGGGGTACAAAAGCACGGCACTAGAGACAGGAAAAGAAAAAACTAAAACTAACAGCTTAACAAGCAATTAATAATATTGACAGTAGAAGAAGAATAATAATAATAGTAACAGACAGAAGAAAGACACAATATACATATATAATTAGATGACACAAATACAATTTTATTCTCCTTTCCTTGCTAGTCGAACGAAGTATCAGCCCTGTTGAGCCAAAAACGATTTCGGTCCAGTTCGGAACGTGCCCCGAATGACACATGTCACCGTCCGTACTGTCTAATCTGTGCACTCACAGCCCCGATTGTTATTGATACTTTATTTAATCAGTGGATACTTCGTCCGACCCGTCCACAGAGTACATTTGTATATAGTTTATACTTAACCTACACCTAAATTTTAAAGCATATTTTTTTTTCAGCCAAACTTTTAGGTACGCTAGATAAAAACCGGCCTTTACATGACAGACACTTCGAGGATTCACAAATTTCACGCCGCTTTCGCGTCCGAGGTGATAAACTCAACAAAATGCAGCTCAGGAAGACCAGTCAGTATTATTGAATGACTAAATTCGTTGGCTATTAAAAGCTGTACTCGTCACAACCCTATTTTATTCCAATGGACTATTTGTTAAGTGTATTCTCCAAATATCTATTACAAACACATCCCAGGGTATTGTAGGTTTTTTTAACACAGTACCAGACAAGGAACATTACTACCAGAGGAAGAATGTCAACTCCATACAAATAAATTAGGGACATTTTTTTACCGCGCCATCTATTGTCAACCCAATAAAAATGTTGTAAGGCGGGAAATTTGAAAGTAAGGTTCTCAATATTATTTTTCATAAAGTAGGTGTCGTTCCTTCTGGTTGTACAAAAGAATGGAAAATTATTTCATTTAAATGAAATAGTTTTTCATTCTTTTGTACAAACAGAAGAAACGACACCTACTAACTAATTCATGCTTTTATATTAATTTACATTAATTCGCCGAATCGGAAAGAAAAATGACTTATTATGATTAAAAATACTAGACTATCCTTAACTCAATTTATTATCATTCAAATGGCGTCAGTTATTACATAATGTTGCTTTAATTAAATAATTATTTATTCACAAGTAAGTATAAGTATTGGACAACATCACATACATTGCTCTGATCCTAAGGTAAGTAGCTAAAGCACTTGTGTTATAGAAATCAGAAACAACGGCAGTAGCACAACAATAAAAGATTAATACAATCAATTATTATGTGGTTTATAGCCATTAACGAACCAACGTTCTAATCAGTTTAGTTAATCTATTAGCTAAGTAGATTAATGTAAACACAAAAAGATACTTTAAACACACTACACATTGTAAATTAGATACACTAAGTACAGGTCAGCTCCGTTCAAATGCATGCTGACGCAATGAGCTTGCAGCGTCCATATGAGAACAGCTGTGCTGAGCTGCGTTACAAAACATTTTGGGAAAGTATACATTAGTTTTACTTTTAAAATTACACACATTTTTATAAGATTTTATTTAACCTGATGTTTCGAACACTTTACAGAGTAATATTATAAAATAATAACTTATTAACTACCTCATTTAACAGAATTCTTTTCGACATCAATGAATCATGTCTGCCTGATGTCCCTGGCTCTGGTTTGTTCGGTACATCCATTGAAAGATTGTATGATGAGCTTCGTTTAGGTTTATTCTGAAATTAGAATAAAAATTACATTAATTGTGCAAAAATGACATATTATTTGAGATAGAGGAAGCAAAACTTATTTATAACAGACATTAATTAGTAAAATAATAACTTATTAATCCTCATTTAACAGAATTCTTTCAGACATCAATAAATCATTGCTGGCCAATGACTTTGGTTTGTTTGGTACATCCATTGGAACATTGTATGATATGAAAAAGAAAGGAAGTACAGTTTCTAAGCTTTCATGACAATCCAATATCCATGTGGACCAAACCACAGGGAACATCAAGTATTATTTGTATAGTGTGCGAAATTTTAAGCAGTAGTATAGTGACAAACCTCTTTACAATCCTCAGGAACAGCTAATCTGTCCAACTTCTGAGAACCCAAAGGAAAATCGCTGAAGAAGTCCAAATGTCTGTTGCAAAGCATTATGTGTTCTATAAAGTTTACGCTGGAATTGTTGGGGCCAGTATTCTTGTTGGGGCCTTCAGGAAACACATACTTTGCCCATAATTCACAACTGAAACACAAAATAAAAATTATACATTGAATCAAAATGAACTTACCCTGAAAGAAGAGTGTAGTAAAATAGGTACATACCGAAGTGTGTTAGTCTTCCCAGGATTAGGAAAGCGAAACAATTTGATAAATGGACCCTCAGCCGGTGATCGTCCGCACTAATAGCAATGCCGCTTACTTTCCGCCGACATATTATTAAAAAAGAGTCACTATCTCGAAACAAACACCGATTAAATATCTCAAAACACAAATACACAGTCACTATCGTAAAATATTTGATCCGCACAAAGTGGAAACAAATTAAAAACACAGCACAGCAATTTAATCAAAATTTCAAATTTTCAAAACCACACAACGGATGTCACTGTCATCCTGTTTTAAGACCCAAAAATGAATTTTTTAGTCTCTTTTTAGGTCTTGCATAATGATATTTTCTACTCCAGCAACACATCAAACTGCCCAAAGGTAGTGTCTTAAATTCGACAGCTAGAGTTGACGGAGGGTGGTACCAGACGTGATTCGTTGATAATTACGCTCACACACGTACTAATACGATGATCGTCTCGTTAGATTCCCACTCCTTGCCCCAGCGTTCAATATCGATACCGCCTATTTTAAAATAAATAAAAGCACTATAACTAGTTTTCTATTTCGTTTTTATACTAGAGTTTATGAACAGTCTTTAGAAGTTTTTGGATATCACAGTATAATAGTTATCAATGCTATTATTGGTAAAAATAAACAAGGTTCCTCAATTAATCAATAATGTGCTGTTTGATATTTTTACCCCTTGTGAAACAGCTAACGCGAAGCTGGATCTTAAATCTCGTTATGTTGCGCTCCTGACACTCCATTACCTGCCCGAATATATGGCATTGGTGCAAGTCACGAGATGCTCTTCATTTTTAAATATAATTCTTCTGGGCAAGCTCGCTCCATCGTAGATCCCATCTATGCTCTAGAGCAAGACTGGGGTCAAGAGTAAGCCCATCTTAAATAAAAAAAAAAAAAAATTATGTACTCAATTTATTGCAATGTTTAGTCACCAGTCTTAGCTTGAGAAGGGGGTTCCTACTACTGTATTATGCTTCAGGCGCCTAATGTTACCTATTACCATGGTCTTCAAGTAAAGAACCAATTCTGTGTCTATTTATTTTATACAAAACAATATTTAAGGATTGTTAGTTGAGGTCATCTCCCAGCACAAGTGTTTATTTGAGCTTGATAAGATCGCAGATCTTCATATGCTAGACATTAGGCGATAGCACGGTTTTAATATCTACCTTTGTAGTTAAATTGGTCATTCTCTACTAGCTCTTAGGGTTTGCGTTGTAATTTCTAACCAGCTCATTATACACTGTGAATTTTTAATTACCCGAGAAAATTAACTAACATACTCAGATATCGATATACATCGAATTTGGCGAATAAAAAAAAAATATGAGAAAATTATTTAAAAGATCCCTAACGTTCCTTAAAAAATATGCACCATAAAAGTCCTGCTAATTCAAATAGTAATCATTATCATTCCAACATTAACGGAACCAAAATCCACCTAATTTGGTCGCGTAATATAACTATGAATGAAAAAAAATTCATTCATAGTTATTCCTTCCGTACGCCAACGCCGTACGCCGTTCCGTTTTTTTTATTCGCCAAATTCGATGAATATCGATATCTGAGTATGTTAGTTAATTTTCTCGGGTAATTAAAAATTCACTGTGTATATTTCAGTCATATATTTCAAGTCTAAAACATTTTAGATCAGAACTTTCGGATTGCTTTTTGTATCGTATCATTACCGTTGATTATCTCTAATGTGACACTCGTAAAGACAGTCTAAAATGCCCGCAGGTTAATGTACTCCTATTACTTATCCAGCCACAAGTCTGGTAAACTTAATAGGATAGTACTCGAGGCATACAATTTATAGCCGCCTACCGCCTAGCTCGGCGTTATCCCGCTCTTGCAAATTAGTAAATGATTTAACGTGTTCAATTGTTTATTTATAACATTTTAAACTTTATTGTTGCATTTTTCAAATTATAAGACTATACATAATTTATAATTAATAAAAAGAGGTATGTTGCATCACTACCCCCGTGTTGTGTACATTGTTTATATTTCGTTTTTAAGATATTGTAACTAGCATTTAATGTTAGTGTTGCGGCTATTTAATATATATTGCAAGCCGGCTAAAACTATTACATACTTTGCATATAATGATTTAAATAACAACACAATCTCTTTAAAAATTATCACACTTGTTGGGTGATTACACACACGGTTGTATGACACTTTCTAGATCGGCAGTCCTTACCTAAACAAATCCAGACGATTGAGTTAAACCATAACCCGTCTGTGCGCGGTCGGGTTAACGTGAGATAATACAACGCAATGCAATAAATAATTATTAACTGCCAAATTTTAATTTATTTATTACTGATTTTGAATGAAAAAGCATCTCAAAAGCTAATTAAAATTTTGCAACTGCGACAATATGCGAAATATTTTACACGTTTCAAAAAAAAACATTAAAACACTGAAAGTAATCTGAATACGGTTACATTTTTTAAATACCTTTCTCGGTTAATTCATTATACATTGGTCGCGGGTATCGGTCGATTCCAACATGCAAAATCAAAATAAATGCTTTTGCGATTGACGACATTTCTTTTAACGATCTCCACTTGTCAAAATGAAAACTGTATTTTTTTTTCTAAACAAACTGTTTACTTATTTTTTTTCAAATGTCCCTCATAGCTAAATAAAAGGTAATGCATTATTTTGTGAATATAATAAAATAATACGTAAATCTAGAAATCCATAATCCCATCCACTACTGCTACGAGTACTTGACGATCACGACCGCTCTGGCAAGAGCGTACCAAATAAGAAAAAGAAGAAGAAATCTAGAAAACCCCGTGTTATTTATATCACCGATATGTAAGTATCTACCAGTTCTGTATTTATAGTTAGCCTAAACTTCGGGTTGAATTTCATCAATTATTAACTGTAAAAATTTGAATAACTGTGTTTTAGAAACGTTAAAAATATTGAAAAAGTGACCTATTACATTTAGAACTAGGCAAAACAATATAAGCAAAAGTTTATCGGTATGTCCTACTCTGTATATTATTTTAATTGTTCACGAAGCAGACACAATAACTGGACTGCCAAAGTAAAAATCGAGAAATACTCTTCTAAACTGGCAATTCTTGGTTTAACCCTGCAAGTGTAACGTGTCGTATCGTAGTCGTGACGTAATCGTGTCGCACTCTGTAAACAACAAGTCACCGACATAAACGGATCAGAGGGCTTAATTCGCGACCCTTTTAATGCAACAAAAGGTTAAATATCGCACAAAGGAGAAGTTCCTATGTTATAATGTTATAAATTACGGTTCGTGGTTTATGCTAGCGGTACTTTTGAAAATAACTCTTGAGATATTATATGAATTGTTACTCTCGTTGCGGTATAAAAATAATTATTTTTTCATACAAACAATGGACTGTTGTTTTTTTATAAATTTATATACAAAGCAATGTATATCGCAGTATATCAGTGTGCCAGCCTTTTTACTCGCGACGAATAAATTTGAGTTGAAAACCCATTTGGCAAATTTATATTTTATTTTCATGCAATTTAGGTAGGTACTACTACTCCATTAAACCAGGCTCCGAATTTGTTGTTGTAAAAAGCTTATTTTAATTATAATAAAATTCAAGTACCTAGTCAATCGATCGTGTTTTGTGGAAAACTGGAGACCGTGCCTGGAAACGACGACTTACGCAAAACGGCTTGCAGTGAATGGCAAATAATAGCCAAGGCATTGAGAGGCCTAGCTGACTAACAGTGGATTGGCGTGATCTGATTGTAGTGTCTGGGAAACTCTAGATTAGTTAATTACGTGTACGTCCTTATTGAAAAGGGCCTATGGGCCTTATAAGGAAGCTCAAGATTGCACAGCGCGCTATGGAATGGGCTGCGCTCAGTGTTTTTTTTTCACGAGATCGAATTAGAAATGAGGAGATCCGTGAACGAACAAAAGTCCCTGTCATAGCCCTACAGATTAGCAAGCTAAAGTGGCAGTCGGCGGGGCACATAGCACGTAGGAACTGACGGCCGATGGGGCCGAAAGGTTCTGGAATAGAGGCCACGTATCGGCAAGCGCTGCGTGGGATTCACGCCCACAAGGTGGACAGACGACCTGGTAAAGGTTGCAGGAATCTGCTGGAAGCAGGCCGCAACTGGTCAATCTGGAGATCACTGGGGAAGACCTATGTTCAGCACAGGACGTCATGTGGCTGAAATAATGAATGATGATGACGATGATTTAAAAGACTTCCGACATATTTTAAACTTCCTATTATAGAATAGGCAAGGTTAGTAATTTATGAAATTAACCCACTTGCTCCTACTGTACCTTAAACGACACACCTACCTAAAAAAAAATATTAACATCTCCGAGGGTAGTTTTATTGGATTTCTTATATCAGTATTAACTGTCAAGGCTTTAGTCTTTCATTGCAAGGTGGAATTAGTAAGCTGCAGTAAATATTTTTTTGTATATTTGAAGTGGAATTTAGTGATATTTTTAATGAGTTATTCAATGTGGGTAAACAAAATGTTTTATTTATGTATTTTACTTTTTACTATCATTTTACTAAAATTTAATTCGTGTAGTGTTGCAAAACAAAAGAAACTTAGGTTATTTTATATATTTGTATTAGATTTTTTTAATTTATTTTAGGTGTGTCATTAAAGACACAGTAGGAATATGTACTACTATGCACTGTGCATATTCATTTGTAATTGGTATTTACGAAAACAACTCACTCTATATGAAATAATTGAGGAATTGGAGCAAAATGATGAGGAGGAAGTTTCAGAGACTATGACTATCATGCCACTGGAAATTTGCAATACAGAAGTCACGGGTGAAGACTCTGGAGACTTTGAAGACTGCGTTGCTTCAAAATCTTCCAGGGTCCCAACTTAGAGCACCAGCTGAAGTTTATTTAGAATTTACTGATGATGTGAAGATGATAGTCTGTCTTTAGCAGTACTTTCTAAAAACCTGCTACCTATAAAAGCCTATAACGAAAATGACGTAGTCGTTCAGACCAGAATATTTGCTTTTATAGAACCAGCATTTGTGAAAAGAAGTGGTATTTCTCACTATTTAGTAATTGCCTTGATATGGCCACACATAATACTTGGCAACTGCACGAACAAAATAGAGCATAGGGATCATCTGTATTTGAAAAGAAATACAGCTGTCAGTATTCTTGAAATCTTGAGATAAATAAAAAACCAGACAGTCAAAGAGGCCGACTAGCCACCTGGTGGTCCACGGTGTCCAAGGACTTAGAGCTTGCCCAAACAAATATTTCGACAACCCAGGACAAACTGTCCTGGCGCCGCAGAACGAGGAGAGACGACCCCAAATAATGGGAAGTGGCTAGGATAAAGAAGAAGAAGAGTCAAAGAGGCCGACGAACATCGCAAAGTGTTTCCAGCGTTTTGCATTATACTTAGTCATAATGGACATTTAGTAAGATATAAGGAAGATCGGTCGCGGTGTGACTTCTGTCACAAAAGAGCAAACTTATTCTGTTAAAAAATGTATTGTCTGTAAAGTCGGTTTATGGACGATAATTTTACGTGATAACGTCATAAGAGAACATTGATGCTACTTGGACACATCGGCCGATGAGAAGATCGGGAAGAGAGATATGCGTCACAAGCCGAACGCTTAGGCGGATCTCTTGCTTGTTCCGCGTTCTCGCCATTTTTTGGTGCGTGCAGCCGGCGTTCATCGATTTTAGGACGTTATCACGTCAAAATGTAACGTGACACTGCATCCAAAATAATGTTTTGAAGCTTACCATACTCCATGCATGTAATATTTTTCATAAGAATAATAAAAACGATAATACTTAAAACAAAAGTTATTTTCTATAATCTTTAGTAAAATCTATGAAATTTAATTTAATTGAGTACCATAGTAGTACTCCTACTGTGTCGTTTACGACACGGCAATTTCCGGATTTTCTGGAAATGGAATATTTTTTTCACTATTTTTTATCAATTTTTAGTTATAAAATTATGACGTATACAAAATTTCAAATAAATAGTTCAAAAAAAAGTTATTCAGGAACAAGTGGGTTAAATAAATAAAAAATGGCAACGAATTCAAATTCAAAACCAACATTTATTTCGTTCTCATTTGTTTAAAAGCAAATTCCTTTAAAACCAAGGCAAAAATTTTAAATTTATATAATGATAGTGCATCTCAACGTTAAGATGCGGGACTTGAAGATTATAAAGTTGAAAAAAGAAAAGTTTAGAAAAATTAAAAAGTTGTGGATACAACCACAGAAAAAGTAACACTCGCTACGCTAATCCCTGTTCTGTGGATACAAGTTAGTTAAATAGGTACTATTAAGCTCTAATAGTTCTGATAATATTGCTATGATAGGGCACCTCTGCACGCTCGAAGACTTCCATGAATAGGTTTGTTGTAACAGCCAAAACTAACAGAAACTTCGAGTTCGTTCCAATAACATTTCGCATTAAAACAATTGAATATCGAATAGCCGGAATTGAGTTTTGAACCCGAATTCCTATTTTGACTCCGCTTATCATGATTGGAATATAACATCGTTTTCAGAATGTCGCAATTCCTGTACCTGATTTAGTAAATTTTATGATATTTTGCGTTGAACGAAGTTTAAAATGTGTTTTGCGACGAGTATTACAAAATAAATTTTGAATTCATTTTTGTATGTTGTTTTTTTCAGTTCATGTAAATTACGATAAATAAATTACTTGGGTAAAAGTTGGTATAAAACCTGTGCTTCACCTAACTTACAATATTAATCTTTTTTTTTTTAAATGTTCCTATAATATATTAATTGTACACATGTAACCACCCGCCTACTTGCTTGATCTTAGAATTAAAAAATGATTAAATATATTGATTAAGATCGAAATGGACTACGTAAATAAAGTTGGCCTGTGATAATTTAAATTGGCTGTGTGATCGTCTAGTTTTATGGTAGGACCGTACGTTGTGTTAATAATAGTAAACCAAATTCTTTTAGAGGTACGTGAATGTTATAAATAAGTTTTCTCCAAAGTTTTCTGGGTTTGTGCGCATTCAAGGAAGAGGAAAAGGAACGCCCCGAAGGGCGCCTGATGAGCCCCAACACCAAACGCCCATCAGGAGTGGTGGCCATGTGATAAACAAATATCGCCAAACAAACAATCTGCCACCTCCGGGAATAGGGCCTAGTCTGAAACACGCATTAAGCGTAAATATGCGCAACTAAAGGAACGACTGAGCCTAAGATATTTAATATAAAACACCTACCAGACTAACTACTTAAACTAAAACCTACCTACTCGACTTCATGTAAAGTCAACCAAGGGTTTGGGGTCATTAAATTACCTAAACGAAATAAGTAATCTGAATCCTTTAGTCCAATATAATACCAAGATGACCCAACAGTATCTATGACAACTTGTAGAGGACGGGGTCCTGAAATCTGCATTGTGTCCTTTGTGAAGTCATCGACACTCCCACATCAACCAGCATTATTCGGATTAAAGATTCAGACCACTTTTCTAAATAGTAAGGTACCGATACTCTATACAAAACCCCTCTATATAAAATACAGATTGACCCAACAATATCCATGACATAAGTAATGCCAGATGGACATTCCCACATCAATCAAAACCGTTTGGATATGAAATAAATGTTGTAATTAATTCAATACAATACCAGATTGATTCAACAGTATCTATGACAACTTGTAGAGGACGGGGTCCTGAAATCTGCATTGTGTCCTTTGTGAAGTCATCGATACTCCCACATCAACCAGCATTATTTTGAATTTAAACTCTATTATGTATAGTTGACCTTTGGTAGCCTATTCATGATAGTCGTAAGTAAGCAGTAAAAATCGTATTTTATAAAAAACTTATATTTTTATTTAATCACAAATTAATATTAAATTCTCGACTCAGTCTCGAGGATAAAGGAGTAATGAAAAGGATTTAATAAGGATGGATACCTAAAAATAGCTCATTTCCTAACTACCTAATTACTACGTCCGTTAACCTAAACAAATGAAGCTATTTTTAGAGAATTGGATTAGACAGGTATCAGGAAGGATATGATTTTAAGGAAAAAGGGTTTTCCCTGCCTAACGGTACCTCTACCTGACCTACATACTTAAGAACCTAGTAACCTTCAAACGAACTTCCTAGTAATGTTAGACGTAAAATAAAGATAGGTACGTAATAGGTAAAATGAAGATTTCAAAAAGCTGTTTTGTTGTGATTTGGCTCAATCAATCGAACAATTAAGTATTTAAAAGATAAACGACAGTCATATTTGTTAAGTAAAACCACTAGGTTTTTTATGTAAAACAAGATCAAATGACCTTGATTTAAACCAATCAAATTGATTTACCGTAGAAATATGTCATAGCTAAATAGCTCAAATGAGCGCAAACCGTCACGTTTTGATACGTAAATCGTATTCGAATCCGTTAAATAATTTCTAAGAGTTTTAACACGTAAGATAAGCTCAAATGAACTTAAATAATCCGCATTAATTTAAGTACCGCAAATAAACACTCAAAATAAAACACAACAAAAAAGTCAAATAAAATTAACATGCACACAGAATCATGAAATTGAAAATGGGTTCATACTAAGATTATAAATTAATGCACACACAATGTTACCCAATAATCGAAATTAGGTAAATTATTAGCGAACACACTGTTAAAATCCTGATGAAAAGGAATGATGTGGGATAAAAGAACATTTAAATTATCATAAATCAAGTCTAGGATTACTGTCAATTACTGGTTTAAAAAGGATTTTGGCATTAAATATTTGAATTAAAATACCCAGACTTCTTAAAATCTATAACTCACGTTCTCAGCCGTTGAACACTCGCGAACACCATCCAGGTGCAATAAATGCGAAACACCAACTGTCCTGAAGCCTAACCTGCTAAACTATTTAAACATAACATTTCTTCCCTGCGTCCCACGCCCCATGTCTTAAGAGCTGACGTTCGAAATCTTTCAATTTGCAGGGGTACTCAACCTTCTATGATCCACGAGCCCCATTTCAGCATAACACAGCAAATATTCTAACACATACTCTAACTTTCCTAAAGTTCTATTATTTTACTATATTTTACTAAAACAAACATGACTGTCTGTGAATATATATTTACTCACTTTTCCTTCATTAGTTATTATATGGATATTGCGTATCAATGGTTTCCTAGGTATATCAAAATATTTGACATGATGTAAATTACTAAATAAATATAAATTAGCTCCTACGTCTAAGACTTACGCTCATAGTGTACATTATTGTGGACAAAGCAAATCTTAATAATTTTTATTTTAGAATCATTTATTTTAGAAGTTGACAACATCTGACTTTAAGCATAGTAGAAACAAAGCTTTAAGTGCCCGTTCCGAAGCGTATGGCATACACATGGGTTTGCCTGCGGTGTTTATGGTAATCCTAGCGAGTGAAAAATTTAATATTTATTTTATTAATTACTTAAATCATTCATCATCATCATCTCAGCCACAGGACGTCCACTGCTGAACATAGGCCTCCCCCAGTGACTTCCAGATCGGCCGATTGGAAGCGGCCTGCATCCAGCGTCGTCCCGCAACCTTTACCAGGTCGTCTGCCCACCTTGTGGGTGGGCGTCCTACGCTGCGCTTGCCGATACGCGGCCTCCATTCCAGAACCTTTCTGCCCCATCGGCCGTCAGTTCTACGTGCTATGTGCCCCGCCCACTGCCACTTCAGCCGGCTAATCCGTCGAGCTATGTCAGCGACTTTGGTTCGTTCACGGATCTCCTCATTTCTGATTTGATCTCGCAAAGAAACACCGAGCATAGCCCTTTCCATAGCGCGCTGTGCAACTTTAAGCTTCTTAATAAGGCCCATAGTAAGAGGCCACGTTTCAGTTCCGTATGTCATCACTGGTAACACACACTGGTTGTATACTTTCGTCTTTAGGCACTGAGGTATTTTGGACGAGAAGATGTTGCGTAGTTTCCCGAACGCTGCCCATCCGAGTTGGATTCGTCGATTGACCTCTTTCTCAAAATTGGACCTACCCAACTGGATCACTTGTCCCAGGTAAACATATTTGTCAACAATTTCGAGAATAGAGCTCCCAACTGGTACTGGGTAGGGCGCAACATGGGCATTCGACATAATCTTTGTTTTGTCCATGTTCATCTGAAGACCTACCTGTTGGGAAACTCTATTAAGGCCATCGAGCATTGTACCGAGGTCTTCCAGCGACTCTGCCATGACCACAATATCGTCGGCAAACCGAAGGTGAGTAATGTATTCGCCATTAATGTTGATGCCGAATCCTTCCCATTCCAGGAGTTTAAAAGCATCTTCCAATGCGGCGGTAAACAGTTTCGGAGAAATAACGTCTCCCTGCCTTACGCCTCGCTGCAGAGGAATAGCTTTCGTGCTCTGCTCCTGTACTCGGACCGTCATGGTGGCGTTTTTATATAAACATTTCAGCACCTCGATGTACCGATAGTCAATATGGCACCGCTGTAGAGACTGTAGCACTGCCCAAGTCTCGATTGAATCGAAGGCCTTCTCATAGTCCACAAACGCCAAGCATAGTGGTAAGTTATACTCTTCGGTCTTCTGTATAACTTGTCGCAGCGTATGGATGTGGTCTATGGTACTAAAGCCTTTTCGGAAACCTGCTTGTTCGGGAGGCTGGAAGTCATCGAACCTACGTGCGAGACGATTCGTGATGACCCTCGAAAACAACTTGTAGACATGGCTCAGAAGCGAGATGGGTCTGTAGTTCTTCAGCAAGGTGTTATCTCCTTTCTTGAAGAAGAGCACCACCACACCTCTATTCCATGCCTCCGGCGTTATTCCCTCGAGCAAGACGGAGTTAAAGAGTTTCTGAAGGACCTTCAGTACCGGTGTTCCACCCGCTTTCAGAATCTCTGAGGTGATCCCGTCATCACCCGGCGCCTTGTTGTTCCTGAGCTGTTTGAGAGCCATCCTAATCTCATATAGGCTGATGTCCGGGATATCTTCGGTATAGTGTCGGGTAAGCTTAGCTCTTGGATCTGCGGCTGAACTACTAACAGGTTTAGTGACCGAGGTGTATAACTGCCCATAGAACTTTTCGATCTCCCTCAAAACTTCGGCTTTTGTCGACATTATACTACCATCCTCCGTCTTCAGCTTCGTCAGCTGGCTCTGCCCAATAGACATGTCTCTTGCAAACACTTTGGAGCCTTGGTTCCGCTCTATCGCCTCTTTAATACTATTCGTATTAAAGTTGCGGATATCATGTCGCAAGGACTTCCATATCCGTCTATTGTGCTGCCGATACAACTTAGCGTCAACGGAGGACTGCAGTGCCAGTAAACGTCGTTCTGCAATGAGTTTGAGGGTGTGGTCGGTAAGTTTTTGCGGTCTGTCTCTTCGACGGGGCTTGAAAAATTTCGACCCGACCGCCTGGACAGTTTCTACAAACCTGTTGTTAATCTCGTCCACTGACTCGCAGTTTTCTAGGCATTCAAAGCGATTTGACAGCTCAAGCTGAAAGCTTTCGGGGCAGTAAATATGGGCATTAGAGGGTCGGAGCGTAGACTTCATCAAACGGGACCTTTCTAGCTTGACGTTGATGTTCAATGTGCCTCTAACCATTCGGTGATCGCTACCGGTTTTCACCCCGTTGATCACGGAGACATCATTGAACACTCGTCGCTCTGTGGTCATGATGAAGTCAATCTCATTTTTCGTGGACCCATCGGGGCTCATCCAGGTCCACTTCCTCTGAGGCGGCTTCTGGAAAAAGGAATTCATCGCGAAGAGGTCCTCCTTCTCCAGAAATTCGGCCAGCCTTTGTCCCCTAGGGTTCCGTTGCCCATATCCAAATCGCCCCACTCTCAGCTCATTATCGCCTCTCATGCCCAGTTTCGCGTTGAAGTCTCCCATAACAACATTGAAGTGGGTTTTAGTAGTATGTATGGCTCTACTAACGTCCTCATACATAGCCTCCACTTCCTCATCGGGGTGTGTAGAGGTCGGTGCATATACCTGAATAACCTTCAGCGAGTATCTATTTGACACTCTGAGTATCAGGTATGCCACCCTACTCGATACACTTCCGATGGTGACGATGTTGTTAATGAGGGACTTGTGGACGAGAAACCCGACACCACCTTGGGACAGTTGTTCGCCCTCCCGGTAATAGAGTAGGTTGCCAGATTTCAGGGTTATCGTGTCCTCGCCCTCTCTTCGGACTTCTGATATTCCCACGATACTCCAATGCATCCTACTCAATTCTTCTTCCAGCTCAACGATCTTCTCATCAGTCCTTAGCGTGCGGACGTTGTGTGTTACCAGGGCCAGTCTTCTTTGGGGCTGGTAGCCGAAGTTCCTCCTCCGGGGATTCTTAGCACCCCCTGACCCGCCGTCACCCTGACCGCTACCGTAGCCAGGAACAGCGGGACCACCGGAGACTGGGGGCCTGGTCTTTGTCGTGTCTGTCATTGGGGGGTGGTTGCCAGACTCGCCACGCTTGGCAGGCGGGTTGGCGAGCGCAGTTTTTTTATATTGTTTCGCACGCAGACGCTGCTCCCCGTCTCGTGCTACAGGATTTAGTCGCCTCTTACGACACGCCTCCTGCACGGCGGTGGGGAAGTGTATTCTTTACGGCCGTCCCCACACGGCACCACCATCATTATTTGATTTGAAAGGGTATGGTCGTTACATTCGCCCCCAAAATTCTTAGACAGTTTACTGGAATAAGAATTTTCAAAACTTAAAAGATCCAGAACCTTCAAATCAACAATACGTTGTTCCAATTTAATAAAACTTATTTCAACTGACCGCGTCAAAGGAGAATGAAATTTAAATTCCTTACAAATTATGAGATCAAGTTACGAGTCTAGCTAATCTACCAAATAACTCATTGAAATATAAATATAACAAATCTATCCTGAAATGATCGGAAAGGTGTTAACATTAACAATCACAACATTGAAAAGACGGATAGGCATATCTCTAAAACAAAATTACATTATTTGCACAAGCTGTTTTTTTTTATTTGTATTTGTGCAGTACATGTACGATCGTACATGTAGGTATTAATCAATTTATTAACATTTGTACCCAAAATAATGTTTTGTGTGTATTTAAACCAGATAGAAATTGCTGCAGCAGAGCACAAAAATTCTGAGCCTCCAACCAACCTATGTATAGCTAGTCTATCGTCAGGCAATCCATTCACTGCAGGAAAACTTGGTTGTCAGGCAAGCTCAGTCCTAGTGACAATATGTTGATACTATCAGTCCAATCGTGCCATACGCCTTGATACGGATACCATCAACATATCCCCACAAGAAAACAGATCACGTTTATCAACTAAAGACATCACCATACACCGATCAATCTTCTTACTCAGACTCTGCACCAGCTAACGGCCACTTAATACCTGGAGCGTGTGTAGTGTGCTTAGTTCTGGGTGGTGTGGAGTATGAATCGACTGAGGGCCAGTACAAAACTGACATTGTTCAGTTTACCTGTTAAATAGTAAACATGAACATACTAACCTAACACCTATCTCTCAACCAATTCAATGTTGTGGGTGCTTTGGGTCAAAATGATAATAAATTGCAACCCCGCAAGCAAAACTGCTGAACTACTAACGCCACAACGCCACTTTGCAGTCCACCAATCCACTGTACAGGGTGTATGACCTCATAAAAGGTATATACGTTAGCAACTATTTTGTTTTTAAATATAAAATACCCCTATCCATTCAATGAGTAATGTCAACAAAATTAATTATTTTGACTTTAATTTGACATTATACTAATTCTACGCAAAAAGCTATAAATCACCTATATACGCAAAAATGCTATGAAAATATTTTGCGCAAATGCAAAAATGATGATAATATAACTACGCAAAGACACTACGCTAGTAGCATTTGGTTTTGCCATCCTGCGTGCAAATACTTGCAAAACTACGCAAACTTCTAAAAATGCGTTGTACGCTTTCGCAAATACGCACTAACTCAACGGATCACAATATCTACGCAATTACAAAAGATGTACGCTATAGAAAAACCTAATTAACCGCAACTAAAATCGTAAATACACAAAGAGCTTTATATGAGTTAACCCTAAGTAACTTATTTATTTCTTCAAGCAAACTTATTCCTTAAACATACAATAGGCAACCTGCGCCATGAGGCATTCTCTACCAGCCGACTACTTTTCAAGTTTTTGTAGAATAAAATTGATGTCCTTCTGCGAAATAATAAGCTTCTATGAAATTTCTTTCTTTTAATCTATACCACCCTAACTTTATTCAAAACAAACCAAAACTATCGGCATTAAATATTCGTTGCAATGCAATCAAAACGAAACTTTATTTAAAGCACACGTGACTTTCAAGTGTAGGTATATTCAAAAATATAACCTTTAGTGGATAACGAAACCACGAACATTACAAAAGCTGCGTACTCTAAACTATAAAAGGAAATGGCGGCATGTAATCGCCTTTATAAAATAACCATAGTCCCGGAATCAAACCAGTGACTTGACCTGATGCTATGCTATTTTTATATAACCGAACTCAACCGAATCATTTAAATCTAAAATAGTTCTTCATACGAAATTTTAATCATTTCAATCTAAACTATTTCGTATCTTTGTCATTCATGTGTTTTGTAAATAGAACCAGAATCAAACCAGTCGTAATATGACCCAAGATAACTAGTCACGGAATCGAACCTGTGACTATAATGCTTTCTACCACCCTATAAAAATAAAAAATACTGGAATCGAACCAGAGACTACGGAATGTTGTTCACCCAACCACTGAGCTAAGTGACTCCTATAATTAATTAATCGCCCCCGTAAAAGTAAAACATGACCATGCCCTGGGTGCGTACCTGTAACTAAATCAAACTTGTAACTTGAATTGAATGTTTACTAAAACCCCGGCCAAGTGCGAGTCGGATCCGCGAACGGTTCCGTACCATTGTCTATACAAATGGCAATGAAATTCACGCTTGTTTTATCCCCTTTAATATTTCTTTCATTTTGTTTCGACATATTTGTTGTTATAGCAACTGAAATTATATATACTTCATAATAAAAATATGTGAAATTTTCAAATGTTTCAACATGAACTATCACGGTCCATGAGACACCGCTCGGTGACAGACGGACAAACGTACATACGGACAGACAGACATACGAACAAACGGAAAGACAGACAGACAACAGTGTCCTAGTAATAGGGTCCCGTTTCACCCCTTAG
Source organism: Anania fuscalis (assembly GCA_950371115.1). Lineage (NCBI taxonomy): Eukaryota > Metazoa > Arthropoda > Insecta > Lepidoptera > Crambidae > Anania > Anania fuscalis. The sequence goes on along the minus strand of OX493328.1, from coordinate 3,278,684 downwards.
GCGTGGATCCCTAAAACAAAATGACCGTGTCCCGGAATCGAACCAAGACTTAGTCAACCTCTTAACCGCCGAGCTATAAATAGCATTACCTAATTGAATCTATGATTTCTAAAATGGTTTAATTGTTTACAATACCTAAACCTGATGACCGTAACCTGGAATCGAACCAGGAACTTAGTTAAACTTCTAAAACACTCTATTAAAACAAAACATAATAAACTAAACTATAATTCATATAGTTAATCAAACGATAGAAACAACCATTTTATTGTTGATCACGGAATCGAATCCGGGTCCTACTACGTTTTTAACCACTAAGTGATCGGGCCATAACCAATACTGTCGCTATAAATACGTAATTTGATTTCTATTTATGAACACTTTATTCTATATCTACCTCAAGTTTAAATTGGAATTACTCGCCTCTGAGTATTATCCAACTATTAGGTATTTATTAGGCATTAGTAGTATTTTAATTATTTTTATTCGCATTTATTAATCGCCCCCACAGTTTATAACCATACTATGACTGTTGCTGAGAAAATCAAACTAGGAACCACGCAACATTTTAACCACTAAGCCATTAGGGTAATTACCTAAATCTACTTAGATTTTTACATTAAATGCATATTTCTAGTAAAACCCACATTAATTAATCATTCTATTAAGATCAATCTATTAACAAGCCATAATATCCGTGGAATCTATATCTAAACTATAAAAATACCGTCACTCAACTAATATGACTCTTTGGCTACATTGCATTAACGTACCCTAAGCTGTAATTTATTACTTTCGACGCAACATTGGGACCAAGGGTGCACTTGAAATTCCAACACATTTATCGTAAAATGTGGCAATAGCGTTAAACAAAATATACACTTCGAGCCAATTCTATAGACTGTTTATGTGACAGATTTATAATTTTAACTTTTTAATCAAGTCCGCATTTTAAGTCTAGATTCTCACGCTCAAAATCTTTAAAACAAGTATTGTTTAAATTAAAGCTATTATTTTTATTTATGTTAGTACTAAATATTTCCTGTTACATAATATTTTTAATGCCTATTCTAGATATGGGACACCTGGGCGTTTGTTTATTTAATAGGCAAAATTTTCGTGGGACCGCTCTCGCTAGCCGACGCAAGGAATGAAATATGAACTGTTATTAACTGATTCGGCGGTCTTTGAACAAAGAACTAAACTGTAATCTTGTTATGATTATTTGGCTGAAATATAACATGCCGAAACGAATAGTACACCATTGTTGTACACTATACGCAGGCTTGGAGTCTGTATTATTCTAAGAACAGTTTAGTTACTAGGTAGAAACAATGATATGTTATTTTATTATAGTTATTTGTGCACTAAGTACATTTTATATAAGATGAATAACGTTATCAAACATGAGATATTAGTTTACCTTTAGCCTATACGAACTTATAAGAAAATCGAATAATTAATTGTTAATAACATATACATACTTAACATATTTGTGAATTTACCTATCAGATCTCGCCCCCATTCTTTTCATAAATATGGAACCTAATGATATTTTAATCAAACCTAAACTGATATTGAGAATTACGATATGGAACTACAATTAGGATTTAAGTATAAAAATAAACAGTTTAATTGTAAAATAAACAGAACCGTTGATTGAATGAACCTTATTGTTTTGGTATGGTGCTTTTTCCTTTATCTCTTTATCTCTATGGACCTCGGTCCCGTACTATGATTCTGATTATTAGTTTCCTAAGCATTACGCCCCTACTGTATTCCAATTTCCTCGAATGCGCACACCCACAACCCTGGATATCCTTATGTTAAACATTCACGTTTTCGACCTCTTTCCATTTCACAGACAACAATTGTAGGCTAGAAAGCCTACTAAACATGATCCAGTGTTTTTTAACATCCTGGAACACGGAACCAATTGTAACCGACCCGCCTCTCGCTGTCTTTGAATTGAATGAGTAAATATATTGATTAAGATCGAAATGGACTACGTAAATAAAGTTGGCCTGTGATAATTTAAATTGGCTGTGTGATCGTCTAGTTTTATGGTAGGACCGTACGTTGTGTTAATAATAGTAAACCAAATTCTTTTAGAGGTACGTGAATGTTATAAATAAGTTTTCTCCAAAGTTTTCTGGGTTTGTGCGCATTCAAGGAAGAGGAAAAGGAACGCCCCGAAGGGCGCCTGATGAGCCCCAACACCAAACGCCCATCAGGAGTGGTGGCCATGTGATAAACAAATATCGCCAAACAAACAATCTGCCACCTCCGGGAATAGGGCCTAGTCTGAAACACGCATTAAGCGTAAATATGCGCAACTAAAGGAACGACTGAGCCTAAGATATTTAATATAAAACACCTACCAGACTAACTACTTAAACTAAAACCTACCTACTCGACTTCATGTAAAGTCAACCAAGGGTTTGGGGTCATTAAATTACCTAAACGAAATAAGTAATCTGAATCCTTTAGTCCAATATAATACCAAGATGACCCAACAGTATCTATGACAACTTGTAGAGGACGGGGTCCTGAAATCTGCATTGTGTCCTTTGTGAAGTCATCGACACTCCCACATCAACCAGCATTATTCGGATTAAAGATTCAGACCACTTTTCTAAATAGTAAGGTACCGATACTCTATACAAAACCCCTCTATATAAAATACAGATTGACCCAACAATATCCATGACATAAGTAATGCCAGATGGAAATTCCCACATCAATCAAAACCGTTTGGATATGAAATAAATGTTGTAATTAATTCAATACAATACCAGATTGATTCAACAGTATCTATGACAACTTGTAGAGGACGGGGTCCTGAAATCTGCATTGTGTCCTTTGTGAAGTCATCGATACTCCCACATCAACCAGCATTATTTTGAATTTAAACTCTATTATGTATAGTTGACCTTTGGTAGCCTATTCATGATAGTCGTAAGTAAGCAGTAAAAATCGTATTTTATAAAAAACTTATATTTTTATTTAATCACAAATTAATATTAAATTCTCGACTCAGTCTCGAGGATAAAGGAGTAATGAAAAGGATTTAATAAGGATGGATACCTAAAAATAGCTCATTTCCTAACTACCTAATTACTACGTCCGTTAACCTAAACAAATGAAGCTATTTTTAGAGAATTGGATTAGACAGGTATCAGGAAGGATATGATTTTAAGGAAAAAGGGTTTTCCCTGCCTAACGGTACCTCTACCTGACCTACATACTTAAGAACCTAGTAACCTTCAAACGAACTTCCTAGTAATGTTAGACGTAAAATAAAGATAGGTACGTAATAGGTAAAATGAAGATTTCAAAAAGCTGTTTTGTTGTGATTTGGCTCAATCAATCGAACAATTAAGTATTTAAAAGATAAACGACAGTCATATTTGTTAAGTAAAACCACTAGGTTTTTTATGTAAAACAAGATCAAATGACCTTGATTTAAACCAATCAAATTGATTTACCGTAGAAATATGTCATAGCTAAATAGCTCAAATGAGCGCAAACCGTCACGTTTTGATACGTAAATCGTATTCGAATCCGTTAAATAATTTCTAAGAGTTTTAACACGTAAGATAAGCTCAAATGAACTTAAATAATCCGCATTAATTTAAGTACCGCAAATAAACACTCAAAATAAAACACAACAAAAAAGTCAAATAAAATTAACATGCACACAGAATCATGAAATTGAAAATGGGTTCATACTAAGATTATAAATTAATGCACACACAATGTTACCCAATAATCGAAATTAGGTAAATTATTAGCGAACACACTGTTAAAATCCTGATGAAAAGGAATGATGTGGGATAAAAGAACATTTAAATTATCATAAATCAAGTCTAGGATTACTGTCAATTACTGGTTTAAAAAGGATTTTGGCATTAAATATTTGAATTAAAATACCCAGACTTCTTAAAATCTATAACTCACGTTCTCAGCCGTTGAACACTCGCGAACACCATCCAGGTGCAATAAATGCGAAACACCAACTGTCCTGAAGCCTAACCTGCTAAACTATTTAAACATAACATTTCTTCCCTGCGTCCCACGCCCCATGTCTTAAGAGCTGACGTTCGAAATCTTTCAATTTGCAGGGGTACTCAACCTTCTATGATCCACGAGCCCCATTTCAGCATAACACAGCAAATATTCTAACACATACTCTAACTTTCCTAAAGTTCTATTATTTTACTATATTTTACTAAAACAAACATGACTGTCTGTGAATATATATTTACTCACTTTTCCTTCATTAGTTATTATATGGATATTGCGTATCAATGGTTTCCTAGGTATATCAAAATATTTGACATGATGTAAATTACTAAATAAATATAAATTAGCTCCTACGTCTAAGACTTACGCTCATAGTGTACATTATTGTGGACAAAGCAAATCTTAATAATTTTTATTTTAGAATCATTTATTTTAGAAGTTGACAACATCTGACTTTAAGCATAGTAGAAACAAAGCTTTAAGTGCCCGTTCCGAAGCGTATGGCATACACATGGGTTTGCCTGCGGTGTTTATGGTAATCCTAGCGAGTGAAAAATTTAATATTTATTTTATTAATTACTTAAATCATTATTTGATTTGAAAGGGTATGGTCGTTACACACATACGGCATGCAAAAACTGATGTGCAATTTCGAAAAGAGAAGTAAACATTTATAACGATTTCGATTCTCCGTGGTTTGTTATCACAAACATACCTAAGCATTGAACAAATCAAACAGCATTGCAGCGTCTGTCGAAAGTCAGGCAACAATTTATTAAAAGTGCCCATATTGGTGAGAAACCTTTAAGGGGGAGGCAATAAATTTAGACTTAGTTACTGGTCAATAAGTTAGCAAAACAGTCGCTTAGATAATTTACACACAAGCGACAGTACTATGTCTATTTTATTTATTTTATTTGTGTGGAAACTCAACAGTTTTTTCATAGCAATCATGCTTCAATAAACATACAATGATACACTTAGCGAATAACAGAGTTCCAAAACATGGTACTTATATTTACGAGGTGTACAGGTACTAGGTAGGTTAAAGTTAAGTAGCAACTGCTTGCAAGAATGGTAGGTGACGATTGGCGACAGACGATGCGTCGCCAACAATCAGTGATAATCTTTGAGCGGCCTATCTGTATAATCACACAAATGAATCTCACACAATGTATATCCCTATCACTTTTGAATGTTAGAAAACTGTAACAAATTGGCTTTAACCCAAAACCTATGCCGAAACTGAGACTCATAAAACCACCATGTAAGACACAACCTAAGTATTATTAAAAACTAAAATAAAAAATCTATAATATAAATAAATTACTATTAACTAGTAATAGTATAATCTAGTTAGTGGTGGATGACTAACTTAACTTAGATTAAAAACAAACTTATGGATGATCTAATAGTTTAGATGTACTTACATTAGAAACTCACCAACAACCAAACGCACTCACACTCACATACTATGTCTCTCTCTCACACACACAACACACAACCGCACACATACACACACACGCACACATACACACACACACGCACACTTATAATTATTACACGCATAATTACTTAAAAGGCTGAGGTCTTGATAAGAACGCTAAAAATAAATTAAACAGGTTTGTTTTACATCGTAATCTATTTATGGGATGTGATTATGACTATTTATAACAGAAAAATGTGCTCTGAAAAATATGTGATATGCATTTAAATACAGTATTTTAATCATAATTATATTCATAAAAAACATGATAACTTAATAAATATGTACGATAAGTTGTTTTTTCATTAAGAAAAAATCATATTTATGTTTTTGATATAATGTTTATTTGCACATATCCTTTTCAGCTTTAGTCATTACCTTAAATAGGTAGCCTCTGTGGAAAATCAAAAGTCCAATTAATATTGCTGTGAAAGATCATGCCTCCGGAATAAAGTAAAAAATACCAACATTTATGTTAAATATTGGAGAACAACGGATATCGGATCAATCATTTCCAGTCCGTCTAAAAGGACAACCCACGTTTTTTATCATTTAGTGAAAATACAAAAGGATCGTTTAAATTTTCCGCACGAAAACTTTTTTGTCGCTTGCTTTATTATTTTTTATCTGTCGTAGTTTGGGAGTTCTTTTAGCAATGGCAGTTTTTGCCGCGGTTTCGCTGCGTATAAAATGAAGTTGGTGTTTTTATTAACACAAAATGCAGCGAAATTGCTTTAAAATTATCGGACTTCCGTGCATAATGATTATAAACGTTAAGCTTTTAATTTATAGATCGCAGAGTAGGTATTTAGCTTTTTTGGATATAATTTGTTATCGTCATTAATTATTGTTGTTTCGTATTTTAATAATTTCCATGCATTAAAAACATCAGGTAAAGGGCGAGTCGGATTAGCGCACAATCGGTTCTACACTACTTTTTATTGCTTTATTCGCTTCGCTTTGCAATTAACTCTACGTTTTTTTAATAGATACATTTGGAAGGACTTGCCTTTCCTTTAATTAAATACGCCTTGCCTGGTGACTTCGAGGTGCATGTACTTATATCGGGTGTAAAAAAAGGCTTAACCAAGCCGAATACCACATATTCTGCGTATTGCGATCTTTTTTTTTTTACACTGTACCTGGGAAATGACGGGTTACAGCGTTATTGACTGTCAAAGTTAAAAATTTTTTCAAAGATTTTTACAAAATTGACTTCTGTTTGATAATACTAAACTTTTTTACAAAGAAACATGATAAAAATGTTCAGTCCTTCTTTCATAAAAGGCCTTTAAAGGGCACAGCCGGCAATGAATCGTGCGCACTGCGCACGATTCGCGCCACCCGCTCGCCCGCCGACCGCTTACACACACAGGCATAGTCTGTGGCGTGCGCGCTATACATTGCGGGTTAGAAATAAGTTATGTTTTTTAAAACCCATAAATTAAATTCATTTCCCAGCAATTATTTTTGTTGCATTCTACTTGGTTTTATGTATAGAATTCGTGGTTTAAGGCTTCGTTAAGCCTTTTTTTACAAGTTAAGCGCTGATCCTGTCTTCTCGTAAGATGCGCAAAGCGATCCACTCCCCACTCTTTGCCCCAGCACTCAACATCGCTCCCGCGTACTTTGCCATTTCCATATTTGTATTTTCAAGATTACTATACTCTCGTATGCGAAAATTTTCATAAATCATTCCATTGGAAATCATCAAACAAACATTCTGTTAACATAACAACAATGGAACCCACATCAAAACAATCGCTCCAATATTTTTATTGGAAAATTAATCTTAATTGGAAATAAATGGCTGAACGTTTTCGGCTCGGAGCCGATCTGATTTGTGTCCCGTTATGCCGGGCAGTCCCATCAATCTTTGCGGGAAGAATGATTGAAGAATCCGGGACAAAAAATAGGGACAGCGGTTATTTAGAAAGGACAATCGCAAATCTGTTTTAACTTATTGCTTTTTATTGGGAATCCCACACTTTTGGAATATTGACATCAAAATCAATTTCCTTGTTTTTCTGTAAATAGTAAAAAACTAATTTATAATTAGATATTTATTTTGCTATCGTGAAATTGTAGTCTGATATTTTTAATTTTATTTTACATATATATAACATAAACATATTTCCGAATGATGTCTCGCTAATCGAACCATACATTTTTTATTCCTCCCAAATCCCTCCGAAGAGGCTATCAGTTTATTCATTCACCAGGTTTTTTTGCAAGCTCATTACTAAACGTTTAGTAATATTCGTCAGTTAGCATTAAAAAAAATATAAGACTAATAATTAGTGTGAATCTTTTTGATCGTTGCTTGAATTTTGAGTAAGATAGTAAGCTGATTTTCAATACACAGTAAATTTTGGAGGCAAAATGAACTTTGTCAATGTACTAAATAAAAAAACTATTCCGTAAAAATCCGTACTACATTTTAATTATGAAAACATGCTGCTATTGAGTGTTGATATTATATTTATTTCATTAGCCTTTTTCCTAACGCCATCCGACGCATTGGATCACGGCGCTAATGAAGATAAATGCGGGCGAAGCTGCGAGGCGGGGTTGTCTGATTAATTGATCGTACCTAAACTTGATGGTGATCGCCTTTTGTTGAATGTGGTGGACGATTGGTTTTAAGATTGACTTGCGGGGCTAAAACGGCAGCATTGGATGTTTCATATTTCACTCAATTATGAATGAATTATGAAACATCCAATGCTGCCGTTTAAGGACCGCTGTTTTACCTTATCTAACACATTTCACCAAAGTCCCAGGAATCATTTGAGTACCTACGCCTTTTTTAGGGTTCCGTAATCCTTACAAGGAACCTTTATAGTTTCGTCATGTCCATCTGTCTGTCTGTCCGTCTGAGGTGGTAGAAGAAAATTTTGTAAAAAAATTTTTTTAGGGTTGCTCTACATGTAACGGAGATTAATTTTTTTTTCATCGTCTATCCCATCGTGCGGGGTATCGTTGAATAGGTCCTTTAAAATGAGTTAGAGTTTGCTAAGATATTATTCGATTAAGAGATCCCCTTGTAAAAAAATCAAGTAGGACGTCCCCAATTGGCTTGAAAAATCAGAAATAAATCATTCCAGAGTTGCTTTTTGAACTTTTAGGGAAAATTATAACGGTTTAGATAAATCAGTTAGTGAGTAATAGTCGTTCAACTCTTATATTACAGACAACAGTTTGTCAACCTACTACAAAACGTCAAAATTGCTCAATTTATATTGATATCTATGTGTCGGACTTAGATTTGAAAATAAGTTGAATGACCTTTAATTTTTTGGGTAAGTCGACCTGCCGTTGGCGGTACATAACTAAAACTGTACCAGCGCTGAAACTAAAATCAACGCAATCATAATTTAGGTAATGTAACCCTTTATTATGATCACGTTAATTCCCGTTTCAGTGTGTTTAAATTATGCCACACGAAAGTTTTTTTTAATAGCATAGATTATCTAAGACCAGTGAGATTTAGATATATGAAAGTCTTGGACGTAGCCTTTTTACAAATTGTAATAGGATGAGAAATCCGGATCAAACTCCTGATTTCTGATTTCCCTGCGAGCCGTGCTGACTTATTTGGAATTGTGACCGTGACGTGTAAACAAATAAATATTTTTTTATTTTTATTTGTGTTCCATAGGTAGGTTATTTCTATACACACAGTGGCGAGCATTGGTTTTATTTTGAGGTAGGCAATAGATACTTACTTATGTGTTTCTTATGGCAAGGTACTTACAAATACACACATTTGTAAGTACCTACTGCCTACCTCATTTCATTTACCAGGTAGACACTGCACACACCAATATAAAGCTGGCTTCATGCACTTAAGTTTAATGTTAAGGCTTACAAATTTGAGAACTGCAAATAAGTATGTTTAAAAGTTTACAATTATTTATTTCTTTTGCTAAAAATATAAAAAAAAAAACGATTTCGAAACGCACTGGATCTCTCGAGACAAACTTCATTTGTAAATGAAAATAAATATTCAATTCCAAAAACCGATACTCCAGACATAAAAGTTATCTAGACGTTGACGGATTCGCTCTCGAATCCGGGGTTCGATTCCCAGAAATGCTTTTTATCTTGAATTGTTGTTGAAAATTTATTACCGATGGCCGCTTCGTCTTTGTCAGTCGGTACGTGAATAGAAGGATTTATGGGATTGTTAAAAGGGGGTTTGATAATTCTATTTATCAAACTCCAGAAAACGTTTTAAGTGAGCACTTGGGTGGGGTGCACAAGCGATTCTTAGCTCGTGCTGATAGTAAAACAAATGACGATCGAGTTTTAGCGAGGAATGTAGTTTAGGGTTTTTTGTGTTTTTAGTCAGCTCGTAGATAATACTTTTTGGAATAGAAATAACATTTTGGAATACAACATATTTCACATTTGATAATGAGAGAAGCTTGGTTAGTTTTCTAACACGGCCGCTGGTAATAGAGTTAGATTGGAAATTGATAACTTTAGATATCAATGGTTTTACTACAAAAAAATAGACACTGTTGAACACTTGTCTAAAGATTAATTAACCAATTTGAAATGTTGACACATCAGACATTCGAGACATATTATTAAGAAACATTTCAAATTGGTTGACTTATCTTTAAACAATTGTTTAACACTAGTCTATCTTTTTGTAGTAAGGCCATAATAGTTTAAAATAAATAGTTATAATCAGATTATCATTTATGTATTTCCATCTATATAAGTGCCTATTTTTTTTTTTACAATATGTAGTTTATAAAATTTATGTAACGCTTACGCGATAACTAAAGAAAACAAAAATTCGACCATTTTACAAACGAAAACTTTTGTCTCATTTCCTTGTAGCCACAAAAATCCAAATAGAATTAAAGCATCCTTTTTCAGTCCGTTTAAAACTAAACACCGTTGCGCCAGAAAAAAAAAACTAAATTAAAATGGCGGGCGGTCCTTTTTAATGCCTCAATTTATCAGGCGAGTACTGCGCAAATTATTATGTTAATGCCGACTTTGTAAAAACGGAACACCGCAATATATAAGGCTTAGTGCCGTAACTAAAGTTTGCATAAGAAGCGAGCTCTTCGGCTAACTAAATCGATGTAGGCCGGCAACCTGCGGTCGACAATGTTGCGGAAATCTGTTCGGATTGCCGTCAACACAATGCCGAATTCAAATTGAGAAGGTTGCCAAAGATTTTTGGGGCTAATATACCTACTTTATTTTTCTGGATATTGCCGGCGAAATATTATTGCTTGCAGGTTGTAGGTAAAATTTTTAGTGACGAACATTTCGTCCACTTATCACAGACAAAGTTTATTCATTTTTATTTATTAAACTTTGGACCTCAAACAAGTTCACAATCATATTATTGGCTTAACTTAGGTAGTTATTGCAGAGAATTATTTTTGTGAACTCAGCAACGCTGGTCACTAAATTAAATAACAAATGTTAACAGATACATGTATGAAGCTTGTTACAGATTATATTTACTTTACTTATACATTATCATAATGTGGTTTGTGTTATTTTATATTAAGTATTTAGGTTTTCAAACAGTATCTATTGACTTTACATTTTAATATAACTTTTTAAAATATTGTTGCAATTCAAAAAAATAAATATTACACTCTCACTCTCGTGTAATCGAGCCGAAACGTCGGGACAAAAAGCAAATCGTTTTAGGTATTTAGTTGCATGAAATCCCGTTAGAGGGTAATGATTATATACATTTAATGTTAGGGTAGGATTCATGACACCACTGCTCAACGGTAGTCATGTTACAAGTTAAAAAGAACGAAGATAAAAAGCGGCTGCCCGCAACGTTGACTACGTAGTCGGTCCACCGGTTGGAAAGGCCTACGCACGGGACTAGAGGTATAATTAGGTACTTAGGTAGCCATTTTTTTTGTTTCTACTAAATCTTTATTTCAATACTTAAGTAAGCAATATAAACACAATTATTAACCTAATCTTAAATAACTACAAAAATAACTAAATTAATAAAAAACACCACAATAAACTACTAACTCAAAAATTAAAAAAAGGTATTATGTCCATTCATCAGCCGAAAAACGTCCACTGCTGGACATAGGCCTCCCCCAAGGATTATATAAATCATGTTTAATTTAAAATATTGTGTCGGTATACTTTTTCATACTTACTTGAGGTGGGGAAAGGAATCATAGAGAGATACGTAAAGTTAATTTGTTAGTTGCTTTTGTTCCTTCTATTAAAAAAAATGCAAAATGCGTAAAATAAAAAAATCTAATATTATTTAAATGTAAAAAAAAACGAAATTTCTCTTCAAAAATATGTTTTTATTCACGCAATGATCTACGTTTGTATTTCAGCCAGCTATTTGCATCATACATACATTTAGAAATGTGTGTAATAAAACCATGTGCCTTCAGGAATATGTAGGAAGCTCGGACGCAAAAATATCAGCTCCGGAATATTTCGGGCGTTAGCGTTACAGTGGCTGGCGTATTGCAAATAGGGGAATAGCGAAAATGCCCGCGAAACTATTTCAGAAAACCCGCCCATTGTTCTTTTGGTAGGCATAAAGCCTTTAAAGTGCACGTTTGTTGTAATTTGAATATGTAAATTGTTTTCTTGTTGTAGAACTATATGATCATGGGTTAAAAAAAAATTGGGTATTTAGTTTTTGTGTTGCATTTCTTCCTCATAAATACTTTAATCATTTCAAAAGTCGGTTTTTAATGTGTCCTTCCCTTGGCTTTGTATTTAATTTGATTATTATATTTTTTATCGAAATATCATCCCCGTATGATGTAGATTGTATAGAAGCTTCCAATCACTTTTTAGAAACATCAAACTATTATTTTTTAAGTAGTTATAATGTAACTCTGCGGGGTAACCATGAACTCTTAAAACAATCTCAAAGTTGTCAAATCTCACAATTTTGGTACGTCATTTCATACAAAATTTGTCAGAAATGATAATGTTTCACAGATTTGAGATTGTTTTAAGAGTTCGTGGTTACCTGGTCTTTTCTCCAAGATCGTTCTTTTGTAGACGGTAGAATGCCAGTATCTAATTAATTTTAAATTCGGAATATGAAAATTCTTTTTTACATTCCGAGTAACAAACTGCCTGGTTAACAACAGGTTACAGGTAAAATGAAAATTATACTAGTTAAATATACTTAAAATTATGTATGTCCTAACGTACTTGTAACTATACGTAACAACTCGACTTTTGAAATTAATTCATTTCGTAATCCATCGCGCATTCATACTGCTGCTGGTTATTCAAATAAGATACAGCGCTCTTTTGTTTCCTTTGCGAATAAAAAAAAAGCATTCAAAATACGAAGCCATATTTGTTTTAGACAGCTTTGAACCTATGCCCATTGAAAAACGACTCTAAAGGCGGACAAAATTGAAAACGAATATTTAGACAAATAATAAAACGGAATAAAATAATCTCTCCGATGGCAAAACGGTGTGAAGCACATTTTGTCCTTTGTATCAACTATAATTAAGTTGTCACTTTGATGTTGTTTGTTCTCGTGGGAGGAAAATCTCATTGAAAAAGAAACGGCGGGCTTTCGATAATTTTTCTCATGTTTATTGGACGCACAATGCCATTGATTGTATTGAACAATTGAACATATTTTCTTATACCGATTACTTTACGTGTTTCTAAGGAAAGATAGTCAGTAATATACTGTTTGGTAAACTTGTAACAAGTTATCAATACATTCTACTAAAAAAGATACATAGTACTTAATATTATATACGTCACTAAACTAAAACATATAGTTAGTTTGACCGACGAATGAAGAATATCTTCTTTTTTTGAAGTTGGAAACACGTCATACCAAATGTAATGTTAAAATTTTGTTTTTTTTAAATTCCATTTTAATTTTAAACCAGTCGCGCTTGGAAGATTTTTTCAATCTGAAATGAAATGAAAGAAATGATGTTTTTAATGGTTTTTGTCTTATAACCTTGTACTCTATAATGAATACTAAACAAAAGAGTTACAGTTGATTTAGAGCAGGTGAGCTGCGTTTATTAATATAAGATGAATATTTTATTCATTTAATAAAATAATAAATTTATTGATAAAATTGAAGCAACAAAAAGCGTTTAATAGCTCAGAAATCTCGATTCAACCTATAAAAGATATTTCAATCCATCTTGGTGGGTTGAGATTGATGATGGCAAGCCAACTCTTTGAAACCCTCACAACACAAGGGTTCTATAAAGGCTTATTGGAATTTATATTGCGTTTTAGCAATAATCACTCATGTCATTATAAGTTTGACCCTTGAAATTAATCGTGATGAGGATTTAAATTTTAATATCGTCTAGGTTGTTCACGTTTCGGGCAACAAGGCCGATGTAGCCGTTTATACGTATGATAAGTGAAATCTACGATGAAGAATAATCTTGTTTTATTTCAAATAAAATAAATTATAATAAATATAAAATAACCTTATCTGTATCTAAAAAAGGCAACCGTTACTGACTGACTGATCTATCAACGCACATCTCAAACCATTGAACGGATTGCTCTGAAATTACGGACGCATAGCTATTATGATGTAAGCGTGTGCTAAAAAAGGATTTTCCAAAACTCACCCCCTAAAGGGGCAGAACAGGGTTTCAAAGTTTGTATGGAGCACCAAAATTGCGAGGAATAAACATTTAGTAAAGAATATTGTATAAAGTTAAAGAATTTTTCTAGTTTTTTCTTTAATTTACTGAACTTGACATTTATTCATTCACTCAAAATCAAATGTAACGTGAGCGTAGCCGTGGGCAAAAGCTAGTTTATTTATAATTCTATACAATACTAGCTGACCCAGTGAACTTCGTATCGCCTCAGTTGGGGTGGACCACCCTTATCACTTAGGAGTATGAAAAATAATATTGTCTAAAACATACCTAATCAGTTCTTTTTGGAGTCGGTGCCAGCCATCGAGAGTTAAAATGTGTTCATTCGCTTTTTAGTTTTTTAGTTAGTAGTAGTTAGTAGGAAGTCGTTTTTTAGTTTTTTACTAAACTTTTTTTATTTTACAATTTTAAGTGTTAAGTCCTCTATTTTTTCCTCCTAACTTCGCCAAAAATGACTTTACAGCAAAGTAACCTTAACTAATATTGGTCCTCTATGGACCCCCCATCTAATGGTATGATAAAAATAAGGTGTTATATAGGGTCAATTTTTCGACGAAAATTTTTAAGTCTTAAGAAAAGGGTTTACCTATACTCCAACCAGAACGGCGGCTATTTTGGTGTCGAAACCATAGGATAAGGTTATGCGTTAAATAACAAGTCAAGTTAAGAAAGGAACTTTTAAATTTTTTTTCGTTACTGCGTGTGCGGGTACGCCCCCAGTAAATAAAAATTAGCGGTCTGGTACCTCATAAGCTCCACGTCTGCTCAACACACTGCGAAATACGTTCTGTCGACAAATTGCAGTATTATCTTTTAACTCCTATCCGTTAAGGAGTTCTGTGGCTTCCATCATCAGGTCAGCAACATGACATGATGATTACCAGACCCAAAAATCAGCATTGAGTCAGAAAATATATGCAAAACATTATGGGTGCCTATAAAAATTGAGGGTTGCCCTCGATTTCCCAGGGATCCCATCATCAGAATCTAACTTGGTGTAAATGGGACCACCTCGGGAGTATACCCTTTCAAACTAAAAAATAAACTTTAAAATCGGTCCATAATTGACGGCGTAATCGCGTAACAAACATACAAAAAAAAAAAAAAACAGCATTCAGACGAATTGAGAACCTCCTCCTTTTTTTTGAAGTCGGTTAAAAATAGTTTACGTCCTATTCTTAGACCTACTGAATATACACACATAATTTCATAGAAATCGGTTAAGCCGTTTCGGAGGAGTTTTTACAAACAATGTGACACGAAAAATGTATTTATTAGATTGAGCAAAGTAGTAAAGCCATGTACGATGATAAAATAACATTTTTTGTGGTAAAGTTTTTTGTGCCTCCTGTAAAATTTGATTTAATGGAGTTACGAGGTTTAACACTTTAGCCGACGATAGGCAAAATAATTTGATTTTTATGGGATAGTCGGTCATTCCCAAGCCTGTGATTCAGCACTTTACGAGAAGTTGAAATCAAAAATAACAATGTCACCATAATTGCAACAACACCCAGACCCAACCACAACATTTCTATTTTCAACCAACTTCAAAAAAAGGGGGAGGTTCTCAATTCGTCTGAATGTTGTTTTTTTTGTCTGTATCAATACAATCTCTCAGCCTACTGGGGAGTTTAAATTTTAATTTATTTAATTTAATAAAGTAAAATAAAAAAATAAAAAAAATACAATATAATACCTAACAAAGTTACTAGCTAAGTATTTTACCTCGCATTAAAATTATTAATTTTGTATACCTACACGTGGATTACGTGGTGGGATGTGTTACCACTTACAGTACATAAATTTAGCAATAAGCCAATAAATGTAGCACATTTGTTTGTAATACCTAAAATATAAAAAAATATTTTAAAAAAATACAAATTTAGCCGTAAATGATTTTAAATGTGAAATATATCGTCAACCACATTGTTGAACCAGTTTACTTGCCTTTTTCGACATCATACGAGTGCGAAAATTTCAGTACGCGTTAATTTAATTTCGTAGAAAATTAAACTCTACATGGGCGATTTTCTACTGCGATTCTCGGTGCGTACGGTGAATTCGCTATTAGTTAGTATTAAGAATATTTTCATTTGTTTTTCACGAGAGAAAAAATACCTTAATATACGAGTAGGTACTTATTGGAGGTGTTCAACACCCTCACCATTAACAGTAACGTTGTAAGCAGTGTTGTTTTTACGTCATATTATGTTAAATAGAAAGAAAAACGAAATAAGATTTGCGTACTACTGTTATACAAGTTCCCGTATACCCTTGATTAAATGAAGTAAGTATTTTTTTCCAAGTTAAGTGATTAAATATACACAAATTCCAGCGATCGGGACATTCACATATCAATATTTATTATACTATGTGGATTGATTCCATTTTGGCACGTGTAGCCACCGTTGCGATGCTGTAAATGTAGGCAACTATGAAACGTTGTCAATTTCTGAAATAGATTTTCAATCAACCCCGTATTGAATGTACGTTTGGTTTTACTTGTTAAATTTTACAAACCACATAAACTGACCATAAATATTTTTATTGAAATTTACACGTACTATTTTCATTCAGCGTGTACAGAACATAAGTTCCGTAACTTTATCTTATATTTTTCCAGCGAGAAGGTCAATTCGGACAACCTAGAAAACACTGAAGTCGGCTGTATTCCATTAACAAAACCAATTTCTCTGTCTATGATATCGACAGTAATTTATATGCCATAAATTTAAATATGAAAATGTAAATGGAAGTATATTTGGTACTCGACTGTTCGGGCCCGGCGAATTGCGGGGTGAATTGCGGAGTGATTTATACGAGCCCGTAGTGCGTTGTTAGCTGCCTACGCTTAGTGCCAAGCTCGACTAATTTATTAGTCAAATCCTTGTTATAATGTTGAGATGCCTCGGACTAAATTATATGGATAAGTATTCATGTTTAATTTCTAGGTTAAAATATATTTTAGTTGCTGTAAATTGTAAAACATATTGAGACCGATTATGAGTTCCATTGACTGTAATCAAATAAACTTACAATGAAATATTTGGTCTAAATAGTAATAAAAAGTAGTAAACTACTTTTAAGAATTATTTTCTTCGAGACCTATTCACGGATTGTAGTTTTATTTCCATCAAACTAACTAACCCAATCTAATCTAATTAAAATTTCTTCTATCTAAATGTTGTCTGGAAGAGATCGCTTTTAGCGATAAGACTGCCTAAATACATGCAGCTGCAAATATTTTTTGTTTCTAATTTGCTTTGTGTGGTGTGCAATAAATAGTTTCTATCCATCTTACTTTCATATAGAAAGATTAAAACTGTCAATGCAGTGACATTAACGCGAAAGGTCCTGGTACTTCACACCCAGTTGGTTGGAATTGACACATGTTTTAGCGTTATTTTAAGAAGGGACGGTCTCGAGCGTTAATTAATTTCGATATTAATTCTGATTCTGGTCTGAGGTTGATGGTTCAGGGGCCTTAATATAATATATAAGGTTTTTTTACAAAATTAGTAATTTTTTGTCGAGCAAGATTTTTTTTACGAAAAACGTCATAGTTAAATAGTACACTCTTAATAAAATATTTTAAGTAAATCTAAAGATCTTTAAGCATCATTAAACTTTAGCTTTAAAGGGGAACACCTTAAATTCCCTTAACAGCCCAATTATAATGATCATGAAAATTTTCAACAGACGGGAGAGATGACTATATTCACATGACTACAATCTTAAAAGTAGAAGAAAGACATGTAAGCTGTTTTTTAGGTGAAACATTTTCTTTTAGCCTTTGTCGACCAATCGGAAGTGAAGTTCTTATATATCTTTATCTACTTTTTGTTTTATGCCACCTTTAAGTATCCCCTTCTGATAAGCCACTCTGTAACTGTCGACTTGCAATAGCATTAGGCTGCGTTTCCACCAGAGATGAGCGAGGATGCGTAGCGAGGGATATGTTTGATAAGAACCAATAGAATCACTTCGTTTACCTAGCCTCGCTCAGCGACTCGGTTTCCATTGGTTCTTAACAAACACATCCCTCGCTACGCTTCCTCGCACATCCCTGGTAGAAATGCAGCCTTAGCAATCTCCCATTTAGGTGATCTCTCCATGGTCTCTATTCAGCAACCGCTTTTTACCAGAGTTTTTTTCTTCTTCTTCTTGAATAAGTTAAGGAGGTCACAGAGGGATCAAAGTGGCAAAAACTAAAAAAAAACCTTCAAGCAGAAGAGGCAAAGAAAGAGAGAGTGTACAAACAGTTGATACCTTAGCTCCTAGTCTAAGCTGTGGTCAGACTGATAGTTCAAACCTTCAATTAATCTGTTGTTGTACCTACATTATTGACATCTACCAAATCAACGTTCATCTACTAACGTTTGTTGTTATTGCGAAATGGTAATCAAACAACAACATATAATATCTTAACTAATTCACAGCTATCATAGCATTGGATTGAAAATGGTTAATGTTGATACCTATTAGTCATCCTCCTGGATGGATTAAAACTAACTATCTTTAGTGCCGTGTGGTGCCGACACGTTAAAAGAATAGCACCACCTCTTCTCTTCCTATGGGTGTCGTAAGAGGCGACTACAGGAGAACCGCCACAAGAAGACGGGCGGCAGCGTCTCCTCTCCACCATTGGCCAAACTGCGATCGCCAACCCGCCTGCCAAGCGTGGCGATTATGGCAAAACCCTCTTTTTGGAGAGGCCTGCGACCAGCAGTGGACTGATATAGGCTGGCGATGATGATGATCTTTATTTATAGACTCTACATCCCCAGAACTGACTACCGTAATTTGCTACCACAGTTTAATGATATCCAAAAGGGGTCGATTAATTAGTTAAAATAATTATTTACAAAATAATGTGAGACAATTCTTCTATTAATTAATAGAAGAATTGTCTCACATTATTTTGTACCATCTACTATTATAGTTTGCAATTGACTATTGAAAGACATTTTTGCAAAATCATAAATAGTTAAGTACCTAATATAACTTGTAGAACTGGAGTTGTTTATTTCGTTATTAAAAAAGAAATAAACAAAATAAAGAACCTTAATACACGTCAAACATGGTTGTAAAAAGGGTCTAAAAAGTGCGTAAGTTTGGAACATAAGAAAACACGATCTAAATGTTGATCTCATAGTAAAAATTGCTGTATCAAGCAGCTGATTACGTAATTTAATCTTTTGTATACCCTGTGTATAGGGTACATGGAAATGGCGGAAAGTAAACACATTCATTTATTTGAGAGGGTGAAATCAGACCGACCGCAGGTGCGTTCTGATTGCAGCCGTACTTTACACGCGTACTTTATGGCCCGACACGACGACGTCACAGGTTGCGTTATAGCGATGTTACGGTTTTTTGTGTTCGCTTTTTTAGAAGTAAAATTCATGATCGAACCAATTCTAACTCGCAGTAGTTTTAATATATTTATGAGAAGTAAATAGTCTAATATCTAACAGGTAGAAGTAGTTTTTGATCGATTTTAAAAATTACGCTGTTGCTTAGTGAAAAACTTTAGTTGACCAAATTATTTAATTCGTTTTGGTAATCGATTCGTGTAATTGATACATATGGTGAATAGTGCGTAACTAAAAGCCATATAAAAGGCAGATTTTTTGCTCAAGCGTTTTAAATGGGAACAACTCAGAAATACATAAATTAAATAGGCATAAAGACCGCCTAAATTGCGCAGTTCTAAATGTATTTTCTTTATTTTATTTACATTGTGTGATTTACAATATGAGTATATTTATATCCTGAGAGTAAACTTTTTTTGATCCCCAGTATTTAATTCTACAACATCCAAGCGGTCCGCGTAACAATAGAATCTACTGTTTGTTTGTCGTCTCGATTACGCATGGCTTATGAGTTTGAAAATATTTTTTATTTTAGTATTATTAATATACTAAATAAAGAAGGTTGGTGTATTTATTTTCTCGTAGTTTGCTACACTGAATCACAGCTCACAGAGCTCTAAAATGTTCTGAGAAGGTACGCTAAATAAACAGGCTAATTTAGTTAAGAGGGCGAAATCAGCGCGGCGCAGGTGCGTCCTGACGGTAACCGAGCGCGCTTTAACACGCGTACTTTATGGCCCGACACGGGAGCTTGCAAGGAGTCTGAGAATAACCTTCTAACCTCTTTTGGGTTAGCTAGCGGTTTTATTTAATTATTAACAGTTTAAATTTTATCAAGATATGATTTCTTACTACAAATAAATATAATTTGTAAGTAACTTGAATATCCATTTGGCCACTAGGGCCAAAAAATCTAACTAGCTTGGAGCTAGAATTTGATGTGATGTGTGTGACGTAGAGTCGCATTCATTTGTTTATTTATTGCACCTACCTGTGTATTCAGTGTTTAATTTGTTTTGTTGTTTCATGCAAATGGCATATTTAATTTTTTTATTTCTTTATTCGCAAACTTCCTGCACAAACAACTTTTAGCCATGGAGACCTACGTCGTTTATTTTAGCAACTAAACAAAATTAACTTATGAAACTAACACAAAATACTACATATAAAAGGTGTCACCCATTTCCCAAAAGAACTTGGCTTAGACCAGATTAATCCTGCAATTGACGTCCTCCACTCGACCAGCCCCTCTAGCACGATCGACAAAACACGATATGATACGATATGATATAGCGATTTATCGCCTATTTACTTAAAAAATATGATAAAATAGCCGCCATCTTGAACTTTTATTGAAACAGTTAGGATGTCCGTGCCGGCGACGTCACGGTTATGCTCGCTTTTTTGATAAAAGTTCATATTTTGACAAAAAATATGCGATAAATCGCTATATCATATGGTATCATATCGTGTATTGTTCTACATGCTCGAGGGGCAGGGAGGTTAACATGAGCTTTAAACGATCCACTCAAATTCCAGGCAGTTCATTGTCTGTGCAGCAAACTGAATCGCTCAGATTCGTACTATGCATACTGCATACTATACATAGCAGTAAGCAGTGGCGGGCATTGGTTTTATTTCGAGGTAGGCAGTAGATACTTACTAATGTGTTTTATAAATAAAAATCAGTGGTTTTTTCACCAATAACACACATTTGTAAGTACATACTGCCTACCTCATTTCATTTATCAGGTAGGCACTGCCTAATTGCCTATATGCACCGCACGCCCCTGGCACTAAGTTTCCTTCTTATTTAACCCATCATCATCAAAACCGGACTATCACAAGTGCACCGAGCACTTAATAGGCATCCCTAGCGGCATTAACGTTACTTGTTGAGCCTGAGCTGGCAGCCTGCCAGCCTTGCTTCTGTGGTCACACACGAGCGGCGAACACCGATCTGTAGCGTTAACCAGATATTGTCAGGACTGGGATTTAAATGTGTAGAGTTAAACAGGAACTGTGTTATAAATTTGGGTCTTTTTGCACATTTTGAGCAGGATTTAAGTAGTGCTTTTTCTGGACTGTTTATGAAAAATTGTGCTAACAAATGCGTTAAAAAAATACTACCAAATAGTTTAGGTGCGGCCGACTGCTTTACTGCTAAAAACATCTTATGTGAAAAGACCTTAATCAAAGTAGGCTCGTGTTCTTTTTTATTTTGGTAAATTTTAATCAGTGACTGCTAATTGTATAATCGGTTTTGAAATTACGCTCTTAGTCGCTCAATTTGGTTCTTTTAATGCAAATTATTAGTTTAATAGTGTATTGTAACATAAATCTAAATGGAGACCTTATTTTCATGATATTAATTTTAATTTGTTTCCTCTACCCGTGCCTGAAAAAATGTATTATAGCAGACGGCCAGCTGACAATCAGCTAAAGCTAAAGCTATCGTTCAAGGATTCCGATCCTGTTCAGGCACATAATCCCATAAAACAATTGACAATCAATTTTACTAAGTTAAATTGTAACCTTGTTAAAAATGTAACCATCTCGAAAATTGAATGTGGCACTAAAAAGAAACAAGTTTGGAATTATTTTCGAATTTTCAAACTGTAAAATAACTTCGCGGGACGCGAACGCGTACGAACTATGTCGGAACTCGGTTCCGCTAACTCCGGCCAAATGTCGCTACTGGGTAACTCACTTTGGGGAATGTCATTTAGCATTTTAATGTGCAAAACGATAAAGTTGGGGTGTTTACAGCTGCACGTGCTGGGTTGGCCAGGTGAAAAATTGTAGTTTGTTAAACTATTTTAATCTATTTATTTTGGGAATGGTAGGTTAACGAACTAGAGGTGCGGAGAGATCGTGAGCTCATGTAGTTAGTTTGTTGCGAGGTGTTGTGCACGATCCCAACTTGTTCCAGTATTTTGGCCTCTGTGTCCCGATAGATATGTGCCCCTAGCGTTGACTTCATTAAGTACCAGCTTGCTGAAAGAATACCTCTTAAGCTACGGCCAAACCAACGCGGGGGCGTGGGCGTGGGCGTGCAGGCCAGTTCACACCAAACACGCGGACACTAGGCGTTCAGGAGGCCCAGCACAAAAATGTATCTTTCGCTCTAATGTATAAACCTAACAAGAAAGAGATTAGTCATGAATGAAGTCAAAGAAGATTATAAATGTTACTCATAAAGGTATCTAATGATGTTGTAGAAGTTATGATTTAACTATTGTTTATCAGATTATTTGCCGATATACTACGAATATAAAAGCTCAACCCTTTTACTAAATAAACAAAGATTTTTTTGTAGTGATTTTAATTAATTTATTTACTGAGTTTCGCATTAATTAATTTCAACGCGGTTACCCGAGCGAAGCTATTTGAAGATGTAGGAAAGAAAAAACCTAGTTGGCTTCACTCATTGCTTATCGGAAAAACAATAGTAGCTTTAAACGTAATTATTTATATTATCGTAGTAGCGCATCATCTCTCTGTTAAGCCTGTCACGTCAAATGTCATGTCCGCGCGTGCAAAAGCTGAATGTCAAGCTGCACGCGTGATGCACGCCGCCGCTGTCCGCGCCGGTGTGAACTCGTCGATACAAATGCTATGGCACGATCAGCTGGTCGATTCTCTAAGAAAAACGCAACAGACTCGCTCTAAAACACGACTTAGCCGTACAAACGAACATAGCCTCTATCTTGTTAGTTAGAAGGTTCATATTATTTATCGTTGATGAGCGAGTGCAGCGACGAAGTAGGCGCGGTTTTGTTTACAGAATCGACAGGCTGAACGCCCACGCCCACGCCACCACGCACGCCACCGCGCACGCGTCTGTTTGGCCTGAACTTTACGCGTATCAGTGATACTTAAAGTGCATGAAAACATTGTTATTTTTACTTGCTTCATTAGTTAATTTAGACAGTTTTTACGTTACAAAAATATTTTAGTATACTTTTTTATAGGATGTCTAGGTAGGTACATTTATTTCATCCTATTAAGTATATCAATAAATAATGAAATCTAAGAGTCTTTTTAAGTCGGGTGCTAGTATCGGAACTAGTAGAATAGCTGGCTTAATGGCTTGATTGAAAGGGAGCAATGTCAAATTGTGGACCGACGTAGACTGAACCCTTGTTCCGAATTGCGCTAAAGGCACTTTAGCACGAATCCATGTAAATACCGAAGGTATGTTTTTATGTACCCATATTAAAGCAAAAATGCATGAGCAAAACCTTGTTTGTTTTGGACCGCAATGCATGTATGGTTCGTTTGAATTTTAATGTTAATTCAAATCTTTTGCATAAAAAAACGAAACCTTATATGAGTCCAATGTTTTCATCCATAACTTTACAAAATAGCTTAAGACTAACACCGTTTACAGTCAAATTTAGTTTCTACTTTTCCCCCTTGAATATTTCGGTTCCATCCATCTCATCTAAATCAATAAGATTACAACAATTACAACAGAACAGAGTCCCGAGAAATAATCAGTAGGTTAATTCCCACTAAATTAGGGTTGCGTAAATTATGCCTACGCCCGCTTGTATACGATGGCTGTAACACATTTTGAGAATACAATTGGGTCATTTTAAGTTGTAATTATTTGTGTAATTTATTTAATAAACTTATTTGTTTATGGATAACATTTTAACTTTTTAGCGCCATTTTGATTGACAGATTTTATTTATGTGTTTAAATATCTAAAAGGAATGTTATCAAACAACTTTTGTTATCGTGGTTTGATGATGCAATATTTTCAAAAATGAAGAAATTTATTACATTCTTCACTAGGTACCACAAACTACCTGTTATTAAATTCAAAATTATAATTTAAAACATCCTTTTGAAAAATACGAGTGCCTGGACTTTATAACCTGCCAAGATAACTAACTTCATTTCTTGGAACTGTTAGTATTTCCTGCCTGACACATGTGACTGAGTTTTTTACGCCATTTCTTTTTATCGCCATTCAAATATATTGCCCTACCATGGCTTCAGGGAGTAACCCTCGAGTGGTGAGTAGGGTTGAAAATTGCAAAAGATACATTTTGTTTGTTTCGAAACTTTGTATCTTTCCTGTAAATTACATGTATTTTTCGGAAAAAAAAACTGGAGGGTCGTCTGAAAAATGCAATCATACTCGCATAATACTCGTTCAATACTGTGTATTTTTCATATTTAACAATCTTGCTTATTAATAGAAATTACATATAAGCAAATGTAATTTGTAATGTAGTCGAATCAATATCTCGGTTAATATAAAATAAACAGAGTAATTGAAAAAAAATCGAATAGTATAAACTTTAAAAAATCTAACATTGTTTATTTTTATTTACTGATTTATTATCAAAGCTTATACAAAAATCTATTGAGAATATTTTATAACTCTTAAATTCAAGCGACCATTGAAAAAGCTGAAAACCCGAATAATGCGAAAAATACACCGTAAAATACATGTAAAAAACATAAACTTGTGAAATATTCAACCGAAGATCCACAAGTAAAGTTTCTGTATTATATTGAAAAATACAGAGGTTGTTTGAAAGATACATGTATTTTACATGTCATTTTCAACCCTAGTGGTGAGGTTTAGAGCAACGCTATATTCTGGGATGTAGAAGTGGCCTATATGCAAAAGAATGAGTTTTACTAAATTACAAGTTTCTAGTTTTGTTTCTTTTAATGTTTATAAAGCAAAAATGGTTAATATTTCTTTAAAGTGTCAAACGATGAAAATTCCTGTCTGCGTCAGATTCCAAAAACTCCGTCATCCTACGGAATATAATACGTAAAGCTGTTTGAAAATATCTTATCTATTCAGCTATGCTATATTTTATCAGGTTGTTTTCGTCGTCTAATAATGTCGTCAATATTAACCCTTTCGCAGCGCGTCGTTCATTCCAAGTTGCAGACAAAGAGCCATCGGCGAAAGCCCGTTATCGAATCCGACGAGCATTTTATGACGCCCGGGGAAAGCTGGGAGCAAGGACCTCACACTATTTTGAATCATAAATCCGTATCTGTTCGTGTGATATTTACCTTTGTTGTACTTATTAGGTATCTTCCTGGAAGTTTAATTAATTTTGATACTTTTTAGGGTTCCGTACCCAAAGGGTAAAACGGGACCCTATTACTAAGGCTCCGCTGTCCGTCTGTCTGTCTGTCTGTCCGTCTGTCACCAGGCTGTATCTCATGAACCGTGATAGTTAGAGAGTTAAAATTTTTACAGATGATGTATTTCTGTTGCCGCTATAACAACAAATACTGAAAAACAGAATATAATAAATATTTAAGGGGGCTCCTATACAACAAACGTGTTTTAATTGCCCTTCCTGCGCCCTTCGTGCGCGAGTCCGACTCGCACTTGGCCGGTTTTTTTCCAACGGAAAATGATTTGCTTGTCAGCACAGCCGATATTTATAGTATCTTTTGATTATAATTTTAAATGATATTTTAATTTTAAATGGATGGGTAGTAGTTTAAAAAGGATCACAACAAATAGAAATGCCGACTTTTCTTTGAAACTCCCAAACGAAACAATAAGTACCGACTTGTGTCGACTAAAGTTCTTGTAAATACTTCGCTTGAAACTTTAGCTGTTTCTCGAACGTCGTCGATACAAGCCCTTCGCTACGCATCGCTGCTCTTTATTCGCGGTCCCAGACGTCGGTGAAAGCGAGATATCAAGTATTTTACGACTTTTGCTGGCAAAAGTCCGGGCAAAGACCTAGATGTACAATACATGTTCTTGAAAGTGTAATATTTTAGATGGAAACAAAAAGTGCGTTTGTTTGAAAGAATATGTCATTTACTTTATTTTATACCTCTTTATTCGGGTTGAACAGTTAAGCAAATAGAGACTATCTTGAGCATAGACCAAAAACATATCCTTGCTTAAATGAAAATATATTATTAATAAACCATAAAAATGTTTGTTCGCATATCGAGTACACCTCCTTTGTCATGCATTTGTTGGTATATCTGTCGTGGCCCGATCTTAGAATTAACCACTTCATGATGTGGCCAACCATTTCATAAAATTGACGTTTTTCATGATGCGGCACAGTACCCGCTGGCCACATCATGATGTTGATAGGCCAGATCAATGAATCAGTCAGCGTTTGTCAATATGACCGACTACTTCATGAAATGGCCAAACGTTGGTGGTCATATCGTAAAACAGATAAATTATCCACCGGTAGAGGCGCTGATGTCGCTTTGTTATTGTGGTACAAAATAGCAGTGGACTGGACAATTATTATTCTGTTCTTGTAAATTGTGAAAGTGAATAATATGTGTAAATATCGTTTTAAGACATCAAGCTAGGTTTTTATGAAAGTCACTCGAAAAAATGATGCATCTTCAAATTATTGTGAAGTTCGACACATAATTTGGAGGTTAGTTAGCTTATTTAAATATTTTTATTTATTAGTTTCCTTTCAAAATTACAAATATTTGTAATGGATTATTTATCTATTACCCAAAGTTAATATTAAACGAATTCCAGTAACTTGTAAACATCTTGTAAACGTATTTATAGGATGAATTATATGGCCAAACGTTGATTGACATACCATTAAACGTTGACGTTTAACGATATGGCCAGTTTTTTTTTGGCCGTTCTAAGAAATAAGAACATTGTATGAAATGGCTGGCTACATTATGAAGTGTTTGATTTTATGATCGGACTACGACATACCAATTTTACTTAACTCATAATATGGGTTTTTTACTCTACATATTTAGGCTATAGCAGAATTAAAGAGTTTGTAAGTCTCCTGAAAAAACTTTGCCTATTAATGGCACATATAATTATTTTTGCTATGTATCTGTCATGTCTATTATCCACTTTGAGACTCAAAAAGGATATCGTTTTCCTTGGGCCCACAGCAAACGGTTGCTTTCATTTATTCGTAGTCAATATTCTGTGTTCAATGGAAGGTACACAGAATAAGAAAATTAACAATTGACTGTCGCTTCCCGCTCCCGGGTCGAATAGGTAGCATCAGTAGGCTGAGCTCGTTCTGTGCCTTGTGCACTTTCCAATAACGAGCCTTGGAACAATAATAAGGGTTTCCAAATATTAATTAGCGCCTCTGTCCGCCGTCGTTTTGGAAGTATAGACATAGAATAACTAGTTACAGTAGGGCCACTACATCTGACAATGAGAATAGTTAAGTAAGACTAGAAACACTACAGACAGTCCAGGCACTATTACACAACAACTGGGTGATGTTATTAAGCCACCTTATGGTCTCTGACTTGGCTTATCTAAGCTGGGTGAATAAAAATTTTGTAATCTCAGTTGTTAACGCCATAGTAGCTCCTGCAGAATTTTAGTAACTTGTTATACAACAGCAATCAGCATAATATGCTGGTTAATACATATTATGTATTTAACGTTCTGCATTAACTTTTCGCTCTTTCAGTTACTTTATCCTGGTATCAATAAGCATAGCCACACCGGGCTACTCATGATGACCACATAAAGCCACCACTTTAATCATGAGAGAGCAACTTTTACTATAACCACGCGATTGTTTTTTATAAATATTGGACAACATCACACATTGGCGACACCATGACTGGTGCGGCAAGGTCATAAACTTATGATCTTCGTGTCATTTGGTGGATATTGCGAGAAGTTTATACAATAGACCGTGACATTTTAGTGGTTGTTTTCCCGCGGCAGAACGATTTACCTTTAGTAGTACTATCGAACCATATGAGTTTCTTTTTCAAATAAATATATTTTAGTTCTCAACTAATCAAAAAAATAATCATCAACTCGAAAGCCTGAGAAACGATAGTTTCTTTTACGAGATGTGACATATTTGGGTACTGCCTGCCGCACAAAATAAAATTGTAAAGTAAAAAAGTTCCCGCACAAAGTAATACAGCATAATCTGCATCGCACGCGCTGCAAAATTTGAATGCTTACAGGTGATTTGCATAAACATAAAACTTCATTAATCTATTGTACTACTAAGATAGAATCATTATACTGCGGAAAAACAACCACTAAAATGTCTCGGTGTATATTAAGTTTCTTAAAGATAACATTGGATCACTTGTATGTATTACTTAGCGTGGCCCATGGGTAAGGTAGTGTTTATACTGTATTTACTTCTACTGTGGCATTGGTACTACTGTAGTAAGGTGTTAGCATTGTGCTTTGAGTTTGAGTCTCTCAGTGAGGTAATAATCACTGCGACTTTTGTTACTGGAAAGTAAACAACTATTGTTCCAAAAATAATCATTAGTAAGTATGATGTTTCAAGATACAGTCTAGAATAACAGACCAAACGATCACCATGTATAAATAAAGGCAAGTCGATACCAAAGACATTTCAATACAATATCTTTGGTCAATACTCAAGTCGTACGTTATTTTATTCTCTATGGTCAATACCACACACTCTTAACACAAACGGCGCTATACGTAATTAAAATTTGTGCTCTTAAATTGTAAGGCTGGGTTGCACCATCTTACTTTAACTTTAACAAACGTCAAATATCTGTCAAACTCCATACAGAACACTGGTTATAGTTAAAGTTATGGATAAAGTTGTGGTAGACCCCTTAATTGTTTTGTTTTCAGTCACGTGCGTAAACTGGACCATGACAATAATTTAGTTTTGTCTGCGATTTATTTACATACATACCACATCAATTCCTTAATCGCTTCAAATTTTGACAGTAAAATATTGAGCGTATAAAAATATTACCTAAACTTTGAATGCTCGAACTCTATGATTGATTACTCATGAGGAACTTGTTAAAGATCCAATGAGCAAAGATGGATGGCGAACACGATTCTGAATACAATTTGTCAACATAAGTTGTTTGAGAGTATCGCCTGCGATCGATATTGGATTGCTTTTTATTCCAGGTTTTTTGCTTATTCTGTAATCAAAATAAAATTAGGTAAGCATTTAGCGGCTATAAGGAATTGGCAAGCACAAAAATATTATTTATAACTAAGTTTTGCTCGAGACTTTGTTTGCGTGGACTATTGGATCAGTTTGGTCTATCTCTTATTAGACTACGCTATGCGTATATACCGTCTGCGCTGAAGGACTTTTATAAAAAAAATAATAATTTAAAAAATCAAAAAACCCGACTGCGTTAAAAGTGAACATAAAAGATTTGAAGAATGAATTTGCAGTAGGAGGCATCAAATCCATGTTACTTGATTCGACTTTTTCTACACGGATTTAAATTACTTAATTAGGTACTAACGCAGTACCAAGTCAATCATCATTAAGCTGTTAATGGATTTGATGCCTCCGACTGCAAATTGATTCTTTAAACCTTCATTTCATCTTTGAAGTTCACTTTTTACGCAGTCGGGTTTTTTGATTCTTTTTTAATTTATAAATTTTATTTTTGACTTTTTAGTTTAATAAAGCCTTATTTGTAACTTCATTGAAAATAAAATTAAAGCAAAAAAAACTTTTTTAAACACAAGCTTTTATTATTTGTTAATAAAATGAACTAAAAAGTTGAAAATAAATTAACCTGATGCGAAAAATATCATTATAATATAAGTAGCATTTTTTTTTATAAATAAAAGCGTGTTACATTGTGATTGCAGAAGAAAAATAAGTACCTAGTAAGCTAATGTTCCATTAAAATGTAACACGCTTTTATTTATAAAAAAATTGCTACTTATATTATAATGATATTTTTCGCATCAGGTTAATTTATTTTCAACTTTTTAGTTCATTTTATTAACAAATAATAAAAGCTTGTGTTTAAAAAAGTTTTTTTTTGCTTTAATTTTATTTTTAACTTTTTAGTAAGTTTAATTTTTTACCCTCATACCATTCAGCCCTCGGCACGTGCTCAACTTCGCATTAGGTCATACATCTAATCAATCAGCCATAATTCAAATTCATAACAAACGGAATGAACTTATTTCCCAAATTTGTTGGAGATGCATATTCACGCCAAACAAGATACTCGTCAAGATGAATCAAACGAGCCCAAACTCGAAGGGGTTGCGTAGTTTAATTACCGAGTTCCTATGGCCACCTTCTAGCTCTATCATCAGACCTTGGTTACCATATAGTATCAAAGTACTCGACAAGACGAATTAAACGAGCCCAAACTCGATGGGTTTGCGTCGTTTAATTGCGGAGTTCTTGTGGCGACGTTCCAGCTCCATCATCAGACCCTGGGTACCATATATTATCAAAGTACTTGTCAAGTCGAATTAAACAACTCCAAACTAGATGGGGTTGCGTCGTTTAATTGCGGAGTTTCTATGGCCATGTTCCAGCTCGATCATCAGATCCTGGTTACCATATATTATCAAAGTACTCGCTAAGATGAACTAAACGAGCCCAAACTCGATGGGTTTGCGTCGTTTAATTGCCAAGTTCCTATGACCACCATCCAGCTCCATCATGAGACCCTGGTTACCTTTGAAAGACAAACTACACGTCAAGTCGATTCAAACGAGCCCAAATTCTATGAGGTTGTTTCGTTTCATTGCTAATTTCCTATGGCATTGGCCACTTTCCAGCCCCATCATCAGATCAGAACCATGTCATCATAATATTGCATTGTCACGCGGTTTACACATGTATGCAAAATTTCAGCTCATCGGTAACCGGGAAGTGGATTAAATTTAACTTGCAAGATTTTATTACAGACAACGGGGCAGGAAAAACTAAAAAAAAGCTTGTATGGCCACCCTTTAGCTCCATCATCAGACTCTGGTTACTACGTTGCACCAAAGTACTCGTCAAGACGAAATAAACGAGCCCAAACTCGATGGGGTTATGTCGCTTAATAACTGAGTTCCTATGGCCATCTTCCAGCTCCATCATCAGACCCTGGTGACCATATATTATCAAAGTGCTCGTCAAGACGAATGAAACGAGCCAAAACTCGATAGGGTTGCGTCGTTTAATTGCGGAGTTCCAATGGCCACGTTTCAGCTCCATCATCACACCCTGGTTACTATCTATTATCAAAGTACTCGTCAAGACGAATTTAACGAGTCCAAACTCGATGGGGTTGCATCGTTTAATTTCAGAGTTCCTATGGCCATGTTCCAGCTCCATCATCAGACCCTGGTTACTATCTAGCACCAAAGTACTCGTCAAGACGAATCAAACAAGCTGATACTCGATGGGATTGCGTCGTTTCTTTACTGAGTTCCTATGACCACCTTCCAGCTCCATCATCAGATCAGACCCTGGTAACCATCTTAAACAAAGTACCTACTCGTCAAGAAGAATCAAACGAGCCGAAACTCGATGGGGTTTCGTCGTTTCATTACAGAGTTCCTATGACCACCTTCCAGCTCCATCACCAGACCCTGGTTACCATTGAAAGACAAACTAGTCTTCAAGACGATTCAAACGAGCCCACACTCGATGAGGTTGTTTCGTTTCATTGAGAAGTTCCTATGGCCACCTTCCAGCTCCATCATCAGATCACCACCATTTTGTCATAATATTGCATTGTCACGCGGTTTACACATGCATGCAAAATTTCAGCTCAATCGGTAACCGGGAAGTGGATCAAATTGTACTTGCAAGATTTGATTACAGACAACGGGACAGGTGAAACTAAATAAAAGCTTGTAAAAAAAAAAAAGGTTTTAACTCGAGTAAGTAGTATCTGAGATCGGTTTTTCCTGTTTAATTCACGTACCAATAGGAATTCCGGGTAATAACATATGTCCCACATATGCCTATGTCCCACAACTGAGAAAAATCAAATGACATATCGTATGTTGAAATCTATTAAACGGTTTTTTCTTCCTATTTTTTCAGTGTAATTTTTGCCTGTTCCCGTAGGAATTTTAGAAAATAAAGTATTGAATACTATTAGCACTGAAAATATAAGTAGACCCTTAGTTAATAAAATAAAGTTTCAAAATCGGTTTATCAGTACAGCAGATCCGTTTTTCCCGCATAAGTTCTGATCCCGCGGGAATTTCGGGAAATAACATACCCCTTGTCACTCCCACAGTTGAGATGAAGCTATTGATGTATTATACTTTAATATCCGTTAAACGGTTTAAGCTGTAGGGCGTGCCAAAGAAAAGGATATACTTACTTACATACATACATACGCTCGAAAAAAACGAGGGTTATGCGTTTTGCAGTCGGGTAAAAATAAGCTTTTTACTTTGGATTTAAAAACTTTAGGAATCCAATATGAGTTCGGTGTATGCCACGTTCTATTATGATAGTCATCATGAGTAAAATCGCCCTAAGATAATTATTTTGCTCCCCGAAAACTTAGGCTTGTTACCCTAATACTCTAAATTAATATCATGTAAAACACGACAAGCTATGAATCTTTCCAACGAAGTTAATTACAATGCAATGTTTTACTGTATCATAATTTCCTTGGCCATTGATTTAAGCGCCGAATCTACGTTCATAAATAAAACAGAAGGAAAGATCGGCCTTGAATGCAGTCTTAATGCAATGTGTGAAGGTTGAAAATAGCGAGACAGGAACCTTTGCCTTGTATGCAACGGGAGTACGTACACAGTCTATATACGTGCAGTAATCTCACTAATTTGTGGGATGTCTTCTTGAATATCCTCGTGTGACTGGCTATTTCTGGTTATTAACCCCAAGTCACTAAAACTATTTTTTTTAATTTTAAATGTTTTAGATTGCAATTTATTTATTTAATTATTTTATGTAATATTTTAATATTTATTATTTGTAACTATGTGTGATCACCTCATTATGGGTCTCAGTAACCCGAAATATACGGATTTTATTTATTTTTTATTTTAAAACTTCTTTTTTTTTATACCACTCCACTAAGGCCTCCCTCTACTAGCGTATTTTGAGCGTCGACGTCAAATTCAAATTTAAAAGTATTTGTTTCTGAGAATGTGGTAGCATAAGATCTTTATAAACAGGTTCAAGACATTCTGCCGAAAATGACGTAGAAACATCATATGGACGCTGCGTCCAATCAGCATTAAGTAAATGCTGCTGCGCAAGAATTGCGTCAACACTGACATCATTAAACACAAATTACCTCTTATCTACCCAAAGGAAAGAGAGAGAAATTCTTTTTCGAGGCGGGTTCGAGGACACCCCCGTTGTGTTTTGTTTTTAATCCTGTTTGCACCACAGTTACAGTAATAGTGTCGCATCTTCTTCTTCCTCGGTCCCTCACTGATGAGGATCGCGACCACATATAGTGTTCCTCCACAGACTGAGATCATAGCGACCGCATATTGCATTTTTCCGTCCACCGTCTTGCTCATCGCGTCCGACCATCTCGTGTGTGCCGTACTCCGAGCACGTCTGCCCTCCATTTGGTCCAAGATGATTTGTTTCTCCAGACAATGCTTTGAAGACCGCATAATGTGTCCGAAGAAACTCAGGGTACGTTTTCTGCAAATAGTGGAGAGCCGCGTGGTGATGAGAGTTCTTGTAATATGGACTCGTTAGTCCGCATGTGTCGCATACCAGCGCCCATTAAACGAAATTATAAAAATGCATTGGCGATATGTTTTAACAAGTCCGTGTGTAAAGAATTAATGCCGGGCTCTTGCTAATGCCTGCCGATAGGCTAGAATTATCGCATCATTGTCATCCTTTGAGTTCGGTAATAAAATTATTTTATAGGTATTTTTATTCGTTTCGTGTAATGTATATCGCTTGCTTTAGTTAGAATCGTCTGGGTGCCACTGCATTCCTAGCACTTTACAAGGACTTGAAAATTTTTGTGTAGAGCAAGCCTTCTGAATTCTGTCTTCATTAAAGTCGTATTTGCATATTAATGATGAAATAATATAACCACAGCGCACCTCAGGATGGGATGTAGCGGGATGGTAATTGCCTATTTGATAGTTAAACATTGTATATTACAAACAGGTATACTTATGTAGGGTTAAGGAAGTATGATAAATGGATTAAATGAATCGTGCCAAGAATTTCATTGAATCAAGTCCACCATGATATGACTGTCTGATATCAAATCAAGAGCTACTTACATGTTGATTAGCATTGTTTTCTAAAATCAATTTGCTGTTTTTGAAATCGATTAGAAGCAAATAAAACGAGACAGCAAAACATAATTAGCGTTTATAGCTGGTAAGTCTTTGACCTCTGTCCTTAACCAATTTAACCTCTCAGCCCAGCGAGACAAGACAATAAAAATGTTATTGTTACGCGGTCTAATGCAACTGCTTGACATTTAATTATTTAAGACAAACGCATCAAAATAACGAAAGTACAAAAATCTTTGAATTAATATTGACTTGTAAATTTTAGACTTGTTTATTTCAAAGCAATAAAAAGACACTTCTGGAACCAATATTTGTAGCTTACTGTATATTGAACCCATGGCAATATTTTTTTCCTTATATCGAATGTGGTTTACTGACTTTGTGTTGACAGTTTTAAAGCCGCAGTTGCGTTCAAGAGTTAAATCGAAAACAGTATCAGTTGAAGAAATTCTCACGTGCGGAAATGGACATCAGAAAATAATTCAAAGCACAAAATTATCAACCTCATTTAATTGAAATAAACAAAACTAAATTTCAAAGTACTACTTACAATATAAGCGTAATCTACATACGAGTATTTTAACTTTGAAACTAAAATGATCGCATTAAAACAACTTTTAATTACGACGGGAAAACTCTCAACGGGCAAAACTTTCGAAATCAAAAGTCTTGGAGGTGAATAAATTCCGTTTCCGGCGACTTTTTAAACGGTTCAAGTCCATCATCCGAGGCAGTTGGGTTGCGGATACTTATCAAACTTTTGCTGGGTTATTTAATCGGTTAAGAGAGGCTTTAAGGCCGCAAATTCTAAACGGTTAAGCGTGAAACGCGGTCTGCGTGACTGAGTACTTTTTTATATAAAAATATTTTGTTACCTTCATTAACAAAAAATAAAATAAAAGTGGAACGGGGTGTTCGTTAATTGTATTGCCAATTCATATATTTCCATCATACTCCGAAAACACAAATTTATACATAGAATTCTATAAAATATCCCGCCCTGAAAAAAAATGTTTGTGACGGTCAACTTCATAAAACCTCCCATGCTAGAAGCCAATTTTATGCCTTTAAAAAAAAACTCAATGAAACGGGAATTAACGCGATCATAATTTCAGGTACAAAATGATATGGAACGCGAAAGTTTAAAAGTAATTTATGCCTTTGCTTAACAAATATAGCTAACAAATATAGGTTAACTCTGTTTATGATGTTTAATTTCGATTATTTTATTTCAATTAAAAGATGATAATATTTTAATTACCCATTGCTTGTTTGACTCTTTTTATTTTGTCAATTTAAAAACATTACCATTTCAAGATATTATCCAATTTTTTTTCGTACCCGCGACCATTCTAAGTAGTTCCAAGCAGAGACCGATACAAAAATGATTATTAAAATATAATATGAATTTCGTAATAATTTATTTTCAGTACTGAAAAACGCAATCATATTTTAATCATAATAAAAATGCCATAAAGTCCTACATATTTCAGCAAAAGAGATTTCAGTAAAACGATTCAACTACGACTGTACACAACATGCAAACTCGTAAAATGGCAGGGGAACATAAATGTATCATAGCTAGCAACACAACTTATGTGACGTCCTAGATATAATATTCAAAACAAACAAACGTTGACTAGCAAACCATTCTGAGCCAAATAATCCTGCCATTACGCGGACTGCACTGTTAATACCCAATTATTTTGAGAACAGCGAAACGAAGCAACTAAATCAAACAATTAAGTAGTAAATCCTAGATGATACAGACAAATCAGAAGAAACACCACGTATATTAAAAACTATTCTCGTGACGACCTCCATAGTCTAGAGGCGAGTACGCCGGACTACCTATATGGCGTCGCCATCTCTGAGGTTCCGAGTTCGATCCCCGGTCGGGTCAATGTAGAAAATGAACCGTTCTATATTGGCTCGGGTCTGGGTGTTGCGTTACCGTCGTTGTTTCTAATTTCTATAAGACAAGTGCTTTCGCTACTTACCTTAGAACAATGTATGTGATGTTGTCTAATATTTATTTATAAAAAAAAATGAGACTATAGGAATAGCGTAAAAATATATATTCACGACGACGGTAAAACTACGGATTGCGAATTGCTTTTCAGTTTTTCGGCGGTTTAATTTCTTTGTTAAAAAGCTTTTATTTAATGATTTTCTGTGGATATAAGATCAGCATTAGAATCTGAGAGTGAACAATAAATCACCCCTATTTTCCCACCCTTAGGGTAAGTTATATTATTTCAAAATTTCGAGGTATACCTATCTAATAAAAAAAGAAATATTAAAATCGGACTACTCTGTAAAAAGTTATGCGTGGTCAAACATTACAATCAGTGAGTAAACAATCAATCATCCCCTGTTTTCAAATTTGTATGGTACCCCTTCGGACTATACCAAAGGGTATAAATTTTTACAGAGAAGTCCGATTTTGATAATTTTTTTTTAATAGAAAGCTATTAAAAAAAGAATTATCAAAATCGGACTTCTCTGTAAAAATTTATGCGTGATCATAAATAAAAATATAATATTTACGCGTCGAATTGATAACCTCCTCCGTTTTTTTTCGTTGGTTGAAAAAAATGTATTTATTTAATTGATTTTTAAATTATAATAAATATTATAAGCTCAAGTTCCTCGCGGTGTTTCAAGTCTGTTTGTTCAAGTTAATCTCCGAATACACAGTAGTAGACTATAGTAGTCGTTTAAATAAGATTTTTCCTAAAAAAATATTGACTTACGAGATACAATCAAATTACTGTCGTTCGCTTGTTTTCTGCATACTAAGTTTTAAAATTATTTCCTCAGTTTCCTAGCTGTTTCAGCTGGGCTAGATTCAGAGCTTTTCACGTCGTATTACGAACGAGAAGCAATATTGTACCGATATCGAAATGGTCCAATTTTCTCTATTATGCTATTTATTTAGCATGCTATACGTTTGAGCAAGTATTAAATGCTTTTGTTCCAACAATCTAGTCATAAACTAGATAGACTGATTTATTGTTCCGTTCGAGTTGGCGTTAGTTCAAAGCGTAATAAAATATACTAGGTACGTCTAGGCATAATAGGTTTGATAAAATTGATAGAATCAGGCGTTACTTTGCGGAAATCCATAACTAAATAATCTTCCTTTAATACAACTTCCGCTTAGTTACGCCGGCATAGGAACCGGCGTAACTAAGCGGAAGTTGTAAGCAAAATATTTACATTTACATAATTATTTAGCAATAGGTTTGTGTTAGTCCATCATAAGATAGACAGAAGGAACAGACAGCGTGATCTTAGTAACAGGGGGCCTAGACGAAACGAATAAAGTGCGAAATGTACATTTGCTAAAGATTCATTTGGGAAATGAAACATGGGCGATATGTTTTTTGGGAAGTGAAATTCCTTTTCCTTTGACGAAAAATAATTTCGCCAAAGGGAGGGATACCATCTACCATCTTTCGTTCGGTCGAACAAACTTAACAAATTAAAATGGCCAGTCTCATGTGTCAATCCTTTGATAAAATATGACCAACTAAATCTAGCCGTATAAAAAACCCGACCGTTTTCAATTGTTCATATATTGTCAAACCTTTGATATGGGGGAATGGATGTTTTAATTTGATCGGATAATACGACTGAACGAACGATGCGCTTTCGTATTAGGACTCCCATAATACGCGCTCCCTGGTGTTGTACGACATTTATGCCGACTGTTCGGACTAGAAAGCCGGTAGCCGCAAAGGAGGTATATAATTAGTGTGAATGTTTTTTTAAAATTATTTTGTTTATGTATCTCTGGCCCCCTATTTAAAAGGCTTTGATAATGATTAAGAACCGTTAAATCACATGACACTGTTAAATCATATAGTGACATGTGGTTCATCGGTTGACGGTTTATTATCGAACGGTTCTGAATTAAGCGCCAGACCCCCGATTTATATTGTTCAAAAAATTTTTTTACAGAAAACCGTTAGTGTCACTTAATTTATCTGTTTTCAGTTTTTAATCGAAGTGTTTTAGATTGGGGTCCTAGCCCCATTGACACCTTTAGGTATGGAACCCAAAATAAATAACTCAAAATACAGAACTGCGACTAACGAAATTTTTCACCTTTGTTTCTTGTGGCTTAGCAAAAACAAATTCCCTAAAAGTAACAAATTCGTTCAACATAGAAATAAATGAGGTCGTGATCGGAACAACCTCCCTAAAGATTACAGAAGAGTAGATTCAGTACGCGAGGTCATTGACCCCGCACCCGTGGCCTGCTCCCTTCAAAGAAGCCACATTTTTCATCCGTTTCAAACTACTTTTTGCAGCATTAAGACCATTCTGACTCTAGACGGCAGATAAATGAGCTAGTATTCCTAACAAAAGTTATTTAGCTTTGAGGTCAGTGGATGCTCTGTTAAGTTTAGTCTTTGAAATGAAGTGGTTATCAAAATTGCCGAATGCAATTAAAATCATGTTTTATAAGTGTTAGTTAATGTAAAGTAATGGATATGATTAATCAATTAATTCGGGGGTTTGGATCGTACTGAGTTCATTACAGATTGGCTAATTCATGTGCTACCTATTTTGTATTATTTTGACAGTAGGTTTAGTGGTAGGTACAAATTGAGTTCCACTTGTAAAATGACAGCAAAAAAAATGTATTTACTTAGTAATCAACAGATCAGCCTCGAGAAAATTAAAACCTCACAGCGTTATCTAAAAATAAGCCTAAAAAACTAGTTAAGTTTGGGTGTAAGATTTCCCGTAACCAGGGCCATAACCATGAACTCTTAAAACAATCTCAAAGTTGTCAAATCTGTCAATTTTGGTACGTCATTTCATACAAAATTTGACAGAAATGATAATGTTTGACAGATTTGTGATTGTTTTATCAGTTCATGGTTAGGGCCCAGTGCTTCATAATAGCACTTTCCGTCTCCAGTGTCGCAGCTACCGTCTGTAAGAGGCTATTGGATCTGCCCCCAACACGGTGCACCAAGGATGCAATGCGTTTTTTAATTATACACCGAGACATTTTAGTGGTTGTTTTCCCGCAGTAAAATGATCCTATCTTAGTAGTACAATAGATTACTGAAGTTTTTTTTTATCCAAATCACCTGTAGGCATTTAAATTCAAATCGCCTGCAGCGCGTGCGATGCAGTTTATGCTGTATTACTTTGTGCGGGAGCTTCTTTTACTTTCAACATTTACTTTCAACATTTAAAGAAACTATCTTTTCTCACGCATTCGAGTTGATGATTATTTTTTTGATTAGTTAAGAACAAAAATATTTTTATTTAAAAAACAACATTCAGTCGAATTGAGAACCTCCTCCTTTTTTTGAAGTCGGTTAAAATAATAACTCGTATTGTTCGATAGTACTACTAAAGGTAAATCGTTCTACCGCGGGAAAACAACCACTATAATGTCTCGGTGTAGTTGTGAAACTGTCGCATCCTGCTTCAGCTCACACCCTCGATGCACTACAATGTCGGCGCCCTCTGAAGGCATTATTATATAGGCAAAAGCAATCATTTTGGTTTTAAGAAAAGTTTTTTTTTTCATTTATTTTGGCATCAAACAAACAGTCATGTACAAAAATATGTAAGTAAACAATTGTGTTACATTCTTGGACCTTATAGTGACTTAAAATGTATACAAAGATAAATATTAAATAGTTCAACTAAAGCTAAGACGCTTGGGATAAGGTGTAACAAAATTTTAATATTTACTTTTACTGAATCATGCCTTCAAAAAAATCCCTTGAATTATTCTTGTGAGAAAGCGCTTTTAAGCGTAGATACAACGAGTTCAAATACTGCTTAATTTTATCGCTGAAGTTAAATCTGCGACATCTTTTATCGTCCGTTTGAAGAATGGCTCCCCTAAGTTTCCGGGAACTTTTAAGCAGGCTTGTCCCCAAAACGGGTTGCAAACAATTTGTGAAGTAGAAATTGAGGTCGTAGATTTATTATTTATTCTTTATTGCACGAAATGAATGTACAATTGGCGGACTTAATGCCTTAAGGCATTCTCTGCCAGTCAACCAGTGGGCGAGTCAGAAACATTGAATGGCGACATAGTTTCTGCAGTTACAAGTATTTTTTTGTTGCTGATTTAAATATTTTAGTAATTATTTTTTGCTCATGGCTACTTTTCTCGCAATGCAAAAAATAGAAATGTGCTCCGCAAATATTTTTATTTACATAATATGAACCAGCGCCTTTGATATTTTATCTACCAAGCAAGAAGCTAACGACAAGAGTGCATGGACTTTTTACCTGCCTGCTACCACTTAGGTACAGTCAACAGCACGTCGACCTACCCCAAAAGCCAAAAATTCTCCAATAGATTTTCAACCTTTAGCCTGACATTTAGAGATCATTTTCAAATGAGAAAATTTGACATTTTGTGGTAGGTCGACGAGCTGTTGTCCGTACTAAATATGTCTTGTAAAATGTATTTCTGTAAAAAATCATGCTGACAAAGGTGACTGAGTTTGTTGCGCCGGTTTCTCTCATTACCAGCCGATAGTAGTCCGGAAGCGGTGGTAGGGGTAAGTTATATTTTTGGGACGTGCATGTTTACTTGCCCGAAAGAGTGTCTATGTAGTAAATAAATGACTTTGACTTTGCTATTCATTTTAAAAAGACAAATCAAAAGAGACATTTAAATGAACTTTTTTTACCGACTATCAAACCGTATCAATATTATAAACAGTACATATCAGTGTTTATTTTACGTCAAAATCTATCCTGAACTATAAACCAGTTGCATAGAATAATAACAATTCAGAATCTTTTGTTTTAATAAT
The DNA here is from genome assembly GCA_950371115.1 of Anania fuscalis. Taxonomy (NCBI): domain Eukaryota; kingdom Metazoa; phylum Arthropoda; class Insecta; order Lepidoptera; family Crambidae; genus Anania; species Anania fuscalis. The sequence goes on along the minus strand of OX493328.1, from coordinate 3,237,318 downwards.
ATAAAAATATATTTTACATTTTTGAGCAAAAGACGAAACATCTGTGACCTAGCTTTGCCTTTATTGTGCTCAAAGGTACTGCAAATATAAATAACATGAGGAATTTCTTATTTCCCGTTTCACAGCAAAGCGACTTACTTATTTGTACATTTATAAACAAAATAAATAAACTTCTAAGCCGAGCCTAGCATTTTATTAGTACAGCCGACTTTGCTTCCATCCGGGACCCGATTCATAGAGAAGATTTATTGCTTACGAGATTTATGCTTTTCTCTTTGTTTGATGTTAAATGACTTTATTTAGGCACTTAAGCCGCTCTCATTTGCTCCTCGGACGCCATCTTTGTTTTCGTAAAAATAAGTAATGAGTGGGGGAAATTTCGGAGGAGAAAAATCTGTATTTTAAAGTAAAACGCTAAGTGAGCGCTTCGTAATTAACTTTAAGCGAAATACTCTTTAAAGTAAGAAAGAGAAAGAAAGAAAAGAAGAAAAGTAAGCTAGAAAAATATAAACAATAAAATCGATCATAAAGTTTTTATTCAGCTTTTATGGAAAGCAGCCGTGATTTTTGTCTGATTAGACGGACTTATAAATTATAAATAGATTTTAACCATCTTGGACTTGTTGATATTAATGGATTTTAAACATATTTTTGTCGTCTGCTTGTCAAAACATTAGTATCTTTTAGAGGTAACTCTTATATACTCGTATAAAACAGTAACATAAAATCAAAGGTACTAAAACTGAACAAGGAACATCCAACAATAGCAACCACTCTCCTTAAACGCTAAAGAACTCCCCGCAAACACAGTTGGACTTTGAAACTAAAACACGGCGCAATCTAAAGTTTACATGGGCGGCCCTTTTACACCCAAACGTGTTTTTATTAGTTTGACATCAAACAACAGAACCCGCGAACTAATGAACCCCGTACTTAGGACACCGCTATCAGCCACAATCACACTTTCATAAGTGTTTTTATTAACACAATTTTCCTTCGGAACATTTAAATAATCACCATAGACCTCCGTAGCCGAGAGGCGAGCACGCCGGACTAGTATGGCGTCGCCATCTCTGACGTTCCGGGTTCGATCCACGGTCGGGCCAATGCAATGTAAGTAGTAAACGTACTTTTTAGTAATGTCTCAGAACTGTGTGTTGTGGTACCGTCATTGTTTCTGATTTTTTAATACAAGTGTTTAGCTACTAACCTTAGGATCAGAGCGCTGTACGTGATATTTATTTATATTTTATAGAGCGCCATCTTCTAACGAAGTTTGAGTAGTAACAGTCTGACTATGTCTTTGATTTCTTGGTTGCAAAGGCCCGCTTAAAAATCCGTCCATCCGTTGATACAAACATTTACAAGACTTTATTTAGTTTTAACTGAAAAAATACATTTACGAAGCAAACAATTAAAAATCCACAAATTAACCAGAGTAGTAACCTAGGTAAGCCTATATTTCCTCACAAAAATTATTAAACTCTGTACACATCGAATACATCACAAACTACTTGTAGTAAAAAGTGTATTTGTGTGGTAAACAAAAAAATACGAGCAGAAGAGCTGGGGCGATCAAACAGAAGCTTAGATACCTCAGAAAGACAAATGATGCAAAGATGAGGCCGGGCGGGTGGCTCTATGTGTAAATCGGTCGACATTTTAGGCATTTTGATGATTTACTTTGCAGTTTGAATACAGATTTTTAAGTTGTATGCTCAGAAAAAAAAGTTAACTATTAAAAAGTTAACCCTCGCACACATGTGTGCACGACTTTAGCGAGAGGATAAACAGACTTTCTGGTAAAATAAATAAATTTTATGAAAATGTTTTTTTTTGCTCACATATCCTTTTTGTTATGCGTTTTTGTTAACTTATTATTTGATCCAATTCTGAAGAAACGAAGTATAATCACAAAGGATGCAGGTCGCGTCCGACCGGTCAATCTGGATGTCACTGGGGGAGGCCTATGTTCAGCAGTGGACGTTCTGTGGCTGAAATGATAATGATGATGAAGCAACAAAGGCCAGTAATAAAAATTGTGTTTTGATATCTGGTTTTTCTTTATCTTATTCAAAACTTGATTGAAAATTTCATAAGTCAAAATTAAAAAAAATGGTTATGATCTGGTTACAAATCGTGAAACTGCCTGTCACACCCCTCGCTATGCTCGAACCCTTGTCAATGCTGATGCCTTGTCTGCAAGGCGGAAGGTTTTTCAGTATGGCAACGATCATAGCCAGTTTTACGATTCGAGGTCGAGTGACTCCAGAATACAATCATAGAAACACGATAGCAAGGCAAATTGCGCGCAGCCGGCGACCTTGCGGCGAATACTCGATGAGCCAATATGCAAAACCGCCGTGAATAATATCCACTATCATCAGTAGGAAAGAACCGATCAAGAGTGTACGTGTAGCAACATTCCTTGGGAAATCGGAGCAAAAACATGGTATTAGAAATTTAAGCGATGTAAAACAACATTTCAATTAAATCCATGCCAACTATTCAATATTACTTCAATGTTCTATTTATCGACAAAAGAAGCCACAGAAAAAACATTAAATATATGAACGCATTGAATCGAAAAGTTTTCCGTCGGTAGGAAATATTTTCGAAGTCAGTTGAAAATGAAAAAAGTTTAAGATCCAAAATATTTGGACCTATTTTCTAAGTTTTTGAGGCTAATTCTACTGACATACACAATACCTTTTGCTTTGAGTACTAGTAACAAAATCTCAAAGAAAGTGTGATTTCACCATCTAACCAGTAACAGCTGATAATGTATCAGGTAACTTATTTTATTATTTTTATTTTATTTAAATAAGAAAACTTGTATGGAGAAGTAAATTATTTGTTGCGACTTATGTTTGTTCCATGGTAGAACTGGCTATATGTATTTAAGTGGTAAAAAACCTCAGAGGTTAATCATTAAAAAAAACAAATATTTATTAGAAGTGAAACGTTTGGATCCAGTACACTATTATACGTAAATGTTCCGTAGCACAATTAGCGAAGTAAGTTGCAAATGTAGCAATGCTTAATAATGGAATGAAGCACGCCACCTGAATATTAGCGCTATTCCTATATTTCCATAAAACATACAACTTCTGTAAGATAAGTGATGTTCTAGGAAATATTTTGCTTCTGTGTACTGGTAAATTATATCTTAATATGGCTGCATAAGGCCCCACATTCGCTACGGTGTGGGCCGTGCATGGGACGGTCAAGCGTTAAGTGCCTACCATTGCTCGGTTACAAACACTTGACTGGTAGTTCCAGGGGGCCTAGCGCGAAAGTGTATCGTTCAGTCCATCGTATTAACCGATCAAATTAAAACATCCATTCCCCCGTATCAAGATTTGACAATTTATGAACAATTAAAAACAGTCGGGTTTTTTACACGGCTGGATTGAGTTGGTCATATTTTATCAAAGGATTGACACATGAGACTGGCCATTTTAATTTGTTAGGTTTATACGACCGAACGAAAGATACACTTTCGCGCTATGCCCCCAGTACCTAGCGCTGAGTTGATGACCTAATAAGATGTTCTGCCGTTGCGAGAACGCGGCTTAAAGTTATTTGATTGATCATAACGAATAATAGACAACAGTCAGAGAGGATCGTTTAAGGCAGCATGCGAAATTAAAAAAAATATCACTTTTTTTCACATAGTGACTTGATGGGTTAATGACGTCATTTTGATTAGAAGACAATGTACACCGGAGTAGCTATTTGTACAAAACGTTATTTCGCAGGTTGCCTTAAACGATTGCGATATTCAGGGTGTACAAGAAAATAGGACACTCCTTAAAACCACTTGATCAGCTGGTCATATACGACAACTTTTCCTATGGGAGCAACATCGAAATCGATAGTTGTTTTATCAGCTTTCCCATAAAAACTTACTCGCATACCTCGATGATAATGTATGGAGCATCTGAAAATAAAATCACGATTTAGATGTTGCTCCCATAGGAAAAGTTTTTGTATATGACCAGTTGATCACGTGGTTTTAAGGAGTGTCCCATTCTTTTGTACAGCCTGTATATTTCGTCCTCTCTCTTCCTGTCTTGTCTCCACTTGTCTTTTGTCGCTCGACTTACACGATGTCAGCCAACTTCGCGAAGGCAAGTGTTCAACTTTAAGTTTAGTTGCGCAATATGGGTCCCACTACAAGACAAGTTTTAGCCCCAATTACAGCGGCTACTAGAAGTTACTGTTGCAATGTTGACGAAGCTACATCTGTGAGTTGTAAGTGATTATATTTGACCCCATCTTTGGTTATATACTTAGAAATAAAAATAAGAATATGATTTAAAAACCAACGGAAACAATTCCCAAAAAAGAGTCCTTTACATTTTAATTGTATAGTGTCCTAAATATTATAAGTATTGCAATATTGTTATTATATGTTAAGTAACGGCAATTCTGATGTTTAAAAGAAAAAATATGTTTTGTAATAAGATTTTTAGCCCCGTCAAAGGGTAATTAATATATTATGGCCCGTATAGCACGATTAACCATACACCAGCGGGGTAACCATGAACTCTAAAAACAATCTCAAAGTTGTCAAATCTGTCAATTTTGGTACGTCATTTCATACAAAATTTGACAGAAATGATAATGTTTGACAGATTTGAGATTGTTTTAAGGGTTTGTGGTTACCGCCCAATAGAGAATTGGATTCCCCCTATCCATGACCCCTTATCCACAATCCACAATGCATCGCTCCCAATTGATTTCCTGTATTGTCATAGTAATATCGCGTTTGTTTCAAAATCTATAATAGCTGTACTAACTTTTTTCATTACATATTATTTATTCGAAAAATGGGCAGAAATAAAACAAACAAATTTACCTATTACGAAATTGTCTTAAATGCCTTTAGTTTTGCGAATTCCTGCTGTTGAACAAAATAAATCCAAGGAACTTTTTGCTTTTCGCTCAATATCACGAAAGTTAATTTCCGTTTCGAATAAAAACCCTGATTGCTAGGTGTAGGCTTTAAGTCAGTTCAATTTAATCAAGCGCATGCTATTTCTTACTACTGGAAATGTGATGGAAATGGCGGGAAATTGTGTCCAATGACCGAGTATTACGAAGAATTGCAGACTGTTTAAGCTGCGATTACCATTGAATTTTTCGATTGTGACTAGTGAGGGGCAAATTATTTCTACCTAAGAAGATATTACAGAAAGTTGACGTTATACCTACTTAGACAGGTTGACTTTTTTATCACCGTCCAAACCTTCTGAGAAGACTCCTGTGATACAAACGAACAACTCTTTCTATTGGACCAACTCACCAACTCAAAAATAAAATTCAACTGGTCCATATATTTTGGTCGAATAAATATTTATATTTTGTATAGAACAGTTGATTTTTTTTGCATTAAGAGAGTCGATCAAATTGTAAAAGTTGTTTGTTTGTATCACGAGAGTCTTCTTAGAAGGTTTGGGACGGTGATAAAAAAGTCAACCTGCATATTTTGATTTCCTCCCTGGGCAAAATTTAATTAAAATAATAGGGGCTTATTTTAGTTCAGCACATCAGAACCTATGAGCTACATAAAATTTTCAAACAAAACATAAACACGTGCTACTGCTGTTACAAAACAACCTTTTCCCTGGACAGAAATTTCAAATTGTATCGTCGAGAAAGGGTATAGTGACCAAACCAAATTACAGGCCAGATGGGCGGGTTAACATTACGCAAATTAGCGGAATTTGTGAATTTTTAACCGTAGCTTTTGCAAATTCAGTCACAATGGCAGGCTGGGATGATGGCATTAATATTAATAATAAAATATTATGTATTACGTACATTTCACAAGATATAGAGAATATATGTAATGTGCATCCCACTGGGGGAGGCCTATGTTCAGCATCGACGTGAAATGATTGTGATGATGAGTACATGTAAGGTCTGATACACCATAGTAGTTTAGCCTAGATATCGCGCTTTAAGATAATAAAAAAAAAATGGACTTGACAGTTTGCATGACGTAGTATTTAAATCCTCATTGTTTGCATGTTTGAATATTATAATGCAGATATTGTTATTTTTGTGGCAAATTTGAGTAACGAGCAGAAGATAATATTTCATGACTTTGTTAGCGCGTAGAGTTTCAACTTTGTGTATAAAAAAAGTAGAAAAGACAAAGAAAATAACGAATATTTTCGCCATTTGACTGCGGAACCCTAATGACACAGTAAACCTAATAAATTAATCTACTCAGGCTTGACAAGCGTCTGCTTACACAAAACAAAAAAGGAGCGGCAAAATATGACGCAATCATAAAAAGATCGAAGCTTATTACGCTTGAAATAGTAGCGCAATTTTCTCTAGCTCAAGCAATTTGTTATTATAATGCCCGCTCGTTACTCTGCTCGCGCTCATTTTATTCAGTTCCCGTGCAGATGACTGACGTACTTATAGTAGCCCTCTGTTGGCCAAAACATAAATATTTTGGTTTGCTTTTAATTGAGCATGGAGGGGCAATTGATGTTTGTTACATTGACTATCGTAACAATAGCTTTAAGTAGGTGTACAATTCTTGTAGATTGAAGTGCAGCAAATTAGAATATGTAGTAGACAACCACTAACCTCCTTCATCCAAACTAAACGTCGAGTTTCGTAACGTTGTCCTAAACACTATTGTGGAGATCTAACGTATTCAGTATTTCACTTTTTAAATGATAAATTTCCAATAAAAAGCTTACTTAGTTTTAATTTCGAAACCATTTTCATGTTACGACGCCCGCACATTATAAAACAAGGAATGATTTTTAGCCGAGAAAGCGCTGTGCGAGCAGGGTAAGTGACGTATAATCGTTCATTCAAATCGTTCAAAAACTTATTGCCCTATCTCCAAAAATTATTTGCGACTCCTAGTCCATTGAGAAGGGAAAAAATATATGGCCTTACTACAAAAAAGATAGACTAGCGTTAAACACTTGTCTAAAATTAATTAACCAATTTGAAATGTTGACACATCTGACATTCGAGACATGTTACTAACACACATTTCAAATTGGGTGATTTATCTGTAAACAGGTGTTTAACACGTGTTCAACACTAGTCTATCTTTTTGTAGTAAGGCCGATAGTGTTTATAAAATCACTTCGGATGTAACATCTAGTACGTCAAACATTACCTACTTAGGTAAAGTAAGTTCGTTTAATCATTCATTTTAATGCCCGCTCGTTACTCTGCTCGCGCTCATTTCATTCAGTGGCCGTGCAGATAACACTGTTTTGGTTTGCTTTTAATTTGAGCACGGAAGGGCAATTACCAGGATAACATAATTAACACAAGCTTAATGAATGTATCTTAAGATCGTGTTGTGCGGTTGGCAGTTTGAAGGGACATTTTTTTACTTTTTTACCTAACGCTTTCTACGTCCCAATTGTAGTCAAATACGTTTGACCATGATCATAGATTGGTGTCCAGTTATTATAAAGGGTGTTACAAAAATACCTCTAAAGCCAAAAGGGGATTAGAAAGTTCCTTGTAAATAGACTGAAACCATAAACAATCAATTTTTTATAAAACATGAATTAATCATCATAAAAACCGGACAAGTGCGAGTCGAGTTCCAGGGCACTAATATCTATAAAAACGAGCAATAAAACACTTTGTTGTATGGGAGGCCCCTTAAATATTAATTTTATTCTGGTTTTTATTACCTGTTGTTATAGAGGCAACAAAAGTACATTATCTGTGAAAATGTCAACTGTCTAACTACGACAGCTCATGAGATACAGCCTGGTGACAGACGGACAGACAGACAGACGGACAGCCGAGTCTTAATAATAGGGTCCCGTTTTACCCTATAGGTACGAAACACTAAAAACATAACCCTAAAACATAAAACCAAAGAGTAGACTACCCAGAAAGCTATTTACATTCTTACCTTTCTGACAGGTAAATGGCCATCCTAACATCTTCTGGACCTACACATAATATCATTTCTCAATACTCCGAGAGTATAATATGCTCATAGTTCTTAATTTTTGACGAATTGAAAATAATGTAAAGTTGTAAAATGTACTAAGTTAATGAAAATTTATTGATGATTATTAATTTAAGGATGCAATCTCTTAAATATTAATATTATTAAACTAGGCAAGAAACAATTATATTCTTCTGTTAAAATACTTAATCTATGACATTCCAATTTCATTGACGTGACTATTATTAGGGTTGGCACTTTTTTCGGTTTAGTAAATAATTCATTTCTTTTTCATGGATATATGTATCACGTTGTATAGGTATGTTTTTCGTACCACAAATCGGTTTAAAAGTACATAATACGTAAGTAGATTTTGATAAAAATCCGAAGTACATGCTGAGATTCGATGTCAGCAGGACCCATAGAATTCTTGCAGTAAATTCAATAAGGCAAGTTGTAGACAAAACCCAAATTTTAGTCATCATCATCACCATATCAATATATTGCAGTCCACTGCTTAACGTAACCCTGCCCTTAAGCACTGTGCTATCAACGATATGCTTTTTTCATCCAGCCACTGCCAGCCATCTTTCTAAGATCGTCGGTAATTATTAGTAACAAGGCATAAAAGTAAGAAATCCTAAGTGTAAAAATAAACACCTCAGAAAATCCAAGGCATCAAATAAATAAAAAGACTGCGGAAAATAAATCTCAAAGACAGGAAGAAAAACGCTCACGAATGCAACTCTCGAGGAAAAGTGTGACAACCGTTAAATCACACTTTTAATTTCTCCGCTTTATATCTAGCCAAGGAAACCGGCTCCGTGCAGCCAGATTATTTTTTGCAGTGAGAATAAAGCCTTCCGAAAAACGATAAAAACAGCGCTAACGAATTTAAATCTCGAATGCAGCGCAAACCCGCACTAAATCAGGTCTAACTTTACCTTTAGTTAGCGGCAACTGCAACTGTGTTAGCCAACAAATAAACGAATGCCCCTTGTATCGGGACATTAACAATTGAAATATCCGCTTTAACAATTGAAAATTAAGTTGTTCTAGAAAAAAAGAAGACACATACACTTTACTGTAAAGAAAAATGTACAAAAGGCTAACCACAATGCATGACATTGTGGCATTCTTTGCAAGTTCGTAAAATGTTATTTGAAGTTTAATCATTTCGAACGATTGCGTGAACCAATAATAGATTAATACATCACTGTGGCCAGGCTTAATCATAAAGGCATAATCATAATATTAAAGGCTTAAATATTAGGTATATTGTACCTCTATTTTATGCTCAACAGCTAATAGTAGTAATATAATCAAATGATATAAGCCTGTGCCACACTAATAGTATTCTCGTGTCTTCTTAAGCCCAGACATGCGTTATACGAGTATATCTGCATTTTTGTAAGAAAATTAGAGTGGACTATCCACTCAAGATCGCGGCACAAATTACGTATAGCGGCGGCGCGCTAGATAGATAGTCCACTCGGAACTAAGCGCCATATTGTTAGGCACACATTGACAGATGCGTTTACAGGCCATCTCGGGCAGTCTGGGACAGAACTTTAGTCGGACTGTCAATCGCGAAGTCGCGAGTGTTTACTACGCATTGATCTATTGCTACGTGCTAAAAAAATGAATAAAAATTATTATTACAGATGCTGATGTTTGATAAGATGAATGTATAAACTAATCGATGTATCGGTGTAATAAAACACCTTACCTTACTCATTTCAAAAATTCAGAATTCAGCAATCCTATAGGGAGTGACCCCAATTTAGGCAGTTGTTTTCGAGAACGGCGGGAGTGGACTTTCTGGAATCTTTTTATTTTGTGATCGCGGCGTGGGTTCAAAAATAACTAAACTAAGTTCACGTTATTTACATACCTATCTATCACATCCAAAAACTCACTTGTTTTTGTTGTTATGCTTACCAATCTATACGTGCGCTGAAATACTACGTAAATGAATCGCCCATTTCCTCTCTACGTAAATGCTTAGTTTTAACACAGAAATAGGGATGACGACTGGGTAAAGAAAATTCAATGCTATTTAGTAATTCAGTTATATTGTCAAAAAATAATGGACTCTTATTTTTACTTTTGTCAATCAACCAAAATATTAAAAAGAAAAAGCGCGTCAAAGTTCGGGAAAGGTGTCTCATGACGTCACTTCTAAGTAAAAATTACACCTAAGCGTGACGTCATTTGACATTTCAAATCATTGATATATATGTTAACACTAGATCAGCAGTTGCCGCGCAAACGCGCGCTACTGCGCTGATGGCCGCAGGCATCAGCACGGTCAATGTATAACTAGTGCTTAGAGAGGCGTTGACCGAGTGAGGCGTCACAATAAAAAAATAAAAAATGGGTAAATGCGTCGTTGAAGATTGTGGTTCGAGGTCTCAGACCAATAACAAAGCATGTGGGATCACTTTTCAAAGGTAAGTAATTCGTTTATGTGGAATATTAATGTAAATAACTCAAATTACTAAATAAAATATCACAGAGCATATTTGAAGTTCAGTGTTGCCAGTAAAACATCATTTGGTTTTCCCATATCTATTGGAGATTTTTTATGTTGATAAAATTATTTAATTGGTAACCGTAGTATTTTTTTTATCGGCGTTATAATTATTTTAAAGAGTACCTAAAGATGCAATACGACGCAAGAAGTGGATAAAAATCATAAGATTACTAAGAAAATAAACAGATTGGTTACCTTATAAGGCTACAATTATTTGCTCTTAGCATTTCCGGGAGCAAGACAAAATTGACCCTAAAACCGACTGCGATCGTATACACTTGTCCAGTGAAGCAAGACCTATGCTTTTTGTTAGTAATATTCAGTTATTTTGTATATTAAAAATAAAAATTTGACAACATCACATACATTGCTCTAATCCTATGGGAAGTAGCGAAAGCACTTGTGTTACAGAAATCAGAAACAACGACGGTACCACAACACCCAGAGCCAAAACAATATAGAAAAGTTCGTTTTATACATTGATTTGACCGGGAATCGAACCCAGAACCACGAAAATGGTGACGCCTAGGCCAGGAGCTCGTCACTACGGTATTACAGTAATAAATCAATAATTAACCTTTTTTGATTAGGTTTAGATATTCCTTTCTCTCTCTCTCGATTAAACGAAAAGTGACAGTTTGAATGTTTTTCTTTAGAGCTGTCAAATTAAGCTATCACAAAAAATACAACATGATTAGAAGGTTTTCACTGGAAACAGATTGCCATCACTTAAAGAACTTTTTATGTTGATTTGAAGACCACGCATCCGTACTTGCGGGCAAGAGCTGGTTTCAAATAATTTAATAACAATAGATTTACATAGTCATTTGTATTTTACCTTGTAGTTTTAGCTTGTAGTTTTACCTTGTAGTCGACTTGAGAACCTCCTCCGTTTTTTTCGTCCGTTGAAAAGTAGAGAGTTAACTGAGTGACAGCCTTTTGATTAACACAACCCGTGTTAATCAAAAAACAGTATTGTTTTGTTTGCAAAACCAAAGTAAAAAGTTCGTTCTTTAATAAGAGTGCGTCTCCAGTCTACAACGTTGCTATATACTACACAACCTGTAGTCCTCGCGAACGAAGTTGCGGGCACAGCTAGTAAGAAGTATAACTTTATAAGTAAGTTTAAAATTCAAACCTTATCTAATTACAAAATTTCATCTTAATCGTTACAGCCATTTTAAAGATAAGAAACACATATTTATAATTCTATGGTATTATTATCATTTGTATTATTCAGATGAAAAAGTTCTCGCTGGTTTAGATAGAAAAAAGGTTTCGTTAAATTGACACCAGGCGACTCCACCGCAAATATTTCGCGTTCATACTTTCACACACACAAATCTGGAAAGGCACTCTAACTGTTTATTTTATAAAAAAACAACGGTCACGTTTTAATGTATTTAATAAAGCACTCTGACAACACTTATTTATTTATCAACTTTTTTCAAACTTTTCTTTTAATAATTATAAACACACCATATTAATAGTATTTCATACAAAATTAATCGACTCAAATTACTCTTTATTTATTTAAAATGGGGTAAATTCATATAGCGAGCAACACTGAGCCCGCCAAAAAATTAATATCGCCATCTTTTTCTTTTTAGAATAACAGCTCGTTTCCAGACACTAGTGAAAGTGAGACAAATATATGTTTCTATCTACATGTTTAGTCGTTTCCAAGCTACGGCTTTCAAACTGACATGTAGAAGACTTTTGTTGCCGCGAGACAGTGAAGTTTGCTTCTCTAGTGTATTGAACTCAATGTTTCAAATCAATAAATCTCTGTTATATTTTGATTAAGTGAAAAAAGAAAAAATACGCGTCCTATACTTTTTGATCTATCTGATAGATGAAGAAATAAAAGTTAGTTGTCATCCCATTTACAACTACAATTCAAAATGATTCGATGAACATGAGTCCCGTAACCCGAGTTAATAAACCGTCAACAGTTTTCCCTTTTCGTTTCTGTACAAATCCCAGGTGAGTGGGTTGCCCGCTATCCCATGACAAGGGTTGCTCTACTCATTTGAGGTTAATTTCTTTTTTCCCGATAATATTGGACGAAGAATTCGATTACATACTGCCAGTGTGATTAATCGGACGGTTAACTATATCAACTTGATAGATTTTCTGGGTAAAAAAGGTATATATTTTCTTTTTTCTTTTTTATTACTCTACAAGTTTTGTCTTGACTATATTTTATCTTACTCATCAATTTATTTTCACAAGACATATATAAGAGTAATATGTTTGCACTCTAGGTGTATATAATTATTCATATAGCTTTTTTTCAGCCGAATAACACAAGTACAAAAAACTTATTTTTTTTTTTTACCCTGAATATATAGTAATATATAGCCTCACATCCAAAAATATATTTAAGATGCACTAAAAAATATAACAATATGAATTTGACATTAACCTGTCAAACGCTCGGGTTTCCCCTTTAATATTTATTATATTTCAAGATTTATCTGCAACATGACAAGCTCAGTACACTTAGTTAACGAAACAGCAGTAGTTAAGGCTACAACTCCCAGAGTGACCCGAGATCGTGACGAGGATCGCTACGTGAGGACTCTAACTAAAATTATTTTAGTTTGTAGAGTTTTCTATAGTGTAGTTTATATTAAACTTAACTATTTAATCAAACCTTATAAGTCGATAGAAAACTACTTCTAAACGTATTTATTTAGAAAATTTGGATGTAAGTACATATATTTGATTATAAACATGTCTAGATAAAGTGTGGTGCTGCAATTGTCACCGAAAGAACAGGCCAGATTTGAGTTAGTAACAACTATGGTCACTATGGTAACAATTATGGGTTACTACGATAACAAGCGCGCCACTGAGCGGGCGAAATCAACTTTGGCGCCAACAGTTGGCTTATATTTTTTTTGACGTTTATGACACTCGAACAGGGCCCTAACCATGAACTGTTAAAACAATCACAAATCTGTCAAACATTATCATTTCTGTCAAATTTTGTATGAAATGACGTACCAAAATTGACAGATTTGACAACTTTGAGATTGTTTTAAGAGTTCATGGTTATGGCCCTGGGAATCTATACATGTATATAATCAGAGACAATAATTTGATACGGTCTAGCTACATGTAGTTGTACCTGTAAGCTTTGTTTCTGTTAATATGAGAATTATTTCTGAAAACGTCGCTATACAAGCTTATTTATCAAAAGTCCTTTTTTACAATTCACCTAAATATTATAAAATATTTTATACTAAATCTTATTTCATGTCTGACGCTACACGTCTTTTTAGTTGCGTCCACGTTACATGTTACCCTTAAAATTTGTTACTATCTACTATGCCGTAAATGAATATATTGTTGTCTGTGTCACGATAAGAAAATGTATTTTTTTCTCGAAGTGTTATAGTTTTATTGTTGCTATTATTTAAAATGTAGGTTATTTCAAATTGAAATTGGTCAGTAACCTCGAATAGGGGTGAACGCAGAACGTAGATTAGATTCATTTTATAGCTTAAATTAGTTTCATGCTCGATAAGATTTATTATACCGGTCCCGATAAACTATTCTAAATAGTACAGCGTAGCGTGTCTTACTAGTTCTTTGCTTAATAGTATGCTTTGGTATTAATTCTTTTTAAATCGGTGCTAATCAACGATACTTAAATAATCTTCAGGTGTTTAACAAACCATGAAAACTGTGCCACAGAAATATTTAGAATTGGTAATACATATTATATTTTCATTAATGAAATAGATTTTTCTAATTGATGGTGCCGTTGAAATCTATCCTTAATTGTTGGAACATTTAACTCATAAAAGCATATTTATTTGTGATGCCTTATGCTGCCAGACTGCTCCCGTTTAAATGCGATTCTTGTCACCAAAATGTTGGCTGCTTTTCATTTTAAAATACAATTATTTATATTTATTTATTTTATATTTTAATTTCTTAACAAGCTTATTATATTCAATTTTTTATCCGATCAAGGAAACATAGCGATTTGTCCGTAGAATAAAGTCCGATATGCAGGATTGATAGTTTTCAGTAGAGCTCATAGAAGTGTTCTACTTGTTTAATTCTTAATCAGTGAGACTTGACATTTTGTTTTTTAGTATGTTGTTTTGACGTCCCTGCCTAGTTTAAATCTATGTAGTGTATATTTCTAATTATTTTATTTTACGAGATAGTGGGTTCCATATCAACATAGGACGTTTAATGAGGGAGGAGCAACGGTCCGTAGTGAAAATATGACGTTGTTTTACGAAAATGTCTGAATTTTTCGACGTTCTATATTAACATTGGTCTTTTTTTTATAAAATTATTCTTCACTTAAGAGTCCTTTGTGAATAAGCATCTTCAAAAATTAAGTTTAATGAAAGCCATATCACAACAACACTCGGATATTACTAAATGAAATCATTATCAATCAATCAATCAAATCAATTTATTTGTAAAAATGTGGGTAACAATAAGGTGACAAATATGGAGTATAAATAGCACAAACACATTAACCATCACTGGCTTACAAATTAATATTAAATGGTATACCAATTATTGCAAAAAATATTGTATTAAAAAAAACGTGTTTTCTATAACGACACCTGATATTAGATTGAGTTGATTTCAATTATGGGGGAGCGTGAAGTGCAGAAAAGCTTGACAAAAGAAACATCATATTATATTATTGTTGTGTAGAGATCGAGGAATAGAAACGAATAATTTTATAAGGTAAAACAAAATCGTTTACATAATTGCAAGAACCATGCAAAAATTACCATGTAGGTAGTCTATAAATTGCACCAAACACGGACTTTCCCAAAACAAACTCACCCAAAACAAGATCTAAGATCTCTAGCGCTCACCTAAAGACACCAGGCCAAAACCCCAAACTGCGTGATTGGGCAAGATGTATGGCCCATTGTGGGTCATGTGGCCCATTGAGTCGGGGCAAATATACCCAAATGTCAGCTTCGGGGAATATTTGTTGCATATTTTATCAGTATGTCGTATGGCCCCGTTTGGTTGGGAAAGAAAACATCTTCTCATAGGTTTCAGGGTGAACGTAACTAAATATCTAACGATTGGATCTTCGGTCCGTATGGCGTTGTGGGGTTGCCAGGGTTTTTGTTTTTTAAATATATAAAATGAAAACATTTGAGTACATTGAATACTAGAAATATTTACATGGTTAGTTTTTGGTATGTAACAATTCTGGCATTATCATTTTAGCAAATAAAAAATATACGCTCAGTAAATTCTGATATTTTTTTTAATTATAAATCTGTCATAGGTTACAGTATATTACACGAATACCAATTTATACTAAAACATTTTTGTGATTCGTTGGAATCAGCTGGAATTTTCCGAACCCTTTATTGACAAACAATTACTATTCATGAAAATTCCGGGAAATCCTAAATTGGGCGTCAAACGCGATGAAGTTTTATGAAATTGATAGATAGCTGGAAAAACAGTTTTTAATTTGTTTTTACTGGCAACCGATAATTAATCTATAATCTACGGAGCGGATATGAATGAATATGAAATGCTCCAGGAAACACACCAATTGTGAAAGTCTCCAAGTTAGGAATTCACTTGTATTAGGGTACACATATATTTGGACCGGCATCATTGTCGGTTCGGCAGTATTTGTCGAACAACAAAGGCGACCCGAAGCATCTACAACAACACACCCATCTACATATATTCGGTTTTGCCGGTCATCTTTGCCGATTAATCCCGACCCGAATATGTGTCTACAAGTAACGGCACCGATGTTGAGCGCTGTGCGAAAGATGCGCAGAAGAACATTACGATTACGTGATTGGCTAATCGTGCGACGCGCCTGCACCGCCGGCTGTGATTGGTAGTTATCTCCGAGCACATGCGTCTCAGACTCGATGATCGTCCGTAAGATGCGCAAAGCGATCGCCACTCTTTACCCTATCGCTCAACATCGGTACCAGGGATTGTAGCAACCCTTAGATATTGGTAATACAAGGGCACCTGGGCCCTAACCATGAACTGTTAAAACAATCTCAAATCTGTTAAACAATATCATTTCTGTCAAATTTTGTATGAAATGACGTACCAAAATTGACAGATTTGACAACTTTGAGATTGTTTTAAGAGTTCATGGTTATGGCCCTGGACTATTCCAGTAATAACATACAATTGATTTGTACTTTTATTTACCTCGTTTCACTTTTCCAGGGATATCTCTGAAGTGTGGACACCTAGTCGTTTGGCCGGGAATGGAGCGACACAGAGATGTTACCTCTCGCATAAATCAGTTGCCACACTGCCTAACGACTCTGCAGCTACTGCTAAAATGATGCTCTATCGCGCAGCCTGTTACCACTTAATGTTGCTATAAGAAATCATAAAATTTATTTTTCGTTTCGTTAGTACAAGAACAATAATTGGATACCTAACAGAAAAGTAATGAAGAGTAGATGAATTTTTCACCCTACACCAATGTGAATGAAACGAAACGGCAAAGCCACATATATTTTCACTTATGTGTAGCTTTGAAGCTACTTTGACTTTGAAGCTTGGCTCCACATGAGATCTGATAACTTTTTGAGAGGTCTCGTCTTGGCCACATTTTACATGAAAATGTTTTTGGTGGGATTAGAATGTTCACTTTGCATATTATTCCGCGCCTACCAACGCATTCTACCTTCTCTGGGAATATCGTCCGGAGTACATAAATTTTCCGTGACGCCGGGAATTAAAAGCTTAAATTGGGAGATTCGTTATGTTGGGGAATAGGCCTCTTTGCATCCGATTATACAATTATCGTAGACACAAACTAAACTGAGAAAGAGCAAAACCAGAAAAAAGTTATCATACAAGTTAGTACCTACCTAAAGTCAGGAGCACATTTCTTAGGGTTCCGTACCCAAAGAGTATAACGGGACCCTATTTCTAAGGGTCCACTGTCCGTCTGTCTATCTGTCTGTCCGTCTGTCACCAGGCTGTATCTTATGAAAGTAGTAAGAGAGTTAAAATTTAAACAGATGATATGTTTCTGAAGCCGCTATAACAACAAATACTAAAAAACAGAATACAATTATTAATATTTAAGTGGGCTCCTATACAAAAAACGTGATATTTTGCTGTTTTATAGGTAATATTACGGAACCCTTCGAGCGCGAGTGCGACTCGCACTTGGCTGGTATTTTGTAAGTTGTTTTTCTATGTTTGGTTCTATTGAGTCAATGTTATTTTGAATCAATAAATATTTGGTTTCCTTCACTCTAACCTTACGTGACTTTGAAAATGTGTTTAAATACATTCAAATGCTTGGAAATTTACAGCAGATATTAAACGAAATTGCGTTCCACTGCGAGAAGTATCTACGAAGTATGAATATTTATTAATTTATTTCAACAGAAAACAGGTCTTAACATAATCAAAGACCTATAAATATTCATTCCAATTATTGCATATTATTAAGAAAGTACTTATAGTAGGTAGGTACTCTACAATAATAATTAAATAAATCTTGGACAATATCACATTAGGTACATGACTCTGATCCTAAGGCAAGTAGATACAGCACATGTGTTATAGAAAACAGAAACATCAACGGTACTACATCACCCAGGCCCAAGACATAATAGAGTCCATTTTCTACATTTACCCGACCGGAAATCGAACCCGGCACCTCAGAGATGGCTTCAACAGGTGCTCGTCTCTCAGCCAAAGAGGTCTTCTAGCAAATTTTTAAAATACTTATATCAATACCTACCTAACCTATCCTATCTACCATTAAAGTTTCGAATTTTTAAACAAAAGTTAATGATATAAGTATTTTTACCTGTTTACGGTTTACGCGTTCAACTAATAGACGCCATAAGGTGCATATAAAATTCACGGGCCCCATCGCACGGTGCCGCACGGTCGGCCCAAATCGGCACATTTGCGGGCACCGCTTCGGAAAATGAGAATTTAAGTGCCATATGCCGAATAAATATAGCGAAAGTGCTCCCGAGATATGGGGAAAGTTACGGTCGCCATTGTTGTTGAATTTTTAGTATGTTTTGTCGGTTTTTGGGAAAGGACTACGTTTGGCGACGTAATTGAAAAATGGTTTGGAAGCGTGTTGGGTTTAATGGCTATCCACTCTTAGTAAGCTAAATTAGTTTTTGTTTTTAATAAAAATTTTATAAATAAAAAGGAGAAAGAGAAAATGTGGCAATGAAGCTGATATAAAAGTAAAGGTAGGTAGTTTTTAATTTTAGGTAAGTTTAGTTTTGTTGTAGCTACAAAATGATTTATATTTAAAAACTAGCTGACCCGGCAAACGTTGTTTTGCCATATAAATATTTTTTAACTAAGGGGTATGAAAAATAGATGTTAGCCGATTCTCAGACCTACTCAATATGCTCACAAAATTTCATGAGAATTGTTCAAGCCGTTTCGGAGGATTACGGGAACGAACATTGTGACACGAGAATTTTATATATAAGATTATAAATTCATTTTAAAAATAAAGTGACATACATTTATTGTTTGTTGAATAGACTGGGTTAACTTTAAGCAAATTAGACCATTTTTTTTAGTTATAGTTAGATATTTAAACGACGGCCGATGGGGCAGATAGGTTATAGAATGGAAGCCACGTACTGGCAAGTGCAGCGTGGGTCGTCCACAAGGAGGGCAGACGACTGCAGGACGACGCTGGATGCAGGCCGCGCGCAACATGCCGATCTGGAAAGTCACTGGGGGAGGCCTATGTTCAGCAGTGGAAGTCCTGTGGCTGAAATGATGATGATAATGATTTAAACGAAATTACACTCCATGCATCCACGGACCAATATGACATTGTGGGATAAAATGTTCCAGGTGCGTTCAATGTGCTTACGAGATGTAGTAGTTACAGTATTGGGGATTTGTCTACAGACCTTGATGATGAATACGAAAAGCATGTTTTCGATTATGATAAATGTTGTAAGGGGCGAACATGAGAAGAAAGTGATAAAATGGGTGGTAAATTAAGCATTATTATTTTATTTTATAGCTCTTTTCAAAGCGAAGTATTGACCCAAAACATCATTAAATAAAAAAAGGTTAAAGACATTTATTGGTACGCGTAGTATCTATGGATACTACTGCGTATGCAGTGATCTTAAAATAGCCTTTTTTCACTTTATTTAAGCAAACATTTTATTATGTTCACTAATAGGGGTTCCAGACAGCCACTTGATACTATAGATATTATATACCAGTTTCCAAAGAAATGGTACCGAAAATGTTACATATTCAACAGTTTATCATGCATAAATTTCCATGCCATTTTGTCAAAATATTCTTTAGATAATACCTTAAATATCTATGCATACGCACTTACGTAAAAATAATACAAAAAGCTTTACAAACAAACATATGTAGGTAGGTACCTATATTCCTTTACGAACTGTTGCTCGCGACTTCGCTCGCGTGCTCTTTAGTTTATTCCATATATCCCACTGGAAGATTTAATCGTGATAAAAAGTTTCCTATCTATATGTTAATCCAGATCATATTCTATATTTAAGCGAAATTTCATCCAAATCAGTCCAGAAGTATTTTCGTAAAAGAATAACAAACACCCATCCATACTTATAAACTTTCGCATTTATAATATTAGTAGGATTTCACTCTGTCTATCAAAAAATGTAAAAGCTGTGACGAAGAAAAGTCGTATTTTTAATATGAGATTATTTCGTGCGTCTTTGCAATGTTTTGCGAATGCCCCTTGAATATTAAATTTCATATCACCTGTAGGAAAGTCTTTTGACCCGCTTCCGTGACAAAATATGTCGTAATATTTTAGTTTAGTTACTGAGAAAATTGCCGTTTTTCTGCAAAATGTTTGTGGGTAACGTTGCCCGCTAAGTCGATTTATTTTTGCGGTTTTAAGTCAGTTTGTTATATGTTTTTTTATTTGTATCGTAAAAATAGTGCGAAAATTCGACGGGGCTTTAAATTGACTTTTGAGGTTTGTAAAATGTTAAGAGTCTCACATTTATTTATTAGATTCACTTCCGGTTTATGGTTTCGGTTAATTCAGAACGATAGATTCTAAAATGGCTAAATTCTGGATTTTCTGGGAGAGGCTTCTGGCAAAACTATGTTGTCTACCATCTTCATCAAAAAATAGCACAAAAATGTCTGTTTTCCCTGTCTAATGGTTCTAAGATTTTTGGCGTTCCACGTGTAATTTTCACTTACCTGTAGGATACCCTGACCAGTCACCAGAAACAAGCTTTATCACTAAAAGAAAACATATGCCATCTTAAATAATAAGACATGTTAGTAAGTTTCTTATTACTTCTACAATATTTCTTGGATATCCCAAATATGTATTTAACTTCGCCAATATTTTACGTTAACGATCTTTGAAGAGTAAAATACTAATAAATACGAACAGCAAAGTTAACAAGGAAAGGCACTCACATCGCCGCATTCAGAATGCTCTTGGGAACCAAGTGTAAGTATTGGAGTTCTTGTATTATCCTCAAACTCGCAATAACAATAATAATCTTGAGACTGCTGCGGGTTTAATAACAATAATCGCATCACACTCTCTTTAGCCAGACGTCGAGATCTACGAAACAGGGTAAACATTTTTGACTTTTGAATTCGATTAGAATAATGTAAATGTATATTTTATCACCTACCTTGATGTTGTAACGGTACGGAGGGGCGTTAACTCCCTAATACAGATATCTCAATATCTTAAAGGAATGTTATCAAACAACTTTTGGTATCTTGGTTTGATGATGCAATTTTTTTTTTTTTTTATTAGGATGCGTTCGCTTCAGCCTGTGTACCATCACCAAAAAATAGAAAAAATAGTTAGTAGTGTAAACTGTAACTCAAATAGGCCGTTATCTGTCAACTACTAGGTTCTGTTTTCCTAGGCAAACTGTAAGTAAACTGTTTGCTTTCAGTTTGGCTCCCTATAGTTTTAAAATGAAGTGTCCAGTCCAGATAACGCGTAATGCACGCAGCTTGCGGCGTTTTACTTGTTAACTTATTAACGGTAACTAACTCTTTACTATAGCAAACTATATGCCAGTCAGCTAGTGTATACTATCCACTGGTGTTCGTCTAATGTGGACACAGCGTAATTGTTGTTCGGTTGGCAGTAAGTGACTTGTAACATGTGTTTTATACAGGGTGTCCAAGAGAATAGGACACTCCTTAAAACCATGTGATCAGCAGGTCATTTATAACAACTTTTTCTCGAAAGAATCGAAATCGATATTTTTTTTCAGCTTCTCCATACACCTACCCGCATACCTAGATGATAATGTATGAAGAAAATAAAATCACGATTTCGATGTTGCTCCCATAGGAAAAGTTGTTGTATATGACCAGCTGATCACGTGGTTTTAAGGAGTGTCCCATTCTTTTGTACATCCTGTATATTTGGTTAGCGCATACGAGCCATGCATTCGGACATTGACAATAGCAGTGTCGAGTATTAGTTTTATTTCGAGGTAGGCAGTAGATACTTATAATGTGTTTTATTTGTGAAGATCATTGGTTTTCATCAGTAATCCACAGTTGTATGTACATAGGTACCTACTGCCTACCTCATTTCAATTATCATGTAGGCACTGCCTAATTGCCTATATGCAACGCACGCCTCTGCAACCAATTCCGTTTGATTTATTCGGTCAACGACAAAAATATGTGACTAATAAAAAACTCTTGGACCCTAACCTGATCTTAACGATGCGTTTCCACTTAAGGTATCATTAAAGCACGATCCGTTACACTAATGAAGGCACTTTTAAACAGTCTCTTGCAAAGTGAAGTTTGCTTAAAGTTTTATGCATTCAGGGTTTTCAGGTTTAACGTTGCATTTAAAGTTCTTCATAATAATAACAGACTCCGTACGTAGACTGTAAATATAATATTCCTGTATTTTACTGTTATTTCTGTAGAGCTTGGTAATGTTCGTACACATATTTCACTCCAAAAAACTTGGTTTGAAACTAAAATCGTCAACATGAATTTTGTCTCGTGTTCGTCAGTGTACCCTATTCAATAGCAAACAAATCATTTTTACCCGACTACGGCGAAGCCAGAGGGAAGGTATGTATGTATGTATGTTCCACCGTAGCGCCTAAACTACTGAACTGATTTTTAATGAACAAAGTGTCAGTATATTCGTAATAATGACCCGGGTAAAATAGGCTATATTAATTTTATCAAAATTTTATAAGACTGAATTTAAACCTCAGATTCTAACCTCTAAAAAAACTTAACTGAGATAATCACCACGTGTTTAGTATAAAAAAAGGTCTTGGCAAGCACATTGCAAATATGTATATATATTATATTGTTTAATTCAAAATATATCTTTTTAATGCGGTCGTACAGTTCGCGCAATCTAGTCGTAGTCGGGTTTTTGAACTTTATAATTAAAATTATTGAT
The DNA here is from genome assembly GCA_950371115.1 of Anania fuscalis. Taxonomy (NCBI): domain Eukaryota; kingdom Metazoa; phylum Arthropoda; class Insecta; order Lepidoptera; family Crambidae; genus Anania; species Anania fuscalis. The sequence continues at coordinate 3,214,383 of OX493328.1, read as the reverse complement.
TAGGTATATTTTCATCATTACATATTTACCGTTATAAGTTATTCATGGTATGTAACCTGTTGGTGTACCAAATAAATAAATAAATAGTTATTATTAGATTAAATGACATAAAAATTTAAGTCTGTGGGAAATCAGTATTAAAACTTATAGTCTAGCAACAACAACCTTCATTGCGTAGAAGTTGAAGACGATGAGATGAAGACAGACGCTGCCCACGTTGCTATGGCAACCGACACACCCTGTGACCTTGCCGACGTTGCCAAGGAAAATCTTATGGGGTATTAGCAGCAGTCTAGTGGGGAAACATTTATTTTGCACACTCCTGGCTGAGATTTGAGTCAAACACAAAGGAATTATGGTATACGAATTACCTACGAGGGAGCAAAATATTATGTTTACAGTAACACGGCGCCATTTTGAATCCAATTTCTTGCACAAGGAATCTTTTATATTTTTATGGACGAGCATAGGATTTGATGATATTGATTGTATCTGTTTTAGTATGGGCTAATAGTCATTACATACTAAATATTAGTGAATAAGCACAAATAGTTTCGGCGAAAGATGACCATGGTACTAATTAGTCTGTTGTTACGCGCTCAATTATCTTATTTATTTTCATCAATGTCACCTCCATTTCCAATTTCACCTTTATCCTTTTCGTGTCAAAAGAGGTCTTGAAAAACGGACATCTAAAAAATGAATTACCCATACTTTTCTGTTTAAAAAACGGAAACCTGTGATAAAATTATATTGCTAAGTTAACAGGTAGCAATTATTAGTAAACATGAACGAAAATAACTACGATCCATATTTCAATACGAGCATTTGAAATTAGTTGTAACTTGCTTTCGACAGTCACTAATTGGATTTTGGCTAATCGTTACGTTTAATTTTAACTTAAGACACATGCGGTATTGCTGGATAGCCTTATTATTTGTTAGTTTGTCGATGAAATAATTATACGATTTTAAGTTTATGTCATTTTTATTTCTAGATCAAGAGTCTTTTGTTTTGGTTTTATATGAATAATATAAATATAAATAAATATTGGACAACATCACATTATTCTGATCACATTGCTCTGATCCTAAGGTAAGTAGCTAAAACACTTGTGTTATAGAAATCAGAAACAACGACGGTACCACAACACCCACCCGAGCCAATATAGAAAAGTTCGTTTTCTACATTGAACCGACCGGGGATCAAACCCGGAACCTCAGAGATGGCGGCGAAATTTAACGTCCGGCGTGGTCGCCTCTCGGCTACGGAGGCCGCCAAAATAAAATAATGCAATAAAATAATACGTTTTTGGCTTGGGTAGGTGTGTGATAGGTTGGAGGCACCGCTAGAAAAAAAATGACATGTACTTTGTTGTTGTCATTTACTTAAGTATCATAACAATAATTATGCTGTCCGTTGTTTTTTTTTGTTAATATAGGTAACAAACAGCAACAAAATCAGAATAACAACCTTTTCCAACTACACTTTTGAAGTAATAAATACTTGTTTCAAGTGCACCTTTAACGTAGGTAACCTTTAAACAAAACATGCGTAAAATTAACATTAAATAATTTAATTTAATAGCTTAGTACAAATGAACTCAGTTCACGCTATCGATCGGCGTCGCCCACGTTTATCCCTCCGTGAAGGAAGACCTCTGTCTCGTATCGTACGATCTTGAGAAGGGCCCGGCACTCGACAGGCCTCACTTTACCGTGTCAAACTGCCTAGCGTGTCAAACCTCAGGAAACGCTAGTGGTTTTGTTGTGGAAAAGATGCCCACCGTGGCCACTAGCTCAAAGTTATTTGACTGCATCTTAATGGAGATTTTTCTGGTCACATTATTTTAAAGCATACCTTTTTAAGTCACTAATTTAAACAGCTCACTTCAACCTCAAAGTAACGCCTGGGATGGAGAAAGCTATGTTGGCATACATTTGCGTTCGTCGAGTTTATATTGTATTCTTGTAACTTACTTATTAAAGCCATTTATATGGAGAACCCTATAAATGGGATTAATAGTTAAGTTACACATGAATGTGATCATTTGTCTTCAAATATGTTTAAACATCAATTTCATTTTGCGATCTTAAAAAGGGCCTGACAGGCTCCTCTCGTGTCATGCAGTGATATGAGTGGGTGATATTACTTTTTTGAGATAAAAATACCAGAATTAAGCTTTAAATAGGTTCAAATGTAACAGGAATGTATGTTTAAATAATACCTTATACAGAAATTACGAATTTTGACTATTCGGCTACTGACTTACATTTATTAAATCAACGTATTCGGCATAATATGAAAACTAGAAGTGAATTGGTCCTAAAAGTTTAAAATCCTATATCAGCTTATTCAATTTCTAGTTTTATTAATAGCTAGTTTTATTAATAGTTATTAAATTTAATACAAAAAATATATTCAAAATAGTTAAAACATGGTAAAATTATATTTTATTACAAGAAATAAATACCTGATCGTTTTATGTAACATTTGTTAACAAATTTTGTACTAAAAATAACTGAAACGTTGTAAATGAAAACCGCGGGTATTTCGGTATTGGACCTCACGCACGGACGCGCTGCGACTACGCTCCATCTGACGTGATGAAGTAATTTGCATTATGTGTGCACACTCGGCCGCAAAAAGATTTGCACCACATAATGCCCCTTAATTGGCGATAGCTGGGACAAAAGAGTTAATTTTTTTTCCCAACTTAATTAGTGTTTCATTTTGATCTCATGATGGCAAGCGATGATAAAGATAGAATGTGGATCACACCTATTCTCATTCTCATACTACCCTTTAGGTTTAGGCCGACTCCCCGGGCAGTCCAGTTTTATTACGGCGCCATTTTCAACCTTGCGTGCTAAAACATAAAGTTGTAAATGTATTCTAATATTATTGGTCTGTGATTTCGGGTCAATAGAGAATCGAATAAACATGCATTTTAATAAATAAATAAATGATTTAACATTACTTAACTATATGGCGTCGCCATCTTTGAGGTTCCAATCGAACCGATCCTCGGTCGGGTCAATGTAGAAAACAAACTAAGTATATATTGTCTCGGGTCTTGGTGTTGTGGTACCGGCGCTATTTCTGTAACACAAGTGCCTTAGCTACTTACCTTAGGATCAGAGCAATTTTATTTATTACGAGACCAACGACGCTCGTCACGTATGCATATTATTTTTGCATCTGCTTTTACAAATTTCAGTCATTTGTTTTACCGAATTTAGGTAAATAAACAGTGATGTTACAACCCGGCTTCAGAATCAAATAAATTCTGCGCCATCTAGCAGGTTTTAAGATCATTCCTATTCATGAGTCAGTCGCGTTTAATCAAGAAAACATTTTAATTAAACGTAGACGTGGCGCTACGCGAATCCAAACATCGCAGCTGGTAACGCGTAGGCAGATGCTACACAGCCATTACACTGACAATACTGTGACTACCATCTTCTTAGCTGAGCGTGATTAAAATGAAAGATACATATGTTATACTTATTTGGGAGTTACTTTATTAGAGTTCCGTACCCAAAGGGCAAAACGGGACCCTATTACTAAGGCCCCGCTGTCCGTCTGTCTGTCTGTCTGTCTATCTGTCCGTCTGTCACCAGGCTGTATCTCATGAACCGTGATAGTTAGAGAGTTGAAATTTTCACATATTATGATGTATTTCTGTTGCCGCTATAACAACAAATACCAAAAAACAGAATAGAATACATATTTAATGGGGCTCCCTTACAACAAACTTGATTTTTCTGCCGTTTTTATAGATAATGGTACGGAACCTTCGTGCGCGAGTCCGACTCGCACTTGGCCGGTTTTTTATATAATTTTTATTTCAACTGACGGTTTACCATACTTTCAATTTTGGAAACCCGATTGGCGTTCAAATTCATCTTGAACGCAAAATGGTTGGAATCCCTATTTTGGACAACTTTGAGAACCATTTTTTTTTGCTTGCGTTTGGGAGCCCTTGGAAACGCCCTCGATAAAAAATAATTGTGAAGTATCTCGTTACACGAGGATTGCAATCCTATTCTTCAAGACAGTGGCAATAAATTTGTGTATTGTCTAAATGTTTTTGGAGATAAAATAAACATTAATTGACTTTTTTAATTGAAATAAATTTAAAAAAGGCTTTAAACCACATACAATAATAAATATATAAAACACTTTAAACCACTTATATAGGTCAGGGTCAGGTACACGCGGCGGGCATACAGCGATCTGCGCGTTCAGTATAATAATGCCTTCAGGGTACTGTTGGGATTGTCATGGAGATGCAGCGCCTCGGGCATGTTTGCGGAAGCGAGAATTGATGGCTTTGCTGCTATCATGAGAAAGCGGTACGCCTCTGCTATGGCGCGTCTTCGTGGCACCTCCAACAGTATACTGAGGGTCTTTTTGGATCGTTGGGAATCACCACTCATACAAAAGTGGGTGGTCTTTCATACCCATTTTTAATTTATATTTACATACTATTTTATTTTTTTGTTTACTAACCATAGTTATAAAACTGATTGAATACTAACATTATATGGGTTATGCCTGAAATAAATAACATGAATTGAATTGAATTGAATAGATATTATTTTAAGCCTTACCTAGACTAAACTGTCCAGAAAACAAAGGTTAATGCAAAACGCAGGATTCTTACTATCATGCCTAGTTCTGACCTATCTAATATAATCAGAATATTCGTTTGCTTGCATTGAACAATGAAAAAAATTTATCGCATCAGCTAATAATGGAGCAATCAGGTTCCACAATCAAAAGGCGTTTATTGCGAAGGTTGATTAACTAAATGGTTTAATCTGGTTTATTGTTCTATCTAAATGATGCCAGTAAGGACTGACTGATTTGTGGATAGCAATGATATTTGACTTCGAGATTTATAGTCATGGCGCTTAATTGAGAATTAATAGAGAGCCAAAGTGAAAATTGATTTTAATCTAATATGAATGGATAAACAACGACTATTTTGCTGCCAAAAGAGATTCAAATACATATTGTCCATTATTTTATTAATGTAATTGAATGAACGTTAGCGAGGTGCTTGAAGCTCAGTGGAGGCAGCGCTTAGGTAGTGCTTTGCAAAGATAAGCAACCCACGTCGCGGTTGTGAACGGATGGGTGACCATTCCGAATATATTTGACATCTATTACAAGCATTTCAGTGCTTCAGAAGGCACGTTAAAAGTTGGTCCCGGCGACTATCGTTTTATGTAGATTTATGTAGTACATTTTATAATCACCGCTACCGTTTAAAAGCGGGCGATTTGATTACAAATTACAATAATTACGGATCAGGGGGTGTAGCGCGAAGTGACGAATCCGATATATCGGCCGATTGTTTGGGCATTTCCTAATATGAAATGCAATCGGTCGGTCGGTTTGATCGGGCATTTCAGTCGATTCGACCGATCATCATTTGACATTAGTGGCATCGTAAACCCTACTCTGAAGTGTATCGGTCCGACCGAACAATTGAGTTTGACAAGAGTTTTATCGGAGATCAAATGTCAAATTTTACGACATCTAAATAGCTATCGTCTGACCATCGTAAATGGACATATTTTTTACCATGCTTAGAAATCTTGTATTTTATACATTCCTAATCATTGTTTACAACAAGTTTCACACATCCAAGTTAAAACTTCATAGCCACCGCATAGCACAAGTACAATTTTACGACACAAATTATTGTAGACGTTATAAAATCTATCAAATATAATAGTTTGGTATGCCGGCTTGACAAAACAATTCATTTCTTCTTATTTTGCTTTAATAATGAAACTATTAGAAATGCACTATTAGCATTAAGCCACGAATCCCTAAAAATGCAATAGGTAGGCAACACAACCATATTTTGTCCAATCTTAGAGACCATTATATTTGGTCGGATTCGCGCTGACAGTGTGACAGACAGCTGATCAGACCAGAATAACAAACACAAACTTTTTTTATGGTTTCAAACTGTAACACGTCGTTATAATATTATTTTTATTTTTCTTAATTTAAAAAGCATAATTTAATAAATATGACTCATTTTCTACAAAAGACTTATTATTATGCCACATAACGCCATCTATCGAATTATTTTCAAACCACTTTGCGATCGAGTATCTCAGGACAATTTTTAAAATCAATAAGCAAGCAATGACATTTCAAGTGTTCAGCATTTATTTTTCTAAATGTCATAAACAATTGGAATGGTGCATTTTTCTTAGTTTCAATATCTAAAATTGATTGAAATAAACATTTTTCTGTTAATAGAAATCATGTTTACGCATTAGTTTACTAATATTTTGAATCGGCAAGAGACTTTTACAAAACCGGTAAATTTTAATACGTAGTCATAACACTAGCACTCAGTATCATTCATTCCGATACTCTTCTACAATTGTCTGTGGCTACGATGGAACTTCGCGATTTCGATGCTGTTTCGCGCTAAGGTTTCAATCGAAACTTCGGTCGAGGATCGGTCGGATGCGAACATTCGGATGGTACATTTCGCGCTAGACCCCCTGGATCGTCCGACACGCGCTGCGTAGGGCGTTGCGCCTGCGCACGTCACGTCTTTTGCGTCTATTTTATTTTTTATTGCGTTTATTGCGACGAATAGGTCACTTCACAAGAACTGCTTGCATAATACAGGCTTATAAAGAACAGCTTTTATAGTTATTCACTTACGGTAAACATGTTAACCACTCCTAGATTTGATATAAATTTGAATTATTTTTCCTTCTAGCCCGAGTCACCACGAAAGATAAGACTGACCAATACAGGTGTGTGCAATGCATATAGGCTATTAGGCAGTGCTTACCTAATAATTGAAATGAGGTAGGCAGAAGGTACTTACAAATGTGGATTAGTGATGAAAACCACTGATTTTCATCAATAAAACACACTATAAGTACCTACTGCCTACCTCGAAATAAAACCAATGCCCGCCACTGTTTATTACTTTGGAAATGACTATAATAATAGGCTAAATCTGGTCAGCACTGTTACAAACAGTTTCATTTCGCGTGTCGGTTAGTTAATTTATTTTAATCCGCTAGGACCGTGGCGAAAATATTTACTTGTAGGCCGCAAACTTTGTCGCGACAAACTTTTTATTTCCCAACCCTAATTAACCTGTTTTCAACTTGTTGCCTAACTCAACTTTGGGATAGAGATGTTCGTTCAAAACTCCGATTTTAATCGATATTTTCTAAATTATCGTATCGTTTATTTAGATAAACGGAAAAAAATACTCTGTATTATTATGTGATACCCGCCAGTAGAAATAACTGTACTTAAATTTTGTGCAAATAATTTATAAAAATAAATAAGTAGTACATACAATCTTAGGTAGTTTTTATGGTAAAATATTTTAGGACATAAATATATTGCGTAAGTACTAAGTAAATAAGTTTGTTTACTATCACACTAAATCCTCAATACTCAATAATTTATTGCTAAAATTATATAAACTATTAAAAAACCGGGCAAGTTCAAGTCGGACTCGCGCACGAAGGGTTCCGCACCATTATCTATAAAAACGAGCAAAAAAAACACGTTTGTTGTATGGTAGCCCTCTTAAATATTTATTTTATTCTGGTTTTTAGTATTTGTTATTATAGCGGCAACAGAAATACATCATCTGTAAAAATTTCAACTGTCTAGCTACCACGGTTCATGAAATACAGCCTGGTGACAGACGGACAGACAGACAGACAGACAGCGTAGCCTCAGTATTAGGGTTTTACCCTTTGGGTACGGAACACTAAAAAGGGATCATGTATGAGAGATACCTGCAATGCCTACCAAACTATGATCACAAAACAGTGTTTATTTATTCCAAATTGCAAGTTAAAATAAACCACATACTTAAGTTTGCCAGAAAAGAAAGAAAATATCGATATTTTTTTGGAGATTGGGGCCTCTCCAATTTAGTACCTAACAAAATTGTTAAATTAAAAGTAAAAAATAACGACGCTTTCAAATACTTTTTTGTGTTGCCGCGTGCATTAAGTGAGATTTTCTAAACGGTAAAGTGGTATTAAGACGCTGTTTGATAAATCTTTTAATTTTTTATTTAAATTCCAAAAGAAGTTAGCTGGATGACTTAGTTAGATAATAAACCAACAATAAAATTGAATACTCTAAATATGTATTTACGTTCTATTTCAGAGCCTATAAAAATTGTAGAAATTTTTTAAGCGAGGATTTATTGTAGATCCTTTATCGATCAAACAATTCCTAATCCGAGTGACGAAATAAAATGTAAAACTCTATCATTTTAGACTTACTGTTTGGAAAGGTCGTTAATTTTTTGTGTATGGCCTGAAATACACTATACAGGCTACTATCAAATTAAATTTGTGCCCATTTGATTTTCACCAATTTGACGCTGCAGGCTACTGATGACTAAATTAGTAATGGCCGCAATATATACAGTAATATGTATATGTACGTCAAAATGAGCCCGGTACACGATTTTAGCGTTCCAAATGGGTGCACAAAATAAGCTGCTATTTGAATCGGACACCCTGCTCGAAATACCAAAGAATATACATACTATACATACCACCACCACGTCCACCACCTCATAGATGAGGTCAGGGCCCTAACCATGAACTGTTAAAACAATCACAAATCTGTCAAACATTATCGTTTCTGTCAAATTTTGTATGAAATGACGTACCAAAATTGACAGATTTGACAACTTTGAGATTGTTTTAAGAGTTCATGGTTATGGCCCTGGTCTGTTCCCTGCAGTGGGACGTATATAGGTCAGTCCAGTAGTATTATGTGGTTTGTGTCAAGAAATGCAGTGGACAGCATACTCGCGAACTGCAAGCGGCTTTAGCACCCTGAGAAATTAGATACATTAATATCATCTATGACTTAGCTACAAATGGTTTTGATTATCACACAATTTTTGACGTGACAACGTCTTATAAATTGGTTTGCCGGGTGACACTTCAAGAAACTGCGTTACGCTCCGCTCACGTTATGCGCTCACAATGAGAGCGAGTGAGAGGCACGCGTCCCTTCCACTCGGGCATGGTTAGCCCGCCTAAGAGCGAGAGAGACAGACATAAAAAGTGAAAGGCACGCGTCCCTTCCACTCGAGCACAGTTAGCCCGCCTAAGAGCGAGAGAGACAGAGCGAGAGTTTCTACTATACGAATGAATATTCACATTAAAATTATTTTACCACTCAAAGTCGTTGTCACGTAAAACTTTCGCCCGTATACCGACTTTACAGGCAACCAATTTTTTCCTTCATCATCATCATTTCAGCAGTCTACTGCTGGACGTAAACCGCCAAGAGCGCCAATGTGGCCAGCCAGCTGCTACTTAAGCTTGCCACATTTTTGGACTAAGCCCGTTTCTTTAGTCCTCTGCCTGATGATCTCGTCCTTTCCATAGCTTGCTGAGTGATATGAAATCGGTGGGCCAGCTTACTATCATGTCACGTTTTGGCTCCGTAGGTCATCACCGGTAGGATGCACTGATCAAATACCTAGTTCTTCAGGCATTGTGGTAGTGGCGACGAGAATATTTTCCTTGCAGGATTCGAACCCACAACGACCTGCTATGCATTCCGGGGCGTGGTCTACAACACCAGACAGTCAACATCAACAATAAAGAACAATGTGACAATATCTATGGACTCCGTCCCTACTGTAGCACTATAGAGTGGGATTGGTTAAATGAACGAGCGAATGAAGATTTGAAAATGAGTATCCATTCTCATGAATGACTAAAAATGTCTGGAAAAATATTATTAGAAACCATTTTTTTTACAATGTATCTATAATAAAACAATGTATCTCAATTTCTCCTAAAAAACTGTAGGTTATTTACCTATAATACATATTATCTGTACGTTGTCTGTTCTTCATTGCTTATTCTGATCAGTAAAGAATCGCACTCGGCGAGGTTGCATGTACGTACAGGTAATGTTACAAAAACTGCGGGCTCGGAGCTGGAAGGTAAATCGTAGCATCTGCACTGTCATTACCGTTTCTACTTTTTCTGGGCGGGAAAGTAGGGTGAGTATACTTACGGCCTATTTCACAATGTACGGATAAGTCCTGCATTAGTTCTGAATAAACTATATTTTACTTATCTGAAGGATAAATACGACTTTAACACATTTTTGACACAATTTTCAATTACTTTTATCCTCTACATATTTTTATCTTTTACATATCTTTATCCGTACATTTGAAACAGGCCGTTACTGTTATTATTATTTTTATATTTTTACAAATTAACTTGGATTGTATGTGTACATGTGTATTTTGTAAGTTGCGAGTCTGACTGAGATGTCATTATAAAACAGTCTGTATTTTGTTAATAGTTTCATAAACCAGTTCGCAGATTCCAGCTGTTTAGACAATGTAACAACATAAAAGCGATAACGGAGTTGAAAAATAACAAATTGAATGGGATTGACGTATAACATCGTGAAATCACGTGATAAATTGTCATCATTATCTTAGACTCGACGACGAATTTAGACATTATAACGCTACGGAGCGATTGTTACCTGTCTAAGTCCCCTGGCTATATTTTTTTAAGCTTTTTTTGGCCTTGCACGGCTTGTGCTCTGCTATATTATTTTTAAGGGCTAGTTTATTTTCGGTACTTATTACCTAGCACAATCTTTGAGCAACAAAGTTATAATAAAATAGCATAAGTACTACAAATTCAGAAGTGATGGTCACCCAGCTAAATGACGCAGGGCACATTTGGTACATTATCTAGAACATTACCCGGGCGATCACTCTCTCTGACCATGTGTTTTGCTGTCATATTTCTTGGATATAAAAGCAAAATATTGTTACTGGACAATATCTAGACATACGCGTTGATAAATTGCATTTCGTTGCATTGTGCACAATATACAACTTTTTTGGTGTATGACTGTGTACCAAAGACATTGAGAAATAAAATATCTTTGCTATGTACTGGCCAAATTCTGAGCTCAGTTTTACTTCATCAATCAAATTAATTTTTAAAAAAAATTAAAAGATAAAACAACATTTTATTCGTTATTCAAACATAGCATAGATACATGAAATGTATATGATGATTAAAATAAATAGTAGGTTATATTAATTAACTATTTAGCTCCACAAATAAAAACAGTATGCTGTTTAAATAAAGTGACATCCTGCGATGTCCGCTGTGTTGTCATAATACATACCCTGATTTAAGTTAAAATGATTCATTAATACAGAGCCAGTATTGGACGCAATCTGATTGAGCCATAATCCAATATAGCACGTATCATGGAACCTCACAAACCAATTATCATGTCGATTACATGACGCTATTATTGCTTTTTTACATAAAACAAATAACCATATGATGCAAACGGCCCACTTGCCGAGGCGTTCTTCAGGGTGTTTTGGTAATATTTTTTTAATAATACTTAATAATAATATTCAATATTGGACAACATCACATACATTGCTCTGATCCTAAGGTAAGTAGCAAAAGCACTTGTGTTATAGAAATCAGAAACAACGACGGTACCACAACACCCAGACCCGAGACAATACAAAAAAGTTAGTTTTCTACATTGACCCGACCGGGGATCGAACCCGGAACCTCAGAGATGGCAACGCCATATAAAGTCCAACGTGCTCGCCTCTCGGCTACGGAGGTCGTCAAAGGTAATGGGTGTATCAAGCCGACTCCTATGTTTACATATGCATATAAATAGTATAGTGAAGTTCAAAATCTTCTATGTTGGTTCTAGGATCTAAAAGTAATAATAAAGAAGTATTGGAACACATCACATACTTAATATATTGCTCTGATTCTATAGAAGTATGTAAGTAAAGCACTTGTGGAATACATATTTTTAAATTGTAAAAGACAACTCGTCCATGTCGGGATTTGAACCCTAATCTCCTGCTTGGCGCGCAGGCGCTTTACCAATTAAGCTACAGGGACATATCTCGACCGGAATGAGATATGTCCCTGTAGCTTAATTGGTAATTGGTATTGGTAAAAATATGTCCTATTCCACATATTGGCAAAGTGATTTGCTAAAAAGAAATACATAAAAAGTTAAGTTATTAAAGCACCTGTGTTTTAGAAATCATAATAATAGCCGTAGTGTAGCGTGTGTTACCCTTTACGTATCAAATATCAAATAGCAGTTGTCAATATTTCTACGTTTAAAATTCTGAAATAAAAACATACATCAAAGCCGTCAACGCTGTTTGATTTACCGGTTACGAAGTCACGCGAAATGAATTTGTAAATGCGTAAACACGAGAAAATGTCGAGTGACAAGACTATAAAAAAGGAAACCTAGTGCACGCCACTCACACTAAATCCGGCAACGTTACCTTTGTTCCTGTGTTTTGGATAACGGGTTTTATTGGGTTGGAATAGAGCAATTTTTGGCGAAAACGAAATAATGGTCCGGCTGTGCATGTCAGCAAAGCTCATGAATAGAAATTGCAATGCCAAAACCGCGGAAAATGAACTTTCGAGCTGATGTGCAAATTATTGTTTTACGCGGTACGCCACCGAGTAATAAAAATCTAGAAACTACGGCGCCCTAGAGTGTTAAAGCTTTGCCACACTTGAACGCTATGGTGATGTAGCCTGCTTCTCAATAATAGATAAGAGGTGCTTCTCATCTTATCTCAGTGGTAGCGCTGGTTTAGAAGTGATAACCAAAATTATGCGACCCACATCTCGTTTGAGAGATGATGGTTCAGACCATACTTAATGAAACTGATGACAAGCAACTCCTTGCTTCAGAAGCCGAGTCATACGTGGTAATTATGTGCCTTGCTTGACACCTTTAATTGGCAGTTGGCAAGTTCGTGATAATAGAATAGATTAGAATAAAATAGAAAAAACTTTATTGACACAGTACAACATATAAAATATTACAAAGAAGATTATAAAACAAAATTAGTCTGTGCCAAATAGGCTTCCGCTCAGCAATTGTCATGATATGCTTGCATTCATGTCATGACGCTGGTCTTCCGCGGGGACACCCATTGTTGGCATTGGGCATCCTATCGAGGAGACACTCTTGAAAATTCAATGAGTATTAGGTTATCCTAAGTGAATGGATGCGACTTTGATTGTATCTCAAAAGGGTGAGCAAGGCGGGGACGCTTTAAACAATACAACTATTGCCAACAACATTTGCATAAACAGACAATGCCATAGAAAAAGATAAAAAAACTTATATTTACAAATATATGAATGAAAATTATACACATATCTAAACTTAATTATAAGTACTACTTTTTTTACTAATTTTTTTTTAAATCTAAATTTAACATAATTAATTCTTTGAACCATATCATCATAATCCAAGATTTTCAAATCACTATCACCTTGATTTTGACTTTTTTTGAGTTCCCAAATATCGCTAGTGTGACAAGACCCTAACTGTCAACTAAATCTAATACGGTGACATGCAATTTTACTGGCCCACTTTATTATTTACCCTCCATTTTCATGTAAAGCGGTCTTTTATTGTTTACCCGGATACATGATAGCTATGATAGATGATAAAAACCAACTGAATTTTCTTTTATAGCTTCTTCTTATCCGTATTATCGTTTATTAAACTTTACTGCCCCGGGAATTGGCAGGATGATATATCAAATGATATTACACAGATAATAAATAAAGATTTCCCTTATTAAATAGTGAGCTATGAATGATATTCAAGCCGCAAGTCTCGAAGTTATTGTAGTTTTAAATATGGAACTGATGTTCCTAATGTAGAAACGCCCTTAAACAAAAAATATTGATTCTAAAAAAAAATAGAATTACATATTTTATTGGAACATATAAGGCAAAGGAAACTAGAGGTGAGCAACGTGCACGCCAGTAGGGGTTGTTAATAATATGCTAAGGAACACAAATTGAGGGTATTTTGATTTTTTGCATTTTTTTTTAAAGCGCTGGCAACATAGTTGCCACTGCCTGCATATGAAACGCAAAATTTTCTGAAAATTACTTATTTAATTATAGAAAAAACAAACTATCAATCAAAATTGAACAAGAAATCACGTGTAAGATCAATTTAGATATTTCTATCATTTATTTATTATTTATTCATATAAAAATCAGACTTTCAAACCAGAATTGAATCATAAAGTTTGTCTAATTTACCCATGCTGAGGCAGTGGCACTTATATTGCCACCTGAAAAAAACTTATGAAATCTGTCATTGCAACTATATTTTTTTTCAAATCTGTCGATTTTAATGTTGCCATTTCTCAAAAACAAAACTCCTCAAACATTTCCGGTTCTGCGAAATTTTGAAAAAATTGTGGTGGCAACGAAGTTTCCACTACCTTACAAAGGGTTAAGAGGTTCTTTAATTTTGTTTTTTAGCACAATACCTATGCAATAAATTTGTTTAAATTTTATTTTTGAAACTCATCATTATTTAAACTTCATACCACACGGCATAAATAAAAAAGAACTGACAGAGTTTGTGGTTTGCTGTCTGAGTAGCGGAACCCTGAAAAGGATGTTCTCAATTCGTCAAGTTTTGCCTTATACATAACTAAACCCAATTTCAAAGATGCAGCAAATTTTCTTTTCTAGCGCCGTAAAAACTTTGACCCTTACCTAAAGTGGTCTATAAAAGAGCCAGCAAGACTGAGCCTGTAAAATTTGTAATCACTCGTCTTGTTTGTCAGCCCTTTGAGGCCCGTAATTTTAAAGACCCGGCACTTTATTAGCGAGGTTGAAGCGAAATAAGCTGACAGTCCCTTTACAACGATTGAGAAATCTAGTTGAAAATCTAAAGACTTAATCAAGGAGAACTAGCTATGTACCTACCCACATAAAATTTTGAATTATATTTTGTAATAATTCACTTTTCATAGTTTTCTGAAATTCAGAAAAAAAAAAACTATTTTTTCTCCGCCGCGATGATAGTTCAAACGTTGCTGTCATGTAAAATAATGGAATTTATACTTTTATTTTATTTAGAAGTACCGAATTAACATCTTTGTGTTACCAGACAGTGAATTTGTTGACGACCTCCGTAGCCGAGAGGCGAGTACGCCGTAATATAAATTAATGGCGTCGCCATCTCTGAAGTTCCGGGTTCGATCGGGTCAAAGTAGAAAACGAACCTTTCTATATTGTCTTGGGATGGGTGTTTGTGGTACGTTGTTTCTGATTTCAATAACACAAGCGCGCTACATGCCTTAGGATCAGAGCAATGTATTGATGTTGTCCAACAATTTTGTTTGAGCTGTCTCCTACAGAATTCGGACCCGAGCCATTTAGAACAGGGCGCTAACCATGAACTGTTAAAACAATCACAAATCTGTCAAACATTATCATTTTTGTCAAATTTTGTATGAAATGACGTACCAAAATTGACAGATTTGACAACTTCGAGATTGTTTTAAGAGTTCATGGTTATGGCCCAGTTTGTTTTCTGCGTTGACCAGGGCGGTAACCACGAACTCTTAAAACAATCTCAAATCTGTCAAACATTATAATTTCTGTCAAATTTTGTATGAAATGACGTACCAAAATTGACAGATTTGACAACTTTGAGATTGTTTTAAGAGTTCATGGTTAGGGCCCTGAACTAGGAATAAAAGCCTTTGCGTTCAAGGAGAATCAACGATACTTTACGTCATTAGAGCGATAGGTTAGGTTTAGGAAATGTTTTTAGCTGAATGTTTTATAGCATCACCAGCCGACCGAAGAGCCTAAAACCGGCTGGCTCTTTGCAAAGTGATACACAACGTTTTTAGTGACAAATTTTATTTAATTGACTATTAGAGCCGGGTGAAATTGAGTATTGTCAGAATATATAGATGGGTATTGTTGTTTGTTTAACACAATTTTGCTGGATTTATAAATTTTTGGTAAACTACTTCTAAGCCTATAGGTATACTTCTAATCTAACCGACGCGACGTGTCAGTGAGCTTAATACTTACACAGTTTAATATTGACTCACAGTTGGTTAGGTTTGGTTACTACGAAAACTGTCAGAATAGGTACAATAATTTGACACCTTAAAAAGAACATAAAGAAAGAAAAACATAATATTTGGTAACTTTTAAAACACAAATAATTACCCGCTGGTAGAACTAAAAGGTGTATAGTAAAATCATTTTAACGAGTCCAATGAATTTATTGTGCTTTATAGTTTAAAAAAACCATAATTTATGACAGCTTGAAAACGAGAAATGCGTATTCATTCATAATATTGAAAGGACACAATGCTGAATGGCTGAAAGTGACGTCATAACTCATAATAACCTTCCGCAGTACGTCTGCGGCCGCTTCATCACATCCTCTGAATCATTGATGAGCGGCTAGTAAGATAAATAATGTTGGCCCGGAACACTTGTTGCAGAATGTATATTTTATGACTGACGAGCAAAAAGTTTATTTATAAAATTAAGTTTATTGTTGAAAAATATAAAATACCTACAGTTTAATTTTAAGGTTTAAAGGGTATATACTCATTAAGGGACTTTTAACAGGAGATTGTGTCACTATGTTAGTTTTACGTTGTGATTTTTTTTACAACGATTTAAAAACACAAACAGCCAATTTACATAACAATATCTAGTAAATACATGTGCAAGAAATTATAAATTAAATATTGGACAACATCACATAGATTGCTCTGATCCTAAGGTAAGTGGAAGCACTTGTGTTATAGAAACCTATCATCATCATCATCATCATTTCAGCCACAGGACGTCCACTGCTGAACATAGGCCTCCCCCAGTTACTTCCGTTTGGCCGGTTGGAAGTGGTCTGCATCCAGCGGCTTCCTGCAACCTTTACCAGGTCGTCTGTCCATGCACCTTGTGGGTGGACGTCCCACTCTGCACTTTCCAGTCCGTGGCCTCCATTCCAGAACCTTTATGCCCCATTGGCCGTCAGTTCCACGTGCTATGTGCCCCGCCCACTGCTACTTCAGCTTGCTAATCTTTCGGGCTATGTTATAGAAATCTATGCAAATACGTTATTTTAACATCTTTGTTACTCTTGTAAACGCAAAACTTAAACCTGACTTTATACTTTATTTACCCGGTTGTGCGACAAGAAAAACCGCATAACCTATGTTTTTTTGTGCAAATTTGGATGTACAGATTTTTTATTCTCGAAGCACCCTTGCGGCTGGATGGATGCGTCTGAACCGTTTATTAGCTAAGTTTCGATTTTTAAAGCAAAATGGTGGCCTTTTTATTGTAATACCTAACTTTAACGAAAAAAAAAGTTATGTTTTATTAGGTCAAAAAAAACATGGCATGTTTTATTAGGTCATTTAAAACCAAGATATAGTTTTCAATAGGTGATTTTTAAAGATAAAAATGTATTTAAAAACTGATACAGAGGCATTTAAACCATATAATTACTTATATCATTTGCAAAAACTTTATGGTACCTTAAAATGTTCTGGGTAATTAATGTAAACTATTCCTAATGTTATTAAAAGCATTTCTCCTTTAGCTTATTGGATGCCGAGAAGTCGCATGAGAGCCCGTAGCAATAAAATTCATGTTGTGTCGGGAAGGATGAGGGGTTAAATCAGAAGCAACGCTTTCAGACCGAAATAAAGACAAAACAAATGCTGCCATTTTCACCGTATGAAAATAAAGGACAACAATATGTCATCGACATTTTGCACAATACCATTTCTTTTCGTGTTCTGAAAGTGACATGAACATAATGCTTTTGTCCCTGATGTTCAATGAGTATTTAATATCACATTCAAGGTGTTTTAGGCTTTGAGATACCTGTCGAATGATTGGAAAATTTGCTATAGTTAACAGGTCAGTGGTTCGATATAAAATATGAGCGCGAATTTTGAATTATATTTTATAAATAAATTATATCGTTAGTTGAAAGTTGGACCTGGGTGGTATCCGTAGGTTTGGGTGCGTTCTTTTTTGACCACGTATCTTTATAAAATGTAAAATGGAAATGTAAGGATATATGTAAAACATCATTGTAGTATATAGGGTCTTGAGTTAATCAAAAGATAAACTGAAATCAAGGATAAATCTGTTGTACCATATTAAGGTCTTAGTGTTAATCGACTAAAGTATGTTCTTCATTTAACCTATCTTGCATTATGTATATAAACAAAGGCAGGTAAAAATAATAATTTTGTGTTTTGAAAATGTCCGTCAACTGTTTTGTTTTTTCCCAAATGGTGCCTGCCTCTTAGTCAAAATAAAAGTTGAGTCATGGACTTGACGGGCCGGCATTTAGTCCCTCGCTCGGCTAATTAAACCGACGAAATGACGAAAACAAAACACGTCCGCAGTGATAAATCACGTGACATGACGCCAAGTGACGTGTTTGATAGCAACAAGTCGACGTGACGTCTTATTTTATTCACGCAGTGTATATTTCTGTGTAGTGCGAGTGTGACTACAGACACAATAATTTTACTCAAGTTTTTTAATGAAACAGAATAGGGACAGTTTGTAAGTATCCTGAAATTTGTAGTAAAATGGATTTGTGTTCATCACTCTTAAAAATAGTTTAGCGCCGTAAACAGGACTAGCTTTTTAGAAACACAGGAAGATAAAGACGTTTGTCATATGAATATTGAACCGGTATAATAAAAAAAAAATTAAGTCAATGTAAAGTAGGGTCTTAAGTTCTTAGACTCACGATTTGGCTATTTAGTCACAAGAACTAACCCCTTAGAATCTGACTAAATCACGATGCTGTCTGCAAAAATATCACGTAAAAAGACCAAAAGATGACAAAATTAAATCTCCATTTAGTGATGTTCAGTTCTATAGTAGTCGCTGTATCCTTAAAAGATGCGAAGAAAGATATTTGCCAGATGGCGTGCGTGATTGGCAGTTGTCACGTGGTATGCGTGATGTTTTATCGACACAGAATGTTTAAAAAGTCACTGCACCTACCGATACGGTAGGTGTTGTGGTACCGTCGTTGTTTCTGATTTCTTTAACATAAGTGCTTTAGCTACTTACCTTAGGATCAGAGCAATGTATGTGATATTGTCCAATATTTATTTATTTATACAGATGGTTTCAAAACTTCGCTGGGTTGTAAAATTTTTACGAAATAAAATTTTGACATAGAATTAAATAGAATAATGATGAATGAAGAGATAGTAGGTACTTGATATACTCGTAAAGTACCTACTATAATATTACGTAGCATCGGGTAAAAAAATATAGCGGTGGTCAATTTCCTTCCAAGGAGCAGGACCGTAACTTTAAATATTACTATCCTAAAAATTGAAGCTGGATTTATTACTGTTTGTCAAATGATTTATGAATTGATCGGTATGACGAGACAGCGATTTATAACACGGAAGTATTTGATCCATTTCAGTCTAAACTGCAAAGGTTTTTAGGTAATTTTATTAAAGTGTCCGTTAGTGTAAACTTAAATAAATTCCATTGGGCGTGTTGAAAAAGGCTCTTTTCAGCGTAGGGCACTCTGCGACCCAGTTCTCTAAAACCAATTCCAAATAATGGAGATAAAAGCAGTAGGCCTGCTACCAGTCCACCTAGCATGACAAACAAAACATAATATGATATAGCAATTTATCGACACCCAACTTTCAAAATATGAACATAGCCGCCATCTTGAACTTTTATCGAAACAGCGAGCATGTCCGTGCCGGTGACGTCACGGTTATACTCGCTGTTTGAAAAAAGGATCATTTGACACTTGTGTGTCTATAAATCGCTACTTCATATCACATCGTGTTTTGTTGTACCCTGGTTATAGGTTAACAGGGTCTATGTCTACCATTAGATAGGGTACTCTGCCTGGTAGTTGTTGGCATTGACCAAAATTAGACAGAACTTAACGAGCTCGCTCAGATTTTTGAAAAGCAGATAAGGCTTCTACACATTTAACCACGATAGACCTAAGTCCTTCTATTTAATCTTGAACAATGAACAGCAGATATTCGTTTCGCGGTTTGGAGAGTTCATGAGGCCACAGAATGTGACCCGTATTCCATTACACCTTTAACTTAAACATATAAAACCTTTAGAATTGTTCGTACACTTCTTCTTTATGTTGACCTGATTAGCTTAGAGGCGTGGTAATTCGATTTTTTATTTTTTTTATTTTAAAACATTATTGCACAAACTTAAAAAGAAATGTACAATAGGTGGACTTAATGCTAAAAGCATTCTCTGCCAGTCAACCTATAGGTCATGCAGAAAGCTTTTGAAGTGGTGCGGTAAACATCTAAGATGAAGAAAAATAAACAAAAAGCAATAAATAGGTAAGTAATGCAACAAATAAAATAAATATTAACATTGAAATACATATTGCATACATATATACAAATTTATAAATATATTTATATAATATATATAGACATACAGGGTGTAAAAAAAGGCTAAACGAAGCCTTAAACCACGAATTCTATACATTAAACCAAGTAGAATGCAAAAAAAATAATTGCTGGGAAATGACTTTTATTATTGGGTATCAAAAAAAATAACTTATATCTAACCCGCAATGTATAGCGCGCACGCCACAGACTATGCCTGTGTGTGTAAGCGTATCATGTTTCTTTGTAAAAAGTTTACTATTAACTAACAGAAGTCAATTTTGTAAAAATCTTTGAAAAAAACTGTAACTTTGACTGTCAATAACTCGGTAACCCGTCATTTCCCAGGCATGGTGTAAAAGAAAAAAATGATCGTAATAATACGTAGAATATGTAGTATTCGGCTTCGTTAAGCCTTTTTTTAGACCCGATATAAGATACATAATTTTTTTATGATTTATAGTGTCCCTAAACAACTTCAATTGTCTGTGCCGCGTTAGAGGTTTACATCATGAACGAAGTTAGTCCGTGGTTTGGTAAGAAGTAGGTACTGTAATTGCATTTAACATTATAGTTCCTTACTTTCTCCTTATAGTCATCGACCTGACTTCACAGTTCGCTCCTGGCAAGCGACACTTATCGCAAAGAATCCCAGAGGAACCTAATCGTGAATGGTGGGTGTGCACGTTGCACGTTTTACGCGCTTAGTCAACAAAAAACCTACTGTATTCTCCTATAATTTACCATTTCTATCGCAGAATGTAGCTAAAGTGGAATCGATGTTGAGCCCCGTTTATTTACTGTTCGTTTAATTCAATTAACCGCGATCAATTTTCATTTGCCAATTGAATTTGTAGCTTGCGATTGGTTTTAGTACATGCGCAAATATTGCCAAGTTATCGGTAAACTCATTGATGCACATCATAATTTGATTCAGTAAACATAAAGTTAGTCATTTGTTTATGATCAAATATCCATTTAATACAAGCAATTAGAATAAACCGTATCATTAGAAATGAGATAGCGTTTTGTTTTTACTATGTCTTCAACAATATTTGCATAAGTTGATGCAAAATTTGGCATCATAACCCCCAAGAATTACGACCCGTGCCCGCCATTTTCGCTACATTTGACAAAGGCAAAAGACAAATTCTGCAATAAAAAAGCAATTTGAGGGCAAACAACAGTCATCTTGATGATAAACAAAACAGGTTACTTCTGTAGAACCTTCGTCTACGTGATAAAAAGTGTCTAAGCTACGTTCCGTTTAGATCTCCTTTATAGAGGGTCCAGGTCCATCAGCTAAAAAACGATAATTACTTCGCTATGAGATGTTATTTAGGATGATCGAATACTAAGTAACGGTTACCGATTTGGGCAGCGGAGATAAAAGGCCTATTTTTATATATCTTAAAAACCCATGCCTAATAATGCCTATTTAACCTAAATCTTAACCAATAATTAAAAGGTTTTCGCTTTTCTAAAGCTTGCTGTGATAGGTAGCATAGCATGGATACCATTAAATACTATCTCTTTTATTTCTACCGCCAATTAGCTTGGTTCTAGGCTGCAAATTCCATTCAGCGAAGCGGAAAACACTTCTATCAACCTGTTGTTTTTGTTGTCTTTTACAAACAAGTGTGTTTATGCTCTGAAAACAGTATTACTTCAACTTTCTTCCCTATTTTCTGTAAAGATTTTAATGTAAAATTATCACTGCTAAGCCCCAGGTAAAATTCAAGTCAAACGCCAACGTATTCGCAAATAAATAATGCTGTGTTTTTTATCGTGGACGGTTGGTTTTAGTGAGAACGGCGAGTAAACGGTTGGCATAACTGACGTTAATGGCAATTCTGGTGACTCGCCGAGCGTAAAAATGTCCTCACTCATAATTTAGTGGGCTGCCTTATTTTATGCGTTTCGCGTTATGAACCGCAGGATTATGAGTGTTCGCTTCTTTGGGCAAAGATTTGTTTTACTTATTTGTAGATATTATTTCTTTATTAATCACAGCCGAGCGATTTTGTAAACAAATCCGGGCTGACTTCAAAACATAACTCACTTTACAAAGATAAGTAGTGTGACTCCACACTTCTTAAAAAAACAGAGGCTATGTCCGTTCGTTACCCGATTAGTTTTACAGAGAGTTTAGCATGTTTCTTACAGAATCGGCAGGTAGGGGTCTGACTATGCTCTTAAAACAATCTTACATCAACCTTCTTTTGTATTGAAAAATAACACTGATTTAGTAGTTTTATGCAGGACGTGACGTTATTACAGAATTGGAGCAATAAATTAAAATGATTCAGTTTTAGAGTCTCCGCAGTTACTTTTTTTGTGATCCTAATGATACAAAGTCCTGAAACATGGAGGAATAGTAATTTAAATTTACAATCCTTAGTAAATGGTATTAACCATCGTAATATTGTCTCTTCTAAGTCGGATTTGTTGACTCTATCTCCACTCATTATTTAATATCAATGACAGTAAAAATAACACCGTGTTGTTTAATACAATAATACAAACGAAAATCAATAATACTTAAAATTAAACTAACTTATCCTAAACTTAAATACCTACTCAAAAATAGAACCGTGTTGATGTATTGTTTGGTGCAAATATTATTAAAAATCACAAGTGAGCAATTGGAATTAGTTGTTACGTAGAATAATTATATCTGATAACTTATAAATCAACAAAATCCCTGTATATAAATTGGAAATATCTCTTACTCAAGCATAAACAACTCTCATCGGGGAAGTCTTACAAACTAGGGACTTCTAGGGGCTGTAATTTACAAGTAGATTAAATATGACGGGCGGCAAAGACAATGTTTTACGTGACAGCATCTGCAACTCGCTCGATCTTTGCTAAGTATTATATCATATTTAACTATAATAGTTGATTCGAAATAGATGAAGAATTTCTGTAATAAAGAAATAAAATAAAACATATACATTGCTTTGATCTACGGCAAGTGGGACGGTAAACACTTGTGTGAAAATCAGAAACACGACGGTACTGCAACACTCAGACCCGAGATAATTGAGAAAAATTGCGTTCTCGCGCTTCGGCTACGGGTGGTTTAGATTTTACTGTGATTTAAATTATATCAACGAATTAAACACGGGAGTTTAAGGTAATAAGAAAGGGCAATGACTCATTAGCTATTATGATTATTTAATAAATTATATATTTATTAACGTAATCTTAGCCATTGATCCATCAGCACAAGCTATGACGGATAATAGCTTGTCAAAGACGGTCATGTTACTAAAGCTCACAATTAAAATTAAAATAAATTATAAGTAAGATTGTTTTCCAATAGATAAAGAGTTGTCTAAATCTGTCAACTTAAAAGTCTTCCTTAGATTTAAATCAATTAATAAAGTTGTACTAAACAACTGAGTTCTACTGTTCCAGTCATAAACTAAGTCATCTAAGTACAGACTTCATTACTGGTTTACAAAGAGTGATTTATACACAAAGCTCGTTTATATTATGCAATTGACATGTCTCGCTCACTGCAGACCAGTCATATACCGGGAAAAACTGAACGCCTCACTTTACAGAGATTTTTGTAAGTATAATACTAATGGACAACTGTTTAATTGTGGGTAAATGTTAATTACCGATGTCTAGCAGTATTGTTATGATTCCAGACAAAATTTAAAAAAAGAATTGGACTCGCGCACGAAGGGTTCCGTACCATTATCTATAAAAACGACAAAAATACCACTTGTATGGGAGCCCCTTTAAATATTTATTATATTCTAATTTTAATATTTGTTGTTATAGCGGCAACAGAATACATCATCTGTGTAAATTTCAGTGTAAAGTCTCTAACTATCACAGTTCATGAGATACAGCCTGGTGACAGACGCACAGACAGACGGACAGCGGAGCCTTAATAATAGGGTCTCGTTTTACCCTTTGGGTACGGAACCCTTAAAACTGGTTCGCTATAATAATATATTATAATATTATCGAGGTAAGTATAAATTTTGGATCTAAAGGTGTTTTTTTTTACCTGATTCCGAAATTTTGCAAACGTGAAATTAGTATTTTAATTTTCAACACGTAATCTTATTCTCGGCGATAGTCTTTGTCTTTTTCCTATCAACCTGCTGCTAATTATTACTGTCAGCTGACTGTCCGCTGTTTCTTCCTGCCCCAGCTAACGAGTTTCGGGCAAAATTAGCATTTCACTCGTCAGTCCATTTGGCATGGCGACTGTGACACATTTTGTTTACCCTCATTTAAATAAGCGACAGTACGCTAGCTTGTTGTAAGTGCGTTTTTTAATTGAATAATTAATGGTTTTAACTCGGAGTAGAGTCAGCTATTTTTAAGCTATTTACCCTTTTCAGAAAATTGGATCCAGCTGATATAAGAAAGAAGGCTTTAATTCAATATAATGGTAATTATACTAATTAAAATAAATTTACAGCAGTTACATGTTGAACTGCCCAAAATAGTCATATTATCTTTCTTATTTAGCCTTTTTTTAATTTTTTTCTGTTTTGTACCGAAATAGATTATTTTGTTAATTTTCATGTAAGATAAAACAACACAATTTTGGAAGAGATTTGTCTTTTTCCTAATTAAAATTATCTATGGAAACTAGAAACAATGCCTTCTGATCTGAACTGCCTGCGCTTACGAGTGCAAATCACTCGTGTCATACTTGTTTAATGGAGTCGTCAACGATATTAAAATGGAAGTCGTAAAGAAACCGCGCGCAACAACGGTGTTAAAATTCGACAGCCAAAGCAGCGTCTGCCAGTGTCTCTAATTAGTGTCATCTTATAAAGATTAACGGATTAAGCAACGACCCTATCGGATATTTGTATTGTGAAACAACGTCTGGTGAAAAATTACAGAATTTAAATTACGCCGAGCCCGGCAAAGCACGCGGCGCGGCACTGCGAAGAGGTAATTTCTAGTTTTTTCTTCTGCCTAACATAACAGACTTGTTAACATAATTTGTTTTGGTCCTTCGAGCCGGATCTCATTTCTCTTCCAGTTTGTGTGGTTTTTTGTTTTTATTTAGCGTACGCAAAATGGCGCAAGCAAAAGTGAATATTAATCCCAAAAAATCATTAGATTCCGATAGTAGTTCATGTACTCAGGATTTTCGAACGAGATATGATTTTTGATGATTTGAAGAGAACATTACAGCTGGCTTCGACAGAAGAGAAGAAACACATGAGAAATTTCATCGTATCACGTGACGTCCTCGGTAGCTTAGTTAGTAAAGCACTCGCCCGGCATGCGATGGGGTGTGGGTTCGAGTCTCACCTGAGGTCGATGGTTTTTTCAAGTGTTATTTATCTTTACAGTGTGCAACTACAGACACATAAAAGTTTATTTCACGTACAAAAGAATTGTCAGCTCACCAAAGAAAATTTAGCAAATTTCAAACTAAACACTAAACTAAACTTATTTTAGGTCAATGTAGAAAATGAACTTTTCTACATTGTCTCGGGTCTGATTTCTATAACACAAGTGCTTTAGCTACTTACCTTAGGATCAGAGCATTATATGTGATGTGGTCCATTATTTATTTATTATAATTATTATTTATTTATTCAGTCCCGAAACAATACACTTTCTCGTTATTTTTTTTATAAACCAAATGCCACATGACAATGCTGCAGGCAAAAACCAGTATAGTAAAAACTACAACAATCTTCAAAACCTTTAATGCCATAGGGTTCACGAGTGACCCCTTAACAGATTTTATTTGTGCGAAGTTTCTACGAAGCAAGACTTAACTGTTGCTTATGGCCGGAAAAATAATTTGTTGAGCGTTATTTTATTTGTTAAATATCTATATAAGCTGTTTCTTTTGAGAGCCCTCTCTATTGTTGCCAAGAAACGTTGCTATAATCCTATTTACGAACGCCAGCAAAATCACAAAGCTGTTTATATTGACAAAACGGATCTAGGCAGAACAGACTCTTCAGCCTGAAAGAAAAATGAAGTGTAAATTGTAAACATTGTTTTATTTTCGTAATTTTTATTTAACCAAATTAATAGACTATTCTATTTGTTTAGTCAGTATGTTTACTGGGAAATATTAATTTTTTTTTTTTAAAGTTAAAAGAAATTTAAAAAAAACAATTAAAATGTTATAGCAAGAATGCACAGACTAACTACGGCCTGAGGGGTCACCATGAACTCTTAAAACAATCTCAAAGCTGTCAAATCTGTCAACTTTGGTACGTCATTACATACAAAATTTGACAGAGTTGATAATGTTTGACAGATTTGAGATTGTTTTAAGAGTTCGTGGTTACCGCCCAGATTAACAGTCCCGTAGGTAGAAAACCCAAACCTTAATCCGTCATCAGGGTAAGCAAATCGTCGCACGATATTTTCTTAAGTCTACCCTCTCAGGTGATAGCCTCAGCATTTGACAGACTTTATCCATTGACCGGAGCAGAATCCAATCAAACCACTTTAAAATTAAAACCCTGCAAACTGTTTCCTTACCACTTAATAGTTGGCTTTAAACACGGACGGCGGTTCACAATAATATTCTCGCAATTTCATTGAGATTAGATAGTTATTATACTAGCTGGAAACAATTCCGAAACTTTCGTACGAAACACGAATAGTTGTTTGAAATTCTTGTATTATTTTAACTATTGTTTCAGTATTATATTCTCATGTTTCGAAACAAAATAATGTTAACGACATGTTATGTGAAGGGGTTAAAATGTCGACATCACAGAGAACAATATCGTAGGTTTGAGAAGCGTTCTACCTATACAGGGTGTTATTTAAATGGTTTAACAAGCCGACACTAGCCTGTATTTACATATGGATAGGTATTAATACTATGATGCTGTCTCAGAATTTTGATATCATAATTTTTCAAATAAATATTTTCATACAAATTGGATTTTTAAAATTATGTTCTATATAAAAAAAAAATGAGAATATCAAAATTCTGACTTCACTATACTATTACATGGCTACATTGCAAAGTAGTGCCAAATTTACAGGGACCACTCAGAATCAGTAACTAAATCAAACTAACACATTTTTGTAAAAAAAAAAACTCCATTTTATTTTTACTGTATATCCGCTGTTATAAGATGGTACGCGTGGATAATCTTGTCTCATTTACCAAAAAAGACTAAGAACTGCAAAGTTCAATGCAATAATAGTCACAATGGCGCGCGAAAACAAACCTTAGCCTTTTCGATGTAAGGTACATTTTTAACAGCAGGAGCGCCCGCGCAAATATACCGTATGCATTGCACCTCTAAATCTTATTTTTGAAATTTGGCACGACTTGGCAATGTAACCCTGTATGCATATGGTAATAGTTTTGGCTTGATATACCCTTTACCAATCACCCTGTTAGGTACAAAGTGTACACGAACAACATCCAATTCTTGTGACCTGTCTATTTTCATGTTACACCGACCACCACTAATTCAGTAATAATTTTAGTGATAACACGATTTCAAATCGACGTGTGCGATAAGCGAAACATGTCGCCATGTCGTGTAGGTATAAAACTGCTGTAAAATTCTACCATTATTCGCCCGAAGTTTGCACAAGAACTACTTATACTTAATAGCCGTGATCCATCGCACGCGGTAGGACAACTTTCTAAGGCGTCATAAAGTGGCGTACTGCGCTGGAATTTTCTATTATACTTAAAGATTCGGCTTTTATAGTTTAACAGTTTGACATAATGTTAGACGAGTAGCACTATCATCTTAGTCATAACATTACAGATGGTTCTGTATGATTACAAAGTAACCACTTAGGTTAAAAAAGCGAAAATTTCACTAAGATTAAGTGTAGAGTAGTCGTATTTGTAAAAATTGGACATTTCAATTTTAACAAACTAGGTTTTAATAAAATGGGTGAATG
Source organism: Anania fuscalis (assembly GCA_950371115.1). Lineage (NCBI taxonomy): Eukaryota > Metazoa > Arthropoda > Insecta > Lepidoptera > Crambidae > Anania > Anania fuscalis. The sequence continues at coordinate 3,186,152 of OX493328.1, read as the reverse complement.
AATAAATAACCAGACAAGACACAAATTGTTGTGACATAACCTTCTGATTTGTCACGAGGTTACACACATTTTGTAGCGCCGCCTAACAAACCCATACCAAAACCAAATAATGATAATTTCGTTTTCTGAATTGCACCGTTACGGGAGTTGTATCCGAAAAAGTATGCGTTATAGGTCATGCAGCTAGTCACCACACCCATAATATGTCGATGGACTTGTAAACACGTTTTAATTTAATGCTTTACCAATCATGAATAGTCTAGGGAGCATTAATTTCGTGCACAAAAGTTTCTTTCAAGGCGCGCAATTGCGAAATACGCTCACCTACGAATAAATAAGTAAATAAAAACTAGAATACCAGAGTTCATGTAGAGAATAACATGTGATTAGTGGTTATAATTTGACAACAACAACATTTGACAACATCACATACATTGTTCTGATCCTAAGGTAAGTAGCTAAAGCACTTGTGTTATAGAAATCAGAAACAACGACGATACCACAAGCACAACACCCAGACCCGAGCCAATATAGAAAAGTTCGTTTTCTACATTGACCCGACTGGGGATCGAACCCGGAACCTAAGAGATGGCGGCGCCTTTTAAAGTCCGGCGTGCTCGCCTCTCGGCTACGGAGGTAGTCAAAATACTTATTATAACCACTAATCACATGTTATTCTCCCACTTGTACTACATTCTGACCAAACTATCTCCTAACCATTCCCAAAAAAAACAAAGTTAGCTATTCCGCAAGTCATAATATTCGGATCACAAAAGTTCTCAGTGCTGAGCAGCCGGCATTAAGCACCAATCGACTTGCCCTCTTACCTTTGAACTCGAGAAGTCTCTAGGAGCCCTTTTTCCTCCGTTTGACTCGAGATTTGTTTGTGAAGCCACTTAGAAATGAGGAGCTTATCTAAGGCGTGATCTAGTCCGAAAAAAATGCCTTTTCTTAAACGCTTGCACGCCGATTTAATTTTCTACAGATTGTTAAATAAAATTACCTGCCAAATTAATATAGTGATTCAGTAGCTAATGATTCTGATATAGAGAATATGTTTCTAACAACTCTTTGTCAGTTAACCTCAGTGGCGCCATGGTGAAAATGTCGGGTTTAACAATAAACTGTGTTAAGCTTCCATTAACCATTTTTATGCAAGCAAGGACTACGCTTGCATCATACTACTCTGTCAAGAAAGTACCGGGAAAAGATTAATAATACACAAAATGTTAGTTATTCATCCAAATTTCTTTTATCACCTACAAAGTATGCTCCTTCAGAAGCGATACACTCACGCCAATAAATAATCCAATCATCAAAACATTTTTAAACGCTTTTTCCGGAATCGAGTTCAGTTCTCGCCGCGAATTCTCCTTTATGTCTTCTACCGAATGAAGGTGCCACGAAGTGGTAATTTGAGTTTAAATCTCAACCGCTTTTGAACGCTTTGTACCACTCATCAACACGTGTTTTTGATAAAGTCGATTCACCGTAAGCCTTCTGTAACATTTTCAGAGACTCCGAACACGAAATCCCATTGGCGATGCAAAATTTAAGACAAACTCTTTGTTCGATGTTTTTATCCATTATGAAATTCGCAATACACACTAGATATGGTATAACTAAAAACAATACTGTATTTAATCTAATTATCAAATGTAACTCAAACTCCGCGCCAAAATTTTGAATTTGGAACCATAAACAAATCATCAATTCCCGAAACTTATTTGACAGAATGTACATCATATAATATAAAGTGTCAGACATATTTCTAAATAATTGTTATTGCCCAGAAATTGTATTGCATAAGACAGATTTACACATAGGATAATTTTAAGTTAATTTTGAGTTTTAATTTAACAATATTATAATAGGTATTATGAATTTAAATATTTCTTAGTAATGCAATTATTGTTAAGAAAATTATGATCACTGACTATTATAAAGAAAATTGTTATGAACAAAAATGAGATGAAACATTTTCTTAGTAATGACAGTATTCATAAAAAAAAATGTGTGCGTGTACTAGTGTACACACGTAAGAAGTGAAACTTCTTTATGGACCTTTGATTTTGTTGATCACTTTAGTACTCTTCGTCTGAACCAACCGTGGTAGGGGCAAGAAAAAGATGGCGCGTAACGGAAAAATGTGACGCGTAACCGAAAAATGTGACGGTAATTTTTTTTCCAACGCCGATAAAGAAGTTTCACTTCAAAAAATTATATGATAATTGACTGTTATGAAATCCGTTGGTAGTAATAAACTTTTACGAACAATAAAAGTACGAGAAAAAAATATGAAGAGTGATTATTATGAGCACATATCGGTAGTTAACTAAAAAATAGGAAAAGATTTTTATGTGAGCCAATATGGACCCGTGAAAGAGTAACAACCATCCAAACTCACAAACTTTCAAGTTAGCCAAGCGGCTGATTGGCTGTGGCCTGTGAGGGCTGGCGCATTTCTTGTCCAACGATTAGTTTGGCCATTCAGCGTGGAAATGCGGCAAGCCTACTTGGCACCATGTTGTGATGTCTGGACGGCGATTTGGACATTTTTTTTGCTATTACATATATTTTTCTTTTTAGTTTTAGTTTCTATTATTATTAAGTCAATATATATAATTTTCAAAGTCAATAAATAAAGGAATGAAATAAATATGATGTACTTTAAAGTAATAACATGTAAAATACTAGTTATTTTTTTATCAGTAATAGCAAAATAACTAGTATCTTACAGCGCCACGCCAACTCGTCATTCAACAATTAAATTTATAGCACAATATTTGTACAAACACCAGCAGAGTACTGTACCTCATTTTCTCGTGCTTGCGACTCCTCAGGCAGCTGAATACTTTATGACTTTCTCGCATTTTCCCGAAACGAACTCTACTCGTACTTGTCGGTACAGAACACTTTTTCTACAAAGAAACTAGAACATGTGAATAAATGAAAATGCTATTTTTTAGCGCTCAAATACATTTTTTATGCAAGTGTTGAGTAAGATAGGGTTTGCTTTATTTTAAACTACTGACTTCTAAAGGTACAAACGAATGCAATCTTCATCGTCACTGATTCCGCCATAGGATGTTTACTGGTAATCCTCCCAAAATGACTTCCAGATGGTTGCAAGCGGCCTGCGTCTAGCAGCTTCTTGCAACCTTTACTAGGTTGTCAGTCCACCATGTCCCTGGTCTCTGGTTTTAGTTGGTCTAGTTTTGAAAAAAAACAGGCCGAGTGCGAGTCAGACTCGCGCACGAAGGGTTCCGCACCGTTATCTATAAAAACGAGCATAAAAATTACGTTTTTTGTATTAGCCCCGTTAAATATTTACATTAATCTGGTTTGTTAGTATTTGTTGTTATAGCGGCAACTACTGTTGCCGTTGCTATAACATACACATACATCATCTGTGAAAATTTCAACTCTCTAACTATCACGGTTCATGAGATTCAGCCTGGTGACAGACGGACAGACAGACGGACAGACAGACAGACGGACAGCGGAGCCTTAGTAATAGAGTCCCGTTTTACCATTTGGGTACGGAACCCTAAAAAAGATTAAAACATTAATTTGTAAAAAGTTGTACAACTTATTTTTAAATTTGATAAGTATTTGGCAATAATAACGCGCCAACCATTCCGAAGTAGCGTTTATACAACATACATAAATTTATATTCCTGCTTAAGAGTGTATTGCACGAAATTGTGAAAATTAAGGTATTTTTATATCACTTTTTCTAGACGCTGAATTGATTAAATACAATAAAACCACCTTTGTAGGCTAGCCTGATCCTGGATCTAGGTCGCCGCCTTGTTGAAATTTTGAAAAAATACCTTTAAAATATAAAAAATACACATGAAAGGTAATAACTTCTAAAATCATTTTTTTTCGATTACTTTATCAATTTTACGCATTAAACAATGATTCTCACATGAAAATGTTTCTATTGCAATTCCGCAGACCGCCCCCTTCTTAAAATTTAGTATAAATATAAAAAATATGAATATTTTAAGATTTCTTAATTTAAAACACAAACGCCTGATATATTTTAAAAGGAAACATTGCTCTTATTAATTTACTAGGCGCACTTAATTGAATGCTGTGATGCGTATTTTCAATAGATTCCTTGGTGAGGTCATGCACATGAAGCACAGATATTATTTCAAGCCAGCCTGCCAGCTGATGATCATCCCCGAATTCTTTCCCGATGTTCCCAACTAAAGGCAGCCGTGTTACAAATCTATACTTTGCAGTAAATTTTAGTGTTTTTGCTGTCTTTCAACTCAAATGTCAAGTCTTATCCCGTGCAGAGTAGTGCAAACGCAGAGCATGCAAACCAATAGGTATCTAGCTAAAACATAAAAGAGTCTATGATAATTATGGATGTCATCAATAATGTATAAATAATAATAAAAATTGTAAATTCAATGTTTCGTTCACTTTTTCGTCAACTGTGAGATTTATTATAAGCAAACGGTGCATATTTTTATTTCGGGCTAATTTAAAATGTTATAATACCTACTTGGAAAATAGATTTTTCTCAAGTAGCTATTATAAAATTTTGGTGGTCCCGATCAGATGGGACCCGGACCCTGGACCATTGCATACCGGGTGAGTGCTTTTCCAACTAAGCTACTGAGACGTTAGCAGAGTTGACAATTTTTTAAAGTGCCAAAAGAATATTTTTTTTTAAAGATTTTCTGATCTTAATCAATAGTTTAATTTTATTTTTATTTAATTTTTGTTACAACCAACCCAAAGGCTCAGTCATTATCTAACATTCACTTATAATCACCATTCACAAGAGCCCAAAAACGCTGTATCGGCTGCCTAGGTGTTGATTACCTTACCATATATGTACTTTCAATATCATTGAAATAACACGGTACCAAATTTCTATCTTTTAAATAAATATAATCTTTAACCTGCCGCTAACACTCTTGCGCCTCACACAGACACTACAATATACATGACCTGCACCCCTCGCGTAAAATGTACAGACAGTAGTCGGTGATCCGCCGGGAAAACATTTTTTGTGGAAATTGGTGTTGTTCTTGTACAAATTACGACGAAGCACGACAATCTGATTTGTAACGGGTATGTAATCTTTGAGCCAGCAGTCATTTTGATGTCATCCTCATCAAAATGACTGCTGGCCCAAGGTGGAGGCGAGTAACCCAGGATAGACCTCAGTGGAAACTATTAGAGGAGGCCTATGTCAAGAGGCACACTGAGATTAGAGATATTTTATAAGCTATGTTACCAACAATGTGTATGTTATCTCTAATACCAGAATAAAGGGCTTTATTATTATTATTATGTGATCTTTAATCTGACCTCTTTATTATTATTTGTAGCCCAATATGTTTGCGAATAATAATCTTAAAATATGTAATGGCAGTACATTTATATTGTATATTTATAAATAAATTATCTTTATCTTTATACCTATAAACGTAGCTCCACTCGGACCGACATTGTGGCGTTTTTATATAAACACTTCAGCACCTCGATGTACCTATAGTTAATATTGCGCAGTTGGAGAAACTGTAGTACTGCCCAAGTCTCGATCGAAGCGAAGGGCTTGTCATAGTCCACAAACGCTAATCTGTTTCATGCCTCCGGCGTTATCTCCTCGAGCAAGACGGAGCTGAAGAGTTTCTAATGGACTTTCAGTATCTGTGTTGTATTGAATCACTGAGGTAATTCCACCATCACCCGGCGTCTTTTTTGTTCCTACGCTGTTTGTGCATGTCAGGTTGGTAATAAAAAGCTGATTTTGCATGGTTAACTGTTTTTTTTTCTACTTACCAGTTAAATTTTCTTTAACTTAGTACCATTTCTCATTAACCTGTACAAAAGCTCTTTAACCTGTGAGGCAAAATTTTTAAAAAGACTGTATTTTTATGTCTAAACTCCGTTCCCTTTAACTAATTATGAACACAAAGTATACATTAATTCGATTTGCATTTACAAAATTTCATATTTGACACATTTTTAAAAATCGTTAAAATAATACAAGCGGTGCCACTTTTTTGAGAACGATCCTTATCTATGACACAAAAACTAAACGAGAATCGGTTCATCCGTTTGAGAGCTACGATACCACAGGCAGATACACAGACAGACACGTTAAAGTTATAACACCCCTCTCTTTTGCATCGGGTTCTAAAAACGCTGGCTCCGACAGCTTCTCGCTGTCAGAGCCAGCGTTTTTGACACTTGAAAGATTACGTCTGCTCTGCAAACGTTTCGGTAGCTTAGTTGGAAAAGCACTCGCCCGGTATGCGATGATCGCGGGTTCGGGTCCCAACCCTTACACACACACTTACACACCCCAGTTCTCAATTTGGTTGCAATTTAAGTGATTCAAATATTACTGGAGAAAATAAAAATGGTTTTCATTACTACTTTTACATGGTGTGCAAAATTAAAATTGGAGAGTTGTAGAAATCCTCAAAGCAGCAAAGAACTGACCCACAATCACGAGTAACATTATGTCTATCTATAGGTATGGGAGTAGGTGCCCTCGAGTATGTCAACAATCCTCTTGATATACCCTACATATCGGAAAATATTTAATGCTAAATGTCATGCTAAAGTATGTGAACTCTGGGAGCTGGCCAAAGAGAAAGTCATAGAGGAAATAGCAAAAAAAGGGAGCAGAGAAGAATTTGAGTGGCTATAAAAAATGGTGACGTGAATGCATGTGGCGTACCGATGATAACAGTTGTAGCCTCTTACTCCATCATGCATTGTTGGAGTAAGAGGTCGTATAGAAAAACATAAATAACTTTATCAGGAGCTGCAATTATCATTGGCTACAGAAAAAGCTCTCTACATTTGCTGATAAAAATGAATAGTGTATGGTATGCGCGTGAGCTTAGAATTGCAATCTTGAAGTACCTGAGCATGTGTGCTATAAAAATTACTCTGGATGATCTAGCGGTACGGAGTCAACTGCCATAGTAGAATGCTTCAAAAGTACATTAAAAACTAATTACATACTCATAGCTGATGGTATTCCGCAAATTTTGTACCGCGGCACACTGGTGTGCTGTGGTCATTAGTAAGTATGCCACGGATAATAAGGTTATCCCTGTCAATGATTACTCAAAATTAATTTCGAACAATAAAAATAGTGTACTCTATTATTTAGATCGCCTATGTTCAATTAAACTGGCCTGTGTTTCACATTCCTTACCTAAATACTTTTTCTGAAATTTAAAGCTTAGGTTTGCTTTTCATTAAAAACAATGTAATTAATAATAAAGTTTGTAAATATTATTTAGAACAAAAGTTTAGGTAGGTATTTATAAACTAAATATTATGTATGATCTTAAATAGTATTTACTTCTTTACATTATTTTTTTCTTTAAGAAAAAATAGCAGGTAATGTTTACTCTGTCGTTCAGCCTACTCTGTATAGCTATTTTTCTATGTGTGAGTGTTCACGTACGGGCCCGATCGGCTCTCTCCGAAGTTTTTCGTTCGAATGGCACCCCCTTAAGTTGTGCTTATTAACAAGTGGACTAGTGCCTCTTATGAATAGCGTTGTTAGTAATACTACCAACAATTGTATTTATTTATGAAAGCATTTTAAAAATGACTACATAATTTCTAGGAATAGTTAATCTTTCCGCGAAAGTTCCATATCAGCGCCCATATTTTTTTTGACATATTTTCAATACAGGGTGACTGGTAAAACGGGGATTCGCTTTAACAGAAATCCTACTCACTAAGGTAAAGCTTTAACTATGGGGCTAAGATCACAACACGAAATAAGAGCAACTGAGGCCCCCTTAATTATCATTGAGATAAATAACTTTTTAGGGTTCCGTAGTCCTACCAAGGCACCATTGTAGTTTCATCATGTCCGTCTTTCTGTCTTTTTTCGTTTTCGTTTGTGATTTTTGTTGGAGTAGGATGCCCCCCCCCCCCCAAAGTTAAACTATTGGCTTGAAAAGTCTGAAAAAAATCATGATAATAGTGCTTTTCATGAACTTTTGAGGAAAATTATAACGGTTAAGATAGATCAGTTAGTTTAAGAGTAATGGTCGTTTAACTTAGTCGTTCGCAAATTCCTAAGAAGAAAACATTAAAAGTGACTTAAATTAAGTAATTGCTGAAATATATTGGTAACGACAGGAAAATACGGAAGCCTATACTGCGCTTGGCACGACACGCAAATGGCCGGTTTTAAATGTTTTTTTTTGTATAGACTCATAAACTTTTTTTCGATTTTTTACCGGTAACATAGTAAATGTTGATCATTTAAATTAGTAGAATATCCCGTAGAAGCAATTCCCTCGTCTTACCAGTCACTAGATAATAAACCTAATTCCTTTGCCATCCAATAACCTCATTAAGCAGTAAAGGTAAGCACACACCAAGTTATTTCCCCAGGCAAGCGCGCAAACAGCGTCAAACTTCGCGACAAGCCCGCACCTAACGTAAACACTGGAGTTTATCGGCTTCTATAACTTCATCGACTAAGTGCACACACACACACACACACACAAAATGCCGTATTTGTTGGCTGCTTAGTGCCTTTGACTACACAAAGGTGTAGGTGACATTGTCTGTGTATTCGAAAAAGGGTAGGATGACCTTCAGCCTAGGGAAACAACAATGTTTATCATTCTCTTAGGTCTCGTCCCCCCACCCTCCTCGCCCATAGAGCAATACGGAGAAAACGAACCATCTTAACTTGTAAGTGAATTTTCACATTAATGAAATGAAAAGTCCTGTCAAGTCATAGATAAGATAATAGCAAGTTTTGTCTCGACCAAAATAAATTTTATTTTTTACTGTGAGTGCGTGTTCCATGTGTTTGACGAATGAAAAAAAAACAGCTTCTCACTGTTCGTTTTTCAATTTTTCGTCTCGTCGGCAATCTGTTAAGGATTTAAACAGGCCGTCGACATACCATCCAATCGCAATTTTAGTAGTATTTATGAACTTACTTTGTCCTATCATTGAGATATAAAAATACCCTATCATAATAAAATGAGTATTGATTCCTTGAGCTTACAAGTTCCATGATTACTATTAAATTTAGACGTATTATAATAATTATGTTTAGTGTTGGTAACATTGTGAAGTTTCTTTAACTAATCTGTAGAAGTTTGTCATCGTCGCGCCAATTTTGGATAATTGTTTGAGTTGTTTGCGATTTATTTCAAGATTTTATTAAATTTCGTGCCAATCAATACAAAATGGGAAAGTCTTTACGAAAATGTGAAGTTTGTGGGATCAGACGCGTTAATAAAAGTGATTGTAATATATTTAGGCCAGATTTCCACTTGACCCTACCTGGTTAGTTAATTTGCGATATTTTAAAATATTTCTTATCCTTCGAGTTTATGTATTGTTTTGACCGTGTTAATAGCAATTTGCAACGACAAAGTCTACTCCTAGATTTGATATTTTCTCATAGATCCGCATTAATCGAGCCTTATCATTGAAACGATAGTGATGCAATTAAATTATCGATAAATGAAATTTATCTTGTAAGTACATACATATATACATTTACTTAATTTGACGATACAAAATATTTACTATTTATTTTAGATGCCGGTTATGGGTAAAATTAACTGGAAACGAAGATGTTGCCTATTTACCTATACAAAAGTTAAATGAATTTTTTTTTTTGTGTGGAAACCACTTTTTAAGAAGCGCCTTTAATAAAAAAGGCAATCGATTAAAAGGGACTGCCGTACCTTCCTTGCAATTGAACATGCCACCACTACCTGATCAAACCCTTTTGGAATTTTCCATTCCCATTTTTGTTTTACCTGATAAAACCAAAAAAGGTAATTTATTTGATTTTATGTTTGTTTTTTAGGGTTCCGTACCCAAAGGGTAAAACGGGACCCTATTACTATGGCTCCGCTGTCCGTCTGTCTGTCTGTCTTTCTGTCTGTCCATCTGTCACCAAGCTGTATCTCATGAACTGTGATAGAAAGTTTAAATTTTCACAGATGATGTCCCTAAATTAAGTAAGGGAAAACTCAAAGATAAAAATGCTGGATAATGGGTTGTTTTATACAAGCTAACTTTAACGGACTTATCTATTTTTCAGTTTTAAAGTCAACCAAATATAATTATACATCTACAACAATAGTTGTACTATGTAAATATTAAACTGCAATTTCTGATAACTGCGGTCCATACGAAAGCAAAATATGTGTATAGTGTGTGGAAAATCTCCACTTATATTAAGAGGTAAAAGTTTGTAACTTTCCAAGTAAGGGATATACTCTACTCAAGGACAATAATGCTGGATAAATGGTTGTTTTGTACAAGCTAACTTTAACGGACTCATCTATTTTTCAGTTTCATGGTCAACCAAATATAATTATACACATACAGCAATACTTGTACCTACCATGTAAATACTAAACTGCAATTTGTGTTAGCTGCGGTCTATACGAAAACAAAATGTGTATAGTGTTTGGGAAATCTCCACTAATAATAATAGGTAAGAGTTTGTAACTTTCCAAGTAAAGGATATATTGTACTCAAGGATAAAAATGCAGGATGATGTTTTGTACAAGCTTACTTAAGAGGACTATCTATTTTTCAGTTTTAAGGTCAACCAAATATGGGATTGGAAAGAAATCAAGCTCCCCACTCTCTGCCTCCCCCAAACCAGCCGCGCTTTTGCCCCGACAGCGATTTTTTACAACGAGTGAACTTCACGGCTTACGTGGCATGCGCCGAAGATACAGCATTCATTGGAGTAATAATAACTCATAATAATGTAAAAAAAAAATAGCTTTGGTATGTTTTGTATTATATAATGTAATAAATACGTTTAATTTAATTGTTGTTTTTAGTTTAGTACATACAACTGACATATCTTAATGGTAAAAAGTACCCACCCGACCTACCGATTGATTGCGGATTTATCGATATCGATAGATAAGAACGATGCAGCTTCGTCAAGCCCTATTTGTCAATTAGTGTGACAGTTGTGTTTTTAAATGTTGGTACAATTTCAAATTACCAGTGCGGTACAATTTTCTTCCATAAATCGGTTCAGTGGCTACTACTAGAATGCCGACTCTGATTACGTAGTATTTAAATCCTCATTGGATTTAAATATACATTCCAAACTATCAAAAAGTTTTGTGTTTTCTGAAAAAAATAATAAAATGATTGCTTTTAATGAGTTACAGACATATAGCTATAGACATATAAATGTTGTCCAATATATTATATATATATATTTTTTTTAGGTCCATGACCCCTGAGGCTACGGAAACCAGACGCAATGTGAATTATATTATTACGCGTCAAACATTAAGATGTCTCTCAAGTCCTCTTGGCGTTTGACGAGTACTAAAATAATGTATATAATGTCAAACTCAAACTTTCTTTATTGTAAAGCACAGGTACAAAAAGGTGTCAAAATTTAAATAGAACAGAATCATCTGTGTCCCGCCGTATTGGCATATAGGTACAGCAATACATTTCATATTAAGTTTCATAAATTTAATTGAATGAGAAAATACAAGTATCACTATTAATAAATTGGACTGGAGTACCAGTTAAAAGTGATACTTAGTAAAGTATCACTTTTAAATAGTGCGATCTGGGGGATAACCATGAACATTAAAACAATCTCAAATCTGTCAATTAATCTTGTCAAATATGTCAAATGTGTACGTAATGACGAATAAAATTGACAGATTTGAGATTGTTTTAAGAATTCATAGTTACCCCGCTGTCAGGAAATCACTAATTCTAATGTAACATTTCTCTGTTAGAAAATTAAGAATGGTTTCTTTTAAAATTATCAGATCATCGGTATTTCGAATGAACTCGGGAATTTTATTATTTAGTCTAGTTTTGTCATGATTTAGTTATTGTTTCTGTAAATCTCAATACGTGCTGGATGTTATAACTAATCAAGTGAGTCCAAGTTCAATCCCCAGTCTGTGACTTGAGTTCCATTTTACGTATCTAGCACACAATCACTGGCTCCGCACTAAACGTAAAATCGTAAGTTTACGGGTTCCGTACGGGGATTTCATTAAGAAGCTTGTGTTATTCACTTGCGACTACAACTCTAAGACGGCGAGATTTCAGGTGTGTGAATTCATTTGTTTATTTATACAGAAGTTCAGTCAACTTCATTTAGAAGGTTGGTGCATGGTGTCACAAAATATGGCACATTTGTCAAGCGTTTTATGATTCAGTATTCAGAAGATATTGTAAGTATCTAGTGTTTCCTTTGATTCGCAATAACACTTATCAGGAGGAGCCTTAAATAGAAAAATAGTATACTCTTGCAAATTGTATTAGCCATAAAATATCTCTTACAGTTGGCCGAAAAAGTGGAGAAAATTCATTTCACTTAACGTCTTAATAGTCACAAAGGAGACGCTTTCGTTTTCATAATAACTGTTGTCTGCGGTATATGGATTCCCAGATAATTTTTTTTTTCTAATCTGTATTCTAATGGCCCGATCCATGGTATAATTTAAAAGGGATAGAAAGACAATCCCACGCCAACCTCACTACGAACCCAACTCAAAACCACAAACCCACTTTTATGGATTAACGGATCTTCCATACCCAAAAGTATAATCCTTAATCATCGCCTAGGCAATTGTAGGGTCAATCCCCAATCTATTAATCCCCTGAAAGGGTTCTTTTTATTAGATTTGTGGGCGATATTAAACTACTTCATCGTTTTATTAAGGCATCTTGCATAGCCTGCCTTAAATTATATTTATCTTACTATGTCATTCTGTATTCTGTGAAATAATAACAATGGAACCACCAAGATAGTTCGCCTCACGGACCGAACCAAACCAAGCGATCGCGAACACTTATTGTATCATAGATGCAATATAATTATGTCTTTAAATTCGTTAACTAGTCTAGTTTATGGCTGGATATTTAATAACAGGAAAAACAAAAAAAAACTGGCCAAGCGCAAGTCGAACTCGCGCACGAAGGGTTCCGTACCATTTTCTATAAAAAGGGCAAAAAAATCACGTTTGTTGTATGGGAGCCCCCTTAAATATTTATTCTATCCTGTTTTTTAGTATTTGTTGTTATAGCGGCAACTAAAATACAACACCTGTGAAAATTTCAAGTCTCTAGCTATCACTGTTCATGAGATACAGCCTGGTGACAGACGGACAGCGGAGCCTAAGTAATAGGGTCCCGTTTTACCCTTTGGGTACGGAACCCTAAAAAAATGAAATATTTGGTTGTTTACTACAGTGTATGGCCCTGAAAGTTTTAATTAAATGATTCTGTTAGACACAGGAGCTATTATTGAAATTGTTGATTCCTAGAATATCCGCAGTTACTAAAATCATAGGTAATAATTTAATAATATGCTGCTACAGGCTAGATTTTAATAAACAACAAATTTGTCATGATTTTTCCTCTTCGCCAAAACATTGAAATTTGACACATACCCAAACCCTTCCATCGCGTGACATGAAATCCCGCCAAAATCCACAAAAATCGTCCAGAGACAACCGGCAATTTTTTATTTAGCGCGCTACGTGACAGGCAAAGGAACCATCGAATTCAGCCGGGGGCTGGCTCTGTGAAAAATTTATACGTTCGACACCGCACTGAATCAATCTGCGCCACGGAACGTACAGATTACGTGGGGCCGCAATATTTTCCCTAATTGGACCCCCTAACAGTCAACAGAAAAGAAAATCATGATTTCGCGCCATATATGACAAATTATTATGAATCAAAATTGGTATTTTATATTTTGCAGCTTTTGAATACTCATTTCGTGCCTACAGTGAAAACAGTTTGTCCGTAAGTCAGGTTTTTAATTTGTTAACAGAATAAGTTACAAACCAGATTTTCCTGCTCAAATACAAAACTTTCCCAATGGTGGTGGTAATATGGTCGAAATTGCCGAAACAAGCATTGCTGTTAAAACCAGGAAAAGGTACCTCTGCCTATCAATACCATACAATACATAAAAAAATACAGTGAAATAGTTAGTCTCCGACCAGGACGTCTACTACGAAAAACGATATACGATGTTGCGGTCGAAACGAAACACGAACGATACGCAAACGATAAGCCTACTACGAAACACTATCGGATTTCAATGCTTCGATCGGATCCATAGACACATTTCGGAATGACTTCGTGAAACGAATGACTAAGTTGCTATTTACCGAACCTATAGAAAAAAAAACCGGAAATCATTTAAAAAAAGCAACAATAAACGTGTTTTTTTATTTTACTGCTTAAAACGATCAATACATCAAATTTTTAAGATTCTATGATATTTATTGTGATTATTTAATGTTAAAATAAAACAAATGTCTTCGTCAAACAACGAACGTCGTCGCCGATATCGGATCCGAAACGTTTCATAGTAAGCAATCCGCAAAACGATTATCGTATTGACGGATTTCGTTTTTCGTAGTAGACGTCCAGTTCCTTGTTTATCTTTTTCTAAAGATCTCCAATAATACTCAGCCCCTTAGAAAGGAATCGCTAACAATACTTTTGTTTCACGTTTCTTTTGTTTAAATTTTAAATGGCACGCGAAAAAGGCATTAGCAAGGAGGAAGAACAAAAAACATTCGTTACACTGCTCGGTCGTAAAATACAAAGACTCAGAAAGGGCACTCTGTACGCAACGAGCAAACGATCGCATGCCAGTGAGATTTGAGCCTACCACTGTCAGCTACTGGCATAGTGCCGGCCACTGTAAATACATAGGGCCTTACTACAAAAAAGATAGACTAGGTTTAGGCACTGTTTAAAGATAAGCCAACCAATTTAAAGTGGATCTTTATATCACAGATGTCTCAGTAATGTTTACGTATACTATAGATTGGTTGGCTTATCTTTAAACAGGGCTTAAGCCTTGTCTATCTTTTTTATAGCAAGGCTCTTATTGCTTTTTCACTGTTTTTGTCCCTGTAGAATATATTTACTCCAGCGCTGCCAGATTTGTTTAGGTACACCATGCCAGCAATTGGCACTCTGGCATGACTTAAAAAAAATGCCTTAAAGTATTGTGAAAACTTAAACACTTGGGCAGTACCATTTAACATCTGGTTCGTGGTGCATCTGCCGTGCCACATTAATTGTTTTTCGTGTTACTAATTTACGGCCTAAAAAGAAGATAGCTTACTGCTCATATCTATGCTGTGTCCTGCTAGATGGTCGTAATGAAGGGGCCTCGATTCAGATTCTCCATGCAATTTTATTCATTACATGAAATAGCCGCATTTATATCTTCATTTTCTCTGCGATAACATCAAATTGAATAGCAGGGGCAAACGGAAATAATACAGATATTATATTTAACTCAAGGTAAATGTTTTGCATAGCCTGAGGAAAACAAGTTAACTTGCAGAAGCTTTATTAAAACAGACAGATTTTTATTGTACACCACAGAAAACAAACACAGAAAAAGATTAATAATGTATTATATCTCAAATTTATAATATCAGTTTCATTTAAGTTGATTGAGATGGAATTAAACATCTTTATTTTTTAACAGAAATACGGTTTTGAACTTGGCTGGTCGTACTATAACTAAGTTTGGTTATGTGACGTAACGGTAACGTTCGAGTAAAAATCGCAACCGCAGCTACATTTACTTGAAAAATCCAGATAATTTTATGTTGGCGCACGACACCAATTTATACGAAAACGCGTCTAAAGTCAGCCTAATTCGGAATTCTTATTTAGAGACGAAAATCGCGTCGTAGATTTGTGGTTACTTTGTCTGTCGACGGTCTGGCAAACATAAAACATTACCCACAAAAGGTTAATTCATCTAGAGGTTTGCACATACTACTTCAGACTCCGAGACTCATAATACTAGTTGGTTGGTCCGATGGGACCGCTAGGATAAGCCTAAGCAACTAAAGAAACCACATCTAAGGATGCCATCCTGCGGGCGTTAATTTTAACGAAACTTATTAACGAAGTTATTTCGAATGAAATTATTTTAAAGATATTCTAGTTTTAGCTCAAGTTTTGAAAACTTGTGATTTTGAGATCAAAATAATAAAAAGTCTTACTTGTTAAAATCCGGCTCGAAGGACCAAAATACCTAAGGCTTAGGGACATAGGGGACCTAGGGACTTATGCTTCTAGGATTAGGGAATTGCAGGGCAGTTTGTTATCCTATCTCCTATGTCCTATATTATAATTATTGTTTTATGTGTAGCTAGCCGTTAATTGCCTTTAACAAGAGACCGCACTAACATTCACAGACATAATTACACTTATGCAATTAAATAAGTCGGCAGCTGCACATTAACTACATAATAGATGTGTAAGACTGCTTGTTAGTTGTTACTTAATCTTGCTTAATCGGCTGACCGGAATTAAGCAAAGCCAAACATCACACTTAAATATTTTGATCACACTTAAGTATATAACAGATGGGGGGTTATTTTATTTATCTATATTCAACGTCAGATCAGAAAAGTTACAACAAATTCCGAAAATGATAATGTCCGACTTGCGTATAGTTCCGACGACAGAACTCTGCAGTGAAACGGGAAAGTTTTCCCATTAAAAATCGCGAGCAGACTCTTAACTTTGCATAAAATGGTACGCCTGTAAGCTACAAGATGATCATGACTCTGGTTTTGTTGTCAACATAATATTAGAGGCAAATTCCTTTTTCCATAGTTTTTGAATTGCAAATGTATACTCATTTCATCTTTGAAGAATAGGAAATTTTATTTTTAGTTGTTATAACTCCAGAAAGACACTCCATTCGTTTAGAAACTTTTCTAACTAATAACTATTACGAAAAGGTATAGTTAATTTATATATCAATATTTAGGTAAGTACTATAGCATTTAATGGCATAAACTACGGGTCTGATTCTTAAACTCATTGCCTAGTCTGAAAAGAAGCCATTATCTGATTGATAGAAATTTAAATATTTTGTCCCAAAGAATAACAAGGATTCCCTTGAAATGTGTGATAATGTACTAGCGAACGTGGCACGTCTAAAACCGAAATCAACACGATCGAATCTGTAGGTAAAACTAGTAAAGAATATATCCTAAAGAATCCTGAATTCCCAAAGTGAATCGTGAATCCACGCTTCACTTTCCGGCCAGTAACCTTAAAACTAAAGCGCTTTAGGCTTTATGATCGTCTATGGCCGTCATAAATATTTTTTGGCGCGAATACAGATAATAAAGAGCATTTATGCGTTGTGCCATAAAGTATAAAGGCTGTATAAACACAATTTTGTGGCTGGATAAGCGTGGATTGAATACAATGAATGATAATTTTGTTTGCAAATAATTTATTTTCATATTTATAGTGGTCATAAAGAATGGATTTACCCAAATTTATTTATCGAATACAAATTATAATTGCACAATAATACGTAGTAGGGTGTGATTATGAATTTTGATACTCTTATGATTAAAACAGTAGATATTTGTAATTTTATGTTGAGGTTAATAAACTCTGATTAAACATAATCTTCCTAGTTAATGAGTTTAATTAATAGTGAAAACTGTATCAAAATCCATTGAGTACTTATGGATATAATCTTTAACAATCCAATACGGATAACAGACAAACACACTTAAGTTTACAATAATTTTAGATACTGTTACAACGACATGAACCTTTATTAACTTGATCCATCCAACCAAAACCAACTTTTACCCCATAAATTAAAAATTAACGTCGCTCCGTTTTATCTGGCAAACTTCAATGGGTTTTATTTTCGTTCGGGAAACCAATAGCTAATAAATAGTTTAGCAGACAGTACGTGACTGCTGCCGTCAATAGAAACCGAACGTGCAGGAGATAGATAGTTCTAAGGTGCGACGCCAGAATAGGACCCCACGGACACAATTTGAGTTGCGTTAAAAATATTTCTCGAACGAAGTGTGATTGTGTCTAACTTTACAAAAGTGGTGTAATAATAAAGACAACTTAATTGCTAAATTTTTGTTTTTTGCTGTCAATTTGCGATTTTAAAGCCAGAATTAGACAATTTTCGCTTTCGCATTGCTTTTGCAAGATACAGAATCAGGGGGCAGGTCGAGTTACATCACCGTCATAAAAATATACTTTTGCCTATAAAATTCAGGACCAGCGTTTCTAAAACATTTTTGCGTTTATATTATGGAGTCCATCGCAGAGACAGAGTACGTCGAAATTGAACATCCGATGGACGCAATTTGAGTTATGTGGTCCGCTGGAACTCAAACAATTCAGTGTGCTGCTGATGGGACTTCCGCTCGCAAGGCTACGGGGCTACGGAACTGTGGAATACGTTTATGCATTGATGTAAAAAGTAAAGATACGGCTGACAGAACAAATCGCCTTGCATTTCCTCCATACATGACACACTAACCCCATCTGTTAGACTTTGATGTCAAATAGCATCATAGAGTAACCACAAAATTACCCCTAAGTAACCTTGTAAAAGCGGCTTATAACGAAAGAGGAACTAAGAAAAAAGTTTTTATTACACAGATGTTATATTTAAAGTACTATCAGAGTAAATATAACTTTTTGCTTTTTCAAATTAAAAACGTCAACATAAATTAAGGTAAAATAAAATAATCTTTATTTGCTTAAACACGGTATGCATAGGTGTTTTAAAATGAACGTACCAAGCATGTTTAGCCAACACGATGCATGTAAATTAAATATAAAATTTAACTAAAATTAAGTAAATATTAATCCAAAGTTGCATTAAATTAAATTAGGTACATAGATATCAGTCATATCATAATTATGTTGAAATTAATATTTATTATTTAAAAAACTCCTTTATGGTATGTGAGATTAGCCACTTATTAAATTTTGTTTAAAAAAATTTATACTCATTGTTATACAGCTTTTTTTTACTGCATTGTTATTGGAGTTTTAGTAGTAACAGGATATTTTGATTTCTTGTGTTCCGTGGATGAATGTCAAATGCCCTATTAAAAATATGCTTAATTTGCACTACAAATACACATGTTTCAAATATATACAGGGACGTCAATGTTAGTAATTGCAACTGTGCAAATAGAGGACGACATGATGTTCGTGGAGGGACATCGCATATTGCTCTTAAGCATCTTTTTTGGGCAATAAAAGCTCTATTTATATTAAGTAGTATCACATCAGTAAACTGTAGCGTAATTTAGAACCTACAATGCATGATAGGTAGCAATCGCAGTTTTTGTTACAGATCTAACCTGATTTAAAGCATAAATAAACTTATTGACTCTGTAAGGATAGGTCCAGATCTGGCGAACGCGCCGCGAATGCACAGGACGCGCCGCGCGCGAGCTACACGCGCGCGGCACGCGATCCGTTACTGCAACAGATTGGTGCGCCTCTTTAGCGCAACTCATGCAAGGTTTGTACAGTGCGCGCGATCTGCGCGCGTGCAGTTCTGGTTCACGTTCGAGCCAGTTTAAAGGTCGCGTTCGCGTGACTCGCGCGCAGCTCTCGCGCTGCGCCTGCTGTACAAAAATTATCTATATGCGTTTTCCAATTTACGTCTTGTTCTATAGTTAAACCTAGGAACTTCGTTTGTTTTACTTCGTTAATTTTCGTGTCTTTATAATGAATATCAATATTTTTGTTTCTGTTTAATTGTATGTAAGTAATTAGTAAATACTTTAACATCAACATCACTTTTAAATAAAACTATACTTTTCGTTGTAATGATAACTAATCTATACATATAATTGAAGCTATAAAACAAAAAACAATTTCTCTCTATCTCTCGAAATAAAACAAAAGGTATGATTCCGAATTCAGCAGCACGCAGTAGTGCTGGTCCCCATATTTTCTCTATGAGTTTATATGAGATTACATCGACAACCATCTGGTGTAGTAGCGCTCCGGACTACAATGCCGGACCATTGCGGGTGCGACTCCCGCAAGGGGCAAATGTTAGTGTGATGAGCTGCCACGAGCATTTGCACCTAAGTCATGGATGTTTATAAATGTATTTAAGTAGTTTATAAATATATTTAAGTATGTTTATTATCTGAAGATTTGCTTAGTTTGGGGCTAGATAATTGGGTGTTTGTGGATACAATTTATTTTAATAAGTACGGAATCATACCTTAAAACTTTTCTAAAAAAACTATATCAGATAATTTATATAATATTTATTAATTACATTTCACTGTCCTTCGAATAAAACATTTTTTTAACTTATGCCTTTTGTTATTTTTGACATGTTTTCAATTTTTGACTCATAGTGCTTTATCACGTTAACTTAAGTAGTATTCAATAAATCATCATAAAATAAAATATTGATATAACATCGCATGTACTGGACTGCACTCAGTGCACTGTGAGCACTATTATGGCTATACTATAACAATACAACTAATGCACGCCGCTACAAAGTTGTATCGGTTTTGCACGGTAAATATGGCGTTGCTTCGTAAAAATGGCAAAAAAGTTGGAAAATTGTTAAAGTATTGTAAATAAGTTTAGTGTTTATCAAATATGCGGCTTATTGGTGAGAAGTAATATTAGAATTTGTTTTAATGACCTTTCTGTCGTAATTTATTCAACCTTTCAGTGAACATCTAGGCATTTTTATTTTTTCATACAAATGTCAGATCACGATGACCGCCGACCACTGACTACGTCACATCGGCCTCGGTCGGGTCATTTTCGGGTCTCTTTAGGTCCAACACCCAGACGTGTGGTCCGCCCTGTCCTTACGAAGTAATATATAAGTCAACGCGTTTATGTCATAATTATATCAAGAAAATTGGTGACTGAAGTGAAGGACATAGCGTTGTGAACACTTTATCAAGAGGACAGGAGTGAAGGATATTGAATTATAAAAACTTTGTTTGTTTGTGACTCGCGCTTATTATTAAAGGTAATTAATTAAATAGATAGATGCATACTCGTTATTGCACAGTACACAAAAAAAACAAAGCTACAAGAAAAACTACAATATTAGCACAATTAAGGCGGTCTTATTGATAGAAGCTATATCTTCCAGACTTCTTCTTACTTATTTAAAGTACTTGGCACATCCGTGGACAGTATCCCAGACTCAGATATACTTTATTTATACTTTAGATCTACAAATAACCAGTAATTAATTATTGTATTTCAAGCTATTTGTTGATGTACATAAAACAAATCTTAATACGGTAATCTATGTTTTTTTTATACCTGCTCCATTTAGCTCTATGATTTGTGCTAATTTATGACGTGTAATGTATCACTAAAGGAATGACATTGTCAGTGGTAACCAGCTAGATGTACTGACTAATCTGTGTAAGCAACCATCAGCAGCAGAATGGTTATTAATGTTTCGATAGCATTTTATATAATAACTAGCGAAGCCGCGCTAGATTTAAAAAAAAAGAAATTAATATAAACTTTAAATAAGTAACTCTTCGTTTTGCCGTACTTAATTCGTACTAAATTTCATGCAAATATGTTTAAGGAATAAAAAGTTTCATACAAACTTTGGAGTTTTGGACCCTCATTTCAGGGGATTAATTTTGAAAAATCCTTTCTCAGCAGATGCCTACGTCATAACGTCTACCTGCATGCCAAATTTCAGCCCGATCCGTCCAGTGTCCAGTGTTTGGGCTGTGCGTTGATAGATCACTATGTCAGTCAGTCAGTCACCTTTGAGTTATATATATTTAGATATGGAAATATATGTTACTCCAGGTCCAAATTCATTTAGTTTACTAAAGTGATTCAACTTATTTTACTTTTCCTGTCAAACAACACTCTGACTTCCTTTGTTGTCTTTAAATCTGTCTTCCCCACAGGCTCTCAAGTGATAAAACTTCGTAACAGCACTTACTGTAGCATCCGAAGCCTACGCACTCCAATTAACTTCACTCAAACTAAGACGAGCCCGAACTTTTAACTCGTAAACCGAACTGAGCACAACTTCTTACTGAGTTGCCAGATTTCATCTTCTTAAGCGGAAGTAGGTACTTAATATCGACGGCAGGTTTCTCAATAAAAAAGGCAAAAATATTGACAAACTTTATCATCATCATTTCAGCCACAGAATGTCCACTGCTGAGCCCCACCCAATTACTTTCAGCTTAGCCTGTTAGAAGCGGCTTGTAGTCACCGTCTTCCTACAATTTTTACCAGGTCGCCTGTACTCGTTATGCGGACGTTCTACACTACACTAGTCGGTACGTGCCCTCCATTCTCAAACTTTCCCGACCGTTAGCCTTAGCCTTATCCGCCGTTAGTTCTACGTACTGTGTGTCTATGGAAATTCATATTATAGGAAATTATAAATAAAAACGACGAGGACCAAACAGAAAGTTTGGTCCTCGTCGTTTCTATTTATAATTTCCTATAATATGTTTTTCCATCAATATAAACTTTTATCAAATAAATCAATCATTATTATATAAAATCCATAACTCGGATACAAATGCTTGTTCACACAAATACATGGCCCTTTGCGGGATGCGAATATAACTGCTTGATTTTGTAGCCCGAACACGAGCCACTAGACCAAGTCTGACGCCGAAATATGTATGAGTTTCTTGCGCTGTTTCTTCTGAGTATCAGCCAATATATAGCCCATATAGCGGTGATAGGATGAAGCTATTTTTTATCATATTTTATAAATAAATTAGCCCTATGCTCATTCATTGGTATCATAAATTATTGTCTACTTCATTTGTTGTCTTGTCGTGCAAATAAATCCAGATTGAACTTATATAACAAGAGTACTCATAAACCATAATGCCGGTTTACCTAAGTAAATAAGATTAAACCGTACACAAGTTAAACATAATCCCGCGGTTCCATAATTTAAATGCACTAAAATATATTTGTTGCGAACTATTACAGGTGCCGAGTTTAATTAACAAGCGACAAACAAAACAATCTAATAAGCAAAGTTGAGTGCGATGTCGCTAGCTGACATGTATATACGGGTTAAGGTAAGAGAAATCGCGATTAGGGATATATTCTTCATATGTTAGCGCGTCAACGTCAGATATTTTTGTGACAAGTGATGACACTTTCTCCTCCTCCTCCATACAAGTATGGAGAAAGTGTGATGTCGTTTCTCATTTACGTGAAAAAGAAACCATACTTTGTCCATACAAGTCAGCTAACTCTTGGTCTCAGGGGAGTCAGGTCCGGTAGAGTTCTATAATTAGAAGCTCCTTCAACCTGACCTAGGTAGCTGAGAGGCAAATAAGCTGGACTTGGCGTCGTAACTCAGGCAATTAGGACGACACCCATTATTTGAATGAGCAGGTTTCCTTATCTCTTCTTACTTTCCTCATCCCCTTACTACAAAAACATAGACCAACCAATTCGAAATGTTTGTTAGTAATATGTCTCGAATGTCTGATTTGTCAACATTTCAAATTGGTTGACTAATCTTTAGGCAAGTGTTTAACACTAGTCTATCTTAGCGCTTGCATAAGTGCCGAAATATCGGAAACTCAAAAATAAGGTACATGGTAGCAATCCCGTAACAAACTATTCTAATGTTAGTGACCATGAAAGTTTAAAACAATAACTAGTCTATCTTTTTGTAGAAAGGCCATTAGACTCCGAACACCAAGCTACCCACGAATCTCCAACTCTTCGATTGTAAGACCGCTTTGAGAATACCGTATAACCGCTGATTGCGCTCCCTTGCGGCATCTGCGTCTAGTAAACCGATTTCTGTCGCTAGAGACTGCGGTACAAACTTAGTTAGCACATGTTAGATGTGAGCCGGCGCGAGTGCACGTATTACCGCACGAATATCTACAAACTCAATAATATAGTGCATCTGCTTACTGCGGGAGGTGTCTAAACGTATGTTCTGCTGCTATTAAGTTTTGAGTTTTTATTCTTCAAAAGATACCTTTATAGGATTTATCAATCTGTGTGTCTATTTGTCAAGACTCTTTTTCTCCATGAGCTAAACATAGTATAAAATATTAAGGAATACGAATAAGTCTGTACGCGATCAATCTGATCTCCCTTTTCAGTATTCTGATTCGTCTACAACACTTATTCCATCTCAAAAATGTTGTATACACTGCTGCTAAGTTGTATTGCATTGCATTTTTTTTTTACGAATTGATTGATAATAAACAATTACCACTGACTATCTGCTTGGTCTTACTTGGGCTTCGTCCCGTTCCCAAGCTTAACTATAGTAGATGCAGCAAGTCTGTTCATTTACATTTAAAGTAGTGAAGTGCTATACAAAGTCAGCGGCCACGGGTTCGAATTTCATAAGTTTTTGTTTCATGAGCTCGAAACAAATACCAGCCCCCTAACCATGAACTCTAAAAACAATCTCAAAGTTGTCAAATCTGTCAATTTTGGTACGTCATTTCATACAAAATTTGACAGAAATAATAATGTTTGACAGATTTGTGATTGTTTTAACAGTTCATGGTTAGGGCCCTGAGTCTTGAATGGATGTCATTGTAATGAATTGTGAAATGACTATGACTATCAGTTTTCTAGTAACAAAGCTATGCATAGTTTGGGGCTACATAATTGGTATTATTGTAGGAACCATTTGTTTATTAAACTTTATGTATAATCTCCGTTACCCTAAGACAGACACCGTTTTAATTGGGATAAGGTTGCTTTGCGTGGTTCATATGCGAGAGGAGCTCGAGCGAGTTATGAAAAGGTCGATACTTTTTTAAAATTAAGTTGCTTAAAATAACAGAGTCCAAAAATGAGGCAAGCTCAAGTGGCAGTGGGGTGGCCACATTTGTCGCAGTACCGATGAAAAGTAGGGTTAGCGAGTTCTTGAGTGTAGACCACGCCTAGGCAAACGTAGTGTAGGACGCCCCCCAACTCGATGGTTCGCCGAACTCACGAAGATGGCTGGCAGTGGATGGATAAAAAAGCGGGAGATTATGCTCGTTGGCGTTTTTTGGGGGAGGCTTACGTCCAGCAGTGGACTGCAATGGGCTGAGATGATGATGACGAAGGTTACTCTTTTACCCAACTTTTACTAGTTATATGTTTGATTGCCAAAATACAGATAAAAAAATAACGTTCCTTTTGAAGCAAGCAATTTCATGCCAAATACTGCAAAGCGTTTTTAATTAGTGCGTTCAGCCTTTGTAGGTACAAAACAGGCGTAATAAAAGGAACATTACTTGAAACTACGTGGCCCAGTTGAATTTTAATAACGAACCACACGGTTCAGAGTTTAAGAAATTAAATTATAAACGAAGTCGGAATCACGGAGTAGTTTCACTGGGGTTCCAGTTACGTAGGAGATATTAAACTTAATTGAATTATTGTTAGAAAGGCAACGTGAATCCTTAGAAAATTTAAAAAAGTGCAGCTTAAAACTTAGATAAAAGATCTCATTCCTCAATCTCTCGTAGTATTCCTCATTCATATTTAAATAAATTGTTCTGTTAATTGTCATAAGTTGTGGAAATTCAAGTTAAATCTTCTGTTTATTGCCTTTTGATAGCCCAATATTCATGGTGGGTTAAATATCATTTTGCTATAAACAACACGCGCTGTTGATACACTTAATTGCTATGCTATCTATCTAATGGTTAATGAATATTATTGGTTGAAATACTTGCATAACAAGTATTTGTTATTACAGAGGATCACAAACAAGTGGGTGATATCATTATAGTATAGACTTAACATAAAATTAATAAATACTGGCTAAGTTTGAGTAGGCCTCGTGAAAAGGATTACAAAGTGTAAAAACCGGCCAAGTGCAAGTTGGAGTCGCGCACGAAGGGTTCCGTACCATTATCTATAAAAACGGAAAAAAAACACGTTTGTTGTATGGGAGCCCCCTTAAATATTTATTTTATTCTGTTTTCCCGTATTTGTTGTTGTAGCGGCAACAGAAATAAATCAGTAAAAATTTTAACTCTATAACTATCACGGTTCATGAGATCAGCCTGATGACAGACTGGCAGACAGACAGACAGACAGACGGACAGGGTCCCGTTTTACCCTTTGGGTACGGAACCCTAAAAAGACCTGGTGGTCCGATTTGGGCTCATACCTGTTTTTTCACGATATAGTGCTATCTGGCATATCCAATCGAACACGTATCTAACTTCGCGTATCCTCATTAGTTAATCCGTCAGTACCAAACATGAACCAGGTACCCGCCTTAAAACAATTGGGCCCCTTATTCCCTAAAAATGAGCAATCAGCAATAATCGCGCAGTCATCGCCCGATTTTTAGTGTCAAAATTTATTGACAGTAGCTTTGCTATGTTTTTTGCTGTCAATTTGCGATTTTAAAACCTGAATTGCACAATTTTCGCTATCGTATTGATTTTTGGAAGATACGGAATACCAATTTCTGATCAGATGTATTGGGACACAAAAAGCAGAATTTACTACCAACCTTATTCGAAGTCACTAGTTGAACATGAATGTTCAAGACTGGCTGAATAGAGACAGATATCGTGGCATCATATTCAATTTTCGAACACCAGCACTCCATTCTGTGAACCTTACGTGGTGGGGTTAAGAACTATATTTACTTAAGCCCTGCTTGGGAATGGAGTCACGTACACCCGGTACGGCGTACAATGTGGAGTCGGTCGTGTTTTGTTTACTACAAGTGTCCCAGTTTTGGAAATAGATGTACTCTGCTAAGGTTGACATGTACGGCATGTTTACAATTGTAAGGATTGTCAAATGTTTGGAATTTAATATTCATGATATTATCTATGAATGTTTAATATTATCCCTAATTAATATTATTATAAATGCGAAAGTAGCTCTGGATTTCACGGCTGACCCCGAAACCGATTTTCATGTTTTTAATATAGACTAGACCTTAGGAAAAGACAAAGGCTACCTTTTGTTCCAAAAAAGGGCATGATGGGTGAAATAAAGAATGAAAAAGATTGCAAGGGTGTTCATTAACGAAGATAAATGTATGAAACTGTGTTTTTAGGAACTTAAAAAAAAGTAACTATTTCACGCGGGCTAAAGCAAGTGTTTACTTTAATTAGAATGAATGGATTTTTAGTTCTCCGATCTGAGTTTTATAACTACAACCGATAAAGTTTAGTTGCTATAAAATTGTAATACCTTTGATTACTACTACAAACTTAAATTCTTATCTTTATCCCTCCCTACCCTCTGTGAATTGGGGTTTAAAGCCTCTATGTAGAACAGATATTTAGTTTTAATTGGAAAAGCAGGCTCCATTGTGTATTCTCTTAGGAGATACCCTTTTGTATGTGTGTCGAGGAATTGGTAATTTTCAAGGAGTATAGGATCAAATACACGATATGGGCAGTGGAGTAGTGATTCCCCTTTCAAGGGTCCCGGGAACTTAGGAACTTAGGAAAATAAGTTTTCTTAGTTTATGGGTATGATTTGAGACGTCTACGGAGAATTTCACATTTACATGAAGGATAACTTAAATAGCCAATAACAGTTGACCACGAAAAATTACAAAGATTGATTATGTCTAGTGAGCAAATCAGAGCAAATTTACAAATTGAACAGCAATGACATAACAAAGGTTAAATCCATTATGAGAAACAAGGGTGAAAACTTTTAATTGTTACTTAAATAAAAATACTTGCTAGACTTTCGTATAGTGGTTTACGGGGTGGGTAGAGGGTTACACTTAACATAATCGCCTCCCTAAAATCGTAAAAAGTCGATATACCTACCTATAACCTGCAATAAAAACCAGACATCGCACGCAAACTACTTACTAACTTTACGATTAATGTGGTAGATTCAACTTACCTAATAGAATAGAATCTCTTAAGTACCATAAATTGTGCGTGAGCATTGATCGGGCGATTTGATCGCAAATAAATCCTTTAAATGGTTATGGGTACGGGGGCGAAGAGATGTGGGTTCTGGGGATTCTGCGTTTGGATGAGTGCGCATTGTTAAGAAATACCGATTTTGGATTATAGGCCCGTGAACAGAAAATCATTGATATTTAAATGGAAATTTCTAAAAGATTACGTTATTTTGAATTAATTTTTCTGCTATATTAAGAAGAAAGACTACAGGAGAACCGCCAAAAGAAGACGGGCAGCAGCGTCTCCTTTTCACCATTGGCCAAACTGCGATCGCCAACCCGCCTGCCAAGCGTGGCGATTATGGCAAAATCCTCCTTTTGGAGAGGCCTGTGTCCAGCAGTGGACTGATATAGGCTGGTGATGATGATGATGATGATGATGATGATTAAGAAGTGCATAAGCCAGCTGCAAATAGACCATATTTTCAATAAAATGGTAAAATCGAATGCTCAGGGTAACTTGCTTTCTTATCAAACGATGGTCAAACGTAACTCGAACGCAATTAATCTAAAATAAGGGTAGTAAATATTGGTGATTAACCTTTATTATTAAATTAAAATGAAAAATCCCTTCTACCCACATGCAAGAATAATAACTGTTCTTTTAAAAGTAGGTGTAATCTTATTTCAATTATTTTTCATGTCTTTACAATCAGAAAACAAAATGTATGGAAATTAGACAATTTCCGACTGGGCCTCTTAAATAATTTATATTTGATATTAGTAAAATGTACCGTTATTTTTAGGGTTTTGACCCTCAAAAGGAACAGGAACCCTCATATGAACATTTCGTTTACCTTCTGTCTGTCTGTTCGTCTATCTGTATGTCCGTCTGTCCATCTGTCAGTACGTCCGTATGTTCGTTCGTCTGTCTGTCTGTCTGTCTGCCGCAAGTAAATCCTCTAAATGGTTATGGGTACGGGGGCGATGAGACGTGGGGATTCTGCGTTTGGATAAGTGCTCATTGTTAGGAAATACCGATTTTGGATTATAGGCTGAAGGGATTTGGTCTGGTAAAATTTTAAGCTTCAAGTGCTATTTTATTTAAATAATTTAAATAAAATAGCACTTGAAGTTATTTTTAGGGTTTTGACCCTCAAAAGGAACAGGAACCCTTATATGAACACTTCGTTTACCTTTGTCTGTCTGTTCGTCTGTCCGTCTATCTGTATGTCCGTCTGTCCATCTGTCAGTACGTCCGTATGTCCGTTCGTCTGTCTGTCTTTTCGTGTCTGTCTGTCTGTCTCTCGCAAATAAATCCTTAGGAAAATTAAATTGTTAGGAAATACCGATTTTGGATTATAGGCTGAAAGGGATATACTTAGTTGTGGAATAATTTTAAGCTTAAAGTGCTATTTTAAATAATTTGTCAACGCATATTTTGTCAGAATTATTAATTATAGTAAAATGCACTGTTATTTTAAGGGGTTTGTTCTTCAAAACGTTAATAAACAATAATAGTTTTGCATAAGCGCATGTAACAAACATAGCACAAGTTAAGTAATTCTAACATCCATTATTGTCTCAGCCTATTGCAGTCCACTGCTGAACGTAAGCGTACCTCCAAAGAAGAGCGCCAAAGAGCACAATCTCCCGCCTTTTTTCATCCAGCCACTCCCAGCCATCTTCCTAATCGTCAGTCCATCGAGTGGGGGGAAGGCGTTCTACAATACGTTTGCCAAGGCGTGGTCTCCACTCGAGAACCCGTTTATTCCACCTTTCATCGGTTCTGCAACAAAGACCAATGACTTTTGCTATGCTGAGCTAGCTATGGACTATGTCCGTTACTTTAGTATTCTGCCTAAAGATCTCGTTTCGGATATTATCTCTTAGCGAAATCCCAAGCATCGACCTTTCCATAGCTCGCTGAGTAACATGGAGTCGGTGGGCCAGCTTTACTGCTATATTTAAATATTGGTTATAAATGTATAAATTTGTGCTAGTGCGTAGAGATAACATTTTTATTTTACCTTCATTGAGGTATAATATACTAGCGTACTAGAAACCACATCTCGAACTAAATGTTTCAGCTAAGCATTGTAGCCCGATGGACTACAAAGTTTGAACGGTGAACAATTAAAGAAGCAGTTTTGACAACTTCAATTATTGACACTGACTGAGGCTTTGTAGTCCACTGGACTACAATGCTTGGCTGAAACATTTAGTTCGAGATGTGTTCTCTTGTACGCTACCTCAATCTTGTGCGCTATCTCTTGTACGCTATCTCTTGTAAGCTACCTCAATGTTTACCTTAATTACATTTTATCTCCAATCAGTTTCATGTTAACCAATGACCACACCGCAACAGTTCACATTACGTTTATCCGCAATGTTGAGGTCGAATTATGTAGTTTGCAACAAAATAACAAAATTAAACTTGTTTGAAATTTAATTTGATACTTAGTATAGTCAGTATTGAGTTTCAAACTAAATATGAAACACATTTGCCTGTGAATTTGGCAGGTTTTAGAAAGAGCTTCTTCCATTACCCTTTGCCAGTCCACCAGTCGGAATTGGGCAAGATAGGTATTAAATAAATTGTATTGTATTGTATTGTTTCCACAATCACACAAATTAACTAGCCCCAAACTAAGCAAAGCTATAGAATAGTTTGTTACGAGATTGCTACCATGTACCTTATTTTTGAGTTCCCGATATTAAAGCAAAGCTTGTACTATGGCGACTAGATAACGGATAAACATACTTAAATACGTTTATAAACATCCTTAATCTCGTGCTCATCACACACACATTTGCCCCTGGCGGGATTCTAACCCGCAACCGCCAGAATTTTGTGGTACGGAGCGCGAACCACTACACCAGACGATCAGGTATTAAACAATAACTTAAAAGGTTCTTTAAAATAGTGGGTTAGCTAGCACAGCGTCCCCTGGGACGATGGCGTGCATGCAAGCAGCAATCCTGTCTTGCTAAAAGCGCCTTATGGAAAAGACGCTAAAGTTTTTGTGGTTGTAAGTAAAAAATAATATACTCCTTTTCATTTAATCTTAATAACTATAAAGTTCTTTAACTAATGTAAGTTTACCTAATCAGCTCTTTTTGGAGTCGGTGCCAGCTATTGAGAGTTAAAATGTGTTTATTCGCTCCGACTCCAAAAAGAACTGATTAAGGCCTTAACACGCTTGAATAACCTTGGCGCGTCGCGCCCATACAATTTCGCGCGTGCAAATGACCTCTAAAAATCGGAAAAACATGTTTTTTATTGAATTAATGCCATTAACGAAAATTTTCAAATAAAACTCTCAATCCAAAACATGTATATTTCCATAATCTTGTTTTGCGTGAAAACAGTAACGAAATAGCTTGTGCCGTTTATGAGAACTTGCAATTTATAAAAAATAGACACTTTTTTGTGCATGTTTTACGGACTTAACGGAAAATCAAAATTATTCAATTCAAGATGTTTATTAATCCTCTTCTATCATATCGTATTTTAAATTTTTAGATCCAAGTAACAGGTATTCTGACAATTTGATTTTTATTTTACTTTAATAACATTTTATCTTTAATCAGTTTGATGTTAACCAATGACCACACCGCAACAGTTCACATTACGTTTATCCGCAATGTTGAGGTCGAATTATGTAGTTTGCAACAAAATAAAAAAATTAAACTTGTTTGAAATTTAATTTGATACTTAGTACAGTCAGTATTGAGTTTCAAACTAAATATTAAACACATTTGCCTGTGAATTTGACAGGTTTTAGAAAGAGCTTCTTCCATTAACCTTTGCCAGTCCACCAGTCGGAATTGGGCAAGTTAGGTATTAAATAAATTGTATTGTATTGTATTTAAAACTCAATGAAACGGGAAT
Organism: Anania fuscalis; assembly: GCA_950371115.1. Lineage (NCBI taxonomy): Eukaryota > Metazoa > Arthropoda > Insecta > Lepidoptera > Crambidae > Anania > Anania fuscalis. Next base: position 3,154,542 of record OX493328.1, on the reverse strand, counting down.
TAACGCGATCATAATTTAGGTACAAAATGTTACCTCTTTTGCCTGACGTTTCGATCGGGTTACACCGACCGTGGTCACAGGCTGACTGGAACAGCGATGTCTTCACTCCGTATGAGAGGCAGATTCACGCACAACTCTTGAATAAAAGTGGCGATCCGTGGAACTTGCGTTTGATGAAATTCAATCCAGTGATTAGTGCCCGATTCAAGAAGGTGTTCGGCAATCGCTGATTTCGCAGTTTGGCGGTTTTTCACAGCAGCTATATGCTCTTTAAGCCTTTCAGCGATGGTTCGTTTCGTTTGGCCTATGTAGGAACTCCCGCAGCTACAGTTTATTTTGTAAACACCTGGTGTTTGTAACGGCAAGACATCTTTCGGTGTGCCTAGTAAAGTCTGTACTTTTAACCCCGGGGTGTAAATCGTGGGAATGGACCATTTCTTTAGCAGGGAGCCAATTTTATCAGTCACTCCTTTCACGTAAGGCAAAAATGCGGGATGTCTGCTTACATTCGGACTTAGAGAGCGTTTTATCGGTACTTGGCGTGAAAATAATATCATGAGGGTAGATGAAGAATCTGCCTCTCATACGAAGTGAAGACATCGCTGTTCCAGTCAGCCTGTGACCACGGTCGGTGTAACCCGATCGAAACGTCAGGCAAAAGAGGTAACATTTTGTACCTAAAGTATGATCGCGTTAATTCCCGTTTCATTGAGTTTTAAATTATGCAACGCGAAAGTTTAAAAGTAATTATTGTATTGTATTGTTTCCACAATCACACAAATTAACTAGCCCCAAACTAAGCAAAGCTATAGAATAGTTTGTTACGAGATTGCTACCATGTACCTTATTTTTGAGTTCCCGATATTAAAGCAAAGCTTGTACTATGGCGACTAGATAACGGATAAACATACTTAAATACGTTTATAAACATCCTTAATCTCGTGCTCATCACACACACATTTGCCCCTGGCGGGATTCTAACCCGCAACCGCCAGAATTTTGTGGTACGGAGCGCGAACCACTACACCAGACGATCAGGTATTAAACAATAACTTAAAAGGTTCTTTAAAATAGTGGGTTAGCTAGCACAGCGTCCCCTGGGACGATGGCGTGCATGCAAGCAGCAATCCTGTCTTGCTAAAAGCGCCTTATGGAAAAGACGCTAAAGTTTTTGTGGTTGTAAGTAAAAAATAATATACTCTTTTTCATTTAATCTTAATAACTATAAAGTTCTTTAACTAATGTAAGTTTACCTAATCAGCTCTTTTTGGAGTCGGTGCCAGCTATTGAGAGTTAAAATGTGTTTATTCGCTCCGACTCCAAAAAGAACTGATTAAGGCCTTAACACGCTTGAATAACCTTGGCGCGTCGCGCCCATACAATTTCGCGCGTGCAAATGACCTCTAAAAATCGGAAAAACACGTTTTTTATTAAATTAATGCCATTAACGAAAATTTTCAAATAAAACTCTCAATCCAAAACATGTATATTTCCATAATCTTGTTTTGCGTGAAAACAGTAACGAAATAGCTTGTGCCGTTTATGAGAACTTGCAATTTATAAAAAAATAGACACTTTTTAGTGCATGTTTTAAACCAAGGGACTTAACGGAAAATCAAAATTATTCAATTCAAGATGTTTATTAAATCCTCTTCTATCATATCGTATTTTAAATTTTTAGATTCAAGTAACAGGTATTCTGACAATTTGATTTTCATATTCGAGATTTTAAGCACTTGGGTGGTGTTAAGGCCTTAAGTATACTTACATCTAAAGAACTTAGTAATTAAGGCTACTCGTACTCGTCAGGGAGTCCCACTAAGCTTACTCTAGCCTGGAGACTGCCTTGGAGGGCGTAAATCATTTTCTCCACAGTAAAAAGATTAAGAAAAGATATTTATTTATTAAAATTTACATTCAACAACGACAAAGTTTGTTGTTTATTGAATTTATATTCGTGTTCGAAAGGCTAACTAAATTATCAAAATAGTAATAACCATGAATGATGCTGAAAACGAATTATGTTTACAACTTGAATCTTAAATTGCCAAAATCACAGAATTTTCACGTTAGGTATTAGGTACAAGTATCACGAATATTTACATTTAGGTTTACAACTTTTAAAATGTTTATGGTTTCGTACCTCAAATAGGGTAAAGCGGACATCCGTCCGTCTGTCTGTCAAGACCCTTTATCTCAAGAACGCATGGAGATATCAAGTTGAAATAAAAACGATATACTCAAATTTAAACTCTCTTGAAGCTGTGAAAAAATCAAACTTCTAAGTTAATGTGAAAAAATGATACGGCCGTTTATGCCGCAATAAAAGTCGTCAAAATAACTAAATAGAATCAAAATTTATGGGGTATTTTCCGTGGATCTAAAACCTCATACCCTAAGTTATACCTTTTTATACTACAAGTATAGGGAAAAATCTAAAAACTAGACATTTGTAATTCAATCATAGAAAACAGGGTCTCTAATCAAGGAACTATTTTTGATAATATGTATATAAAAAATTGTACCCTTGGTGGGCGAGTCCGACTAGAACTTGTTCGGTTTTTTATACTTGGCATATTTAAAATTTGTTTACTTTACATCGTACCTGTATCAGTTATAGTAATTTACTGCGTTTTCTGTGTCAATGGCCAGCCTCATCCCCATCATCATCATCATCATTTCAGCCACAGGACGTCCACTGCTAAACATAGGCCTCCCTCAGTGACTTCCAGATCGGCCGGTTGAAAAGAATAAATTGAATTACTCTTTCAATGGCTACCGCGCAAATAATGACAAAGGAATACAACCCCTCCTGAATATTTGAGGCGTCCGATTGCTCGGCTGACCAGATTCGTGTCGAATTATTTATACCTTTGCTCGAGCGGTGGGGCTGCGAAAGACAAACAATGGCATGTAAAATGAAGACATTTTAAATGTAAGGAGGAAAGAGAACTAAAAAGTTTTTCCTGACAATTTTTTTTTTCTTTTTCGCTAATAGGTTTTATCACTGGGATGCCTGCCTGATAGTACCTGCTAATAATAATAAGAAATAATATTTCTACCAAAAATAATTTAAAAATCTAACAACATAATATTTGTTTAGACGATTGGGCTTAGTAGTTGGCGCTCCGGTCTACAAAACCTGGCGGTTGCGGGTTCGAATCCCGTGAAGTGCAAATGTTTGTGTGATGAGCACGAGCATTAATTCGTACCTTAGTTATGTACGTTTATAAACGTATTTAAGTATGTTTATCCTTTATCTAGTCGCCATAGTAGAAGCTATGTTTAGTTTGGGACAACCTAATTGGTGTGATTGTGGAAACGATTTATTTATTTAATATTTACTTTTCTTAGGGTCTTAAGATCGTACTTAAAGGTTAGACGGAACCAGCGCTGTAAACCTTCACCAACTTTTGGCACAGTTTAACAGATTGGTGTGTCCGCCAATGTAACAACGCTAGACTGGAACGAAATTTTAAGTGTTTATTACATATAACATTACTTTATACACGTAATAAACATTCAATTAATAAATAATCTATTTTTAGAAAATTTCCTTTTGAACAATAATTAAAGTATCAATACTAACTTTACGTATCGCGCTGGCTGACATGTTTCCACTAAGACGGCAGTTTGCGCTTGCTAACATCGCTTAACACATTGGTGGACATAAACGCCTATAGGCGTCATAAGAATAAAATTTCTTGTGTCTGGAATACTGTCCACCAATGTGTTAAAACCTTCAAGTACAATACATTTCATCTGAACCACTTCGATACTATTGTTTGTCAATTCGGAACGTATGATGTCATCGCCGCATCAACCCATTATCAAACACAACGCCTGAATGCCGACTGCCGACTGCCGACTACACAACGTCGTTCCGTTTCACGTGCCTAATCGCGCCTTTGATTACTGACGCGTAGAGATACGCGCATCCGAATATACCGGAACACGCCGTCTAAAATGAACATGTATACCAATTGTCATTTCGGGTTACGGAGTGCGAGAATACTAGAGGAAAAATAAATAAATATCGAAGAAAGAAAAAGGACGAAAAAAAAACGGCCAAGTGGGAGTCGGACTCGCGCACGAAAAGTTCTGTACTATTATTTATAAAAAACGACAAAAAACACGTTGGTTAAATGGGAGCTCCCATAAATATTTATTTAATTGTTTTTTAGTATTTGTTGCTATAGCGGAAACAGAAATACATCATCTGTTAAAGTAAAAAAAAAAGACAGACGGACAGTGGAGCCTAAGTAATAGTGTCCCATTTACCCTTTGGGTACAGAACCCTAAAACAAGCTTCAAGTGATTGATACAATGGTAGCTCATGGTCGAAATCTTTTCATACATCATCTGTATATCTGGATCTGGTTTCAATTTCAGTACATCCCTTTCTTAGGGATTTAAGTTACTTTGGCTAGAAGGGACACACGTGAAACAGCACTAGGTCACGGGAGGAAACCAACACTCAAAATCAGTCCTTCAGGAATTTTATGCTTTTTCTCAATGAAAACCAAGTATCTTTAAATTAATTTTACCTATTCAAACTAATTTAGAAAATTACTGAACTTTGAAAAGAAACCGATAAACATCACTCCTGCCACAAAATGTGAATACCCAAAAATCTGAAACCCATTATTATTTCATTGTCAATCAATATATGCTCAGTATCTATTATTTAAATGTTCATATTTCTACTGTCCAAGAATCACAATTATAAAATATTTAATTTCAACTTCGACGACCTCCGTAACCGAGAGGAGAGCACGCCGGACTATATGGAATCGCCATCTCTGAGGTTTCGGGTTTGATCACCGGTCGGGTCAATGTAGAAAACGAACGTTTCTATATTGTCTACGGTCTGGGTATTTTGGTACCTTTGTTTCTGATTTCTATAACACAAGTGTTTTAGCTACTTACCTTATGATCAGATCAATGTATGTGATGTTGTCCAATATTTAAAAATAAAAAAAATACTAGACTGTACTTTTGGCTGTGCATTGATAGTCTGACTACAGGACACGATTATTAAGAATAATACAAGTCCCAATAAAACCTTGGCTCCGAAAATTAACTACCTTGTGTACTCAATTCCAACTACACAGAACGTGTAATGTTATCAGCGGGTACGCCAGCTCAATTCGGCATTCGCCAAACTTTTAACTATATTTCGTTTCGAACCTACGCTTTATCGCGATACCCCTCGTTCGTGCCGCAAAACTTTTAGTTGGGACTGTTGTAATTATAACTTGTTTTTGGTGAATTTGGTTACACATGTTACCTGTTTGCGAATATCAAAACGTAGAAAAAAAGTTTCTTAATTTAAACCGTTCATTTTTCGGATGTTCTTTTTTGTTTTGATATTTTTTACTGACTTCAAATGGTGTAACAGGAGTTAGAGTTTGTAATATTTTCGTTTGCACTTACTGTGGAAATTAGTGAAACTTACATAAACTAGGCTTATTGTTAATGTTATGTTAGATTCTTATTTTTTTTGTTTTTTTTTTACATGTATACCCCTTAATACATGTAAAAAAAAACCATAATAATTATGTTATATAAAAAAATTATCACGATATTATTTGATGTAAGTTCCTGTTTATAAAATGTATTACTTAGTTAAAAAAAACAATAAATGCCAGACACACACACTTATTATTTTCAATTAATAAAATCAGAAATTTACATTCTCGCGTTATGAGGTATAGTCAGCATCAAAAAGTTAGTCAAATTGTCCATATTACTAGATACTTCAAAAGTTCATTAGTAGGTATCGGCACAATCATCTTGCTTAAATTGTTAATAGTTGTTATTGACTGACTATATGGCGACGCCTTTTCTGAGCTTCCGGGTTCGATCCCCGGTCGGGTCAATGTAGAAAACGAACTTTTCTATATTGTCTCGGGTCTTGGTGTTGTGGTACCGTCGTTGTTTCTGATTTCTATAACACTCGTGCTTTAGCTTCTTACCTAAGAATCAGAACAATATAGACAATGCGATGTTATCCAATATTTAAAAAAATGTGTGATGCTGACTGTACAAGACAATTAAATTAGCTAGGGGCATCTCTTAACTTAGCTACTATCACAATCAAGCCCGGCTTAATTTGAAAAAGTTAGTTTTTTTAGTTTCTTTCAAGATCCTTTGCATTCAGGGTGAATCACAAGAACACTTTTTTTTACGTCAGGGAAATGCCATTACACATACCACACCAGCCACGGGGGTAGCCGGGGGTTTTATGGGACTCCGAACCTCAGGAGAGGCCCGTCTACCCACTAAAAACCTGACGTGTTCCTCCGGTGCCATTAAGTGAATCACAAGAACACTACGCCAACCTGATCGTCAGTAATGCAAGCGAATTCCGTTGCTCCTGGAGGCCTACTATGAAAGTTTTTCGTACGTTCAAACGTATTATCCTATCAAATTAAAATCCCCATTAACTTGTATGTCCATATACTTGTGTGACCATTGAAACCGGTTATGTTTTTAAACGGCTGATTTGAGTCAACAACATCATATACATTGCTCTGATCCTAAGGTAAGTAGCTAAAGCATTTGTGTTATAGAAATCAGAAACAACGACGGTGCCACAACACCCAGACCCGAGCCAATATAGAAAAGTTCGTTTTCAATATTGACCCGACCGGGGATCGAACCCGGAACCTCAGTGATGGCGGCGCGTCGTGCTCGCCTCTCGGCTATGGAGGTCGTCAATGTTCGTCGTTTTAATTGATAGGTTAAAACGTCTGAACGCACAACAAATTTCCGTAGTAGGTCTCTAGGTTTATTCCGGTAATGTGCTGTCACAGACTGCAGATATGAATTTACTGGAATGTCGGCTCGATGGACCGACATCCCAACAATGTTAATAGGAATGTACCGGTGAAACTGCAGGATGGAATTGGGATTTTACGATGACCTCGCCCGCTGTGTGGTAATGGTGGAGCAACTTTAGTATAGCCGGTCGCTTATTTGATGTAGATCCATTAATATGTTTTTTGATGTTTCAAATTATCACTCATCAAATAAACTACGTAGCAGATTATGACCAAAATATTTTTTTGTATCCTTTGTACATATAAATTCCTTGATCTTTATAAACATAAACGCGATCTCTTTCTTTCTTAGGTTGGTTGAATGCTCTAAACTTTCTTTCTTAGAGCATTGGTTGAATGCTCTAAGCTTTCTTTGAACCAAACCAATGACCTGAGTTCAAAGATATTATTGTATTTCTAGACACGTGAGTCCCAAGATATACAATGTCTTTGCGCGAGTCGAATTAGACGTACTCTGACTAATCTGTGGTCGAAACTATTTGATCAGTGGTCAAAACTTCAATTTTTTTTCGAGGAATAGACATCAAAAAGTATTGCTGTTCTGCATATGACTGTTTCCTCATACCAATAGGTTTCGAGATTGGTTTCGTGTTATTATATCGTCAAGATGTCACATACATAGAAAGTTTCGAATTGATACGTCAATTACTATCAATACTTCTTTTGTAACTCCGATATTCGCAGTGAGTTTTTCGTATTATATTTTGCCACACATTTTGTGAACGATTTAACGCACTCGTCCGACACTTGGTTGCTGGTTTCTTCTTACTAAAAGCTGCCTTACTTGGTAAGAGTATACGAACGATTGTCGTTGAGTAGTGTAAGTTAACAACAGCTAACACACATACATGGCGATGGAGAGAGCTATGCTCGGAGTTTCCCTTCGCGATCGAATCAGAAATGAGACGATCCGGAGGCGAACCAAAGTCACCGACGTAGCTCTCAGAATCGCAAACCTTAAGTGGCAGTGGGCGGGGCACATTGCTCGCAGGACTGATGGCCGTTGGGGCAGGAAGGTCCTTGAATGGCGGCCGCGGACCGGAAGGCGTAGTGTTAGTAGGCCCCCCAAGGTGGACCGACGATCTGGTGAAGGTCGCGGGAAGCCGCTGGATGTGGGTGGCACAGGACTGATTTTTGTGGAAATCCTTAGGGGAGGCCTAGTCCAGCAACGTCTTTTGGCTGATGGATGGAAGGCACACATACATAAGGAATACATTACATTTAAGAACGTTCTATCTTACAGCTTCAATCGCGTGTCTCGGGATGCAACGTTTTGTTTATAAGCGATTTTTTATAGTACGTAGGGCGTTTCAGAATAACTCGGTTCTATGTTTGGCACAAAATAACCGCTCCGAGAAGCAACTACAAAGATTTGATTACCTAGCTAGATACTATAAGTAAGTTACAACCAGTGGCACGGATGTTGAGCGCTTGGCGAAAGATGCACAGAAGAGCATTACGATTACGTGATTGGCAGTCGCGCGCCGAGCCTCCATCGCCAGCCGTGATTCGTTGCTAGCTCCACTCCGCTCCGCTCTGATACGATAATCGTCTCGGATGCGCAAAACAATCCCTACTCTTTGCCCCGGCGCTCAAAATCGGTTACGGGGATTGTAGCCGTTACAAATGCAGCTAATATTCGTATGTTTAAATGGAATGAGTTTGAACAATAACTAGGCTTAATTTCTGTACCATTCATCTACACTTGCAGCATTCGCGTTGGTTCCATTTGTACATTGGTCAAATCAATGATTGTACCTAGGTATCTAGTTTGTTCGACTGAACTCGGCAACAAGAAGAGCCAGTACAGATGACGTCAAAAGTAATTACACGAGATTTCAAAATCTACTAATCATCACCAGCCTATATAAGTCCACTATATTAGGACACACCTATATTAGGACACAGGCCTCTCCAAAAGGAGGATTTTGCCATAATCGCCACGCTTGGCAGGCGGGTTGGCGATCGCAGTTTGGCCAATGGTGGAGAGGAGACGCTGCTGCCCGTCTTCTTATGGCGATTCTCCTGTAGTCGCCTCTTACGACACCCATAGGAAGAGAAGAGGTTGTGCTATTCTTTTAACGTGCCAGCACCACACGGCACATTAAAATAAAAACTACTAAAGATATTATTTATTTTAATCTAGGTATTTTAAAAGAAATAATATCGTTGATAGTATTTTTTTTATTAAATGACTTAATCCTAAGTACATCTCAGTCGCTACTATAAATTTTAACGTTATCTAGGCAACACACGGCAAGTAGTAATTATCTCGGATCATGGTCAAACGTATTCCAGCTATAAACGGGACGTACTCGTATCGCTAGGATAAATATAAAAAATCATGGACCTAGTTATGTTCACAAAGTACAGATATTTATACAAACATTTCTTATTCGTAACGCGGGTGGCCCACATTGCACAAAGATATGATATGTTATTTTGAACATCCAATAGATCATTATCTATTCCTATATTTCTTTTTCACTAAGTAAGCTGCCTATTTCAGGGCATCCGCAACGATCTACAGTGGGGACTGTGTAGTATTCATGTGCTGGATTCAGTATTCATTGGATGATAGCTGATAGAAGAGCGAAATGAAAGTCTTTGATATAGATTGATTGATATATTGATAGATACGGATCTTAAAACTAATGATAAAATGATAATGAGGACGCGAACGAAGTCAATGATAGCCGATCACGAACTGACTCAATTATGAATGTGGAGTAAAAATGCTGATGCGCCGCGAACTTGCGAAACAATGCATTTAGGTAAATGCTGATAGAGCAATCTGTACGTGCTTGCTCGTACACTATTTATTACCAATCTTAGAGCATTTGAATGCTCTAAGTTACCAATTTGCCAAGTGTTTGATTTAGTAAAACATAGACTTAGAATATGCTACTAAAACAGATCTTTGTGTAGTAAAGAACTTAATTAGGCCACAGGCCTCGACTATGAAGTGGTTTAGGCCATACTCCCACGAGGGGCCAGTGCGGATTGGCTTTGGGGTGTTGTGACTTAACTATCATCCGGGATGGGACCAACTTTCTACTTTTTTTCGGAGACGAGATGAGAAATGACGAAACGGAGATGCTTATGATAAATGTCTCTAAATATGGTAGGAATGGAGGTTTATGTAGGCCGATAAATATTTTTTTTTAATTTATTTATGCTGAAACCATTCTTTTTTGTAAATTGTTTGTACCCTTTTTTTAAATGGTCTGGCTGTTATTCTCAATATGTCCCAGGCCTATAGATTATATCGAATATTCGTTGCATCGCAACCGTGGCCAGCATTAATTTATAATCCGTACGTGAATTTCGGAATTTCGTTGCATCCACCATTATTCGCGCTCTTCAGTAACGGTGTTGCGATGATGACGTGGCTTGTCGAAATAATGGCAGAGGATATTGCAGTGTACATGGAAATAAAGCTCATTTTAATGATATTTTCAACAATATAAAGAAATTGAGAATTTCCATAAAGTTTTTTTATATTCAAATAAACTATAACGCACGTATACAGGGTTATTTGGAAATAATCAAAAACCTCGCACGACTAGATAGCTAACATCATACACAACAACATTTGTTCTACGACTTTTGATAATTTGACACATTTTACTTTCATAGAAAAATAAATAATCAAATTAATTTTACGTCTGAATGTTCGTATCTCTGTGCATCGGGCGGGGCGGGGGAGGGTGGGGCGCGAGCGTCGTGCGCGTCACCTAACATAGACTTACAAATGTCACTACAGCTTGGAAAATTATTTTTAATTAATGTATTGAGTTATGATAAAACTCGAAAAAAAAATTTTGGTGATAATGATGTTAGCTATCTAATCGTGTGAGGTTGTTGATTTTTTTTTATAAAATAACCCTGTGTTTGCATCTTTTTTAGCACTCGCAGGTAGAATAGGAAATAATTAGTAAACTTTAATACGATTCTGAATCATATTATTTTCCAATAGTTTCTATAATACGGGAAAACACAAAAACGCGATTCCTATCATATTAGCTAATCGGTTATTTAGTCTATCATTTAGAAGTAAACATTTTGTACAAGGTACACGTGTCTCTCACCCAATTCCGTTAATGCCGTTAAAGCATGATTTAGTAAAAACCACAGAAACTTTGACATTAATATAATTTGTATGATTATTTACAGACTCGATTTGTTTTCTCCACCGATACTTTTAATTCTTGTGGATGATAATAAATTACGGCAATCGCACTTCCTGAGATCGAAGCCATTTGGTATAACAAACTTTATTCCTTCTCGGAACCATTAGCATAGCAGGTGAGTGTTGTTAATGTACAAGTTTGTTCGCAACAATCAAAACTTCGGATTTATTCTTGTTGATTCTCAAAATGTTTTTGCCTTCCTAATTTGGAGTTAGAAGGTATTTGATTTGATTTCACTGAGGCTGAATATAAGATCATTTTGGAAGTAAATAACAAGTCTGATTTAGTACTTTATTTGTTTCACATCACAATACACTTACAATAACAGACGGGGACAGTACACAAAACAACACAAACACAACACGTAAACAATTTTTCACATATAAATACACTGCTTCTTCAAACAGCAACTCATGTAAGACTGATTTGAAATGGATGTTAGTAATGTTTAAACAGTTTTCGTCTACTCCAAAAGTACAACCTTCCTCTTCGTGGTTACTTTTGGTATTAGAAGATTCAAGATAATAAAATTTATTGAATGCCCAAACAGTAGTGGGACCGCGACACAAAAGAAAAAAAAAACTTGTGTGTCTTGTTTTGCTGGGCTTGGATAATCAAGTAGAATTGATGGAATTATGTTTTTCAAATTTCGAATTGGAATCAATGCGAGCCGGAACGACTACAGCTTAAAACGTTCTGCATCTCTCATCCGAGTTCATTGATCTTTCAAATTAGAACTAGCGTAGGAACAGGAAAGAGATTGGTAAAAACGCATCAGTTTTCACCACAAAGTTCATTGAACTCCAGCAAATCGGTGTCAGGTTTCGCAAAGCTGAAGTACAGGAAGTTCTTTGAGACCCTAAACGATAATAGCTTGAGGGTCGGTGTAAGGCGCACTGTTGCTAACTTCAACTGGCATTGCGATGACGAAGGCTCCTGTTGTTTCTGCCGTTGTTCCTGCTGCTGTTGTTGTTCCTGCTGCATTTTGCTCCCTGCTCTCGGTCCCCTGGAACTGAAGGTTTCAGGTCAAACACAGAAAAAAATACTAGATTTTTTGAGAGATTAGACAATAGACGAACTCAGTAACCAAGAGGCGAGCACACCGCACTTGGCGTTGTCATCTCTGAGGTCCCGGGTTCGATTCCCGGTCGCTCAATGAAGGAAACTAACTTTTCGATATTGTCTCGGGTTTGGATGTTGTAGTACCGTCGTTGTTTCTGATTTCAATAACAAAGTGATTGAGCTGCTTTCTAAGGATAAAAGCATAATACATGATATTATTTCTAATGACAAAATCACTTAACTTTTCCCAATAGAATGTTATAGGCTGGCACTCTATTTACTTAGTAAGCTTGATCCACCCAGGCTGTAATAAGTGAACACTTACACGGGCGAGGAGTGAATTCAAACGTAAATTTAGTCGTTAAAAAGTAACTTAACTCACTCACCAAACGTTTACACAAACCCTGACAACACATTGTGAAGGTAGAATAGGTATGGCTAAGAGGTAAGGACTGTTTGTATAAAGTTTTACAGTCGACGTTCATCACCAATCAAAATTCAATTGTACCCCATTCAAACATTATTTGATAATACTCACCAAACTGTTAATATTCTTTTGAAAACACCAAAAATTTTGAGAGCCATGATGACGGCGGCTTGTGAAACTAACTTCAAAATCACAGAGAATGGAACCACTACGTTTTTCAAAATGACAGCATGTATTTTTGTTTTCCGATACTCATCCAAAGAGAATACAACATAGGGCTAAGGCTACACTACCGCGTGTCTGTTTTATTTCACATTTTCCGTCTACACGTGCTAGAAAATTATGTTTAAATAAAAATATAACGGCTTTAGTCTTTTTAAAAATATTTATTTTAGAGTTTACCCAAACTGACCTACTCTGTATTTCACGATTTTCACTCGTATTTTGTTGTCTATTCATCTAGACTGACTTTTTGTAGAAGCGCCAGGGACACACTAGGTTGAATTTAGTGTCCAAATAAGCCAAGACAAGTTACTGGTCTATTAGCGCCTTATTAATAAGCTTAGCATAATCTCGTATCGTTTTTACCTTAAAGAATGATTCCGACACTGGCGACAGCGACAGCAACACCTCCGGCAGACATTTCCAGTCGCTGACCGCATGCCACAATCACTAACTCTTGAGATATAAAGTTTTTTGGTAAAATTGACAGAATCAGGCATTTTGCAAAAGTCCAAAACGAAATAATTATTAAAATTTAATTAACTTTCTTAAAATTTCCTCGCAGTTACGCTGGTATAGGAACCCTAATCGCAATTGCCCCACCTGTAACCCTCAAAATCTGAGGACAAACACAAGCAAATTCTTACTTCCTCTTGGGAGCACCGCCCTCCCAACGAGGTATAGTAAGTAATATAAATAAACAAATATTATACAACATTACATAATCAAACAAAACGACGTATAAGCGTGCGGGTAAAAGAACATATAGCCGACATCAAACATAGACGGAATACTAAGTCTGCAGTGTGTGAACATGCCTTAGATACACCCAACCATTTCATACGATTTGACCAGCCTAAAGTCCTTGCAAGAGAACGAAGATTTGTTCCTCGCATGTTACGGGAGGCAATTGAAATTAGAAGATACCCGAATTTCAACAGAGAAGATGGTTGGAAAATACCACCAGCATGGGATCCTGTTTTAACGAAATCCCATGCTAGGCCCCGCACTGCAAGACCTCTAGATACAGTTAGCTCTTTTTGCGTAGATAGGAACACAAATTAATATTAACTGAGTGACGGTAGTTTATATTTTTCAAAATATTGTAAAGACGATTAATAAATCGCGAAATAATCCGTAAAAGTAGTTTCATTTAAATGTATCGTGTTCGCGTAAATAAAGGACAACAGTATAACATTACATAATATACGGTTATTATTATTGACAACCGTCTGGTGTAGTGGTTCGCGCTCCGGGCTACAATACCTGCCGTTTAGAATCCCGCAAGGGGCAAATGTTTGTGATGAGCACTAGCATTTGTACCCAAGTCATGGATATTTATAAAAGTATTTAAGTATGTTTTCCGTTATTTAGTCACCATAGCACAATTGTGCTAAGTTAGGGGCTAGCTAATTGGTGTAATTATTAAGTATATACAATCATAGGCGAGCGTATCGATCTGGTGTCTTATGGGCACCAGCTCAGCTGGTGCTGAAGAAAACCGCATCGCTGATTATCAGCTGACGTTACAGATTTATTTTTTAAATATATTTTAGTATGACACTTGCTTGCTGAAGGTATCGAAATCGTACCTTAAAGCAACAGGTATACAAATTGAAATGAACCTCTCCATTAGGGTTTCCTTGTTTCAGAACTAACTTCTTCGAAACTGGAATTTTAAGTTTGCTTTACACTGAAGTCCACCAATTTTTGGTTTGCAGTGAGTTTTAGCGAGTTAGCTAAAGTTTTTAGCGGTAGCAAACTGAAAATTAATTCTAACGTGACTCTAAGGATTAACTTTTAATCACAACTGATTAACAGCAAAAATAATTACGTACCATATGATTTTTTTCTAATTGTTCCTTAAGCGATGTCCTTGTGTGCATTACTGCGCGTATTGTATGGAACTAAACTTCTGATACCCGTAACTTTTTATATAAATATAAATATTGGACAACATCACATACATTGCTCTGATCCTAAGGTAAGTAGCTAAAGCACTTGTGTTATAGAAATTAGAAACAACGACGGTACCACAACACCCAGACCCGAGCCAATATAGAAAAGTTCGTTTTCTACATTGACCCGACCGGGGATCGAACCCGGAGCCTGAGAGATAGCGGCGCCATTTAAAGTCCGGCATGCTTGCCTCTCGGCCACGGAGGTCATCAAATATGTGTGTTGTTGTGTTCAGATACAAAATAATGGCATGTGACCTAAATGTTGCCTTACTTTAAGCAAATAGATCTTTTTTATTCATTCTGAGACCTAGCCCTAAGTGTTACATGTTTGGGTCACGTCTGACTTAAGAATTCATAAGAAAGCCCATAGTCGACTTATTTACAGATTTGGACATCCTCAAGTTTAAAGTGGGCGGATTTAAAAGTTAAGCTTGTTCTTCAAGTTTTTCGTCATCCTTTTAATAATTCATTGCGCCCACGGAGACAGTTTCGAATTGCTCTGAGAAAATACGGTCTTTGTTTTGTAAAAGGAAAATTTGCAGGTTTCTGATAAAATATATAGGCTTAGCATTTGACTAATAATAAAATAAGTAACAATAGTTGGAAGCTCGGTGGTCGAGCGAGATTTGCTTAACATCCTGGACAGATTATCCAGGATCCTAAGAGCTTGTTTCACAAAGTGCGGATAAGTTCTGCATAAGTTCTGTATAAGCAATTTGTTACTTATCTTTAGGATAAACACAATTTTCGCGTTTAACGACCGTTAAATAGCGCTATACGACACATTAATTCAAGCAATTTTATCCTCTTCGTATTTTTTATCTGTTACATATCTGCTTAACACTTTATCCGTACATTGTGGAACAGGCCATGGTTGCCTTAATTAACTTGCTAACTCCATTTGTACGAATTTTCAAGAGACAAATAAACTTTCCGACTTTTATATAGGGCCATTCATCATCATCATCATCATCACCAGCCTATATCAGTCCACTGCTGGACACAGGCCTCTCCAAAAGGAAGATTTTGCCATAATCGCCACGCTTGGCAGGCGGGTTAGCGATCGCAGTTTGGCAAATGGTGGAGAAGAGACGCTGCTGCCCGTCTTCTTATGGCGGTTCTCCTGTAGTCGCCTCTTACGACACCCATAGGAAGAGAAGGGTTGGTGCAATTCTTTTAACGTGCCGGCACCACACGGCACATTACTGAACACAAAAAATACTGTTTATAGATAATATTAATTATTAATAGAACAAAAAACATCCTAAGTCCTATTTTCATAATTGTTTCCTTTCAATGATACTAAAAACTCTATGAATAAAAATTGAGTTCAAACCCACACGATTTGCGATGACGCTGAATAACCTTTACAAACTTCATACATACGCTTTTGTTTTGTACTATGTTACATACTCAATACTTTATAGTACATCGAGTATTACGCAGGAATACTAAGTAGTTCAATCTTTGAGCAAGTACCTAACTGGAAACTAGGACAGTCGATAGAAATACCGTATGAATATTTTACTAGCCATATCATTTTATAACCGACTGTTTCTATTTCAAGTCATCTCCGGGAATAAATTAGTTTAGAATATGTAATGTAACATCGAGGAACCGATTAGGTAAGTAGCGTGTTGATTCACCCTGAAAGCAAAGGATTCGGGTAAACTCAGAAACGATATTTGCTAAAATGACTCGTGACTGGGTGTGCTGAGGCTTTGACAAATTGGCATTGCCTGTTACCTCGTAACACAAGCATGGTCGAGACCGTGTCAATTGTTGTTCTATCTGGCACCCAATAGACGCGTAAGCCTTTGTTAACAAAGGAGCTTTTTTGTAAGCACCTATAGGGAAAATCCTCGAGGCTTGCTTGACCAGGTGGGAGACATCTCCACAACGCATAAATCCGCCATATGCGTGAATTTTGACGTCGCGATCCTGTTACAAAACAGACGAAAGGTTAAAAGAGTGTGCTACGAACTGACGGCGAACTTAAGAGCCATTTTAACGGATTTATGCGTTGTGGAGCATGTGTCCCGGATTTCCCATACACTCCCCATAAAATTCCATCTTTCATCAATGCTATACTAAGTCACCTGTTCAAGCATTCGTGTCATGAAATCATTATTCATTTCTTAACTATTGTTACAGTTAATAAAATACATGCATGATTTACTAAAACTACGAATTCCCTAACCATCTTTGACAATTGACACAGAAGTCAAACTTTGTTAACTCGTGCTAGTACAATAGGTAACAGTGCTCGGCAATAGTAATCCTTATTATTAGAGGTGTAAGGACAAAATTAAGAAGTAAGAATCTGTTCCCGTGAAGGATCGCAAGTAGGTCAAATGCGTCTTTGACAGCAGTCGCGACCTACGCAGGGCTTTACTTGCGAGAAGTTGGTACTCGGATAGTTGGGCACAAAAGTGTTTGCGAAATTGCGAATTTTTGGTTCTGACATTGTTCGCTCGTATTTTAAATGTAAAAGTTTTTTTTTGTTACTGAACGCTTGAACACTATATGGGTTGGATTAAATACTTAAAAACCAGCTAGCTTATGTTTAAACCTTCAGACAGAAAATTGAATTCAACTTCACATTTCAAAGCTGAGGTTAAGGACTAAATTTTTTATGAAAACATTTATTAAACTCTTTAGTGGCACCAACTCCAAAAATATAATCCTCTATTTTTGCAACACTATGGGGTTTTTTAATGTTTAAATTGATCACTGTTATTTCGTGACATTAAATTAAGAACTTTATTTCTGCTTTAAGTCCAATGGTAAAACTAAACCTTGAAAAAAAAACAACACGACGAAAGACAACATGCAAAATCTAACAATCATTTATCTTCACAACTGTACCTGTTCCATTTCTTTCAGTATAAAGTACTCGTGTCCTAAAAGATCTATTGAACAATATTTTAAAAGATTTTTCTTATTCAATGCCAATTCTAATTTTGTACTATTCAATTGCGATTGCATTGTTCAAACACTGATTTAATTGTAAGAAAGGATTATTAATTGAATTACCTGCATTCCTGGGTATTTCGTTTGATAAAATATTCATCTAAAGTGAGAAGTAATATTAGCGAGAGAGAGATTTTGTAACAAAAATGCTTTATTGCTAAATTAATACTGGTAAAAAGTTTTGTTACCAAAACGATAATCCGATTTTATTAAGGTTTACTGATAAAAAAGTTTACTACTTTACTTTTACTTACTACTTTTATTTTTAAAAGGTCAAAGATGAACTACGTTTAAAGCAAAAAAACCAATTATAAAAAAAATTAGTACCTACAAATTTAATTTGTATGATCTCAAAATGCTTCATACAGTGGAAACTTTTTTCTATAAAGATAAATAGAAAACAGTCTTTAAAAAGCTTAAAATCTTATTTAACCTAACCCAATCAATTATATTTGTTTGCTTAGTTAAAATGATAACATTCAGTCTTGTTTAGCTGGCAGGTAAAATGCAAAACGCAATTGCAAAGAGTCGTCAAAACGCGACGAAATTCAGCATTAGCGAAATTGCTGACGGAGAATAAATTATAGCCTTTTAGTCTTCACCCCCATAGCCAAAAGGCGAGCGTGCCGTATTTGGCGTCACCATCTCTGAGGTTCGATGCCCGGTTAGGTCAACGTAGAAAACAAACTCTTCTATACTTTCTTGGGTCTGTGTGTTGTGGTACCGTCGATTTTTAAATAAATATTGGTTAACATCACATACATTGCTCTGATCTTATGATAAGTAGCTAAAGTAATTGTGTTTTAAAAATCAGAAACAACGACGGTACCACAACACCCTGACCCGAGACAATATAGGAAAGTTGTTTTTGTAATATTTTGTAAGGAAAATCGTTTTGCAAAAAAAAATGTGTTTATATGTATGATAGATATATAAATGAATAATTGATTGAATGGTTTCACTAACCCGGCCGGGAATCGAACCCGGAACCTCAGAGATGAAGATGCTAATTATCCGGCATGCTTCCTCGGCCACCACAGAACTAGTAAGACTCGCTATGCTTTTCTGTGGCTTTAGATAATTAACATAGGATCAAAGCAATGTATGTGATGTCCAAACGTATAATATTTATATGTATATAGTTAAATACGCTCTACATTCAATGTCTATAGTATCTACTTATGTAGGTTAGTACGTAGTAGCTACTACGTATCACCCGAAAAACATTTTTAATAAACTCTGCGGGTAATCTTTTAAGCAATTTAAGACATAATTAATACCAAAGAAAGCCTAAGTTTTGGGCAATAAATAAAGAAAAGCATTTCTTAACAAAGTTGTAAGCCCTTGCTCAAGGGCATGTCACTAATTAGCTGAACTATAATCCCTTAATGACTCGCTGGAGACGAAGCTTTGTCCCACCTACTTTAGGACAAAAAACATAAATTAACATTATTAAAAGCATAATTACAGATAAGTACTTATTTAGTTACTTTCACTTGAATGCTGTATTTAAATACGTCATAAAATTTTAATTTAAGAAATAGATGACTAGCAGGGCTAGCATGCGCAACACGATAAAATTTTGTCGTTGCATTTTATCGACTTTTGTGACGTTCGACGAACAACGAAAAAACCAAAATATTATGCAATGCCGTGTAATAACGTAAAAATAAGTAGCTACGAAGAACGGGAGACGGGAGAAAAAGGATTCGAGACGTCTGTAATTTGAGAAAACGACAAATATCGTCGAAGACAAAATTTGTATTGTCTATCGATAAAATAAACGACGCGCGCATGCTAGCTCTGCAGGTAAATTTTATATCAGCTAAAGTACACTACGCTAACTAACAGATCCCTAAATAAAAACTGTTTTAAAACACATATTTATATTTTTAAACGACTTATCGAACGACACCTCTCACTATGGGCACGGTAATATATTGTCTTTAAAAATGATATTACTGTGCTATGGGTTAGACAAGACAACACAAAAAACATTCTCATTTTACGTAAACCTTAAAAAATACACATGCAAAATTTCAGCCTTCTAGTACTAAATCGCGGACAAACAAAAAGACACATACGGGTAGTGAAACTATAAGGTTTTTATATTAACTAATTACGGGATAGGAATTGTTAAAACTGTAAAAAAATATATCTAGTTCACTCTGTTTAAATTCCAAATTCGTAACTTTCACTATAACTAAGATAAACTGTGCCTCCTCAAAGTTCCAAATACAGATTAAATATTTTTGAGGTTGCCAACTGTCGGCGACTTCAAAGCGTTATGAGTTCTCGTTATTATAACTTTGCGGCAAATGTTTGTCGAAAGCGAGACCTCTCGGTTGACAAGAGCAAACTTCAAATATGTTAGTGGTTGTAATTTTTGACGTCTAGGATTACTTAAACGGTTTGTTAAAAAAGTGCGAGACAAATGTAAGGGAAAGAAATCAAAGTCGCAAAAAAATAACATCCCTCCATACTTGATATAAGCTGGTCTGCGGTTTTATTTGGGAAATATTTTTTTTAACTTCATTTATTTTACACCTCGTCATTCGTTACTCACTTTATTCGTTAATTAGTTTACCAAACAATATAATTACCTACTACTTACTCAACAAAAGCAGTTTTCCCGTAAGTTGTAGCACAACCTTATAATCTGACATTTGATCGATCGCCGGAATAGCGATCGCATGTCTTGCCCTTATTAATCAGAGATAAAGCCTTCGGGACCGGGCTAGCCGTAGCTGGGTTTTCTGCAAAACTTTTATAAGTACAAGTATGAAGAACCGATGGGCTTCTTAAGTGAAGATCGCGAACAGGCAAACGCGGCGTAGGGCGCTCTCCGACAAGATGGGCTGATGAAAATACCCAAGGCTGTGGATGGAAAAGAATAGCCGAACGCTAAATTGCGTGTCGTGTGGTGCCGGCACGTTAAAAGAATTGCACCACCCCTTCTCTTCCAATGGGTGTCGTAAGAGGCGACTACAGGAGAACCGCCACAAGAAGACGGGCAGCAGCGTCTCCTCTCCACTATTGGCCAAACTGCGATCGCCAACCCGCCTGCCAAGCGTGGCGATTATGGCAAAATCCTCCTTTTGGAGAGGCCTGTGTCCAGCAGTGGACTGATATAGGCTGGTGATGTGATGTGATGTGAAATTGCGTAGATTGGGTGACGTCTGTATCCAGCAGTAGACTGACGTAAAAAGAACTAATGCAAAAAATCAGTTAGAAATTTGTTATAGAAAACAAATGAATATTGTTTTTGTTCTAAATAAACAAAGCAATCTAGTTTGTTTGATGTGTAATATCTTTTTAATATCTATCTTTTGATTCTGAATAATAATTATATTAATTTAATTGGATTGCTTTCAAATTTTGTTTTTGAGATTATAAAATGCTAGTAATATCAAAGATATTATCATGGAAAGCCGAATAGTTAGAATTTTATTCGTATTCGTTAAAGTACCTACCATTCGTTATTGGTTATAAGTTATGCCTAATTTTAGTTTTTTTTAACAATATTATATGTGAGTTGTAAACAGTATAGTCCAACAGTCATGAGTGCAGGGTGCTATATTTATTAACCGCATTCGCCGCCAAGCCATGTCGAAAGCGGTTTAATCAGGTATTAATTTTTGAAAATTTTCAAACGACGAAATTCCTAGTTATTTTCTGTAAAATTTAAACTAAAAAGCAAAAATGTCCCTAAAGACCTACTAACAAATACCTACAGGCTGGTTTTGATTTTACGAGTAAGCCTACTATTTAGTGTCTACTTTTTCCACAGGACTTCAGGCTCTATTTTAAGTAGGAAAAGGATGGAATTCCGGTAAAGATAGCAGTTTTGCATATGGATAGGGATTATGCGAAATAAAACCGCAGGCCGATTAGCACGGGGAATAACTTACTAGAGTCAGAACAGACATGGATTTAGGTCTAGAAAAGGACAAAATGTTCACTTGCTTAAAAATGCACAATAGTAAATGTGATGTTGAAACTAAGTTTAATAAAAAAGCAAAAATATATATTAATTAATACTTGCTTTAAGCTTACATCAAAAACGCATTATTCTTTTAACGAGTAGTGTAAAACTTCTGTTATAATTCTTATACTTTTAAGAACATGCAGTGGCCAAAGCAAAACGTTAAAGTAATTTAAAATGACCCCGTCTTGAGCCCTAGCCCGGCCCTGGTCGCGTGCAAATGGCGAATAAATAACGAGTGAGATAAAGAAACGTATTGCAATACCACTTGCATACTTAAGCAGATAGACACTGACGTAATGTTATGCGGTTGTCGCAGTGTTTAAAAATTAAACTCCTTCTGGTTTAATTAATTGCCTTTATTAACCGTGGTTTGAAATTTTGATTTTAAGATAAAATAAAATAAAAAAAAGCCTTTATTTCCGAGTTACATGTGGTTAATACAAATGTGTTAGAGTATATCTCTCCGCTCGGTGTGCCTTTCGGCTTAGACCTCCTCCAACGTTTTCCACTCCTGCCTATCAGCTGCTACTCTTGTCCAGAAGGGTCTCATGATCACCCTTATATCGTCTTCACCTCCTAATGGTTTTTCATCATCATCATCATCATCTCAGCCACAGGACGTCCACTGCTGAACGTCGTGATAGGCCTTCCCCAGTGACTTTCAGATCGGCCGGTTGGAAGCGGCCTGCATCCAGCCACAAATTACGTATAGCGCCGGCGCGCTAGACAGATAGTCCACTCGGAACTAAGCGTCATAATCGTCACGCACAGATTGACAATTGCGTTTACTAGAAATCTCGGACGATCGGGGATAGAGCTATAGCGGGCTGTCACTCACGACAGTTTACTACGCATTGATCATTGTTGTTAAAAATGGATAAGCGTTTTTATTACTGCTGCAGTGTGTTTTATAGTGTTTTTATTTGAAATTTCCAAATAATATTGAAAGGTATATAAAACTAATGTAAAGTAAGTAAGTAGTGAAGCTAAAGATAAGTTTTGATAGCTATCAATTATTTATTTCATTGCACATTCAGCAGAAATGGGCTTTTAAATTTTCCCTAGCATATCGTCGCTGGTATAACACCAGTGTTTTAGGTAAGCGTTAAATAAAAAATAATAGACATATTAAATTATTCATCGGTATTTTTACATTATCGTTGCTAGGATAAACACATCACCTTGAAATGTGAGTATATAACAAGTTAGTACGTATAATTTCTGTCAACCAACGCGCAGCTGCAGTCATTGAAGAAGCCAAGTTGAGGAGAGTAAATATTGCTTTGTCTTCCCATTTAGGCTTGGGACGTATTATAATATGAATGTTTAAGCTAATCGATGTATCGGAGTAATAAAGCACACTAACTTATTTAAAAAATTCAGAATTAGCAACCCTAGGTAGTCAGCCCAATTTAGGCAGTTGTTTTCAAGAACGGCGGTAGTGGACCTTCTGTATTTTTTCTATTTTGTGATCCAGCGTCGTCCTGCGACTTTTACCATGTCGTCTGCCCACCTTATGAGTGGACCTAATGGTTTTTAATGATAGTTATATGTCATTTATTTCTATCAGATGTTGATAGTACCTAAACTATTCTTATTGCAGAAACATTAAGACTAGAACGCAGTTTTGACAGAAAAATACTTGAAAGACTTCGTCACTTTGGCGGAATAGCAGTAGCCCGGATAGCGAAGTAACGTGGGTTCATTTCCCACCTGAGCCGGCAGTTTTATTTTTTTCAAGTGTTATGTATAATGCAATATATATATATTTTTTTTTATGTGTGCACATGCAGTAAATACATATTTTAACAAGAAAGCAGAAAATTGATAAGTGTTCTCCTGGCTTCCAAAAATAATGTTTGGTATTTCAGAGAGGTTTTCCAAATTAAACAATCTTAAGTTTCCCTAAGATAGTAGGTTATTTATAAGGTCTAATGCATAAATTATTTCTATAAGCCTGCTCGTTATTATTCATGGATTCCAGTTTATAACCAAAATCACCCGTTTGCCTCGAAAGCTAATTGTTTATAAAATTTGATTCTTCGTTAACAGAAGTATCGGAGGTACATTATTAATTCAAAAGAAAAATTTGGGTGAAACTTTTAGGGAGTATCTTATCTTTTTGCGGCCAGTAAATAGAAGACGGTTGTAAACACAATACTCAATGAACAGCAGTCGTCACAAAAACGACAAACGTGCAGGGCAGAGCGACTGGCAATGAAACGGGAAAACATATAAATAAATCTTTGTGGATAGCGCTTGCCCCATGGGTAAGATGCCGCTACTTTACTAAGCATCTCATTATCATTTCAGCCACAGAAC
Source organism: Anania fuscalis (assembly GCA_950371115.1). Lineage (NCBI taxonomy): Eukaryota > Metazoa > Arthropoda > Insecta > Lepidoptera > Crambidae > Anania > Anania fuscalis. The sequence continues at coordinate 3,130,549 of OX493328.1, read as the reverse complement.
GTCCACTGCTGAACATAGGCCTCCTCCTGACTTCCAGACTGGCCGGTTGAAAGCGATCTACATCCAGCGGCTTCCTGCAAACTTTACCAGGTCGTCTGTCCAACTTGTAGGTGGACATCCCACGCTACGCTTGGCCGGTACGTGGCCTCCATTCTAGAACCTTTCTGCCCCATCGGCCGTCAGTTCTACGTGCTATGTGCCCTGCCCATTGCCACTTTAGCTTGCTAATCCATCGGGCTATGTTAGCGATTTTAGTTCGTTTACGGATTCCCTCATTTCTGATTTGATCTCGCAGAGAAACACCGAGCGTAGCTCTTTCTATGTCGCGCTGTGCAACTTTAAGCTTTCTTTTTTCCATAATACCACTCGGCATCTGTCTCCTTGCTATTTAGAATGTAATTACTTATACCTGCAACGAGTAAAATAATCAGTAAAATCTACCACTTACTAAATGACCACTCAGCTGTAATGATTAGTATCTGTTAGCTAGTCGACAAAGTACAGCTAGAATTAGTTTGAGGTAAGATCAATCGTCGATCGTCGTCGATTTTGGGACGTGTATAAGTGGCCGGAGGAGGCCCTTCTTATGGAATAAATAATTTCATTTCATTTCATATCGTCTAATTGTAGGAAGAAGTAAATAAAAACGGACCAAGGTAATACTTACCGTAAAGGAAGGAATACTAAAAAAGTTTTGATGTGACCTCTTTTTCGTCGTGATTAATATGTATGTATACTTATCACATGTCAAAAAACAGTGTTCTAGTTCTAAGAGTCTCTGAGCGTATCCGCGAACAGACAGACCGGACGGATACGGCGAAACCATAAAGTACGCATTGACTAAGGAATAATGTATATTCTTTGACGGAAACCTTAAAAAGATTCTCAAATATACTTTAAGAAATTCTCTCAAATTGCAAAGTAGGCAATTTAAAGAAAGAAAGATAACTAAGTACAGTCGTAACCCTTAATTGCAAGGGAGCCGTAGATTTTTATCACTTAATATAAAAAGACGATCTCTCCAACAATCTCAATAAAACACCAACCCTTATTTTAAATGCCCTTTATAACACTTTATGGTATAATATACATAACGAAATGAGTTTTAATAGCCGAGCTAATTAAATAGTAAATTTTATCTCATTAAACAAAAATCACACAAATCTGGTACACTTATTTCTGTTTATTTTTAAATTAGTTGTAACTTTTGGGCACTCATTTTTAACCAATTAATTATTTTTTTAATTTTTAATATTAGTGTGTGTGAAATGACTGTTTCGTGCCATAACGGATTGTCTCGAGTGTATTTCTGAACGGAGATGAACGAATAAGAGTTAATTAGAAAAATAAATCAATTTTTCTCAAGACGAAGTATTTATTTCAACAACGAGTTCACACCCTCATCCTCACATAAATATATATTATTATTCTTGAATTTCTTCCTTCGTGTCATGCTCATGTCCAATTTCTAGTCCGGGCCACCGATTCAAAACTCTTGGATAACGATTATACAACCGTTATATCTCGTGACATTGATAATTTGGCATTAAATGTCACGTAAGTAATTCACCGGTAGTAAATTCTTTATCGAAAAATCATTAAGATAAAAAATAATTGTATTTTTTTAATACTCAGTCAGTTTTTTTGGAGTGGGTGACAGTCGAGAAGAGTTTAAATGTATTCTTTGCTCTGTATTTAAATTATGATAAGCGCCTAAGTATTTATTTTAACGAATCGTTGGTAGCAACATTCACGTGCATCGTCCACGTGACATGTCTTCTTGTTTTTGGAACATGTGTGTCATATTATGGTATTTATAATGCTCAGTATAGCCAAACACCGCTGCTGTTGCAAAACATTTTGTTAGAACCTATAAGAGTTATAAAAAATATTGTGAATGACTGCTTTCTAATACTCGTCCTTACCATTTCAAAATAATATTGTCTTGGCATTTTAACGTCAATCACTCAGATATCAAACAATCCTTTTTCGTTTCAGCGGCCAGTACTTCTTTGGATGCCATCTTTCAAACTGTCTCTTATTTTAAATTTAGAAGTTGTTGTAATACATTTTTAAATAAAGAAGTTCACCTTTTTTTTATTGTCGGGGGATGTTGGGGCAAAATGTTACTCGTATAATCACAAATAGGTATAAAGTTTTTTTTTTATAAGAACGTATTTTGGCAGTCGACTAGCTATGTTTAGATTATTCATGAACGATTGTTACATTAATTCACAGCTGCACCATGCGAGAGTTTCCACACGATTCGCTTTCGGCATCTCGAGGATTTATAGCGCAGTGTCGAGCATCGAATAGGAATAGGAAGCAGTGACTCAGCGAAACGTTGGTTTTGTCAGTATCTAGAGAATTTCAATGTGACATTAAGTAAATATTATGAGAAAATCGAATCATAGTGCTCGTTGGCGCTCTTTGGGGTCTTACGTTCAGCAGTAGACTGCAATAGGCTAATAGATAGAATCATAGCGGGAATAGACCCGTATTACAACAGCAAAGTATTATAATTGTATTCCTATTGTTCGTGTTTTGTTTTTATTTGGAAAAAATGAGTTTTTTTTTCTAAATGACTATCGTACACAGATTTTATAACGTGCCTAACTTACTTCTTGTTATAAACTTTTGTTTTTAGCAATTCCAGGCAAGGTTTAATTAAAGATAACTAATACTTGAAAAAAAAAACCATCGACCTCAGGTGGGACTCGATCCCACGTCCCATCGCATGCCGGGCGAGTTCTTTACCAACTAAGCTACCGAGGACGTCACGTGACACGATGAAACACTTGAGAAATTTCTTACTGTTTCTTCTTGTACCGTTTCTTCTCGTCGCTAAGTTTGAAGCAGGTTTTTTTTTTCAAATCTATCAATATACTTTCCTGAGGTAGTTCCTGAAGCGGTAGAAAGTAATGCTATATTTTACTATTTATACTCAATAGTAAGCATAGCTGTGAAATATTACAGCTTTGACTTTCACCGCTTCAGGAACTACATAATAATGAATAGTAGAGAAACGGCTTCAAACTTAGAATAGAATAGAATAGAAAACGTTTATTTGACACACATAGGCATAGTTACAAACAGAATAACATTGAACATACAAACGACGCTGGTTTTTAGCGGCGAACCGGACTAGGACGTGGGACGAGTAGTGACAGCGGTTTATCGGACCACCAGAGAACCCCAAATCCCTCTGGTCGACTCCGGCTCGGATTCAAGAAGGCAGGCTCCGGAGGGCCGATACACCGCTGCACACATACCTTTACAGAACAGCGGGGTAACCATGAACTCTAAAAACAATCTTAAAGTTGTCAAATCTGTCAATTTTGGTTCGTCATTTCATACAAAATTTGACAGAAATGATAATGTTTGACAGATTTGAGATTGTTTTAAGAGTTCGTGGTTACCGCCCTGTAGACGAAACAAAGACAACAAGCACAATTACAAGTGTGTACTTAGTGATATGACGGCACAAGAAACTAAGCTACATTTTCTTTTTCTGCTGTTTAATAATTTTTGTAGTACATAACCTGAGTAGTCATGCACTATTGAAGTTAAGCTTGATATTTGAGTTAATTTAATTGTCAATTGACAAAATATTCATACACAAAATTTGACCATAACGCAATAAATTTACTCGGATTGTTTTATCACAGTTACAAGTATACCTAAATATTTGAATAAGACTTGTTCCAACAGTTTCGTGTGTCTTATCAGCTCTAAATAATAAATCCGGTTATTGGAGATGCGGCATCACATAATTATATTCCGCTTAGCAATCTGTATGCAATGTCGCATCACTTTACATAGCACGCAGCTCGTATGTAAATGTCCCAATACCCTCAAGCTGTGGCGTTATTTAAATTTGTAATCCTAATGCTGGGGCTTCACCTGCGTCTAATGTCGTTAATTAGTGCTCTATCTGACGTAGTAGGCAGGTGTGGCCGGTCGTTGTGCGCTAAATTGCTTCAATAACATTACACGTTAGGCGATAGCTCGAACGGCGGTAACTTTTGACACATCAAAGGGATTAAGCGGGCGTCTAGTGCGTTGTTGTGGCTACACCTACTACACTAAACATGTTAAAACACGATCACATTCAAAAACTCTTTGTGAAATATATGTTAAAGTGCATAGTTATTAAGTTAGGATGGAGTAGACAAAATGAGAAAAATATTGAGTTCTTGGAAGCGTTTTTATTTTTATTTTAAAGACACACTCACAGATCACACGCTAACTACGTCGCGAGACGTTAGAATCAAACGTCAAATAAGTGTGGCCACGCACTTAGTGCGTAGCTTAATGCTTTAATTTAGTTAACGCTAATCATGCCGTTATTTGAACGTTAGGCGTCACGCAGGTGAAGCCCCAGCATAAGCGGGAGGGCGCACGTAAATTATTTCCGATGGAGATCGAACGAAGAACGGGTAATAGATTCACTGACTTACTTTCTTAGAGACTCGAAAACTGGTTTGTATTAAAATTTTGGTTTACTATACTTGCTACGGATAGCACAGGCACAGTCTATAATTTTAGGATCCCTTTTAAGGGTTTCGTACCCAAAGGCTAAAATGGGACCCTATTATTAAGTCTCCGCTGTCCATCTGTCTCGTTAAAACAAAGTAATAATTAGATAATTGTAATTAAATATAAGTTTTTAGGTTCTTTTTGAATCCGATAGTTATGCTGCAGAGTTATTGCTGTTGAATAGCAAAGTTTAGTATAACTTATTTAACTTATCACCTGAAAAAAACACTAACAAATAATTTATGTGTTTTTTTCAGGTGATCACTTGATTAAATTCTTTCTAAGTGTTTTTGGTTTTGCAACATTTTTTTTTAGGAAATCAACGGCGATACGATTATGTTGAAATATATTTATTAGTGTCTTAAAATATACAGCTAATAACAGATTTCTACGGTTTAACAATAATAATATGAAAAATATTTGACTTTAGATTAAATTTTAATGTAAATAAGATCCATGAAAATCTTGATGAAATTTTAATCCTCGACTACCCACTTCAAACGCTCGAAGACGCAAAAATAAAAAACTCGAGGAATAGCTCACAATGAGCACGTATCGAATACCACATTCGATAAGCAGCTCTAGATATTTGAAATACAGTTTAAAATCGAATAACAGCAACCCCACCTACAAGTGGTCGACTACCAACGCTTACATTTATTCAGTGAATACATAATGAAATACAGAGTGCTGAGGCGTAGACAAAAGAATATTTTTATATTAGGCATACCAAGCTACTGAATTTTGTTAATATTACAGACGCTCTGTGTCATTGCTGTGCAAAAACGAACCTTATTCTTTACTCGTTAAGAGTGTCCCTTTGCGTTGGTTAAAAAGACAGGTCATGTTTTCATTGCTCGCATTCCTCTTTATAATACCTCTTCATATTGTATGAGACCACTTAAATTATGATTAGGGATACGGCTCAAGGCCATTACTTGTGAAAAGAAGATTGTATGAGACAAATTTTCGTGAAAATTGCACCTGAGGAGGTGCCTTAATAGATTAAATTACCTATGGAAGCAGCATGTGGGAGAAAATTAAGGCTGATAAGATGTCGTGTGTTTTGAAGAAAATTTTGTTACTTTAATATTTACTACACAAATAAGGTCATAGTTTATTAGTTTCTTTTTAGGAGGTGATTCTAAGACAACAATTTATTTTATTGAACCATTAACGAAATTAATACTTGCAATTAAACTGTAAGCGATCATTCTGAATTGCAGATAATTAGAGGGCAGTACATAATCGATACTAAAGCCAAATCTGGTTTATTTTTTTCGATTTCTGTTACCAAAATAAGAAAAAGTTGTATTTACGTTATTAATTTCAGAAAAAAAAGGAATGAGCGCGATCATAATTTAGGTACAAAATGTCAACTCTTTTGCCTAACTCGTTTCGATCGGGTTACACCGACCGTGGTCACATGATGGACCGTGGTGTTCTAAAATGCAACGCAAAAGTTTAAAAGTAATTAGAAAAAAAGGAGGTTCACTTATAAAATACGAGACCTTATTTAAACTTATCTATCTAGATTTTTTGTTTCTACAAACGAAACCGAACACATTAAATTGAAACCCCTTCTCATACCATATGGAAGTACCTACCTGGCTATTTTATGACTTTTCTAGGTAAACTAAAATTGCAATTTTTTTTAGTAGCAATTAAATGTGTTTTTTTTTCGGATTGTCTTGCTCATGTATGAAATAATGTTAGGCTCGGTCTATAAGCTGCCGAAATCAGTAAGCATCCGAAAGAATCCGTTTAAAAAACGACCTTATTGCTTAAGTGATGTTTCCGGCTGAGTATAGACCGAGCCCTAGTTGTTTGGCCAATTGAAAAAATTAGTTTCTATAATAATATAATATATATAATAAGAAAGCTTGTAGTCCTGTTCCACCGAAAGTTCGCAAGTCTAGACACTTGGACAAGAATATCACTGCTTAATTTTGAAAGTATTTATAATCATACAATATTTTATTAAAAAAACAATATTCGGTAGACATATTCAAGTACATATTTTGACGCTCCTAAAGGTACGCTTATACCGTTAAAAAGTTGTGGTAAACATATTTTTATATCAACGAAATCGGACACTTTTCCGTCTTTTAGCATATTAAGCAATCTATCACCGACCCTTTTTCTTAAATTACGCAATAATGCCAGCCAATATCATTAGCGAGTTCAGGTGTGCCAAGGTAAACTGCTAAGCTTACATTCCAAATCGGCAGAAGTAACCTACTTTGCTGTAAAGTCGAGCGTCGAAGCCTCCCAATTAGTCTAATGCCCAATATTTTAGAGTACCCTAATAAATAAGGTAGGGTCACACTTGTCCGTTACGAAGATAACGATACTAAATGGTTGAAATAAATTATCATAGAGAGGTAACAAGAAGAAGTATTTAATTATTACTGGTACGTATTTAGTTGATATTTTATAACTCAGTTATAAATATTGTTCTTTATTTTGAACTATTTTAAATATTGCTACTCATCATTATCATCATTTCAGCCACAGGACGTTAGGCCTTCTTTCGACCAGGTGACTTCTAGATTGGCCGGTTGGAAGCGGCCTGCATCCAGCGGCTTCCTGCAACCTTTACCAGGACATCTGTCCACCTTGTGGGTGGACGTCCCACGTTGTCACCATTATGTCCAATCGGCCGTCAGCTACGTGCTGTGTCCCGCCCACTGCCACTTCTGCCACTTCAGCTTGCTAATCCGTCGGACTATGTCAGCGACTTAAATACCGAAAACATTAATGAAAATCATGTAATTAAAATAAAGGAATAGAACTGACACCATCAAAATGCTAATCAAATTTTGATTTCCCAAGATATGATAAAATATGTAACTACTCTTCATCGACCGAAGAATTTTGTATTACAAATTCCTCATGTTACCCTACATGGAAAATATTTAATATTTCCCTATCGGCATTCCATTAGGAGAGTGTGCAATTGAGTCATTACGGAATATGATACGCAGAACGGCCTGAATGGGACTGTGGAGCTGATGTGTTACAAGATAACCGAATCTTTTGGCTTTTTAAGTGTGAATGGAGTTGCTTTATAAATATGTGCACAGTGAGTCGGAGGGAATGCGCAATGTTAAATTTTATACATTTAATTTTAAACTCTTTCTAATCAAGATAGTGTTTAGAAAGGGCTTTGCAATTTAAGTGCCGGGAAAAAGGGCCTATGGTGTTTTGGCCTCCAATAGTTTTTAAGAGCGAACACACACATTCCGCCAGTATCGAGTCAGGTGTTAAAGTGACACGATTACGAAATTACAAAATTATTAATCTTCGATACATATTAACCCCTCAGTGTCAGATTAGTTACACTATTTATAACTCAAGAAAGGCTAACCGATTTTTTTGATAATTAATTTTTTGGATTTTCTCCGCCCCAATGATCAGATTAACAGTGTATAAGTTAGGTTCTTTAAAATTTAATAACAGCTTTTGTAATACTTGTTTCTTTTCTGTTGTTTTGTAATACTTAATATAATAATTTATATAAACTGTAGCCCTAAAACTTGCTTAATTGTATAACAAAGGTGCAAATTTATAAAATTTATAATACTTCCCTATTTTTTCCTACTTAAACAATAGATAGTCAGTCTAGTTAAACGTCTAATCAATTCCTCTTAACCAGACTACATCTAGCAATATTGCAGAACCACGATAGCCGTCACCTCAACTCGGCGTGTCCAAGACTAATTGTCAATTAGGAGTTCCCGAGACGGCTGGCCGCTCGGAGAAGTCGGTCAAGTGTTACCGATAGGGCAGTGGATTTTTAACGGTTAGATTTTTATTGCAGTTGCGGGAACAGTGTCTTAGTTAAGTGAGATTGTTTTTTTTTAAATTTTGACACAAACAATCATTACCAGAAATAGTTTTAAAAATAATATAATATATCTATGTAAATAGACAAAGCAATGCCGAAAACGAATAACATCGGTTATATTAATAATTAATACTACTTGTTGTAAATACTGGTAGGTACTTAATAAATAGAAAAGTTACAAACTTATCTTGAATGGTGTGGCCTCAACATTTCAGCGTTATTATTACAATATAGAATGAATTAATAAAGTAAGATTATGCTTTTATCAACGGTGGTGTAAAGAAATTTATTTATGGGTTTTAAAGGTGTTTTTCTTGAAAGATTTGAATTAAATGTAAAGTCATTGTTCCAACATGGCCAATTCCTTAGTATCTTCGATAAGTATATCCACAGCTCTCAATTAGAAAAGTTTGTATAATACATGCTTACTTTACAGCCAATAAAGGATTTACTTTGTATAAAATACATTTTAAAGAAAGTCAAACAAATAAGTACCTTCAAATGTTAACATTTCAGAGCATACTAAGCAATCGAAGTATAGTATGTAGTTAATCGAGGAAATCTAGCAGTTTCCGGGATTTTTTCCGTGCAGTCAAAGATGATCTTTGATGCAGATGACGAATTCTTCATCAATGATTTTATAATTAGGTGGTGCATTCGTTGATTATGTTGATCGAGCTTATAACCAATGTACTAAATCGATATTCTGCCATTACTTAGAATAAACTAGTTCAGCGGGGTAACCGTGATCTCTTAAAACAATCTCAAATCTGTCAAATCTTGTCAAATCTGTCTAATTTCGTACGTAATGACATACGAAATTGATAGATTTGACAGTTTTGATATTGTTTTAAGAGTTCATGGTTACCCCCCTGTTCAAAAATTATAATTATTAATTTATTGGCTTATTTTTATTATTCATTTAAGTGGCATTCTTAAAAACCCGCATCGTATAACATTAAAATTTTCATATTCATTTTTTTTAACGAAAGCTATTTTTAGTTTCCCAACGAATTACAATTGTCTTTTCTTAAATACATAGGTATAGGTACTTTTAAGTTTTTAAGAATTTATAATTTTGGCATCAAAAGGCTAGCAATACTTATATCTTACACTAAATATTTTTGAAATTCACCTAAAGTAGATAATGTTGACATTTTCAGTCAAACCTATTCAATTTACTTTCACTTAACTAAAGTTACAATGAAACTTTACTAGTTTGGCAACATACCCTGTGCTCAGAAAAGCGAGCAAGGAATTTAATTGCCAAGTAAAATAAGTAAGTCGACATTACAAAGTCAACCGTACCATCACAACAGAGATACTTACTATATAATAAGTGTGATATACGGTAGGCCCAACTGTTCAACAGACGAATCTGGGGCTGAAGTACGAGTCAGACTCGCGTACGAATGGTTCCGTACCATTATCTGGAAAAATGGCAAAAAAAACATGTCTGTTGTATGGAGTCCCCTCAAATATTTATTGTATTTGTTGTTAAAGCTTCAACAGAAATACATCATTTGTGAATATTTTAACTGTCCTACTATCACGGTTCATGAGATACAGTCTGGTGACAGACGGACAGACAGCGAAGTCTTAGTAATAAAATCCCGTTTTACCTTTGGGTACGGAACCCTAATGAAACACGCTTTTAAGAGTATGGGGTTCGTGAAACGAGCTGAAACACGAAGGTTTTCCTACTAATAAAAGTGTATTAAAACGTCATAAGTTGTACGTTATTTAAGTAACGTTATATAAGGCCCCATATAGGCAGCACAGAATACCAAATAGTAAGAACAGGATAGCTTGTGTAAGTGCCATAAAACAATCACTTCGCTGGGCTCGAAAAATTAATGTTTTTTTTTTCCTTTTTGGTTATTTTGTGGCACTCACACTAGGCATCTAGTAGGCTTATATCCATCTATTATTTAAAAGTCAGAAACATAATTAATGCTAGGTTTTTAAAGAACTTTAAAAGAAGAACGGGCTATCGAATTTTAGCCAAAGGACGTCTGCGCATAGAGGCCTTCCCCAGTGACTTCTAGATTGGCCGGTTGGAAGCGGCCTGCATCCAGCGGCTTCCTGCAACCTTTATCTTTTAAATATATATGCAGTGAATCTACTCTCTACCTCCCCTGTGAGCCCACTGTTCGAAGCTTGAAAATAACGGTTGCAAAATCAACACATAAATTCGGCAGTTGTAACGCCCTCTGCCGAGTCACGAAATAGAAGAGACCTCCATTCCGTCCCTCGTTATCTTGAATGAGTGACATAATGACATGACGGTGGGGGTCAATGTGAAGTATAATTTGTGCCTCTTAAATTTAATTAATTCCCCAAAATAATGAGCTGCCATATAACATGGACGGCGATACAGTAAAGACTGTCCATTTAAATATTACTACACAGAACATTACTTATGGTGAACTGTTAAAATTAAATAATACGACTACACTTGTCGTAATAACTTTGACCGGTATAATCATTTTTAATTTTCATTGGTTTTCAATCCTAACTCATAGGCATAAAGTTCAAAATATGATGGCAGCTATTTGGCCACCACTGGTTAAAGGTTTAAAGGGATTACCATGCTTCTTTAAAATGTAAGTTACTATAATTAAAATAATAGTTCCCAGATAATAATTAAGGATAAGAGATTCATTATTTCATAGTCTGTGTAATTAATTATAAAAAAACAAAAAACCGATTTCAAAATGAAACTAAAAAGTGAAAAATAATATTGACTAAAACATACCTAATCAGTTCTTTTTGGAGTCGGTGCCAGCCACTAAAAGTTATAATGTGGTAATTCGCACCGACTCCAAAAATAACTGATTAAGTATGTTTTATTCAATATTATTTTTCGCGTTTTAGTTTTATTTTGAAGTTAGTTTTTTTATAAAACTTATTTTATTTCACAACTTTAAGTGTTAAGTCCTCTAGTTTTCCCCTCCTAAATTCGTCAAAAATGACTTTACAGCTAAGTGACCTCGACAAAGCTTGGTCTTCTCTGGACCCCCCATCCAATAGTATAAAGGTTGAAAAAGGAGTTCTTGTAATGTTTTCCCGTGTTTATTATACAAAATTATTATTGAACTGTGGCTGAAGAGAGAATGTATTTGTAAACAGAGCCTGAGGTTCTGTTCATATTGGTGAAATAACAGACAATACAGGACACAATAATAAAGCTATCGAGTCGTATCTGAACATAAATCTTATACATATACAGGGTGTACAAGAAAATAGAACACTCCTTTAAACCACGTGATCAGTTGTTCATATGCAACAACTTCTTCGAGGGATTAACAAAAAAATCACGATTTTGATGTTTTAAAAGATAATGAAAAGGTTTTGTATACGACCAGCTGATCACGTGGTTTGAAGGAGTGTCCTATTCTCTTGTACACCCTGTATTGAGATGCTGCAACGTACCGTCTACTAAGTAGGCATAGTACATCATATGATATACGATGTGTAATTTTTACACTCAATCAAGCAAAATGTGCGGGAAAAAATATCGATAAACAACCGAAAAATAAAAAAGTAAGCTGTAAGTAACAAAGCATTTCTTTTAAATAACATTCTAATAATTCATTTTAATTTTTTTCTCTTTAAAATAAATGGTGTATTTTTTTCAAAGTAGTTTTATTTGAAAACTGCTACTGACTAACTTGCAATAAAAAAAAAATTACGATATCAAGCATAAACTTGGTAAAAAAGTGTGTAAAGCAATACCGAACCTTCATTGTAATAAATACCTCGTAACACGTCATAGATCGTCAGGGTTTGCCTCAATTTTTTTTTTCAATTGATATGTTTTTTTGCCTTAATCGCCACGCTTGGCAGGCGGGTTGGCGATCGCAGTTTGGCCAATGGTGGAGAGGAGACGCTGCTGTATGGCAAAATCCTCCTTTTGGAGAGGCCTGTGTCCAGCAGTGGACTGATATAGGCTGTTGATGATAATGATGATGATGATGTTTTTTTTAATAGAGATAAGCGCAATGCGTGACAACTGACATATATCTCGGCTCCGTAGTGCCACAGTAGAGTGATAGATATCATTTACAATCACAAAAATTGTGTGACGTCTGCGGTGCGTTAGCGCAGCGTTTAATTAACTGAAGAGGAAGCGCTGCGAAAACGCGACTTTCATCGAACGCCTACTCTGGACAGACGCTGATGTGAAGGCGCCTTTAATACTGTGGTACTACCAAGTATGCGATCTACGTATTTGCAAGATTCGTATTTCATACGCGCTCTAATGAGTACGGATTTCGTAATTTGAAATATAAAACGTATAAAATAATTGTATTTTATCCGTTTCTGAATTGACGTTTTTAGACTACGGTTCATATCGTTACTTCTGCAAAATTTAATCCCTGTCGTTACTCTCAAATTATTTCCTACTATTTCACATCATCACAATAACAAGTAACATGAATCTGGTTCCACTGTCTGTAATTTGGCTGGCCACAAATATAGCCTGTGGGATATGTAATTAATTTATGAGCTGATCTTAATTAATTAGTCCTGGTTTATCATTTATATTAAATTTTGAACTAAAATGTTAATATGTTAATTTGGAGAATACCCCATTTACAGTCATAGATTTATAAATTCCAACTATTTGAGTTCTAGACCGATATTATTGTTTACATAATTTAAATGTCAGATTTAGGACAAAAAAATATGCAAAAACATTCTTACTAAATTAACATTTTGTACTTTTGTTTTGCTTTAATATACAAAACGAATAATTCCGTCTAGACAGACATGTTTATTTAGATTTAAATTTACAAAAACATAAAATATAATAAAATTTGGGAACTAAACCCTAGATGGTTTATTTTAAGGTTTATTTTTAAATGAAACGTTTGAAGGTTTACACATGCTTTTGGTGGTTTCATAACAAAAGTAGATGAAGAGGGCCCGATACCCCTTCTTTACATGAATCAACAGTTTTCTATTCCATTACAAGTGTTACATTTTTAAGAAGAGTAGCAAAAAAGCTATTATTTATTACTGGTTACCAAAATCATAATGTCAAAAGAACTTAATGTAAGTTCATTATCTACAAGAAACTCGCAGTACAACTACCGTACCAATTTTAAGTTGGTCAGAAAACTAAACTCGGGATTTCACTAAAGTACAAAATCAGAAATAAGGTCAAATGACTGAGAACCGGTATTGATAAACAAGCTGAAGTGTGATAAATCCGATTTGAACTTTATAATTTTCGAATAAGGTTGCAAAACCAATAAACTATAAACGTGTAACATATAGCAAGAACTAAATACAAAATTACTTTGTAAAATTTACTTGGAGAAGAAAACTAATTAGATGTTGCTATAAATTAAGTAGATGTAGAAGTAGCAAATATAAGTTTAAAAGGAAAACTAAGAAACCATTGACGACCGTCTGGTGTAGTGGTTCGCGCTCCGACCTACAAAGCCTGGTGGTTGCGGGTTCGAATCCTGCAACGGGCAAATGTTAGTGTGATGAGCACGAGCATTTGTACCTAAGTCATGGATGTTTAAAACGTATTTAAGTATGTTTATCCGTTATCTAGTCGCCATAGTTCAAGCTTTGCTTAGCTTGGGGCTAGCTAATTGGTGTGATTGTGGATAAAAAATATTTATTTATACATTTTGCGACGGCCGATAGGGCAGGAAGGGTCTGGAATGGAGGCCACGTACCGGGAAGCGCAACGTGTGACGTCCACCCATATGGTGGACAGACGACCCGGTAAAGGTTGCAGGAAGCCGCTAGATGCAAGCCTCTTCAAACCAGCCCATCTGAAAGTCATTGGGGGAGGCCTATGTTCAGCAGTGGCTGAAATGATGATGCTACATTTGGCGTAGCCTGATACGTAGGTACATGGTCTTCCGACCGGCCGATCTGGAAGTCACTGGGGGAGGCCTATGTTCAGCAGTGGACGTCCTGTGGTTGAAATGATGATGATACATTTGGCGTAGCCTGACACGTAGGTACATGGTCTTCCGACCGGCCGATCTGGAAGTCACTGGGGGAGGCCTATGTTCAGCAGTGGACGTCCTGTGGCTGAAATGATGATGGTACATTTGGCGTAGCCTGACACGTAGGTACATGGTCTTCCGACCGGCCGATCTGGAAGTCACTGGGGGAGATTTATGTTCAGCAGTGGACGTCCTGTGGCTGAAATGATGATGATACATTTGGCGTGGCCTGACACGTAGGTACATGGTCTTCCGACCGGGCGATCTGGAAGTCACTGGGGGAGGCCTATGTTCAGCAGTGGACGTCCTGTGGCTGAAATGATGATGATACATTTGGCGTGGCCTGACACGTAGGTACTTTGTCAGTTTTTTTGTACCAGTAAAAGCGACCACAAATGAGCCTTCTAGATTTACTTCTATTGCACTAGTTTGATGGCTGTCGACGCCCTCGTACCCTCATTGTCATACGAAATAGATTGCATCTGTTAATATAGCTAAATACACCGAGTTTCCAGCTTTACTGAGTGTGCTCCTGTTTAATGTTAGCAATGCTGGCAATGCTACTGCAATTATTATTTGAGGTTCATTATTAAAGGGCATTAACAAATGTAGTTGAAGTTTTAGCAGACTTGTACTGCGAAGAATATTCTAACTAACAAGATGCAACATATTTTGTAAAGTAGCTATCTTAAATATGATACAGGGCCATAACCATGAACTCCTAAAACAATCTCAAAGTTGTCAAATCTGACAATTTTGGTACGTCATTTAATACAAAATTTGACAGAAATGATAATGTTTGACAGATTTGAGATTGTTTTAAGAGTTCGTGGTTACCGCCCAGATGTTAGCAATGAGAGTAGAATACTACTTATATCAATTTTAACCGGACTAACCTAACCGGACTTATAAGACCGCTTAATAAGGATATTTCCATTGTGTCTCCTTTCTATGCGCTGAGGGGTCATTTAATAAACGTACTTCTATTAAGGCGTGCTGTTGTGTGAGGTAAGAAATGGCATTGAGTAAATTGGTCAATGACCACGTCTCAGAGCCGAACGAAGTCATTCAGTCAGGAATGACTTCGGCTGGTGGGTGTGGGTACACTGGTTTATGGTTTTAGTCTTAAGGCTGATTAGTAATGGAACATGAAAAGGGATTTACGCCATCAAAGTATGTATATAAGTATGCAGGTGGATTTAAAATCATAGTGTTGGTATCTACAGAACTAAAACAGGGGATGGTTGCACATTTGTACCTACTGTAAGCTTAGAAATAAGAATGGGGAGCGTTTTCATGGGTGACGCTAATAATAGGTGATTGCAGGTTGTCAGCAGGTTAAGGCTGAAATGATGTCAAAAGGAATGATTAAATGTTTTCAGTGTCATAAAAAATGCTCTTTTATCACGAACAAAAAGTAAAAACTTTGTCTAAAGCAAACAAAAGAGAGCGTTGCAATTACGCGGTGAAGTGTACTTACGCCGACGTAACTCGCACTCGGTTGTATGCTACGAGGCATGAGATCCGTAGCTAGTTCGTAGCATGTAGGTAGTACTACGAGACTGCTACGAGTGCTACGCTTACTGTATTCAGTTTTATACATTATATTATTTTATTTCAATGAACTTGATTTTCATAAAATGATATAAAATGTTGTTTCGGTAAATGACGGTATATTTTAATTATACAAGTCAATGTCGCATGTATGGCTTTCAAATAACAGAACCAATTGTTTTGAGTATATTTTAGCTCTAACTGTGTAGTATATTTCGATGTTGATGTTGTAAAAAAACGGATGTCAGATGGTCAGAAATTTATTAAAATGGTTGTAGGTGTATTTTTATTTTATTTTGTTGTTGTTCCTTCAGAAAGTTCAGACCCAAAGGTTTTGCGTTATTTTTATTTCATCTTGCATACATTTTGCCTAACCTCACTTGTTTGCCCCGCTTGCCTACTGCGCTAAGACAGCCATATATTTACATACATTAATGTCAAAATACACATAAACCTTTACGTGTAAATATGAATCCTAATTCCCTAATGGATCCCTTGGTCCCACGGGTTACGTTTTACTTTTTAGGAAGCGTACTTAATGGGAATATTTACAAGTAAAATTGAAAATTATGATTAAGTTAATATTTATGAGCATATAATTTAAAATATATAGGTGGGCGCAATAGGTTCCTAGTTCGGATGTTGTTTATGTCAATTCAGGGGGTCGATTTAAAGAAACAAGCAAAGTCGCTTTATATACCACCTAAGCGATACAGACAGATAAACATAACTTCTATTTCGCTAAAAAAAAAAACAACATTCAGACGAATTGAGAACCCCCTCCTTTTTTTGAAGTCGGTTAAAAGTAGGTTCATATTACTATTATCAATGAGTGACTTCAGTGTCAACGTGACAACGCGTATCACCAAAGCAGTGCAAACAATTAAAAGCTTTATTTTGTTACAGGGTTGGTCCATATTATTAATCGTCGATCAGGGCCCTAACCATGACCACAACCACTCGCGCAAGAAGGGTAGGTAGGTACTTCTTGCGCGAGTCCAACTCGCACTTGGCCGGTTAACAGACGGACAGCGGAGCCATAGTAAAAGGGTCCCGTTTTACCCTTTGGGTACGGAACCCTAAAAACGAGCTAATAGGAGGTAGGAAGAGAAAGTTAATACAGTTTAATGTCAAAGCCCTATTGTTATCACTGTTATTTTGACTATCAGATTGACGTTTGTACATATAACATTGTTTTCTAATCGTCTAACATCAGGAATTCCAATAATTATAATAGCTTTGTAATTAATGACGTAAGCTATACGGATTCGTGGCAATAATGATCGAAACACATAATGTAATCAATACGCTTAATTGGCAGTTTAGTTAATTAATCTAAATAATTAAGAAGTATATATGGAATATTAATATTGTTATTACTATGTAGTTTAATACTATTGTAAATTTTTGTTTTTAGCAATTCCATGCAAAGTTTAATTGAAGATAAATAACACTTGAAAAAATCATCGACCTCAGGTGGGACTCGAACCCACCCTATAGAAAATATTTCTATAGGGTGTTGACGGTAGTATACTACTCAGCTATACATATAGCTACAACATTGATCGGAATACGCTGGCTTTGACAGCGAGAAAAAACACTTGAGGAATTTCATCTTGTCACGTGACGTCCTCGGTAGCTTAGTGGTCAAAGCACTCGCCCGGTATGCGATGGGACGTGGGTTCGAGTCCCACCTGAGGTCGATGATTTTTTCAAGTGTTATTTATCTTCAATTAGTTTAATACTATACCAATCAAACGTGGGTAATTACAATTTGACAAAAGTTTATATCTTTGATTGAGGTTAAAATAATGAGGTTTGAAACTTTGAAACTAGTTAAGTATACGTTACCCGTGTTTCGGATTTCCTTCACATAATCAAGGCAGTATTATATTTTGACAGCTGTCTGGGCCATAACCATGAACTCTTGAAACAATCTCAAAGTTGTCAAATCTGTCAATTTTGGTACGTCATTTCATACAAAATTTGACAGAAATGATAATATTTGACAGATTTGTGATTGTTTTAACAGTTCATGGTTAGGGCCCTGATCCAGTCATAGACTTAGAATTGGCTACGCTTACTACGAGTATATCATGGGCTCAGTGGTTTGCGCTACAGAATAAGAAGCCAGCGGTTGCGGGTTGTATGAAGAGCACTAATATTTTTTCCTGGGTCATGAATGTCAGGTAATGTAAACATTAGTACAAAAACCCAAATCCTGAGTTGCCAGAACAGCAACTTTTTGTATGAGATAATCTATGTTTTAGACCAACATAAAATTCGTTCATTCGTTCGTTCGTTTGGATTCAAATGGAATTCGGGGATAAAATCGTAAATCTTGTGATGTGCAAGGCTTTACATTATCACTTCAATGTCTTTCTGTTCATCTGTCGCATTAGAACGATAAGTTGTATCGCTCATTTTGAGTTACAACGACGATAAAATCATTTTTTTAAAAGTTAAATACGCCATGTTTAAGGTAAACCGCGTTCATCATCATCAGCCCACACTAGTCCACTGCTGGACATAGGCCTCTCCAATTGCACGCCACTCTGCACGATCCACGGCTACTCTCATCCAGCTCCTGCCAGCAACCTTGCGAAGATCGTCACTCCATCTAGTCTGAGGGCGTCCCACACTACGCTTGCCGACACGCGGTCTCCACTCAAGAACTCGTTTACCCCAGCGGTTATCGGTTCTGCGATAAATATGGCCGGCCCACTGCCACTTCAGCTTGCTTATTCGATGGGCTATGTCGATGACTTTAGTTTTCTGTCGGATTACCTCATTTCGGATCCGATCCCTCGTTAACGGTAGGTAAAAGAATCATGTAGATTAAATATTGGTACATCCAATCCATTTTTGATTGAATTTTACTTGCCATAATTCACAGCTAAAACCAGCCAACTTTCTGTTCATGAATTTTACAATCTCTGTTGAAGGTTTAATAGCACTTCTAGCAACATAAGAGCCAGTGTACCGAGCCAAGTTTCCACGACCAGTTCGAATTGAATTCTCATTTAACGCCGCACATAAAAGTCTCCATAAAGACCTGTTCCAGTTTATATGTTTCTACCGGTTGCAATTCAGAACCCGTCCCATTGAAAGCTTAGTGTCCTAAAAGAGATACTTAACGGACTTCAGAGGTCAAATTGAAGCAATCGTCTTAAGAAAAACACTTAATCATTTTAAGAAAAAATAAAAAAAAAAGAATAAAAAAAGATTTATTTGACACACACAGAATACAAAAGGAAAAAAATAAACATTTACAGTGTATATTTTTGTTTTTAGCAATTCCATGCAAGGTTTAATTGAAGATAAATAACACTTGAAAAAAAATCATCGACCTCAGGTGGGACTCGAACCCACGTCCCATCGCATACCGGGCGAGTGCTTTGACCACTAAGCTACCGAGGACGTCACGTGACAAGATGAAATTCCTCAAGTGTTTTTTCTCGCTGTCAAAGCCAGCGTATTCTGATCAATGTTGTAGCTATATGTATAGCTGAGTAGTATACTACCGTCAACACCCTATAGAAATATTTTTACAAATATTTGACTATTGGTTAAGATCAGAAATGCTTAAACATTGTAAATTTTTGTTTTTAGTAATTCCATGCAAGGTTTAATTGAGTCCCACCTGAGGTCGATGATTTTTTTTCAAGTGTTATTTATCTTCAATTAAACATTTACAGGATAATAAAAAGCAGTATATGTCAAAAGGGGGCCTTTTTGACACAGCATTTGTCGTGACAGTCAGGGACGTATCACGACGCTGGTTTTGGCAACAAAAACACTTTTGGCCTTACTACAAGGCCATTTACGTTTCATTAATGACTTCTGACGACCTCCGTAGCCGAGAGGCAAGCACGCTGGACATAGCGTTGCCATCTCTGAGGACCTGGGTTCGATTCCTAGTATTCTTCGTGTTTTTGTTCAAATTCATCATAAATTAAGAAATATGAGCATATTTTCGACGCTATGCTAATAGATCTTAGTAGCCGAGGCACTTGAAGTAGAAATCAGAAAGACGGTACCGCAACATCCAGACTCGAAAAAATATAGAAAAGTTCGTTTTCTACATTGACCCGAACGAGGATCAAACCTGGAACCTCAGATATGGCGAAGTCATATAGTCCGGCGTGCTCGGCTCTTCTTATTGAAATAACACTTTTTGTAGTACAGTCACAGGCAATAAAAAATTTAAACACTTCGTAACGTAATCCGTTGCTATCACCACAGATAAGGTATTATTCTACGTAATAACATTCAATTTCCAATAAAAATGGATCTATATTTGTGTACGTGACTGTACGTCGTACCAGATAACGATTTTCCGCACTTATTTCCACAACTACCTTTAAACTTGATTAAACCTAAAACTGGTTTATTCTAAAGTTGAAAAAAACAGACGAGTTTCCTAAACTTAATCTCGTCCGTTCTACTAGCCTGATATTGCGGCATCAAAATATGAACTTTTATCAAAACAACGAGCATGACCGTGACGTCACCGGCACGTACATGCTCGCTGTTTCGATAAAAGTTCAAAATGGCGGCTATGTATTATCATATTTTGACAGTTGGGTGTCGATAAATCGCGATATCATATCATATCATATCATATCGTGTTTTGTTGGTCATGCTAGAGAGAGAGGGAGAGAGAAATATCTAGAGGCGGTTAAAATCTTTTTTTTAGATTTATATAGATACGAGTCACCTCAACTCATTGTTAAGGTTAGGCCTGCGCTCTACTGGGGAAGTATAAAATATAGGCATACTTTACTTTTACTATAAATAGAAGATTTACTATGAATATTTCAATTTTAGAAAGGAAAACAATCAACTAAAATCCACTATGAGACTGTACGTTATAGAAGAATTAGTTCGTTTCACAAGAGTACTTAGTTTGACAGCTCTGATTCAGAATAACTTGAATCGAAATCGGATCGAGTGCAGCTCATTAAATGTACTGGTCATAAAAGTCAACATAAAGATCCGCTACCGACGCGCACTGTACAGTCCAGAGTACAAGTACTTTGAAATAAAAAACCTTATGTCTGTAGACATAAAGGTCATAAATAGTCATCAGCCTGTGCTCTCGGTTGTACAAAAACGAGCGCAGGTGAGAATTTCAATTTGCGTACGACGAGTTATGGGAGTGGACGTAAAACCCCACCCGACTTTCAATGGGTATTTGCAGTATTTTCTGTACTGATTTTTGTAACAAGAACCACTAATTGAACGTGGCAATTCCTTGTGGTCATCATCTGTTTTGACGACCTCCGTAGCCGAGAGGCGCCGGACTATATGGCGTCGCTATTCCTGAGGTTCCGGGTTCGATCCCCGGTCTGGTCAATATAGAAAACGAATTTTCTAGTAATATATTGTTTTGGGTTTTGGTGTTGTGCTACCGTCATTGTTTCTGATTTCTATAACACAAGTGCCTTGGTACTTAGGATCAGAGCAATGCATGATGTTGTCCAATATTTATTATTTATTTATTATCTGTTTTTTTATACTTTTAAACCCTTCGGGTTAGTTTCAAGTTGTTCCGCAGGAGAGCCTAAGTTTTAATATTACGATTTTTACCACTTATAGATCGCAATCTGTTCTTACAGAGTTCGATTCCAAACGAATGAAAAAAAAATTTTTTTTTTCTATTTTGGTTGTAGTTTTTGTGCTGGATGATACCCGTAGCAATATTTATGTATACAATATATATATGATTGTATGTGAACTTCATTTTCTTTCTTTAAGACCATGAACACTGATGAACATTGGTGCTTGGTCCAACGCATATTTGTTTTATTATGGTCTTAAAGTGCCAAAAACGCGTAGAACGAAAATAGAATAAATATAAAAGCCTTCCTAACCGGCCCGGCTGTAGTACAAATCTACGGCTCAGAGCGCATTAGAGGGGCACATTGATCCACATATAATTCCGCGCTAAACGAAACTGAAGCTATTCTTTGCCAAATAAGTGTACTGTAACATTTTGTTTTTCATTTCTAAGAGATCTATAATAAATAAATAAATATTGGACAACATCACATACATTGCTCTGATCCTAAGATAAGTAGCTAAAGCACTTGTGTTATAGAAATCAGAAACAACGACGGTACCACAACACCCAGACCCGAGACAATATAGAAAAGTTCGTTTTCTACATTGACCCGACCGGGGATCGAACCCAGAACCTCAGAGATGGAGTCCGGCGTGCTCGCCTCTCGGCTACGCAGGTTGTCAAAATTATTACTAGGCGGTAACCACGAACCCTTAAAACAATCTCAAATCTGTCAAACATTATCATTTCTGTCAAATTTTGTATGAAATGACGTAGCAAAATTGTCAGATTTGACAACTTTGAGATTGTTTAAGAGACTTTGAGAGTTCATGGTTATGGCCCAGATTTGATTTTCAAAATTAAGTAAATTGTTGCTATTGAGCAAGTAATTCTATTAGGTATATCGTAAGACTTCGTACAGAATGATCAAGTATCAAATTCACTTTCATTAGACCGTACTTATCCTTTTTAGGGTTCCGTACCCAAAGGGTAAAACGAGACCCTATTACTACGACTCCGCAGTCCGTCTGTTTGTCTGTCTGTCCGTCTATCACCAGGCTGTATCTTATGAACCGTGATAGTTCAGTTTAAATTTTCACAAGTGATCATATTTCTGTTGCCACTATGACAACAAATACTAAACACCAGGATAAAATAAATATTTAAAGGGGCTCCCATACAACAAACTGTTTTTTTACTATTTATATTCATAACGGCACGGAACCCTTTGTGCGCGAGTCTGACTCGCATTTGGCCGGTTTTTTTCTGTGCCTGATAGTTGTTTGAAAATGACCGCTATTCATTTGTCAAACTTAAACCTACATGTGGCTACGTAACAATAAAATTTCCGTTGTGTCCCGTCGTTACTGTTAACGATAAGACCACGATTGAAATAAATTGAAAAGTACAAGTGTGAAAAATAAAATGTATTTAATTACATCCAAGATTTTCTTGATTTGACAGAACTTCTTGCTACATAATTTATTTTTATCCTAAAACGAGTCTAGTTATCACATTGCGTTTCCAAAGGTTGAACCCGTTTCTCGTTTCAAATACACCCGAACTCTATTCTTCCATTATTAAACTACTCTAGCAACGCAGCCCGGTCTGTTAATCTCGAATCCTTCCAGCCTGCACAAAGGCGTACAACAATGCGAATGTTTGTTCACGCCCCAGCTCGTAAACTTATTCACTTTGTAAGTTAACAAAAAACTGGCAGCGACTTTGTAAGACGGACCGCAACCATAACTCACTGGTTTGGAACGGACGCTAGCGATTTTTCAGACGCGAGTCGGTATGTATTAGTTTCAAAGTAATATAGAGTAAAAAGCAGCTAGAACAGACTGGTCACTCCGTTCGAATAGTTCTAAAGTTTAGTTTACACATTTGCATAAAATTGAATGCATTGAAACACAGGTAGATCGTATGATATCGAGTATCAGCAAAACATAATGTTGATTGTAAACTTATAGGTACGCAAAAACAACAGATGCTTTTATTTTGTTTTTGCGTTTTTGATGAAGTTCATCGTTACAATCTGATCAAAATTTAATGCATTTATGCTGTTTTGTAATTCATAATTACGTTTCAGAATCTTCCGCATAGCAGTCACTAGTTGTCTTGTCAAGTTATTGTCATAGAAAAGCTTTGCGTATTCTTAAAGGTAACTTAAATCCTGGCAGTAAACTTTTTTATAACCTAACAGATAAATTTACTAACAAAGAATTATTTAAATACAAAAGATGATATCTTTGCATTCCAAAGTCACCCCACTTTGCTAAGCAATTTAAATAGGCCTAATTGAATAGCAAACATTTAAGTACATTTTATACTTCTTGTATTCTTAGGATAGTGATATATATAGGAGCCGTGCTCTTTTGCCTGTGGTAACATATCGACACTCATAAGTTCTAGTAACGAAAATGTTATACGGAATGCGATGGAAATGGCGGAATAAAACATGATGCCAGTGCCCACGTTCAATTTTCATCACTCATAGGGATTGGCCGGTGGATAAATGAAGCCAGTTTTTCTAAAGCCGTCTCCGGTTGAAATGTAATAATGTTTTTATACGTGGCGTTGATCGTGTGAAGGTTTAGTTGGCAATTGGCTGGGCGATGACCCTAACACTAATTCAGTCATAAAATACGTAAAATAAAGAGGTATTACACAATTCCACTCTCCATTTCATTATTATTTGTGTTTAACAAATAAAGGTAAGAGTTATTTCATTTTCATAGTGGTCATAAGCTTTTGCAAGTCATGTTCTTTCTAGACATAAAACTCTTCCATAAAAAGCCACAGCAGGCAGCTTTGAGCCGTTTGCATTCAGCGACTACCCATAAACTTTGAAGTTGTTAGTCCTCTAGGATTTGGAGGCCGAAAGCTGATGACCACGGCCGACGAACTGGAAAACACGATGGAGCTTGGGTACGCTGCTGTTCTCGACACTCAAGAAGATTTTGTCGACAAATCTTAATTATTATTTATCATCATAATCATTTCAGCCACAGGACGTTCACTGCTGAACATAGGCCTCCCCCAGTGACTCCCAGATTGGCCGGTTAGAAGCGGCCTGCATCCAGCCAGCGTCTTCCTGCAATCTTTACCAGGTCGTCTGTCCACCTTATGGGTGGACGTCCCACGCTGCGCTTACCGGTACGTGGCCTCCATTCCAGAACCTTTCTGCCCCATCGGCCATAAGTGCTACGTGCTATGTGCCCCGCCTACTACCTCTTCAGCTTGCTTATCCGTCAAACGTCCGTTTTGTTTACAGATCTAGACAATACACTGAAAATGTGCCGAAATGAAATAGGAATTATGAAATCCGTACACGAGCATACTGGTTTCCATATTCGAATATTGATTGTAAATTCTCGATAATAGCCGCCAAAACACCCATATTTCCACGAAGTATTCTTTTTCTTTTTTTTACGAGGCGAATAGCAGGACTATACCGGGGCGCCCTGGCATCGTAAATACTTGTTTGCACTCATATATCACCTGTCAAGAGGTGTCAAGCAACAGCGTAACTTGAGCTCACGGTACAAGGCCCGACATTGCGAATTTATAAAACTTGAACATTAAACATGTCAAAATTTCAAACAAATGTACCGTCTAGTAGTCGATACAAAAACTAAAACGTAGAATAGGGTTGTCAGTTCTATCCTAGTAAAACTTATTTAGTTTCCAAAAATTCAGTGCTCTATCTAAGTTAAAATAGTAAGTTATTTTAGTAAATTTTCGGGATACCAAATGTTAGGAACAGTATCTTTAAGTATCCTTTATAACACTAAGAATCATTAAATAAAAAATACACTGTAAATATAAATTCAGAGATCTCTGAGATGTTGTGGTACTCGTACTTGTTTGCACTCATATATCACCTGTCAAGAGCTGTCATGAAATAGCGATCAAACAAAGCTGTGATTGCACTAAAGAATTCTTATAATAATACTGACATATGAGCATACCTTCCCATGATAAAACGAAGTGGAGTCCTTTCCACGTCACTAAAAAAACTGGACTCTGAGACCAATCATGAACTTTAAAAACAGCATTACTACAACCTTGTTTAGATTTTATAGAATAAGCACTACTGTTTAAAGAGTTCATGGTTCGAGTAAGACGAAGAAGTCAGAATAAAAAGAAGAGGTCTACGGAATATTTAATTGTTAAAGGTTTTTTTAAATTAGCTAAACACATTGGTTGTAAGCCTACACATTTTACAGAAATGATAATGTATGTGTTCATGGACCAATAAACCTTTTTTATTCTTATTTTTCTATTTACATGGACGTCTACCCACAGGGTGGACAGACAACCTGGTAAACGTTGCAGGAAGTCGCTGGATGCAGATCGCTTCCAACCGGCTAATCTGGAAGTCACTGGGGGAGGCCTATATTCAGCAGTGGACGTCCTGTGGCTGAAATTATGATGATGATAGACGTCACAGCAAAAAACGTTTTTATTACTTACCTATATGTTAACTTTATTTGCGTGGCAGCCCTGCCCGCTTCGCTCGCTTCGCGTCAGATTTGCTCGCTCTGCTCAGCAAGAAGCAAGTTTGTTCGCGGCCAAATTGACAGCCGGATATGCGCCGGCTGTGTATAATAAGCTTTAGTTAACTCGCTCGTAGTTTTGCCGTACGCTAGGTCATTGAACTTTCAAACTATGTTTCGTTCCGAACAATAAATTCTTAACTTAGGTTAAATCATGAACTCATTAGTTCATAACTACTGTCCCATTGGACATAATATAAAAATATATATATAAAATGAAAATTTTAATCAAAATGCCGTAATTATTATTAAATTATGATTGTATTTATTAGTAAATCTTTGCATAAAACGGGCAACTACCACCTGTAGCCAATTGAGTCATGCAGTATTTTTTTAAGATTTCGATAATGCTGCTATCATAAAACTTTTCATAGAATACGATGGTGAATTTTGTAAATAAGCTTATTAGTTTTTTTTTTCAAAATATAATCTACGTACGACTTCAGCAAAATGAATTGTCTAGTCATCTAGTACCTCTCAATGAATTTGGCTAAATTTCGCTTAACAATGATATTATTTGCTTACGACAAAATTTTCGATTTACTTGTATTAATTGATTTTAAAACTTGCAACTGAAATATACGTCTAATGACGTTAGCCTAACACTGTAAACTCGGCGACAGACAGAATAGTCATAATTCAGCCGTCGTTAAATTACTTCTGCTAGTACCGTAATCACATAACAATGTAACTCGGCATTAGAGAGCGCAAGGGACTATACATACTTCCTTACATTTTGAGTTCTATAAGTTCCAAAATCACATATTATTGTAATTCGGCTCTAGAAAGCAAAGCGTTCGCGAACCTCTTGCGCTCCGCGCTCCTGCAACTGCTTCAATGGATACGGATCGCGCTCACCTTTATGTTCGCCCAAAAACCGGCACCGATTGGAGAGCCGAGCGCGGAGCGCGCACCGTTGCACGCTCCAGGAGCGCGAACGTTTCCACTATGTGGAGCAGTTGCAAGACCGCAGAACGCAAAAGGTTCGCGAACATAGCGGATGTAACTAGGCTTTAAATACGCCCCAAGATGGAACCTTGAGGAGCACGTCATGCCCTATGTAATGATCTTTATAAATAAATAATATTAGACAACATCACATAGATTGCTCTAAGTAAATAGCGAAAGCACTTGCGTTATAGAAATGAGAAACAACGTCGGTACCACAACACCCGACCCGACAAGACCCGAGCCAATATAGAAAACCTCGTTCTCTACATTGACCCGACCGGGGATCGAACCCGGAACCTCAAATATGGCGACGCCATGTAGTCCGGCGTACTCACATCTCGGCTACGGAGGTCGTCAATCTTTATTTTATTTGACAAAATTCCACCATTACTTTTCCTATGACTATGGGCGAGAGAATCAATTTTAAAGGTCGATGTTACGTTCTAACACCAACTAGGTATTACGACTTCTTGAAGTATCTCACTCAATAATAGCGAGGCGGTATCACTACATCGTTCGTAAAAAAACTCGTCAACTAAACAGTTTCTTCTAACTTTACCCATTACGCCACCAAATTAGCGTGTTAATAATTAAAGTGAAATCTGTAGGACGGTGACAAAAGCGAGTCATTAATTTTAATATTTTACTGAGTGGCGGTAGTTCCACAGTAGAGGTTGATACAGTACCTACACTCAATTCTCACACGCACACATGTAAACACGTGTCACATGGTATGTTTTAAAGACTATAATTAAACACATATCTATTGAGATTGACTGACAAAAATATCACTATGACATGATGTTCTACCGATTAAAAAACTTTCAACGTGGTATAAACATGAAATCACTTGAATTGAAATCACCTTACAAAATCGATATTAGGTACACGTACATAGTAAAGTCTAAAGAAGCATAAGGTTTCTTTTGCGATATCGATCTTCGCCCCAGAAGATTTGTTCACATTTTCAGTGATAATGTGTTATGATGTTTTACGCAGCTTCCAGTATGAGCTATCTTATGTTTTTTTTTACTATTCGTTTTTGAGGTGAACATTTATCAGAGGTGCTTTTCAAGATGAATGAAAGAAAAAGAAAATTTAGCAATTCTGGCTTTAAAATCGCAAATTGACAGCAAAAAACAAACATAAAGCAATCTACGGTCAGTGCTGCCCATAGATTTTGACACTTAGCCTCAATCGGGCGATGACTGCGCGATTATTGCTGATTGCTAATTTTTAGGGAATAAGGGTGCGGGTGTTAGCCTAGTTTTGGAATAAGTGTAGGTACTGTATTCACGTTCCTTGTGCCAGTTCCCACTCGACCCGGTTCGGACGGGTCACGACTGCCGCGAGCGCTGATGATTGCCAGGTTTCGTTTTTGAGGTAAATACCGCGTTTTTAACAGCACGACTGTTTGAACGATGAACGAACGAACCCTTCGACACAATTTGTTATAAAGTATTTAAGTATTCCTCTTAGTTCCTTTAGTTTGGAAATGAAAAGTTTTAACCAGGTATGATTTTAACAAACAATATTAACATTTTAATATTAGAGTCATTAGAGAGAATAGTAGAGGGGCACATAGCATGTAGAACTGACGGCCGATGGGGCAGAAAGGTTCTGGAATGGAGGCCACGTACCGGTAAGCGCAGCGTGGGACGTCCACCCACAAGGTGGGCAGACGACCTGGTAAAGGTTGCAGGATGACGCTGGATGCAGGCCACTTCCAACCGGCCCATCTGTAATTCACTGGGGGAGGCCTATGTTCAGCAGTGGACGTCCTGTGGCTAAAATGATGATGATGATGAATATTAAAGTATAGATATATTGACTTGTCAAATCGAATCAAATTATCTGTAATTATTTACTAGTACTTAAGTAGCCATTGAAATTCCTCTATCATCCTCCTACTTTCAACACTTTTTTAGCTCGATTTACGTTTAAACGAAGTTGGAAATTGATATAAAAATACAAAGGAAAATTAAATCGACGAATCGAACTCTTAGAAAGATTTGATTAAGTTGTAAGTTACAAAGTAAGGTTTGTTTTATTTATTTGGATTTAATTTGTGGCGAACAAGTTCTATAATCAATCAATATTGACGTCTGGCACTGTTTATGCCACAGCACATATTGTGTTAGTTAGTATTGTCAGCATATAAGAATTATATGAAACATTTTTTATTTGAAGAAAGTTTTTTACTTAAAAGAATTGACATTCCTTCATACCTCTCCTCCTCTTGGCATTTTGTTCCGTTCATAGTTGAGGTGAGGCCTGTGCCTTGCAGTGGGACGTAATAAGCAAACTTTACTTTACTTTTTCGCTTAAACCCTATTTCCTCTCCCTTCCTCACAAGCTCAGCTATAAATAAGTTTCTCTATGTTACCGCATCTCTCGCAAATAAGACAGTCGGATTGGTTTCCTGGAAGCTACTGCGGTGTTATTGAATCCGACTACATTATCGCGCGTACGTGATCGGGCTGCGAAAGGGATTCACATGTGTTGCAGTTTGCAGCTCCGTATGTACCACCACACTTCAGCCATCTTTCACGGTGCGTTTTTCTTATTTTACACTGTGTAACAGTCCGTGGCTTGGCACCAATTCCGTATGTATGTATATGATATGAAAACCGTGCCGTCTGGTGTAGTGGTTCACGCTCTGGACTACAAAGGTAGATTGCGGGTTTGAATCCGGCAAGGAGCAACTATTTGTGTGATAAGCACAAGCATAAGAGTCATAAGATGACTTAGATACAAAATGTACAAAAACTTAGCATTCGATGGATGGATGTATACGTATAACGTAACGTATAACGTATTTAGTATCCATAATCTAGTCGTCATAACACAAGATTTGCTTAGTCTGGGGCTAGATAATTGGTGTTATTGTGAAAATTTAGTCTTTTTCTGTTAGACCATCCGAGTCACCTGACTTACAATGTGAGCGAATATAAGAAATAATTTATATTTACCTAATATTTTCCACCATAACAGTTGAAGAACTTTATATCTTAAAATAATCAAGAAGCAACTGACAAACTTCACGCGACACCTTCACGATTCAACAAGGATGATAGTAGGACTTCACAAAGCCCCAACTAGAATTTAAATACAAGAAAATGCAGTAACGTGTGTGTTAAGGCTCTCTCCGCACAACTTATATTGTTGAGTTTTCTTCGGCATAAGGGTACAGTCACATTACTGTGTAATACATACTTACACTACACGCAGGCGAGTAATGTCTGTATGTATTAAATAAATAATAAATTAAATGAAATATTTTTATTATCTTTAAAAAAAAACTTAATGACAAAGTGCAATGGAGCCTCCATATAATCAAAATAAGCCTGTGTTTGAAGGCCGTGCTCTTCCTTAACTAAGTTCGATAACAATTTTTGCTCTAACCATGCCAATCAAAAGTTAAAGTTAATGTTTGCATTATATAATATGTGTGTGTTTTGTATGTGCGTTAAAAGTTTTTTACATTCAAAATAGGTTTTATTATAGATGTATATTTTTTGTTAATTTTTATACAAAATCAGCTACCGTTTTGTGTGGTCGCTTTTTATTTCTACAAACATCTTTGATGTGTTTAGGCTATCATTGGTACTGAGATTCAACTCGCATGGCCAGAGTAGACAATGCATTCCGAACTTGGACAAGTAAGCTTGTTGTTAATGGGCTACGGTGATCCTTTTTTAAATAAGTTTAACAGCTTTGGTTGTTTTCCTACCGTCCAATTTTAATTTTAATTGATTTGACATTTACAAGATCCAAGTTAGAGTAGATACATTTTATTTTTTGCGTAGAATTGGACCCCTCTACTAATGAGCGAGTTTAGCAAGGCACTTGAAATTAATTTTAAAGCACTGGCTTGAGATAGAGATTCGGGACCCTTATCATAGACCGGATTCCCAGTCTGTCAGGTCAATTCAGTATTTGAACTTATTCCTGGAAAAAGGTTGTTATTTGCTACTTTAAAACTTATATATGTGGTTTACTACTACGTGTTCTTCATGTCACGGTTAAGAGTATCCTGATTAGAAACAAAACAAAACTCTATAGATGCTCTCTGTATACCCTTTTTTTTTATTTGCTTACAAAATCCACAGCTCTTAAGTACAGACTAAATGTTCTTAGTAACAAAGCAGACGGCCAGTATTGGATTTACATTTTGTTACATTTTAACCCATCCATGAGAGTAGTGTGTTCTTACCGTAAAAGTCGAGTAACGTCTGGCCTGCATTCACGTTGCAAGCAAGGACAATGGCGACATATCTTTCATTGAAGTTGGTATATAAAAGTTGCGGGAACACATAACACTTCTATGCTGAGCGTATTCGCTTGAGGCAGTGGGACTTTGCGTACTTATATTTTAATTTGTTTGAGTAAGATTGGTGTGTGGTGTTTTTTTTAATTACTTTTCTCTATTTGTGGAGTATAGCCCAAAAACAATCTCACATCTAAGTTTACGTTCACAGCTCTGCAGGTGGACACAAATTTGGCATTCTTCTTTTTTGCCTTGTTCCTCTGCTTCATGGTGCACAAACGGCGAATTAACAGAAAAACTGTACGCGATGATATACACCTTAAGAGATACATTTTGAAAAATGATGAACGCATTGTTTGAGATCTGATGAAAGTAGAGCCAAAAAAATTATAGGGATGTAGACTACAATATTGATGGAGACACGGGGAGCATAACTTCAAAACATCTACAATCAAATAGGAAAGAAAATAATCCAATTAAAATAATTATTAAATAAAGTCACGTCAACCTAACTATTTCTTGATAACATTCGAATTGAGAACCTCCTCCTTTTTTGAAGTCGGTTGAAAAGCATGTAACATTAACACAAAGAAGTAAAAGAGACAAAAACTTATAAATGTTGA
This sequence comes from Anania fuscalis, assembly GCA_950371115.1. Classification (NCBI taxonomy): domain Eukaryota; kingdom Metazoa; phylum Arthropoda; class Insecta; order Lepidoptera; family Crambidae; genus Anania; species Anania fuscalis. The sequence goes on along the minus strand of OX493328.1, from coordinate 3,098,656 downwards.
GTTAAAACAAAGAGCGTAATCTTTTTTAACGTCACTCGGCGTGCTATGGAAAGGTCAATGTTGGGGATCTCACTAAGGGATAAGATCCGTAACGAGGTCATACGACATCAGACTGATATTGTCCAAAAATGTAGCAAGCTGAAGTGGCAGTGGGCTAGCCATGTATTGACGACCTCCGTAGCCGAGAGGCGAGCACGCCGGACTTTAAATGGCGCCGCCATCTCTGAGGTTCCGGGTTCGATCCCCGGTCGGGTCAGTGTAGAAAACGAACTTTTCTATATTGGCTCGGGTCTGGGTGTTGTGGTACCGTCGTTGTTTCTGATTTCTATAACACAAGTGCTTTAGCAACTTACCTTAGGATCAGAGCAATGTATGTGATGTTGTCCAATATTTATTTATTTATATTTATTTTATTTATGTCTGTCGCAGAACCGACGAGAGGTGGAGCAGGAAGGTTCTCGAATGGAGACCACGCTTAGGCAAACGTAGTGTAGGACGCCCCCCGGCTAGATGGACCGATGACCTGAAGAAGGCAGCTGGCAGCGACTGGAATCAAAGGGCGGGAGATCGTGCGCTGTGGCGCTCCTTGGGGGAGGCCTATGTCCAGCAGTGGACTGCAACAGGCTGATATGATGATGATGAATCTTTATTAAACTATTTTTCATCGTCATCAACATTTCAGTCATAGGACTTCCACTGCTGAATTACATAAGCCTTCATATTTGTTATCTTACGTAATGAAATACCAAGAGTTAAGCCTACACTATTTATTTATCGCAAATAAGAAAATACTGAGCAAATAATACAAGATATAAAGCTAAATCCATGAAATTGGATTAGATATTGCTCATTCCAAATCGAGGCCATCGCTGTCTTTGCTGAGTTTCTAGAATATAACGAGTAGCTCAATGCGACTGGATCCTTAAACACCTTTGATAACGACGAATCCGGCTGTAAGCGAATTTGGGAGAAACGCTGTATCATTTGAAGAAGTGGTTCCCAAACTGTAGGAGTAGACTGATTCTAGTAACTCCTATTTAAAAATATAATTGCATACTGTTTTTACAATTCTGCTTATACTTACTCCAAAAGAAATATCCAGACATGGAACCCAAATTCTTGTATCTTTATTTTACTGTAATATACTTAGTTGGTAAAATGTAACTTTTTTAAATCGTTGGTTTTCCTCTTTTGCGTCCTATTTAAGTGAAGTTATCCTTACTGAAGGGTTTAAAAAATATTTTCCAGAATAATTTAGTGAACACTCTTGGTTGGCGTCGCCGTAAACGGTTATGGTGTAATAAGATTTAATCGTGAACCAGGTTTTACTGTCAATAAACTTTAGAACTTTAAAACTAACGAAACTGCTGAAAAGACAATATGTGTAAAGGCAATAGTTTTACCAACTGTACCTGTTCGAAAACAGAAAAGGCATATTTGAATCACTTAAATGAAGAGTAGGTTGATATTGATTTTAATTTTTAAAATAAAAATAGACTCAACAAGCATCTGTCTAACTGCAAAAAAGATTAATTCCTGGTCCCCACCAGCAAGATACAGTCCCCACCAGTTGTCTCAACTGCCTGCCTGATAATGAATAATAATAATAATTTTAACTAAGAATTCGACACCTCAAATTTATATGAATAAAACCTTAATTTTGAATTTTCAGCCCAAGGAATCGAGACACAATGGAAATTTTATTGTTATAATATTTTGGTGTCATCTCGGCTTATCATTTGACCTGAGCGAGAGGATTACGGACTAACGTTTCATGGTTAATATTGATTATTGTATGATTACAGACACCTAACAAACCATACACAATCAATTAATCGTATCGTTAATATCAACATAAAAACAAAAATACGCTTTTGATGCTCGATAAGTCTTTTATTTACCCACGGCGACCCGATGGCTACGAATTCTCCTGATAGATTCGCAGCCGACAGTTTAAGAACCACTGTCTCGTAGGGTCGCTGGAATCAATACCCCCCACTCCACCCTGTCAGATAAGCAATATCTCCGCACCTGGTGCCTGTCACATCAAAAGTTCGAGCCGATAAAATCTTGAGGTAAAGTGACAGAGTGAACTATGTAAGGTTACGGTCTTTTAATTTTGTGATTTTTAGGCCAAGTTATGCAAATAAATAAATTTTGTAAATTTTTGTTTTTAGCAATTCCATGCAAGGTTTAACTGAAGATAAATAACACTTGAAAAAAAAATCATCGACCTCAGGTGGGTTGTTTTTTTTCAAGTGTTATTTATCTTCAATTAAATATTTTTTTTATTTTTAATTATAATAAACAATGTTTTGACTGGATTATTAACTTCCAAAATAAAATAAAGTGAACAATATTGTATGTAGAACAATAAACGTTTGGACAGTATTTTTAACGGAATGTCCTATTGTACTCCGTTAGGACATAAGCAAAAAGAAGTAGCCTATACCATACCCTTCCTTTATCCGCCAAATTTTATCAATATTGATTCAAAGGTTAGCCGTGAAATCGAAAAATACAGTTAAATCATTTTAAGAAAAGTCTAACCAAAAATTTCGGTTTGTCAGAACTTTCCTGTTTTTCATTTAAAATCTTTATGATTTAATTCGATATGCTACGTAGCAAAATATTATTTTATATTTTAATCAATAAACATACACTTTTATAGCACACCCGCAGACGCAAAGGAATTGACGGCACCATTCTGCTCCGAAATGACCACATCTCACGATGTGCGCAGGTAATTTCTCACCACGATAACACTTCACCGGGAAAAATTGCATCTGCGAACGTGTGTATTTGTTTGACCCTATTTCAGAAATGTTTTCCTGGGGCTGATGTCCCCTGGAAATGGCATTTAGTTTGATTGAGAGACCAAGAGTCTCTCAAGATTGCACACTATTATATTAACCTAGTTATCCTAGTAGTCTAGTAGATTAACGAACCTTCCGCTTGAAGCAGTAGGTATATCTCAAATTAGTAAATTCTATAGTAATATACACGATGTACGAAATAATAGTATACTCCTAGAAATTTTGTGGTCAGCTACATATATAACAACTTTACTATGCAAGTAATCTCGAAATCGTGATTTTCAAATGGTTTCAAAGAGTGCTCTATACTCCGGACGACCTGCATAAATCTATGGGTATAACTATTTCATACATTTTAGTATTTTATGCTATAGCCAGCTAAAACTGACCACATCGTTTTGACGTCAACGTTTGATGATTTATATTAATCGTTTTGTCTTTGTTAGACCAATTAATCAATTGCGCTCGATTTTCGAAGTAACTTTTATTAAACTCACGTTGCTTGCAACGATACGATGTTTCACTGCATATACATCTTTCATTTGCGCGTTATAATTCGCTTTTTTATCAGAATCAGTTCGCCACCATGATGCATCACAAAAATAAAGCGACATCAGCGCCTCTACAAGTAGATAACGTAACTAATTTATGATAAATATTAAATATAAATATTGGACAACATCACATACATTGCTCTGATTCTAAGATTAGTAGCTAAAGCACTGTGTCATAGAAATCAGAAACAAGGACGGTACCACAGCACCCAGACCCGAGACAGTATAGAAAAGTTCGTTTTCCACATTGACCCGACCGGGGATCGAACCCGGAACCTCAGAGATGGTGACGCCATTATAGCCCGGCGTGCTCGCCTCTCGGTTACGGAGGTCGTCAAATGATACATTATACAGCTGTTTATTTTCTTTTACTTCGTATTTAAATGCAGAAATGAAGCTGAGACTTTAGAATCATTCTTAAGTCTATACGCAGATGAAGTCGCTGGGAGAATCTAGTATAGGTATGTATCGTTTTTTGTTGTTTTCCATATGGTTCCGCCTATTCCTATTTAATTTCTTCGTTCAATATTGACTTCCAAATTAGACCGCATTGATTATTTAGTTGTAATATGACTCTCGCTATACTTGTTGATCAGCTCTAGGATTAGCTGGAAGTTGTCCTCAAGGAGAGATCAGAAAAAAAACTCCTTGTATTCCTGGCCACCAAACCATAAATAAGTAAGAAAAAAGTAAAGAAAAAAATGTCACTTTTCGCTCTAATATTTTCACCACAAGAACGTACCGCATATAAATAATATATATTTATTCCGTATTTAATATAAAACCGCGTGTTAATCAAGATTGACTTCCCGACTCATACAATACTAGGCACGAGGAACTGCCGAAGGCGACCCCCTGGACCCCCCGTTTAGGCTGTGTGCGTGATTTAAGGGTTGCTATATAAACCATCAATTTCCCTGCTTTTTGGTGGTACCAATCGATCTCAGTTAACTTTTGTAATTTACATATATTTTTTAACAGAAATATAAACGGTTGATCTATGTTGACCTACCAAACATATTTTTTATGATCACTGTGATAGAAAATAAAACACATGTTACGTACAAAGAAATATATTTTTACACATGACAATAATAGTGATAAGGCTATGACTATCTATAAAATTAACCCCTTAATAACAAAAAGTAAAATTAAAAAATTTTGAAAACCCCACGACGCTTAATAGGTAATTGAAAAAGGATAAAAATTCTACTAGTCAGGCCTTTCATTGGATACCCATATTGAGGGAGTTTAACAAAAATATGTAATCCGCCATTTTGTTACGGCGGCCATCTTAGACCAATTTTCACCAAACAGAGCTAAAAACACTCTCGACTAATTAATCATTCAAACGAAAAAAACTAAATCAAAATCGGTTCATCCGTTCGGGAGCTAAGATGCCACACACAAACACACACAGATACGTCAAACTTATAACACCCCGTCGTTTTTGCGTCGAGGGTTAAAAATCAAAAATACGTTTACATCATATGTCATAATGGTATAATAGTAATGTTAAGTACGTATATTATTATTATAATTAATAAAGATGCGCTAAAATCCTTTATGTTGTGTCAACTTTTTGTACACTTGTCTTTTGCTGTCTAATGTACGGGAAATACTTTCTATTTTAGAAATATGATGATATACGTAAAAGATATTTGATATTAAAAGTATGGGGATCTTTTATTTTACTTTTAAGAAACGGTACCCAAAAACTGACGAAATCTGATTTCAGAGAGTCACATACATAGTTTGTTGCATACAAATATAGATTTCCCCACCTTTAGGGTAATTTTCCCATTAATAAAGTGACAACACTGTTTGCATTTTACCTCTAGAATTCTCGGCAAAGGATTTAAAACATAAATATTTGTTTTTATCACGAATCGTAATAACTTACGTATAATAGGTGACTTTTTACGTTTACTCATGTAGTTTTTACATGATTTAACAACACAAGACGGCATTTTTGAAAAATAAATCGTTGACGCAACGAACGCATTTACTACGTGTCACTGGCGCCGTCACTCGGGGCGAAATGGCGGCGGATTGTCGTACCTGGTGTGTATGTGTGAGTGTAAACCATGTACAACAAACGAAATTGTAGTACCTTGCATGCTTCACATTTTTTTATGTGATGTTACGTCCGTATTTTTTTTACGTCCGTGTAAGTAATTAGTCTAGTTGGAAGTCAATATTGTTCTAAATTCTTTCATAAATTTCCTCCCCTTCATAGTGGAGCTATTTACATGCTCCTCCACCATACTCAATAAAAAACTTACTTATACTTACTTATGTGAAAGCGGGTTTACACTTTAATTAAAATGAAATTGGGCTTTTTGCATTTAAATTTCGTAGCCGCCGAAAATTGGTCAGCTTATGAAAATTGTTGGCCCAATTACGATTACAATCAGCTTCGCGGCTCGTTTATTGGCAAACTTCCGCAAAGTTTAAAATGAAACCTCGCGGTTGGAGGGAATCTTTAACGGTTATGGACTAGTAGATTGCTTGACTTTGCTTGCTAAATGTAACAAATAACCTCAGTTTTTAAAAAAAACTGCATGGAATAACTACTTTAAATGAATAATTAAGACTGATTAGATCAGAATTTAATATTATAATTTTTTACCCTTTTTGAAGTTTTTTTTTAGCAGTTCCATGCAAGGTTTAATTGAAGATAAATAACACTTGAAAAAAAATTATCGACGTCAGGTGGGACGTGGGTTCGAGTCCCACCTGACGTCGATTATTTTTTTCAAGTGGTATTTATCTTTGTAAAGTTATTGTTTCAGGCCGGCAAAACCAGGTAAGTGATTTCGCCCTAACATAAATACTGGTAGTACTGTACGGTACTAGTAAATACTGGTAGTGTCATTTAGGTAATCAAACCCTTAAGCATCTCGCAGTGATAATATTGTGTCACCTGCCTAAAGGTATGTACAGATTTGACGAATGACTGCATGCACTCACGCGCAATGAGAGCAATTTACATTGATACACAACATCAAGAATTAAACACGCATGCGCGCCAATCTGCTCAGAACTCATACGAAAGGAATGCGAAAGTTGAACTATGTAAAAACAAAAAAAATAACCCTTCAATCCAAATGAATTTATCATTAAAGAGCAACCAATAGCTATATTATATAAATTAATTTTTAAAATCATTACTTTAGACAACAATCTTATAAAAAAAACACTTGAGAAATTTCATCGTGTTACGTGACGTCCTTGGTAGCTTAGTTGGTAAAGCACTCGCCCGGCATGCGATGGGACGTGGGTTCGAGTCCCACCTTAGGCTGATAATTTCTTTCAAGTTTTATTTATCTTCAATAAAACAATCTTATATTTTTTCTTTACAATAATGTCATTTTGCCATTTTAACTGTAAAACTTTCGCGTTGCATTATAAAAACACGCTGTAACGGGAATAAACGCGATCATAGTAATTTAGGTATTCTTTATTAGATCGCGTTAATTCCCGTTACAGTGTGTTTTAATTTTGCTATTTATCATTAAAAATATATAATTTCTAAAAAGTCACGTCCTTTATTATAACTAATAAAAAGCAGCATTTATTACCAGTCGAAGATTTGGAAATCGATTTATACGAAGATAAATCAGTGACTAGCAGAAATTAAAGGGTCGGTATTCACTTCCAAATGACTTAAAATGATCTGTAGCTTTCTTAAATTTTGAGATAAAGATTTAGCTGTTCTACTATTTTGTTTGTAGTTGTAAAACTTATTTTCGAGTAGGTAATCCCCAAGTACCAGAGAAAGAAAATATTGCTAAGGCCAAGTTGTCCACTGAAGCGGTAAACTAAATCAAAATATGCTCAATACAATAAACCAATTTGTTTGTCAAAAAAAAACAACAATTTCGAACATGAATACAGTAACTTATGTCATGAAGTCATCTCGTTTTGAGTTACCGACGGCAATAGAAATACTTACCTTCTTATCTTACCCACCTTATTTGTGCTTTTCGCTACCTTTCTTCGACTACAAGTTTTCATATGCAAGTACCAGTTTTCTACTTACCTTAACACCAGAAATATTCAACGGCAATCACAAGCATAACTCTCGATACTACAATCCTCATAGTTCTACAAGATCAGCAGTGAATCGTGTAGAACTGTCTGCCGGTCGATTCTCTAAGAAAAACGCAACGGACTCGCTCTAAAACTCGACTTAGCCGTACAAACGAACATAGCCTCTATCTTGTTAGTAAGAAGGTTCATATTATTTATCGTTGATGAGCGAGTGCAGCGACGAAGTGAGCGCGGTTTTGTTTACAGAATCGACAGGCTGGTTTAACCGGGAGCACTGTTTGTATGGAAATTGGATGGCTATGCAGTGTATCGAAAGCCTCTATTGTTTTGAAAATTCTTTCAAATCTTGTTCGATGGTGTGCGGTAGATTTGAAAAAAAAATGGAACGTTCAATCAGAGCATGCAAAAATGGCGCCTGCCAGTTCAACTTGAAACAAGTTTTAAAATAGTAACGGTAACGGAGAAATACTGCCTACAGCATATATTATAATTATATATATATAAAATGTGATATAGGTGGTACTTCTAACCCGTTAAGGCTAAGTTGGGTATATAATTTTAATGACAAAAAAAGTAATTTCATAACAAATTTGATTATTATTATTTTTCTAGCCAAGAAAACCCTAAACACCAGAATTTAATTCAATTGTCAGTTACTCTGTTCTTATAGCTATCTTATGATATTTTTTTCATGTTTTTACGACACCTAAAACCTTTATAACTATATTATTTTTGTCGATGTGTGTGCGGTCACTGTATGTTGCTTAATTGTCTTGAATAGGCTAGTTGACACCACCAATCAATTGACATACTGTTTATGAGCTGTCAAAACGCACCTCTTCCTTACAATTTGTATGGCGATATCGGATTATGACGTCACTGTTCACCTAACTCAACTGCCTTACTTTTTATCGATTTTTAAGCAATCAATAATCAGTTTTTCTAATAAATGATATAGTACCGGGCTATTAGGCCTAAAGTAGAGTGTTAGTTTTAATAAATGATACTATAGAATTATTTAAGAATGGTGACAACATCCCTATTATACCTTTTTATTATACAGTCCGATTTTTATTGAACATCTATATCTACACGATCGAAGGAACCTAACAATAGACAAATAAACAAAATCTCCTTATCCAATCTTCGGCAAAGAAAAAAGCATATTTAATCAAGGTTTTCCTGCCCAAGTTGACCTTAATGAAATGCGATCAAAGCAAACTCGACAAACATCTTTTATGCGAAAATCTGCTACAATCACTTCTTTTGGAATTCTAATTATTCAGATTTCTTTACACGATTTTTCAATTTGAGTTTTCCAGGAATTTTTCTTTTGTTTATCTCACTCAAATACTTAGAACCAAGTGGTTTAATTAAAGAAAACCAATTACTTTCTATAACCGTGTTTATATTAAGAAATTAGGCGTGCTACGAGAAGTTGTTGAATTTGAGCATATCGTTTTTTCTTTTTGACATTATAAAATAAATAAATATTATAAATATTAGACAACATCACATACATTGCTCTGATCCTAAGGTTAGTAGCTAAAGCACTTGTGTTATAGAAATCAGAACCACGGCACCACAACACCCAGACCCGAGCCAATATAGAAAAGTTCGTTTTCTGCATTGACCCGACCGGGGATCGAACCCGGAACCTCAGAGATGGCGGCGCAATTTACAGTCCGGCGTGCTCGCCTCTCGGCTACGGAGGTCGTCAAATGATACTGCATACAGCTGTTTATTTTCTTTTACTTCGTATTTAAATGCAGAAATGAACCTGAGACTTGAGAATAATTCACAGGTCTATACGCAGATGAAGTCGCTGGGAGAAGCTAGATGTATCGTTGTGTTCCATGCACAATCTAAAATGAGGTCAAAATGATTGTTAATATATCTGGGCCATAACCATGAACTCTTAAAACAATCTCAAAGTTGTCAAATCTGTCAATTTTGGTACGTCATTTCATACAAAATTTGACAGAAATGATAATGTTTAACAGATTTGTGATTGCTTTAACAGTTCATGGTTAGGGCTCTGTACTTTGTATTCTAGTTTAAAAAACAAATAAACACACACGTCAACTTCACGTTCCTATGGAACGTTTCATAACGTTTTTCGTATACTGAAAGTACTGATAGATTTCGTATACTGATAGAGCTGTACGGGCAATTTACGGCCTTGGACCCCGAGACTCCTTAAAAGAACTGTTTAAAGAAATTAATATACTTACAGTAGCATCCCAATTTATTTATGAAAATATAATGTACATCCGCAAAAACCTGTCCTTATTCCTTAAGAAAAGTGACATTCATAATCTTAACACACGGAATAAGAATAAGCTTGCCGTTCCCAATTTCAGACTGCATAAAGTGGGTAATTCGTTTATGGGAAAATGTATTCGCTTTTTTAATAAATTACCAGCGTCTATTGTAGAACTGCCCCTGTTAAAATTTAAATCGCATATTAAAACAACTTTAATGAAAAAAGGATATTATACTGTAAATGATTATATAAACGATAAAAATATTTGGAAATAAATACTGCCCTGCTCGCACAGGTACATTTATCTTGTAATGTAAATATATACTATTTAAAAAGAGGCTGACAATAGTGACCGAGTTTCTTGCGCTACTTCTTCTCGGCGCTAGCCCAAAATTGTCCTGAAGTAGTGGTAGGGAAAAAAAATATTGGGACGTGTAAAAGCGCTTAGTTTAAGCCTATTTACAGAAATAAATTGGTTTTAATGGTTTTTAATGGTATAAGTGACTTACCACTTACCAACCGGTTTTGCTAATTGTCAATGTTCCACTACCCACCTTTTGGCTCCATCATCCGTTTAGCTCTATGGCGATTAGTTATTGTTTATCATCCGGATTTCACATATTTGCAAAGTTTCAAATGGATATGATACTCGGAGATAGGATAAAATAAATTCCTATGGTTAAAAATTATATAAGTAGTGAAGCGATTAAAAGCGGATTCAATAGTACTTTTACCTACTTATTTGAGAAAAAAAAAAACAATTTTGTTTCAATCGGTTATGACAGTTTCACTACTAAAACTTATTTTTAATGATAAGTCGAGCACCCTGAAGATGTGGCTAAAACTTTACACACTCATAAGCCCCGGGCTGAATTATTTTTGAAGCTCGTTTCGCTGTTTGTGTAAGGATTAAAAAAAACAACAACGTAGTATAAATCAGATTGCTTTAATTTATTTTAGTTTTATACAAATCGAATACTACTTACGATAGTCAATTTTTAACGAATAAACATTTTACCCGTTGAGTTTTTATTTTTACAAATTTACCTTTGCATTTTATTTTGTCATCTATTACAAAAACCTCCATAGGGGCTTTTCATTATAAACTTACATTACACACAGTTGTATTTATTTCATTTTCCCTGTTTCAGCTCACAAATTTTACCACAAATGTATAAACCACTTATAGCGAAACATGTGTCACTATGTTTCACTGACAGTGTTGCAATTGCAATACAGGTGTCCCATAAAATAGGAAATGAATTTCAAATTTTCCTTATACCATGATGGCTCACATAATTTACCAATCTGGAATTTTACTACACTGTCGTAACGAATCACTGACAGTGAAACCCTAGCAGTGAAACAGAGAAAGGGATGTATCAACTTACTGCAGTCGTATATTTTTAATTTAATTTTAATTAATTATCTTGTCTATGGTTAAGCCACAGGAACACAACGTGGATTATTTTAGATGAGTTTTTATAGAAACTTATTTGCAAAATGGCGAAGTGAGCGAAAGTGGTCGTTTGTGCATACAATGAAAATGTGAAAGTATCTTTGATATTTGGGAGAAAATTTATAGCTGAGAAAATTTATCGCTAGGCAAAGAAACTTAATACATTAAATATCTTTCAAAAGAGAATTTTTAAGTGTTTTATTATATTAAAAACCCCTAGATTAATAATGAATGCTCAGTGTTCCTGTTTCCATATCGTGAATTGGTTAAAATATTTTTTTTGTTTAAAACGTTTTCATTACAACTTGAATACAATTAACCAAAAAAATATAATTATCGAAAACTGGACTTATTAAATAAATTACTTATTAGTAAAATTCGTAAATTATAAAACGGTCCAAACATTATTTGAAATTCCTCCCAAATATCGCAACAATAAAATACTCTAGATCTAGAACACGATTCTACGTAATAGATGACACAGAAGCGACAAGTAAGCGAGCAACAACAGGTGTAATGTGTTTCTACCCTACACTCGGTGAAGTCTGTGGCTAGTTGTTTCATATGTAACACTCGATGACTGAAAAAAACCGTTGACTACCATTTATGTTGCCAGCATTAAAGGAGGATCGTTCAAGGCGGCCCGTGGAATGCAAAATTCCTTACATTTTTCTAAATTGCGACTAAGTATTACTGCGTATAAAAATGTATCATCCTAAATGATCAATTTGCTGCATTGATATTTATTGGTTCGTAAAACATGACTGAATACTTAAAACTGACTTAGCGAAATAAATTATTTGTTTAGTAAAAATATTATTACTACGGCCGCAAATTACATTGTGCATATAAAATGTAAACCAGGTTACATTTTTGTGCAAAACGTAAGAACAAATGCGGGCTCCCCGAACGAATCCCCTTAACTAGAGGCTGCGCGAGCGCCGAGCCGTGAATAAAAATTTAAATGTCAATCACCACACTAACATCAAAACCGCCTGGCAGACCCAATAGTTTTTGTGTACTGATCGACCGGTGAAAGATTATTTATAACTTTTTTCACTGACTTAACACGCAACGCAGACTCTAGCTACCGACTACAGTCACCGACTATCGGTGACTGTCCATGACTATTTGTAACTGAGGAAATATCTCATGTTTTTCTATTAAGGATGAGGATGCACTGTACGGGTGAAAGCCACCGGGAATTTGATGAAACCCCCAAGACGACAAAAGTAGAAAATAAATGGGTTAATTGACTTTTAATATGTTTGTATGAAATTTAAATGATTTTTACTCAGTCACAAAAATCAACATTATGTATTAAAATATGTATTTTTGTAATCTCGCTGTAGTGGTCGAGCTTAAAGATTAGGAAACTTACCATGCTCTATATTTTTAGCATTGTTGAATAGGATATTTAAAAGTTAAAATTATGCTGAAATTATGTCTTGAACTTCAAATCTGTTCATTAATATTCGATTGTAGTCGATAAAGTTAGCGGTGCACCAGTCAACGAAGTGAAGCATAGAAGTAAAACTATATGGTTTGTCTGACTCGCCTACAGCTAATATAGTATGCACAAATCATGGCGCGTTCATTTGCGTATGGGTCGTGAACTCATATATTTGGCATTTTTTTTAAATAGAGTTAACATTGTTGGTTCAAAAAACGCGTCAAAAATTGGAAAATGTATTTTTAACTTAGTTTAAAATAGCCTATGTCAAAAGTGGTGATTGTCATATTTATGCGTAGGTAGGCGCGTAAGCGTTTTCAGCTTTTTACTCTATAAACTGACAGACCGCCAACTTCCAAGACTATACTTTAAAATTATTGTAGTATTAATGCAATTGCTTTAACGTGCATTATTAGTGTTGTGACCGTGCCTCAAATCTGTACGCTGTAAACTCTTTTTGTTACGGGTGCGATTTAAAAACGCCTAAAAACATACTTCGGTTCGCTCCAACGTTACTTATTCAAAATGCTTAAAGTACAAAACATGGTGAGTTAGTTGTAAAATGATACAAGAGTAGTTAAGATTCTGGAAAGTTAGAAAATTGAAATCTTAAACTACAGCGTTCAGAATAGAGTTAAGATGTACATGAGACTCCAAAATACCTGTTTCACGATTAAAGCATTTTGTTACTGTTGTGCAGTATGCAGTGTTCTGTGTTTGTGTAACCTAGGGTTATGTTCGTAGAAATAAAATATCTTACCATATTCTAAAATACTTTGAACTACTAACTAGAAAAATGTATTTCAATGATGAAAGAAAGGTGTTTTTATCTCAAAAATAATTATTTAAAAAGGTAATGTTACATTTGGTTGTCGACTGCGCCTTAACATGACCATCGACTACCGACTTAAATAAAAAATCAATTTTCAACCGAAATAATCGGTCCTGAACGAAATTTTGGACTAATAAATTAATTGAGATAATTAACATTTTCTGGATCTTGTAACACTATTAATTTGTAGTCAGTTAATGATACTTACATTAATAAATCTCGGACAGCATACTTATGAATATTGGATGTAAGTATTTTGAACAACACATCGAAATAACAAGTAATAAACTTGTAAGGAATGTAATGAAAAGCCATCGTGTTCTTCATTTGCATTCCGCGTCCTTACGCCGGCGCCATCTTGAATTCCAATAACATAATAATACGAGTAACCCTACGCCACACAGACACACAAAATTATAAGTACATTAGTATAGAAATATTTGACAGTGTGTATATGTCGTAGCCCGATCTTAGAATTAATCACTTCATGATGTGGCCAACCATTTCATAAAATTGACGTTTTTTATGATGCGGCACTGTACCCGCTGCCCACATCATGATGTGGTTAGACCAGATCAATGAATCAGTTAGCGTTTGATGATATGACCGAGTACTTCATGAAATGGCCAAACGTTGGTGGTCATATCGTAAAACTGTTATATTATCCACCGGTAGTGGCGCTGATGTCGCTTTGTTATTGTGGTACATCATGGCGGCGGATAATTATTCTGTTCTTAAAGTGAATAATAATGTGTAAAGTAAAGATAAAAGTGCAGTGAATTATCGTTAAAACATTGAGCTAGGCGATTTTTATGAAAATCAGTCGAAAAACGGTTGTAACCTCAATAATTTATGGATTTCGACATGTAATTTTGGAGGTTAGTTCGGTTATTTAACTATTTCAATCTCTTTTAGTTATAAGTTTACTTTCAAAATTACAAATATTTATAATGTTCTATTTATCTATCGCCCAAAACTCACATTTAACAAATTCCAGTAAGTTGTAGACGTATTTTAACCTATTTTAATGATATGGCCAAACGTTGATTAACATATCATCAAACGTTGACGTTAAAACGATATAACCAGTTTTAGTTAGCTGTTTTATGAAATAAGACAATTTTATGAAATGGTCGGCCACATCATGAAGTGATTAATTTTAAGATCGGGCCACGACATATACATGGTTCTTTGTGTAGATAGTGAAATTCGGAAAGAGTCATGAAGTCGAGTCTAAGTTAGAATAACACGCCAATAAAATATAAGTAAGATTTTAAGTTATAGTTAAGTTTAAGTTAGTTATGATATCTCGAAAAAAAAAATTAACACAAAAACCTACTTAACCAATTGCAAGTGAGTTGAAGAAAGTTCCATAATTAATATAACAAATGCACATGTGTTTGTCTGTCTGTTACGGTTTTACGGCAAAATTTTAGTTGAAAAAAGATGGATCTCTGGGAAAGGACAAAGGATATTGTTTATAAAAATGTACCCCATAAGGGAGTGACATTGGAGTTGACAAGCCGTTTAAAAAGCTGAAAAGTCTATAGATTTTTTTCAAAAATATGTACTTACACCGACTTTTTTATTGTTGTGTATGTCTAATAAAATATTTCCCTCTCTCTCTTCCTCTCTCTCTCTATTTAATCTTGCCGTGTTCTGTTACAATTAACTAATATGGCATCAGAACGTTGACTAAGTAATTTTAATTCACCAACAACGAAATTATTCCGTGCTCGTTCTAAACTTAGACTCACTTCCACGTAAAACATTTATCAAAATTAAACCATTTAATGTGTAGGAGAAGACGTATAGAAAAAATAATGAGTGATTTTATAATGTATGCATTGTAAAAGCCAATCGGTAGCAAATGGTTGCAAATATAACCATATCAAAGTTGGCTTAAACACCAATAACTTTACTAAGATAACTTGGTCTAAAATGATGGCAAAGTGTTAAATGAATATGGATCTTTTTCAACCAAACGATTTATGTAAATAAGTTTGTTAATTTCTGCAGGTTTGTTTATCATTGCAATCGCTTGCCTCCGATCAGTCGTATGAACAATAAATGCACTACTGTGAGAAGTGTAGATGCGTCAGTTCATTTGTACGTTTAAATCTAACCCGGTCCCAAGCAGGCATTCTGTTAACTTTCGTTTATAATGTAGATCATTCTACGCGTTTTAAGTGTATATTTTATATGAGCGCCGCGCTGCCACCGCGCACGCTACTAACTTTTCACAACCTCTCTTTACTTTTTAAAACAAAATAAGCTTTTAAAATTGGCTGATAAGGACACGGCCGCAGCCCGGCGCCCCCCTCAACATTAACATTAAATTATATGTTAACAAACACCCTAGTTCGTTTTTAATTTTTACAATAAAATTCTCAACTTTTATCCGTTATTTATACCCCTATAATCCAACTTAATATCAATATTTATAAACCCTATTTTTGGCACTAACAAATCTAATTAAATATAATTAATCAATTAATTTTACAATTTCATTTTCATATCCCGTACTCCTGGGTAAATATACATAAATATTTGATCAAAATTTAATTTAATTATTAGACGAAAGAATTGGATTTAATATTAACTTATTTAAACACTCTAACACAATAACGGGTATTAAAATTTCTCAAACTAATAATCAAATATGTTGAAAAACATGATATCTCTTAGAGCACCATTACGTACAGAATTATGACAAGGTAAGGTAAACAAACATCACAATTATATTCAGCATAATAAAACTTAAGTAATTTCGTGCCATTATCTAGAAAATATTTTCAAATACATCCATAATCAGAACCATCAAAGTCCTTATTCCAAACGCAACTTCACATTTCACGCACTTAAAATTTCGATGATGAACAAAATGTCTATTCAAAAATTTATTAGAAAGAACACACCGAGATGTAACATTAGTGTTATTAATCTATATTAGTGAGCTTTCTTATTTTAATTCCTTTATACCGTAACCTATGGGGACACGACACTCACTAAGCTATCACGACATCTACTAGAGTGAAAGAGGAACGGACATAGATTAAGATGTGAATAATTGTTATTCTCAATAAAAAATATGACTATGTTACAATAATCTAAGTGCTAAAGGGAACTAGAAATGTACCGATAGAAACGATTACTGTAAATTTCTCAAAGCGCCTGTTGTACGAGCATTGTATTCAAACGTAACAATGTGTAATATTTGAGTGATTTGAATTACCATGTAGAATATAGAATAAACTATTCAAGGATTCATAGTTTACTATTCAATTTAATGATCAAGGCAACTTTATAAAATTTACAGTATCCACTCCATATAGGTATTGAACATCTTTTTGAGCATTTAAAATATTTGTTTGTCATTGTGTTGTTTAACCTTAAGATGTTATGAAGGGTTTTCATAATGATCGATAAATTTAACTTCAAGTCAAGTCGAAATTGTCCTTTCTTGACTTGTATTTCAAAGAACTTTATGACATAGGAATTGAGCTCAAAAAGACCGGTTCATAGTTGTCTAATCATTGAAGAATTACATTAGTCTTTTTTCCGCATTTTCTATATTTATATACAAATACACATCGCGATAATTCCTGTATATACATTATTGTGACACTATGTGATGAGTAGTGATGATGAGTGGAAAACTCATATTAGTATGTCTATGCGCTAGAATTTAGCGTAAATTAATATTGCATCCAAATAATATGTTAGTCCTATTGCGTGTGCCGCTAGATAAATGGTATAATGTTTTGTTGAATACGTATAATGTCAGCTAAAAGTTTCGTTATCCCAAACTACATCTGATGCTTGGACAACGACTACATTATTCAATGTGATATCATACTTGAGTCCTTTAGTGTAATTCGTTTAGTCATCGCACAAATTTATTTATTAATTCACTTTTATCTCTGACCTTATTCTACCTTTGGTTCATTTACGTTAATTGTTGATTTTTATCAATTCCACATCTGTAGGCAATTCCTCACTTCAATTGATTTTCCCGAAACATTTTCCTTTAATGCGAACCTAAAAGATTCGCTTTATTCACCTTAATATAACCTAAAGTAAGCTATTTGACTTGACTCTACCAATACTTGATCTTTTATGTACACGATAATTAATACCTTAAGGTAATGTCATTGTCAGTGATCCCTTATTTTCTTCTAAAAAGGATACCATTCGGTTTATTCTATCCTGGGAGTGGTCATCTCCCATCTCCAAAGACAGTTTTAAATTAGTTTATGCACTAGTCAATAGTAAGGTGCTTTTCGGATCAAAAAGCATGTTTAACAGAAACAATTTCAAGTCCAGAACCCTTCACAAATCACTTCGAACCAAATCAATGTCCCATCATGTCACGCCACTTTAACACAATTTTTATCAATAACGTCTTTAACCGTATTAATTAGAAATATAATTATATTTTAACAAATTATACTCATCAACATTTATCTGTATAACATCCTAGTCAACATCACAATCGTTTTATAATATGTTGGACTTAACTAAGCTATTTAACGTATCGAGTCATTTATATTTACCGTCTTGCGACTTAGTTAATGGAGACGTGTGCGTTTCAACCGCTTTAGATATAGTATTATACATAATATAATTACATCGGCGAAGACTAAGATTACTTCTCTCATGGTAGGGCCTAAAAGAACCCTAAAACTAATGCTACTGTACTATTATGTGAGGGGCCGAGAGGAGCACGGCGACGGTTGCGATGATTGTGAAGAGCGTGAACACGAACAAGCAAAACCTGGGGAAGATAATGCCATTGAGAAAATTGGAGCAACGGTACAAATTGTAGATAGAAGTAGTAAATATACTGCTGATTATCTATATCAAAACAAAGCCGCAGCGCTAGCAGACGATGCTATAATGACGGATATAAAACATATAACGTTGATGACGTCAGATCCTGACAAATGAGATTAGAGATGATTTAGATTGTCTTATGGTTGTAGCAAAACTACAGCTATTTGTATTCTACAGTATATTAGTATTCGCCTTTCATTTCAAATATAGACTATAAGAGATGATTAATTTTCTCATAAAAAGTGCAAAAGGAAAAAAAATACACTTTGATATTTTTTCACGCATATTCTCAAAATTTAACGAACTTCAATTTGCAGTTTTAAAAGTACACATCATAAGCATAATATTTTTACTGCATTAATGGTTAAGCCTAAACTCACTTTTCCACCTCATATTTCTGTATGACCACATTTTTACAATCGTGTACTGGGATCCAAAACTCGAGAATTTAATCTAATGATCGATAATTGATGCTATTAAAAATGTTTGGGCTTATCAATGAAAATATCTCAAACCAGAACTAAAGTAAAGTAAAGCAATTAATGTATTAATCAAACCCTGATTAAAGTTGTCAAAGCGGCCGCAATGATTGATTGATTTCGATGAATAGTGGCTACTGCTAATTTCGAAAGGTCTTTCGTTTTACGACTTCCTTTGAGTCTTTTGTTGATAGCCGAAGCTGCTTTGAAGCTGTTTTGTGAGGCTTAAGATTATTGGGATTATAAAATGACATCTAAGAGTCACTGTTTTTCTTCTAACCTAATTACTAAAATTTTACGGGCTCTAATAATTTTCCGCTCGCCACGACTTTGTTTGAGTGGTCTTTAATTCATTCAATAAGTATTTTAGCTTGGCAAGTATTTTAAACGTATTTGAAATTGAGATTCGCAATGTGACCCAGTTAGCCCTTTATTCCAAAGATATTGTACGAGAGGGTACATAGTATCATAGGGTGAATGATCCGTTTTTTGCCTCTCTCTTTGCCACCCTAACTGCTTCAGTCTATCGACCGTCTTTCCCTTTATAATAGTGTTCTGTTTGTTTTTAATAATAATAATAAATAATAAATTGTTTCCACAATCACACCAATTATCTAATAAACCCCCAAACTAAGCAAAGCTTGTGCTATGGCGAATAGATAACGTATAAACATACTTAAATACGTTTCTAAACATCCATGACTTAGGTACAAATGCTCGTGCTCATCACACTAACATTTGCCCCTTGCGGGATTCGAACCCGCAACCGCCAGGCTGTGTAGTCCGGAGCGCGAACCACTACACCAGACGGTCGTCATTTTAAATTCTAATCATACAGTGCCTTGTTGATATACCAATCTTGCTTTCGACTCACCTATCAACAACCATCGCCGCAAACTTCCAGTCGCTGATCAGCTCAGCCTCCTCATCTGCCTTCTTCATCCTTGCGGTGATGAACTGCAGCTCCCTCAGAATGAGATGTAGCTCCCTGTGATGACTGCTGAGCCCTCCACCCACATCCTCCATGGTGGAGGGCCGCACGAACGACCTCCGAAAGTCCGTCCGGAATATTGAGCACCTGTATTGGGGATAACTATTGTACTGTATAGAAGGAATGGTACAGAATAACTCAGAATGGGGTAAAAAGGTTTTGAGAGGGTATGCAAGGTTACCAGAAACATAGATTGATTCAAATGTGTATACACTGTAGTTTTTATTTTACCATATTACATTTACTGACACCTAATCAGAATATTGGTGTTTTATCATTTCTCTTTTAAATTTACAGAAAAAAAGGCACATTCACATTTTGATTCAAAAGGTAACTAACTATGTTATCAAATCTAGGAAGTATTTTTTAACTGACGTATCGATTTAAAACTTTGTTAATATCTGTCATTTTCATGACACTACCATAATTTTTTAGAATTAAAAAAAAAATACCAATTGACCTAAACCAGGCATCGAACCTGTCTAAGGTCCAATTCCCGGTTCAACGGATGATAGGTTGTATTGTATTACATATCGTTTGACACTACACAACCGAGGTAACTGGACCGAGGATCAAAATACCAGCAATAATTCAGTGATTGCCCATATTCTTAAACAATAAGAGAAATTGACAGTCACTATTTATGCGCCTTTATAGGCGGATTCATTGCTTTAAATATTTAATTAAAGAAATTAATAGCATTGTCACCATGCACAGACAAAACGAATTGGTGGAAATATAAGTTGCATGGGTATTGCAAAAATATAAAGTTTGTACTACTTCGCATTTGGAACGATAGATAAATGTTAAAAAGTGGTCGGAAAAGGAGTTTATTTTAGAATAAGAAAACAATACCTAATTTTAAAATACTCAGCTCCACGTAGAATCCAAGAATGTTATGGAAGTCAAATTTCAGCATTAGCAGCGGCGATCAACTTTATAATATTTATAATAGCACATAAATCTATACTTTTTTAATATATGATCATGATCTAGAGTCATCATCAATATCAGTTTTTGGAAGTCTGCTACTAGACATAGGCCTTTCTCCTCTATAAACATCCACATCGAAGAACTCTGGGGCTGCAATGTATCCTTCATACAGAAGCTTCCTGTTACTTTGAAAAGGAAGTTATTCCTAGACCTTTATGGTGCGGTCGACTTTCGTATTTGGAGTATTGAAATGAAAATATTTTAAAGGTAAACTTTTTTACCTAATTTTTATCACCCCACTGTCATGCAAAGGCTTTCCCCAAACTTTTCCATGAAATCGACAATGACTCCTAAACCCTCGTTCGGTTAAGCAAATTGTCACACCATCATTCTTTGGTCTACCTCTTCAGCACAAAAAGATTCTAATAATATTCTAAGTGACATAAGTGCATAGTAAATGCTAGTCATTTATTTTTCTATATAGGTATGTCTATTCTCCAACAATAAATGTAACTCTTTTATGCTTATATACCTAAGCATATGTTTTACATTGTTTTTTTACTTACTCCAAAAGAGTTGGTAACTTCCAACAAAAGTTATTGTAGATAAAAATAACATCATTTACCCATTCCATCTTGCCAACAATTTGATGGACCCCAAACAAAAGATTTGCTATTATTTTTACATATGCTTTCTGGGACACAGCGCTAGACACAATAGAAATTTTATTGTTATCACGTCTATAGGCGTGGTGTTTTAAAAACCAATCTCAAACTCTGCTTACCCTGGTCCTAAATTCCCCGTCGACGCGGTGCTATTTGGCGGCGGGGGGGCATGTCGGAAGTCGTCATCGATATCCAACACGTTAGCCAAGAGTGACTTTGAGGACCGCTCCTTGAGTTCTAACTCCCTCATGCGTGTATTCATCATGATGGTCTTGCGAGTGATCTTCTTGCCTGGCCGCGACATGCGCAGGATCCAAGGCAGCCATTGGAGGAATACTGATTTTATCTGAGGGATAAGATGATGAGTCAGTTATGTATAACAAAATATAGTTATCTGTAACTAGGATGAAACTAATCTCAAAAGAGATATCTCCTCACAAAACTAGCCGCTGAAGAACTAGTAGCTGGTCAGTATGGACCAATATTGTCACCGTTAATATTTTAACTACTTAATTTTTGGTCTGTGGTTATTCTCATCACATAAAAGACAGCTTAAGTATGTTCAATTAGCCTTTTGCGTTGCATGATATTATTGTGGAACTAGTTTATAAATTTGCTATGACATTTTATTGGTGTTTTGAATGTCGGTATAAGTAAAGTCAAATTCCACAAAATCTGTCACGAACGATTTGAGATTTGCGACCGTCCCAAAAATCTATGATTATGATTTCGCGATTACATAAACTTACTTATATTATATAAATTATCTCTAGTGCACTTACCCACTGCGGCATTTCGTGAATGTCCGCTGTCCGATGATGGTAGTTCAGTACCACCACGGTTAGCACCACAGATGATGCTACCATGAACATGATGCAATTGAAGTACGTCCCTGTTGCCCAGAATAACTTGCTTTACTCACACATCAACAATAATAGCAATTATGTTTACAATTTTTAACAAAACCGATAAAAAGTTATCACGTACTATTTTTAGTTTAAAATCTTTTATTTTTTTTAAAACAAAGAAGGACTTTAAAGGAAAATAGTCTGTAAGGAGTAAAATTAGGTACAGTATGTTTACTTAACCTTTAATTAAATTCAAATCAAAGAGTTATAAACACATTTTATTTGAAATTTAAAACACATTTCATTGCATTGACATCGAAAGCGTTTCATGCATTTTAATCAAGCATGCAGTCAACTAATCTAAATTAATTATTCAAATGATCTTCTAGCTTTAGTTAGTGGTGAATTTGGAAATGAAACACATTGCATTTATTTACTGCGTATGGCCAATTTCAAAGTCTAGTTAAAGTTCAAATTTAAATTAACGAATGCAGTAAATGAATACCCTTGTATTTAGTTAATGATTGTCTGAATCAAAGAATCTTTCTGTTAATTTGAAAGAGTCTTTTTGTGGTTTACCTTTCTAATCAGGATTCAAATTCTCACATCCAGAATTAGTGAAAACCTCTACAAAACTGACAAAAGGCTCCGCACAAATTCCATCAGTGTTATCTCCTTTGTCAGTCTCGCAGCGAGTTTATTAGTAAGTTGATTACAATGACAGAAACAGACCAGACAAAGTTGCATAGACGATTTTGACTTGGAGGGTGGTCCCTCGCTACCCGCATCCACTTTGTTGCTTTAATCCGCCATTAACTTTATATCCTGCTTTTAAACTACAAGCAAACCAAACCTACATATTTATAAGCTCATTTACATTAAGTTAATCAGGAGAGTTGTGCGTTAGATTGCTTTTTAGCATAACATGCCAATGTCCGACGTCGGTAGTCACAAAATACTGAACCTCTACTCGTTCAGGCCAGTTATGAAAAAATAGGAAAATTAAGAATGAGAAAATTAAAGAAATTTGTTTCAACCAATACGCAGTCAAAGTCAAATTATTTTAATACATTACAAGAAGACAGAATTTTGGTTTGAGTAAAAATGTACATGGTATTATTAGATAGAGTTCCACGTCTCAGAACAACTACTTTTTAGTCTAACGCGAATGGAAAGTGCAATATCTCTATTTGAAGTGTCGAGAGCAAGGACGCTGTGAAGCATAGACAAGTCTCCAGAGACCTAAAATGCGAGTCGAAAACAGGAAGAGCAAGGATGCTATGCTCTCCTTTAAATTTAGTTTCAATTAAGCAAAAACTCTGCATTCTATTTAGATCTTTGTTAAATTGGTGTTCCAAGAATGGGTAGAGGAATATCCGTAGCAAAACTTTTTTGTAAATTTTAGATTTTTTTTAAATAAAATATTCCTTATTACGCATTCTTTGGTGTTTAGAAGGGATCTATTCACAAGATCAGATTCATGTTTTATTTAATCATCATTTAGATTATTTATCAGAGATTTTTGATCAAACGCGTGGAATTTTCTCACCTATTAGGGGGATCGCCTCTGAGGTTTTTGTGATTACGTGTCCCACCAATAGAGAGAAAACTGTTTGCGACAGAAGAATTGTAACACCTGCAAAGATCAATATAATATTCTATGAAAAACAAAACGTTCTATTTACAAGGTTAAGGGTAAAACCTATAGGCATAGTATGTGTACCATCCAGTTAAACGCTTATCTAGTTATAGATAAGACTTATCCTGTGTGTGCTGAGTCGGTTTCAGGAGCTCAAGTGAAATCATAAACAAAACATAACAAAGTATTCATGCAAACACTATTTAGTGAGGGTTTAATTTTTGTGTTATCATTGTTTTTTAGATGTTTTTTTTTATTTAGTAATTTAGGGGTTTCAATGATTTAACTTTGACAGCACCACCCTCCAAGTATCTGCAACGCGGCTAACAGCATACACAGCATCGTTGTTAATTTTTATACATCCAAACGTTACACCCAACTTTAACACAACATGGAATCGATTACGCGTAAGTCCACACAACAGATTTGAAGAATACAGATGTATGTGAACACTGAAATTCAATCAAACACTGAGAAATCGAAAACGCAACTTACCTTTTGGATCCAAACACACGAAAATAAACTTGTAATTAAGTAAGGTAGAGTTACATGCCATGCTACTGATATTGAAACCCAACATGAAGTTGACTTAAATAAGGAAAATAATGTCGTTGATAAAGCTGAAGCAGAGAGAATCACGAAATCGATTCCAAGATACGTTACGTAAAACAATACGAAACAAAAATACTGGCGAATATCTATTTTCTTTCGACTGTCAATGAAACGGATTTACTTCTCAAAAAATAAATATAAATCTTAAAACAGCAAAGCATGATTCTTCAATATAACATCAATCTGTTTGAATCATACGACATTTTCATTACTTACAAAAACTCGCATTAGCTGACCGAGCAACATTAAGCTTACAACGATTTAACATCAATTAACGTACATAATTTACTCCTTGTAATGTTTTAAAATAACGATTTAGTTAAAAATTGCTTTTAAAAATACAAATAAACATTAGAGCATAATAAAAATAAACGAGAAATAGTTAAGAAAGGTGAAATGAAATCATGTGGAGATTACGGTAGTGAAGAATAAAGAAGAATGGGAGTAGAGGATGGAATAAAAACTTTGGATAGGTTTGGGTAGTGTACCTAACAGGGGGATTGCATCGGAGACCTGCGGCAGGGTCTCGGCTACCAGGTTGAGAAACACCGTCAGCGAGAGTAGAATAGTGACTCCTGCAATCAAACACAATGTTAACACCCCCACAGATTCACCCTTGGCCCCAATCGCACGAATCACTTGAACTAATAGAACACAACTCTCCATTTCTTTTTTTCCGTTTTCACAGACCGCAATCAAAGTAATGGCTTCCTGGTCCCGTAAAACGATAACAATGATGATGGGGCTGAAAACGAATGACGCTTAATGAGGTCTACACTGAAATATACTTACCGGCCGGGACGCGCTGGGGCACTAACACAAACACAAACAGTCATACCACATTCTAGAGATGATCTAATATTTACGTTACGCGCACGTTGCTTCCGACCTCCTCTAAAAGTTTTATAGCTCCACCGGCTCACTCAACATGCTTCGTCGGCTCTTCATTTTGTAATGTGAGCATGGGGCGCAATACTTTGGTTATATTTACTACTTTTAATTATGAAGACATTGTATACTAACTTTACAAAGTATCGAATAATCAGAAATCATGTAATTTGACTTATATTAATAACGTAATAAAGTTATTATTGCACCAAGATTTAAATATAGTAATGGGCTAATGAAACCTCCTTGAAGAGCTCCAAAAAAGCATCGTGCATCATATCTGTGCTGTTTTCCTACAGTACAGTCAGTACCTATAAGGGGCACAGCGTCCGAAGTAGATGGCATCTTTTCGGCGACCAGGTTCAGAAACACGGTCAACGACAATAATATCGTTACACCTGTAGATACCAGCCAATATCTGTTTAAGCTGGTCTATGCATTAAATTTATCAACTGATTTTAAGGCTAAAAATGAAAGCTATACCTACCGAAGAATGATTACTAAAACATCAACTTCTGCTATTTGTTTGGTTCAAGTTTTTTGATCTCCCAGTCAAACAACCATTTATATTCTAATAGAGTTATGATTTTAGCATTTTTTTTAACTCGTCACTGTACAAATTGGATTAAAATTTTAAAAAGCTGCGTTCGCTTTCTAATATAAGGTGTTTTAAAAATATCTGCAGCGGCTCCAATGGATGAAAGTATTACTTATATAGATTACGATTATAATAAAATTAGGGCCTGGACATCTTTTTTTTTATTTCAAAAATAAAAACAAACTGAAATTGTAAACCTGTCCAACGAGCGCGGGACGTAGTACGAGCAGACTAGTTGGATGAATAGGTATGGATGGTTTTAAACAAAATAAAGCTTAATTTTAGTTCAGTTTTATTTTTGAAATAAAAAAGTTACGTTCTTGGCCTTAACATTTATTCACTATCGTAATCTATATATACCTAAGTAATACTATCATCCATTGCAGCGGCGGCAGATAATTTTGAAACACCTTATATAAGTTTTTTTTTAAATTGTACAGTAAAGTACAGTTCGGGTATGCCTATACTATATGAAGTGAAGATTATCTCAGCTTGTTATCAGCCCACTACATGGCAATAACCTTTGTAGGCTACACATACTAGAAGTTGTTCAACCACAAGTGTCCGATATTGAATGCCTCTATTCATCAGAGAACACTTAAGTGATCGGACCCGGCTTCCATCATATGGGTCGTTAAGCCATTTCAGAGTGTGATAGAGGCTCAAACAACTGATAAACTAGTTAGAACAAGTTTTTGCATTAATCCAGTTTGTTATCTAATGGTTCAAATTATAAGAATTTACAAAATTATTCAATCTTTCTCAAAATATCACTGGTTGCATTGTCGTCTAAGTGCAAGTGAACCCTAATCAGGTGGTTTTTTTTTCAAGGATTGTGATGAATATGTGACCAGTGTTCATGTAATTAAATAAAAATCACTCACAAAGTAGTATTTTTTTAACAATGAGTGATTTGTAACAAACTTCTTTATTTTAAAAACATTGTTAGCAGACGAAATAGTAAAATCTAGTAGTTTTCAAACACAGTTATATGCACCCTTCAACACTCCAAAGATATCCTAATCTCATACAGCACAGTAAATTGTCCCCAATAGTATAAAGTTGCAGAAAGCCGCTAGATGCAAGTCGCTTCCGACCGGCAGATCTGGCAGTCACTAGGGGAGGCCTATGTTCAGAAGTGGACGTCCTGTGACTGAAATGATGATGATGATAAATCATAATTGAAAAGAACTGACCGAGTGTCAACTTCTCTCCTGAGTCAGGAGGCAGCGTGAAACCGAGCAGCGCCATCGAAGAGATCAGCACGCACGGCACGATGAGGTTGAAGAAGTAGTACAGGGTTCGTCTCCTGATCATGATGGTGAACGTCACGTCCACGTAAGGCTCGGGGCAGCACGCGTATGTTATCGTGTTCTTTTTGCCTGGCATTCCTGGTGACATGAAATCTATTTAGTAGGATCATGAATAGGTTTAACATATTTCGAATTGGTGTACTTCCAAAAAAAAAATATTTTAACGTTTTTTTTTTCTTTATGAGAAAAATCTCCATTATAGAGGTGTTAAAATTGACCCATATACAGAATACAGGATGGTTGATAAAAAGATATCAAGCCTTTGTTAAATACTATGGTAAAGTCAGAAAGATATCATCACTTTTTATTTTTAGTTTTCATACAATTTCATAGAATATTTTTTAGAATACGGTTTATATGAAAATATTTTTTTCAAAACTGATGATATTAAATTTCTGACTTCACCATAGTAATCACGCATATGTTAACGTAGGCTAGTCTTGGTTTGATATAGCTTTTACTTATTTAAATCTTTAAGTAATGAGGTCCTTACCTATTAAATACCACTCCCCATTCGTGATAAAGTCTGATAAGTCTCCCCCAGCTTCGTCCTTCAGCACCAGATCCAGCTGTCAGGGCAGAACACAGTGAAACCTCCAAATATTTAGATATCAGTCACCTAATTTCATCTAAACTCAGTCAGGGGGTAAACCATGCAAGAAATCTGCTCAAGACTACATCTCCGAGCATTTTAGGGTTTTCTACTAGTACTAATAGAAGTTATTTATAACAGTAGAGGATATTAAAGTAATAAGGAAATTAAAGGCTAGGGAAAGTATGAGATCCTGAAAGAGTGCATTTGGACTTAAGGGATGCAAGTGCATGCTAAAGAAGACTCAGAAATTTCACCGCCATACGGATAACACCCTATTATAAAATAGAAACTTGGAACTATTTCTACAATCACACAAACAACTAGTAAACCAGAAACTAAAGAATGGTTAAATCATTTCAAATTCATGACTAATTTGACATTTATTTGTCTGTAATGTTAGTTTATTCGAAATAGATTGGCTTGTTTAAATTTTGTCATGGTTTAAACCTAGTTTAAGTTTTAGGAGTAAACATTATATTCAACT
The DNA here is from genome assembly GCA_950371115.1 of Anania fuscalis. Classification (NCBI taxonomy): domain Eukaryota; kingdom Metazoa; phylum Arthropoda; class Insecta; order Lepidoptera; family Crambidae; genus Anania; species Anania fuscalis. The sequence goes on along the minus strand of OX493328.1, from coordinate 3,070,339 downwards.
ATAAAAACACAAACAATACAAAATAAATATAACAATGGCATATGCAGATATTATACTATTATAAACATACTCGTAGATACAATGAAAATACCTTAGATAAGATAGATCTAAATCATAAGCAAAGCCATAAATAACAAAGCTCAGTTAACACTAATGCCAAAACCAAATAACCTTTAGCTGAATACATTTACCGCTCAGCACTAATCTCACAAAATACTTACCGAGACCAAATTGAGTCTTACCAACTTTGACGGCGACACTAAACACTTAAGACAGTATGTGAACGCTTAAATTAAGTGGGGCAGAGATTAACTTAAAGGTGGGAGGAAACGCACTAACGCTGAGAAGATAATGAAAGCATCCTGTTTCATCCATAAAATAGATAAAGCCAAAGTGATACGAAGTGGCTTTCTTTAAAGGCCTAGATATTGTAAAATTGTAACAAACCTTTTGGCATAAAAACATGCAAATTTAAAGCACAAAAATTACACAATATACTGTAATTTTCTTTTCGTACAAATATGCTTAATATTTTTTCTAATAGGTAATTTTTGTGCTTTAAGTGAAGAAGTTTAATTACACACAAATAATATTATCTACACAATCATATTAATGTGTATCCGTATGGCAGCGGTAAGAGTGTATCATTTCAAAATACATTTTACTCCACAGTGCTTCGTCAGAAGTCATTTTGTTTGCTCCATGCAAAATAGTACATACAAAACTTTTGGGACTTTCATCCTGTTGGTTCCTCACATGGTTCCCTTGACGTCCCTAACGTTCCCTAAACTTTTTATTTTGTCTAATATCAGTGACTGCTTTTACAGGTAACTGTAGTTATCAATTTGTATAGAAGACTAATGGTGCTCTAAATTCATACTAATTATATTTAAGCATCGCTGTGATGCAAAAAAAATGAATTTAAAGTATGGAATGTAAATTTTGCAGGTGCAAATGTCACTACTTACCTGAATGTCACTACTTGTTAACGATATGTCGTTACTATCCGGAAGGATACCACATTTCGACAGAATGTGCAACTTGGCAAAACTCCAGAAACAAAAGGTTTTGGAATTTTGTGGAAAACTAGAGCAGTTTTGCAAGTTTGGTAACCGACAAATCTGTGGCCAAGTTTTATATGTCGCAGACTTTATTGTGGCAGAATGGCTTTAACTATTCAATGTTATAGTGATGTATCACTCTGGATTAGATTTAATATAAAACTGCTTTCTTCGTGTTAGTAACCGATCAAACATTTGAAAAAAGGCCATTAGTATTACAATTTTAAAATAACACTACAGTTACTTGTAGAAGCAGTTTGCTTTTTAATTTTAGATATAAAACTTGCGAAGCCTCTGTACTAAAACAAATTCATTCTTGTTTCCGGAAGCACAAACAAATAACTTTAAAAGATTAAATATATTACGTTTCTGCAAAAAAAATAGGAAATATGGTGAAGTACACCACTTTACCTAATTCCTGTTTCGTATAAGCAGCAATGGTTTCACAATATTATGTGATATTATTATAATAGAGTGATATTAGATCCTTCTTAATAATTAAATTTAAATTAATTAACCCGTATGCTCGGAAAAAAAAAGATAACAATTGAAACTCAACTCAAAACAATATTAAACCAGTGCACACGTCATGTGTGCACGAACTAAGCGAGAGGATTAATTTATAATTATCAGTACTCTGCTTGTTATTTAAATTAATTAATTTGTAAATTAGGCTGTGATTAAAAGCTAAATTAAGGAACATCTAATTTATTAAGGATATTAAAATATTTTTTTTAAAGATATTTGATTTCCTTACTTTGCAACGGGCAAAAAGCGTGAATTTGTTTCTTTACACTCCACGCAAGATTTACATCGTTCAATTTACTGTCTGTATACCTGATTGCCATCGTAGGTCCAGCTACCGAACTTCATATCACAGTGTTGGTCATCGAAGGGGAACCACGTGATGTCTATCTTGCATGTGCTCTTGAAAATGCCCGGGGGCACGTACAGGCAACTGCCGTTGTTTCTGACCACCACGTTGGTCTGGTATGTCCCGTCAAAACCCTCGTCAGCACTAAGAAAGTCCACAATCTATCAGTTGACATTGACCAGAAACAAATGAATTTCAAAACAGAACTCCAAATTTTGAACTTGAGACCAATAAAACAGTTGAACATCAAAACCGAATTCGAAATCTTGAAGGTAAAGCCAATGAACAAATAATACAATCGAATTAGAAGTTTAATTTGAATGCACAATAATAACAAATCTCCTTTGAGGTTCTCTGATTTTCTATTTATTAGACAGCAGACTCTACAATGGGACGAATGATCCAGCTAATTTACAGAATTACGTTAAGCCTGTGACCCTCATCAACTCGCTACTAATGTCAAACAAATGCTATCTAAGAATAGGTACGACAATAGTAGGCTTTTAAAATTTCATTAAAAAGTTAATACCAAAGTCAGAAACGACTGGCTCGCGTTTAATGAAAGGAGCGATTCAAAAGTATTCCAAAGTAAATTGGCTATTGGCAAAGCATTGTTCCTTATAATTTAAGAGAAAAAGCCAGATTACGTGCCAGTAAACAAAAAATGCGTGTTTTTATTATTTAAAATTTAGACAGAAAAGTTTTTATAAAAAGTAATTTCAAAAGCTTTAGAGAGTTAATACAGCATTAAGGTTTAATTTATTTAACAATAAAGTTTTATCTTCGTTTTATAGTGCCTCGGATTCATCTGGGACGTTTATTACTGTACAGTCGATGATGAAATTATTAACACGGGTTTTATGAATAATTTAATCATTTACTTGTACAGCGGTCATCCTCTCGCTTAGCCAGACAAGATACTATCTTATCAATCGGTCTTTAACCAAAAAACTTGACTGATTCATACAAGGAGTTTATAATTATTAATTGGATACCCTATTTTGCTCACTTGATTAATTTTAATAACAAAATGGCGGGAATATAAAACAGAACTTGAATCCTTTTCGTTAATATAAACAAAATAGGAATTTCCCGGAGCAAAATAATTTCTTCGGAGAGAGTATTTCGCTAACATTTTGAAAGCGAAATATCTAAGTTGCTACGATTCATTTTAATTTTCCTTCCCACAAAGTTTCCCTCCTCTTTTATAACGCTTGTCTATAGTACTTAGCCACAGAGTAGAAACTTTGATTATAACCTCCTTGATAAGATTTTTTTTTATTTAACGTCTGACAAGCGGGACGATGAGCGTGGTGACTCAAATCAGCGACTCGAGTGCCATGTACTTTTATTCTATTTTTTATTGTGGCAGCACCGAGTAGGACATTCTTTATTGTAACCACGCGAACGATTGTTACTTAAAAAACAAAAAACAACGCAAAACATTAAAAGGTTTTGTTAATAAAACAAAGTACCAATCGTCACATTCGGGAGATATCTCCTACTGTGCTGTCACATTCAGGAAAATAAATGTTTATTAAATATCGTTGATATTTTTTTAGAATTACGTTTATGAAATGAAAATGTTAGTATTTATTAATTTAAGATGGAATTACGCCAATAGCATTATTTTAGTTTTAACGCATTAAATGATAGTGTTTTCGAAAAAAAGCAGAAAATAATAATATTTGCAACGAAATTAAAAGTGAAAGGATAAATGAATAATTTTTTTTTTTTTTAAATTTTGGATGTATCGATAATTTTGAGGTTATTATTTTAATATCGATATTTAATTACTCTTCGTGAAACTCAACAGAATCAATCAACTAGTCATATGATAAGAGATAAAATGATCATTAATTATAGCCAAAGCCATCATAAGAATATAAATTACTAGCTGACCCGGCAAACGTTGTTTTGCCATATAAATAATTTTTAAGTAAAAATTTTAAGGGTGGACAACCCCTATCACTAAGGGGTTTGAAAAATAGATGTTAGGCGATTCTCAGACCTACTCAATATGCTCACAAAATTTCATGAGAATCGGTCAAGCCATTTCGGAGGAGTACAGGTACGAACATTGTGACACGAGAATTTTATATATAAGATTAATTTTGTATCCAACAGCCAGGGCCACATCTATTTAAATACATTCTAGAATGTATATCTAGAAATCGTCAGCTTGTTAATGTACAACTCGATTTTAAATTGAAAATCTTACATCTGATATTAATTAAACTCTGACACAAATCAATTAAAGCCACGTAACTATTAAAGTACGAGCATAATTCGCATGATTAATAGAATGTTTAAATTTTAGAACTGACAAACTAAGTGATTTGCTTTTGTTTGCTGCCTGAGTTATTGCAACATTACGAGTAGGTATTTTCATTTGAAAGTTGACAGCAATCACAACATTATATTTGACTTTCTTTTTTTCGTTGTATTTCTGAATATAAATAATTACACTCAGTTAAGTTTAACAAAAGTGACATCTAGTTTATTATTTCTAAACAAAATACTTAACAAGGAATTATTTCGCCAGCTCGTAACAAGTATGTCACTTAAGTGCCGGTTTTAATAAACCTGTAAATAGATAGCATTAATATATTTGCCATTATTTTCAATTTTTATGTTAAGCCCTGTCTTTTGCTCTTTGAAAAAAGAGAGGTGTAATTTAGCGCATAGCTGTACTAAATGGCACCAAACAAGAAAACATTGAGCTATTACAGATATTGCTCGCTCTATGACCATTCTTTAATATGGTTAAGCACACTTTTTTATGCCAAAATTCAAAGATGAAAATTATGAAGTTTATTTTATCTGCTTTATGCAGCGATGTTTGTAACATCAGGGCCATAACCATGAACTCTTAAAACAATCTCAAAGTTGTCAAATCTGTCAATTTTGGTACGTCATTTCATACAAAATTTGACATAAATGATAATGTTTGACAGATTTGTGATTGTTTTAACAGTTCATGGTTAGGGCCCAGAGAGCATTTAGAATTTAGCTGCACAAATCATCGCCACCAACTTTACAGCCTCATAAATAGTGTTGCAACTAGATTTTAAAGTTTGAAGTACTTTGAAGTCTGTGCGGTAGGGCTGCCATCTTGAATGTTCGGGACATCAGTGTCAGTTTCCTCTAAAAGCAGTGTCAGTGTCAATTTCATACTCAATATTATGACTGCTATCGAATGATTGATCGAAAATAAGTAGAACTAATTCAACAACTAAAATAACTGATAAAAAGATTACAGTCAAAGAATACAGCATGTAACAATTGACAGTAAACATTTTTGACGGCTGTAAGTCAGTGCTTAAGAGATTGACACAAAATTTACCTCATAAATACTTAAATATCGGTCTGAAGTAGCTGTAGTCAATTGAAATCTGTATTTTGATCTCTAAATTAAGTATGTAAATAATAAGAACACTTAGTCCATATTTATAGGGCTACTTCGAACCAACATTTTTACAACTCATTATCAAAACTTCGTTTTTAATCGCAATATAATTTGTAAAATTTTAAGTTTAATCTCGTTATGTTAAAAATATTAAGGGCTTGTTGTATTACAATCTACGGATAAATTCTGCATTAGTTCTGAATAAGCTATATTTTACTTATCTGGAGGATAAACACGATTTTTGACACATTTTAGGCACGATTTTCAAGCTCATATTATCCTCTACATATTTTTATCTTTTACCATTGAGGTATAATGTACTTGCGTACTAGAGAACACATCTCGAACTAAATGTTTCAGCCAAGCATTGTAGTATTAGACAATCAAGAAGCAGTTTTGACAACTTCAATTATTGACACTGACTGAAGCTTTGTAGTCCACTGGACTAAAATTTTTGGCTGTAACATTTAGTTCGAGATGTGTTCTCTAGTACGCTAGTACATTATACCTCAATGTCTTTTACATAACTTTATCCGTACATTGTGAAACAGGCCCTAAATTACTAAGGTATAATGTACTACGCTAGTATTTATTTTTATTTTATTTATTTAAAGGCATTTACAGAATACAATTCAATACATATTCACAAATTTGTAATCTAGGTTTCAATTTAAAATTTCATTCAATTTAATGTTGTACACATCGTTCACAAAGAAAAGCAATATAAAAGAAAAAGGATACTTGAACTAGTTCATATACTAAGATCAAAATGGTGAGAGTGTATACAATTCAAAATATGTTATGCATGAAAATTAACTTCAATTATAGAACCTATTTGACGAATAATATTAAGATACAGCATGGAGCTGTTTTAATATTTTATTATATGAATATAAAATTTGTGAAAATATATCCAAGCTTATAGGACTGTTATTATAAGATCTGCACATTCGAGATAACGGATTATTATACGTTACATTGTTACTGCAAACAGGCACAGAGAACAGTTTCGGTTTTCTCTTACTACCACTTGTTTTAAATGAAAGACGTATGCCCTAAATAATACTTTTATATTCTAATAGTGGCAGCCCTAGCTAGTCATAAACTAAGTACAAGAACGAAAGCACAGTTAAACTGTAATTTGTCTGTCCGCTTGCACTCGGACGAGAATCGTGACTGTGATCGTGAATCGAACCGTGAAACCTAGATTACATTGCTTATGCAAAATTTAGTCAATGTTTTGGAGAAATTACATTGTTTATTAAAGTACGAATCAAGGGTTCTTTTTTCATTCAGATGGAAGAGTTTGCCTATAGGAGCAACATCGAAATCGTGATTTAATTTTCAGATGCGCCATACATTATCGTCGAGGTATGCGAGTAAGTTTGTATGGAGAAGCTACAAAAAAAATCTCGATTTCGATGTTGCTCCCATAGAAAAAGTTGTTGTATATGACCAGCTGATCACGTGGTTTTACGGAGTGTCCTATTCTCTTGTACCCCATGTATATAATATTTTATTTTATTATTTATTTATCTTATAAAATTTGGGTATATTTGGAAAATTTCACATTGAAATGTTAATTACAAAATACCTATTGTAATTAATTTAACTATTCTCAAAAGTAAGTATTTACGGCTAAATATATATTTTTAAATAAAACTTACATGTTACGTTTAGAAGCTAATTGTAGTTTGTAAGCCGTTATTTTTGCACCCACTATGCTGTGTACATTTTTAATCTGTTTCGCTCCGTTAGGAATTCCATTGTATTTTATTTAAACTTGTTCTCCCAACAAATTAACTGCTAAGCTCGCGCCAACGTTACTATCTTAGTAAGTCTGATGCTTTAACAAGTTCGCTTGGTTGGAGACCAATTAAATTGTTATCTTATTTACACAAGAGTTTAGAACGTACAGTATAAGTTATTTGTTATAAAAATAAGAAAAAAATTATTATGTTTTAAAGTATATCAATTTTTGAGCATTCTATCATTGACTTTTGTACCTAAAAAAATAAATGGTTATTACCAATTCCACTTTTATATTCAATGAGGGCGTCATACTAAAATCTAGTGTGTTCTACGATTGGCCGTAGCATGATGACTACGAACTACGACAATAATTCATAAAGAGTAGTTAATTATTAATAATAACTGCTAAGCGTGATGAATTTTAGTTCTAATAGTATATTCACATTTACCATATCACGCGGTAATTATTTAGTATGATAGATAATTATTAATAATTTTTAATTAATCAGATTTACCGTAACATATAGAGTGCTACGAATTCTGCTGTATCGCTACGAACTACGCGTTTCCCTGTGATCTGTCGTAGCATTAAACTATGAACAACACCGTGTTTTATTATTTTAAGCAACTTAATAACAGTCGTTTAAGAGTTTTATACAGCTAAGTCCTACTTCACTATGAATGCTTCGAGTGTGTTCTGTGATATGTGGGAGCACGTAGCGTGTAAAGCCCCTGAAAAGTGTGTAACCGCACGGCTTGGCGCGTGGCCAGAGCGATACGTGTTTAGGCCGGATTTATTCACACCATAGTGTAAGCCCATTGACTCAAGACAAGTATATCTTTGAAAATAACCAGTCAACTGCTGATAACAACGTTTACTGTGAGGTATATTACACTGGAGAAGGGAAAAAATTAGTCTTCTCACATAGCATAAGCTTGCCTAGAATAACCTATTCATTTGTGTGTATAAAATCTGAAGATTATACGATATGGTGTGGAAATGTTAAAACTAAAAGAAAACTCTTTTTAAATGAGAAACAGTATGGCGTAACTCTGATTTTGCCACACTCTGTATAATAAATAGGTGATACTCGAATTAATCGAGCATCTCCTATCCCAAAAACAGATAAAAACAACTTAGGAATTTATTTATTTATGTTTTGGTTAATAAATTAGTAGTTAGCTGTTTTGTATTAATACAAATCTAAATATTAATCTATAAATCTAAATATACGTATAAATTGATATTCAAATGTGTAAACGACGTTTTAAAAATAGCAACGATCGCTTCGGTGTCAACGCCGGCCAGTCTAACAGCTAAACGCTGCGAAGACAGCAAACAAGGTACTATTATACAGCCTGTAAGTGATTTAAAAGCTTTCATAATCGAATGTTCGCTTCCCGCGCTGGCGGAGAGCCAATATTTGACGAGGCCTTAACATTTAGCATTTCGGCCAACGTTGGCCCAAACAAAATGCAACAGTTTAATAATGATTTGAATGCAAGGCATTAAATTAATGGTTAATAAAGCAAGGTGCTTAGCCAAAGTAACATTTTAAAACGATAACGAAGTTCAAAAATTAAAATTTATGGGACTGACAATTATGCTATCGCGTAATCACGTGGTAAATTGTCATTTTATATTGAAGATAAATAACACTTGAAAAAATCATCGACCTCAGGTGGGACTCGAACCCACGTCCCATCGCGTGCCGGGCGAGTGCTTTACCAACTAAGCTACCGAGGACGTCACGTGACAAGATGAAATTCCTCAAGTGTTTTTTCTTATGGTTGTCAGTGGCGATAACAAATTTATATTATGTAGTATCCATGTAGTATTTAACAAACACGTTGAACAGAACAAGTAAGATACGCTACTCTCCGCTTGAACCCCACTGGTGACCCTCGATATATTTTGTTTCAAAGAAAGGAATGGTCAAGACTGTTTTTGTTTTGTTTTTATTACTGTCATAATGACTGACTCTCCTTAGTGCTTTAGAAGTAATTAAGCACAAATGGTTGTAAAATGAATCCGCCTCAAAAACTTAGGGTCATTTATACATTTCTTTAAACCTCTTAGCTGGGCTGTTCTTATAAATACTTGTTTTCCTATCCATCAAAAGTTTATTTGTAATTCTAAATTATTTGACAACAATAAACCAAAACATATCGTACCCTTATTGCAAAAACCGATTATCTGCACTAAACATGATTTTGAGTTATGACGATTTGAAAGTTTAACGACATAAAAGGATAAAAAGACGTAGTTATTATTTTTCGTGAGCACTCAAATAAGAAAAAGAAACTTTTTAGGTAATATTTTTTAAGATTTTGATCCTAGAAAACCTAATACCTTTCATGAAAAACGTGAAAATTATTGTAATGGAGCGCATTTAATTGTTTTTTTCTGAATGACCAGAAAAGATAAAATTTCATAAACTAGCCATCTTATGGTTGAAATTAATAGTTCCATATATTCTTTACATTACAAGTAGTCATTTTATCAAATAACAGACTACTTAATTATAATAATTAACCAGTAAACTATAAGACCAAAAATATTTAGTTGGTTTTGGCTGAAATAAAATGAGTTTTATTTAGCTATCTGCATATTTTTTTTTCTAATTTGCTTCTTATTCTTAGAAAAACTGTAACAGTGTGCTTAACATTAGAGCAATAGGCATTTTTTGAATAAATACTACAATAATTTCATTTTTTTTTTATTTAAAAATTGTTATTCATAAATCAGTTTATTCATCTGCGCTTGACTCGCTTACACATGATGAGTCCTCAGAGATAGTTGCTGTAGTAATGTTCACGTTGACTGGCTTCGGTAGCCAAAGATTCGTACTATCCATGGTACTCCTCAGGTATGACACCTTTTTGCACAGATTGACGAGATCCATTATCGTCAGGCTACGCCTGGCATTTCTTCTTTTTTCCTTGTTTTCGCTATATAAATCTGGATCTAACAATTCTTCTAGCTGTATCATATCTGAATCTTCAGAATCTTGAGAACAGGGCGATAGATCGGGAGGTATTTATGACGGGTCAGTATTGGAAAAATCAAGATTCTATGCTCTGCTCTTGTTTACCCAAACTGTTCTCTGGAAAAATAAAAAGTGATGAATTAATATAGAAAAGCACACAAAAAAATATATTTTGAATTAAACAGACACTGTAAGAAAAGATTGCTTCTTACTAGAATCACTGGATTCTGATCGCGTTTGTTGTTTAATAAGTTGTTTTATATGACGTGTCCCTTCTTGACTATCAGTATCTGTAATTAATTATAACTTAAAATCATATTTCATTAAGCACTTCTTCTTACACTTCCGGCCTTATATATAATGTAGGTGGATCTATTTGTCAAATCTAATCATAACCTATTTCCTCAGTTATCTGATAAAGTGATACGCAACCTTCGCGATGGACGCAAACTATGCTTCACATCACCAGCCTATATCAGTCCACTGCTGGATACAGGCCTCTCCAAAAGGAGGATTTTGCCATAATCGCCACGCTTGGCAGGCGGGTTGGCGATCGCAGTTTGGCCAATGGTGGAGAGGAGACGCTGCTGCCCGTCTTCGTATGGCGGTCCTCCTGTAGTCGCCTCTTACGACACCCATAGGAAGAGAAGGGGTGGTGCAATGCTTTTAACGTGCCGGCACCTCAAGAAACGAACTATGCTTACTACAACAATTAAAAACGGCTCTTCATAGAAAGACTGGAGTAGGCATGGCTCCTAAACTTTATAATAAAATTACTTAGTTACGCAAACTCTAAACAACAATCATTAAAAAATAATATTAAAAACTTTAATCATACCATAGACCACATTCATACGTTGCGGCAAGTTATGCAGAAGACCGAAGAGTATAACTTGCCACTATGCTTGGCTTTAGTGGACTATGAGAAGGCCTTCAATTCTAATGAGACGTGGGCAGTGCTAGTCTCTCCAGCGGTGCCATATTGACTATCGGTACATCGAGGTGCTGAAATGTTTATATAAAAACGCCACCATGACGGTCCGAGTATAGGAGCAGTACACGAAAGCTATTCCTCTGCAGCCAGGCATAAGGCAGGAAGACGTTATCTCTCCGAAACTGTTCACCGCCGCATTGGAAGATGCTTTTAAACTCCTGAAATGGGAAGAATTCAGCATCAACATTAATGGCAAATACATTACTCACCGTTGGCCATGGATAGAGATAGGTGGAGGAGTTTGGGGGAGACCTTTGCACAGCAGTGGGATGATATAGGTTAAAAAAAAACATTACTCACCTTCGGTTTGCTGACGATATTGTAGTCATGGCAGAATCGCTGGAAGACCTCGGTACAATACTCGATGGCCTTAATAGAGTTTCCCAATAGGTAGGTCTTCGGATGAACATGGACAAAACAAGATTATGTCAAATGCCTATGTTGCGCCCTACCCAGTACCAGTTGAGAGCACTATATCATCGAAATTGTTGACAAATATGTTTACCTGGGACAAGTGATCCAGTTGGGTAGGTCCAATTTCGAGAAGGAGGTCAATCGACGAACCCAACTCGGATGGGCAGCGTTCGGGAAACTACACAACATCTTCTAGTCTAAAATACCTCAGTGCCTAAGACGAAAGTCTACAACTAGTGTGTGTTACCAGTGATGACATACGGAACAGAAACGTGGCCCCTCACTATGGGCCTTATGAGAAATCTCAAAGTTGCACAGCGTTCTATGGAAAGGGCTATGATCGGTGTTTCTTTGCGAGATCAAATCAGAAATGAGGAGATCCTCGGTGAACGAACTAAAAACGCTAACATAGCCCGACGGATTAGCCAGCTAAAGTGGCAATGGGCGGGGCACATAGCACGTAGAACTGACGGCCGATGGGGCAGAAAGGTTCTGGAATGAAGGCCACGTAACGGCAAGCGCAGCGTAGGACACACAACCACCAGGTGGGCAGACGATCTGGTAAAGGTTGCAGGACGACGCTGGATGCAGGCCGCTATCAACCGGCCTATCTGGCAGTCACTGGGGGAGGCCTATGTTTAGCACTGGACGTCCTGTGGCTGAGATGAGATGATGATGACTTACCTTACTTAAGTTTAAAGAGTTTATTTTCATCGTCTTTTTTCTTAGTGATATTCATTTTAATTCAATAACGCACAGCGCGCGATTTGGTAAATACCTAATGAATGAAATGAAACCGAGCAACTCGCGCGCTGCCGCGCGATCTGTGTGCGAAAGAGACGGCTATGCATGGATAGTTGGTTTTAGCTGAAGCAAAATTTCAATTGTCGCTATTAATTAATTATTGTGAAAGAAAAGAGTAGGCACAGATAATCGTTTTTAGCTGAAGTATTTTTTTATGCGTCGAATAAAAATTATTCAGTAAAAATATATTATAATTCGATATCTTTTTTTACTTGCTTCAAATGTAAAGCAGACATGCTACATATTTTTTTGCAAAAAGCAACTAAGATTTGTTTGTTTTTATTACTTCTAGTAAAATTAAAATTTCTGCTAAAATACAAACAGTCAAAACCAGTTACCGTAGGATACCTAATTTTAGACGAATGATTTCATATGATGTTTACTGTTAATATCTACATACAAAATGAGTTTAAGTCCGAAACTTGGTTTTATCGGTATAAACTTACGAACTTAAGTGTTTTAAATGAGTTTATTCGTTTTTTCATGAAGAATTTTGGAAAAACGTTGCAGTTATTCTGTTTTTTCACTAGCTATCTCAGGAAATAAGCGTCGTAGAAGATAATGGGTTTTACCTGTAGATGCGGCTCAATGAGACGAGTCGATAGGTGTAATAAAAGTTGAATAGTGGAAAAATGTAGATAATCGGTTTTTGCACTAAGGGTACGATATGCTCTTTATGTTAACTACTAATGTTATTCAAATAAAACAATTAATTAATTCCCGTTAAAAATAGTTCGCACGAAACTCTTGCCTACGCATGCTAGGCAAACGTTGGCCAAACCCGCCATTGAGTTTACGTTCGTGCAAGCTACTCCCAATTTCCTAAATGGATGTAAACAATTTGGGAGAGGGTTATATATTACTAGGGATCGATTGTCCCATGGGTTACGGGTTTACGGGTTACGACGGGATATTGAGGCCAAAGTGACTTGTTTAGACCAGCTGCATACATTACAGGGTTGGTGATTTGGCTTCGATTAATAGGAAAATTTGGGTAATAATGTTGACTGTGGATCTATTTAATGTTTACGAGGGTGAACCCCTAAACTTGTGTTAATAATGTACACGATGTACAAAAGAATTGGACATTCCTTATAATGACTTTATCAGCTGCTGGAATATAATATATTTCCCATATAAAACTGCTTTTGAGATTTTGTTAGATTGTTATGTGATTAAAATTTAGATTTTAGATACACTCGCGAGCAATGAAAAAGTTCCAGCGACATATATAGCACCAAATTACTCCTAAACGGAAAAGGCGAGCTTAATGACGCCGTCTGCAATGTTGAAGTACATTTAACAGCGCATCAGAATATTACCAACTATAAACTTTTTAATTTATGAAGCTAGGTTCTATGTCTTAGGAGATATTAAGGTGTTTGTCGGCATTTTGTGGGTGGAACTTTTTCATTGCTCGCGAGTGTATTTGAAATCTACTGGTATATCGAATGTGTCATGTACAAAATAGTATAAAACGAAAGTTTGCAAAAATTTGACAATAAATTGGAAGCGTGCCATTGTAATATTGAAACGAGAAGTGCGAAATGTTTGATACATTGCTACTGACGCAAGTTACAAAACTGGCAATGTAAGCAGCCGTCCATACAAATGTTCGACTGAGACTTTTCATAGCTATTTTATTACCAGAATAAATTCTGGAGTTAGTTGCTCTAATTTTTTTTTTTTTGGACTTGGCTCAAATAATTACGTGTAGTAACAGTAAATTGCAACCATTTAATCTAAAATCTAGCTTGTTTTACATGGCACTAGTTTGAGGTCGTGTGTTAAAAATTAATAACTATAATTCTTAAATGTGATTTTTCAGATTCTATTCACTATAAGCTATCACCACTGTCTAAATTAATCATTTAGCCTGACGATAATAAACAACAAACATTTTTTTAGGGTTCCGCAGTTCTGACAACCCTTATAGTTTGTCCGTCTTTCTGTCTGTCCGTCGAGGTTTTGATTGGAGACTGTTGACCCTAGAGAGCTCTAATTTTGTGGAGACATGTATATCAGTCACGCCGACAAAGTGTAGGAATAAAATTTTTAAAAATATTTTTTTTAGGGTAGCTTCCATACATGTACCTTGGGGATGTTTTTTTTCGTCGTGTACCCCTTCGTATGGGGTATCGCTAAATAGGTCCTTAAAAATGACTTAAGGGTTGCTGACATTTTTTTTCCGTCCGAGAGATCCGTTTGCGAAATATAAAATTTTTGTTCGAGTAGGGCGTCTTCCCGCCCTTTAAAAGCTAAACTATTGGCTTGAAAAATCTGGAAAAAATTATTGTAATAGTGATTTTCATGAACTTTAAAGTAAAATTATAACGGTTAAGATAGATCAGTTAGTTTAAGAGTAATAGTCGTTCAACTTAGTCGTCCATAAATTCCTTAAAGGAATACATTAAAAGCGACTTAAATAAAGTAATTGCTAAAATTTATTGTGGTAACGACGGGCAACTACGGAACCCTACACTGCGCGTGGCACGACACGCACTTGTTTATAATTTGGATACACTTGGCTTAATACTGAGCATTATTATTTATTGACAGCTGACGCACTTTCAAGGAAACGAACGATTCTGTATTCACCCTATATGTTTACGTTTAATTTTCTCAAAGTTGGCGCATTGCCGTTCCCCTGAGCAACGCCAGCCAAATGTGCGGGAGTTACGTTTGCCGATAATATTGTTTTGTGATGAATTTATACCTCCTTTTAACGTTATTGGCTTTTGTTTTCCGACTATATTTAATGTGTAGAAAGATGACAAGAAAGTAAAAAGGCTTTAGACGTGAGAAATTTAAATACTTTTAAAAATACATTCATAATTACTGTAGCATGAATATTTCTTATTTTAGTAACTTTATATTACTTTTTTTGTAATATGCATCGATATAATATATTTTTATATTTTTCAGACTTTAATAAATAAATATAAATATTGGACAACATCACATACATTGCTCTGATCCTAAGGTAAGTAGCGAAAGAACTTGTGTTATAGAAATCAGAAACAACGACGGTACCACAACACCCAGACCCGAGCCAATATAGAAAAGTTCGTTTTCTACATTGACCCGACCGGGGATCGAACCCGGAACCTCAGAGATGGCGGCGCTATTTAAAGTCCGGCGTGCTCGCCTCTCGGTTACGGAGGTCGTCAAAATAAATAGTAGATCGCTTATTTTCTTGATGACAACTTACAAAGAAAACATATTTTAAAAAGAGCGGTTCAATTTTACTTCTACAATGGTGTGCACGTGTATTAAAACCAAACCCCCTTTATAATGGAAGAAACAAGTTCCAATTCTTCGGTACTTTTTTCACCCTAGGTTTCTTTGGAACGATTGACGAGTTTAACTATATCCTGATATATGTTAAATCCTACATTAATACATTGTACGATAATGTCAAAATAAAATGAAAAGTATGTAAGCACCCAATAGAACGGACATTTAAAATCATTATCCGGAAGTTAGTGTTCAAAACAAGTGCACTGGCCGCGAGCCAGTAAGCTTAAATGCGTCATAAACCTTTAAGTTCTGATTGGTAGCAAACATTAACTTGTTAGCGTCGCACTCTTAAGTAAGGGGTATTTTAATCCGATCTACAAGGATTTATTTGACTGAGAGCCACTATTTTTAAGCAGGTTTTTTTATTGAGCCTATACTGTAACCACCATTTGTGTGAGGATGTACGAAGAAAAAATCAGAGCGTTTTAACCATCGTCAGTTAAAAATACCTCGACGAATATAACATATGCCTGATTATTGGAATGTTACTAACTAGACTCATGATAGAGAATGCAGTAAATATATTGTAAATTATGAATTTACTTGACGGTTATAATTTAACTTAGTAATATTGTTACCAAAATAGTTATTGAATTTATATAATAATGCATATTAGGCGCATTTGGCAATCGTAAAGCGTAATTTGAATTGACGATGACGAAGTAAACTAGGCTAGGCCCCGTAGACTGTTATTGCACCAATATTGAGTGAGTGAAATGTGAGTACTGTTACTACTGTATAATAATATTAACACCTGTGTCACACCATGTTTTGCGCAAATAAATTATTTCATTTCATTTCATTTCATATTATAACCTCGAGACACGTCAATAAAAAAGATAATTATTTTTTCTTATAAACATGAATATATACAGAAACACATTAAAGGTGCATCCAAATATTTACCGTAACTGTTGCTGCAAATTTATTGTGAATATTTTCTGTATGCTGTACATATAGAATTGTAGCAATATTTTCATGTCTCGTAAAGATGTATTTTATCTCGATATAAATAAGTACACTTTTTCTAACTTTTCTCTGCTCGTCTAGCGCAGATAAGAACCTAACGACACTTTAAGGATATTTTCATTGAAGGGCCGTCATTAAAGAAGCTCCGAGCTTTAAACTTTTACTCGTTAGTTTTATGAGAACTTTCACCCGAAACTTAAAAGTTTGTAGACGATGTAAAAATTGAGGTGTCTAAGTAAAATATTACTAAATACAAAATAAATATTGTATCGTCTCCCAACATTTTTAAACTTTATCCACCTTGTTTTAAAATAGGTTTTTGATAGTCTAATATCCGATCGCAAGATTTCTACGCCGTTTTTACTAAAATTTATTATAGATAAATATTAATAAAATAATAACTGAAGTAGGTTTGGTAGTTTAGATTGGTTTATGCATATTCCTATTATAATCATTTATTTAGTCTTTATTTGAAATGCAGCAAAGAGATTACAAACACATCAAACAAATAAAGTACTAATTTTAATTGTTTATTAAAGAACACATTTTTTGATGTTGTTGATCATATATCGTTAAGCTTTTCCTTTAAATTAACAGATCAAATAAATTGAGTATTTTTACACAATATTCGAATATGACTGTGTATATAATAAAATATACTGATAAACTGTCTGGCGGTCAGCCAGGAGGTAAAGACCGATAAAGCGTTTAACTATTAAAGCATAACCGGATCGTTTCTTGCGCATTCACCTCCGATGTACAATGTGATGAATAAGAAGGGGTTTTTGGCCCGACGCCAGAGATATCCTTGCACGTCGGGGACTAGACAAGAAAGAACAGCCAGTCCACTCGAATTGGTTTGTTACTTCACTACTTCGATCGTTTAGACCGAAAAATAAGGATCAGGAATTTCATTATTTTAATTCCCTTGTTTTCTTATTCTTTTTGCAAAATAATATGTATATGTTTTTTAGCAATTCAATAATTTAATCGTTTTCAATAGTAACTTATGTTACAGCCTGGACGTTTATGTAAAAATTAAACTTTATATTGCAGGGAATTGTAATTGTGTGTTTTTTATACAGAAAGCACGCAAGCGAGCCCAATGGTAAGTGCTGTGTTAGCCTGTAAGAGCGGTTTCGCCCTACATCCGATCCGAATCCGAGAAACACGGGCCCGAACTATACGTAGTACTATTTGTGTGAAGGTTTCTCGGATTCGGATCGGATTTAATGAGTAAACGGTCTAAGAGCGTTCATACAAATAGTACCACTTCTACTTCGGACCGACATTTCTCGGATCCGTATTGGTAACGGATCGAATGCAGTGCGTAACCGCTCTAAGAAATGGTCTAGCGTATTTTTCTATGCTGTGCTATTTCACCCTCAGTTACTAAGGAAATTTGTTTAGTAACAAAATGGGGTGACAGGCGCTAACTGCAACGGTATTAAGGTAAATCGAGGTGATGCCGGCGGAATTAGGAGCTTTTTCATGTCATCATTAGCTGCGAGGAAATTGAGATGAAAATTGGTTCTACGCCATTTAACCTTTCTTGTCTCGTTATTTAAAGCTCGACTTGTATTTTTAAAACAAACTAATTTTCGTTATAAGGTTCTCTATTTCGCAAACATGAATGAGAAGACGCAGTGATGCAGACAGGATTGATCCGATGGACTGACGACCTAATTAAGGTTGCGGTAAGACCATGAATGACGGCCCAGCGCCGCTCGCGTTCACGTTCTATGGGAAATCATATGCCCAGCAGTGGACTTCCAAAGGTATGATGACTATGAAAAATATTGAGATTTCTTACTCAAACATGCATAACGGTAAAATTCCACTAAATGAGAGATCAGGAGATGACCGTGAAGGTTACAGGGGAGGTCTATGCTCAGCAGTGGACGTCCTATGGCTAAAATAATTATGATAACGAACTTTAACTATATAGGGTGGACAAAAGGATAGGACACTCCTTAACACCACATGATCAGCTGGTCATATACAACAACTGGGAGCAACATCGAAAAACAAGCAGTCTTTAGTTACGTTTAAAAAAGCGTGTTTTAAAATACATCTTATTTTGCAAACGTTGCTATTATTTTATTTCCACTTCTACTAGTATTAGATATTATAAAAATGTGATATTCATGTCTGAAGCTTAAATATTTTCTGCAAAATAAATTTTGTTATAAGACAGCCAAAGGTCGCTATTTTGCGCCAAAATGGTGTCTGGGGTTACATTTTATTTTCCTAGGGTAAAATGAAGCTTGGCTAATTTTTAGAGTTCCGTACCCAAAGTGTAAAACGGGACCCTATTACTAAGGTTTCGCTGTCTGTCTGTCTGTCACCAGGCTGTATCTCATGAACCGTGATAGTTAGACAGTTGAAATTTTAACAGATGATGTATTTCTGTTGCCGCTATAACAACAAATACTAAAAACCAGAATAATAAATATTTTTAAGATGGCTCCCAAAAGGCGTGATTTTTTGCTCGTTTTTATAGATAATGGTGCGGAACCCTTTGTTCGCGAGTCCGACTCGCACTTGATCGGTTTTAAGTTTAATCCATTAGGGTTTGAGCAACAGACTGCAGCGTATTTAAATTTATGCTGCACTTGTTTTTACCCTGCTACGTTTTGTGCAGATTTCTGGAAGTTATTGTGCTGACTATATGAATGTTATAATTTAAAATGAAATTGGTCTGGTAATCTTGTATTTTCTAGTACAATATTGCAGTAGTTACTAAAATGGTTTTCTCATTTTGAATTTTAATTGGAACTTAATTTTAAGACCATCGCTGGGTTGCACCACCATCTTACTATAACTTTAACAAACGTCAAAAGTCTGTTAAACTCTATACAGAAACACCGGTTATAGTAATAGTTTTCATTTCTTGTTGAGGTGTGCACATGTGTGAGTACGTCATTTTGACCGTGTATAGGTTGTTTCTTAACTGTATATATATACAGTTGAAAAAATAAAAAGTTTTAAAATAAAGAATCTACATCATCCTTTACATGAACCCAAACACCACAAGTAGACTACTCACTAAATTTATCTTATATGTGATCCATGTGATAGTCTAAGTTACTCCTAAAAATATCTGACACTAATTCACTTACACCTTATATATATATATATATATATATATATATATACTGTGTAGTTATGGTTAAAGTTAAGGTGATGCAGCTCAGCCTGTGTAGGTTTTAGTAAGCAATATATTTCACAAAATTAAAAATACGTTTTTTTTATATAAATGCACGTACTAACTCGTTTTAATTTATTTACAATATTTTACCTATCCGATATTTACGTACATAAGCTTTTCAGTGCTAGCAACATTGTTAAGAGGATAGCATTGGCACCGATTCAAAAATAATTTCTGATAAAAGCCCTCATGCATAAAGTTTAACAAATTCAATTTTATTCCGAATGATATAAATATTTATTTCATTGTTTTAAATGTTTTACTTATATTTATAAAAGTTTTGAGGTTTCGCTTAGTTATTAATAAAACTGATGGAAAATAATTGAAATGAAAAATAATATTACCAAACAAGTTATAAATATACTTAGTTGGTTTCGTCTTTTTTAATGTTAGATATCTCATTAAATGTCATATGAGAAAAGGCTTCTTTATATACATTCTGTCAAAAAAGTTTCGGGAACTGATGATTTGTTTATGGTTCCAAATACAAAAATATATTTTTTTTTTGTTGTTGTTAGATTGGCACAACTGTTTTCCATTTTGGCGCGGAGTTTGAGTTACATCTGATAATTAGACTAAATACAGTATTGTTTTTAGTTATACCATATTTAGTGTGTATTGCGAATTTCATAATGGACAAAAACATCGAACAAAGAGTTTGTCTTAAATTTTGCATCGCCAATGGGATTTCGTGTTCGGAGTTTCTGAAAATGTTACAGAAGGCTTACGGTGAATCGACTTTATCAGAAAACACGTGTTTATGAGTGGTACGAAGCGTTCAAAAGCGGTCGAGATGTGATGGAAGATTTGCCTCGCTCTGGTAGGCCATCAACGTCTGCTGCTGAAGATAACATCGCAAAAGTGAAGGAAATAGTGAATGAAAATCCTCATTCAAGTTTGAGAGAGCTAGCAGTCGAACTTTCTGTGTCACAGGAGTCGATTCCTACCATTTTAAATAAATCAATTGGGTATGAAACATGTTGCCGCTCGGCTAGTCCCAAAAGACCTAAATTTTCTTCAAAAACTCAATCGCAAAAGAGTCGCTGAGGACATGCTAGAACGAGTCAATTCCAACCCAACATTCATGAAACGCATTGTTACTGGTGACGAGACGTGGGTTTATGAGTTTGACATGCAAACTAGTCAACAAGCTTCGGAGTGGCGCCTTCCAACTGAACCGAAACCGAAGAAACCGCGCCAAACTCCATCGAAAGTCAAAGTCATGTTGACTGTTTTCTTTGACTGTCGCGGTGTTGTGCACTCATAATTCTTGCCAGAAGGTCAAACGATAAAAAAGTGTACCTATTATTTAGGTGTTATGCGGCGTTTAAGAGAGCAAATTAGACGAAAAAGGCCAGATTTGTGGAATGAAAATTCTTGGATTTTGCACCACGATAATGCGCCTTCCCACAAGGCCATCATTGTGAACGAATTTTTTAACAAAATCTTAACAAATACCATCGAGCAGCCACCTTATATGGTTCCAGCCGACTTCTTTCTTTTTCCTAAACTCAAATTACCACTTCGTGGCACCCGGTTTCATTCGGTAGAAGACATAAAGGAGAATTCGGGGCTAGAACTGAACTCGATTCCGGAAAAAGCGTTTAAAAAATGTTTTGATGATTGGATTATTCATTGGCGTAAGTGTATCGCTTCAGAAAGAGCATACTTATAAGGTGATAAAATAAATTTGGATAAATAAACTAAAATTTTGTGTATTATTAATATATTCCCGGTACTTTCTTGACAGAGTAGTAATATACTCATTTTGAGGTAAGTTTAATAATGGAAATTAATATAATTTCCATTGATTTAATTTATTTCTTTTCTAAATATTTTTTGTATAATATAATTCAAGTAGTGGTGATAGTTATCATAGCTAAATATTTTTATCTAAGTAACTACAAAACTTAACTTATATTATTAATTTTATACATTATGTGGCAAACACCTAACCTTACACCTCCTGCAAATTTTCTTCCATCTGAATTACTCGTAGGTATATAATTATAAAGTAAGAAAATAACATTCATACCTATAGCAGCAACAAATGCTGTAAATAAAACTATACATATAAATTCTAGCTATAACAATAGAACGTTTCACATAACATCATTAAAATTCCACTTCATAGGTACTGCATATTTCCTGTTCAAATATTAACCTACTACTTATTCTGTGGAACTGCCTATACACATGTAGAAAAGAAATGAATTTAGTTTTAGTCTAAGCATATTTAGTTTGCATATTCGAGCATTTTCTCTTGATTATCTAATTAATATCCAGGGTATTACTATTAACTCTGAGGGCCTGTTTCACCACTTTCTTCATAGGCTATTTTTTACATAACTTTAGTATAAACATAGAGAAAGAATAATAATACGTAATAGTATTCTACGTAAAAGTATAAACAATATTTTTGCGTTTCACGACCAACAAATAATAGCTTAGAATACAATAGAAAACTTTTATTTTACACACATAGGCATAGTTACGAACAGAATTACATTGAACATACAAAAAGAGTGTCAAAAAGGTCCCCGCTCAGCATTTGTTACAGCCGAAGCCGTAACGACGCTGGTTTTCAGCGGCAACCGACTAGGACGTGGGACGAGTAATGACAGCGCTATATGACACATTAATTCAAGCACTTTAATCCTCTACATATTTTTATCTGTTACATAGCCATTTGACACTTTATCTGTATATTGTGAAACAGGCCCTATATAGTACATGAGCTATGTTGTTCTAAGTCAAACTCGATGCAGCAAAACGAAACAAGTTTAATCAGCTACTTTGTAAAAGAACCCTTGATTATTTCTTCCTAGAAGATTTTAAACTCAATGGATTTTCACAAAAATCTTTTGATAAAACTATACCGTCATTTGTTCATAATGTAATGTATAAGGCTGAGCATCCACCAGAGCTGTACTAAGCTGCGTAGCGAGAAATGTGTTTCCTAGCTTCGCTCTGCGCAGCTCTGGCGGCTATAGGCTAAGCGGCGCGGAGAGAGGTTTTTGTTACTCGCTTGTTTTGTATGAGAGGTTGTTCATACAAAACAAGCGAGAAATGCGAGCGATGAATGTGTTACAAGGAATGTGTTCGTGGATTTGAAAATATGCGCCTACCAGTCAGTCAATAGATGGTGTTCGAAAAGAGTCTGCTACCATCCTCGCATCGCTCATTTGTACTCATTAACGCATTACACATTCGGTTCTCGTTTAAAGGGTCATATCACACCGTTTCTTATCCTCACTACACATTTTCGCTGCGCACATTTTCCTCGCATAGCTCTGGTGGATATCCAGCCTAATGCAGATCCCATTTTAAAAGTAACGTTGACAGTGACGTTGCTTGAAGACGGAGTGGAAGATAAATTGTCCTGTAATAAAAATGACCACCACCATTATCTCCACTAGTTATAATTCTCACCTATTATACATGAGTACGTCTGGCTTCCACAGTTTGTTCGGAGTGATCCGGAGGTCCTTGACTCCTCCGTACTCGCTGTCGTTCCACCTCAGGTTGTAGTCATTCCATTCCTGTCGCACATACAGAAATAATTAGCAGAGGAAAGAGAGGTGACGAAATAATTTGTGCGTGTATAAGGCTATTTTCAACTGCAGTAAAAGATGGCTACAGGCTCCTAGACTATAAATGGTACGGACGCCACAGAAATGCCACTCGCGACAAGATGTGAAGACAACTTTTACAAACAAGTTTGGTGACTGTCATAGTTATTACGCCACAGACAGCACTAGCTGCATCAAATATTTGCAATTTACAGACGTGTCAAAAGATATACTGCGTGAAGTAGCCCTGAAATTAAATTACCTACACTATAAATATATATAAATTACAACTTAATTAAGCAAAGCCTGCAACTTCAAGCGTATGCCGAACAACAGCTCACCACCTTACTTCTAAACGTAAAATTTTCTCTTTTGTTAAGTTATGTTAAGAATCTGATGAGAAAATTTGACATGTGTTGACCAGGTGTTGACCTGCCATTGACTATAATTACTAGTATGCATAAATTTGCTTTGCGGTGGTGTCATAATAAAGCCTATATGCTTACAGTAAGCACCATTTACTTTCTTGAATAATTATTTTTTATTATCACTTCGGTTGAAATAATTTTTCTGAATTGTACTTCAATTCAAAGTACTTACTATCAGTTTGCGTACTTAAAATTCCAAGCAACAGTTTATGACATTCTGTTGCTGTGCGTCTTCAAGTGCGTAACTCCTTTATAAAGAATGTGCAATTAAGAGTATTTATCTGTATATATCCGCGTCGCATCTCTGTGGCGATATCTTCTTACTGACGATAATATCCCTTGTCATAATTCCATGTAGCCCAAGCCTTTAGGTTAATAGCAGTCGTGAATTAAGCAAGATGGTGGATGTTCCTTACGTCGCTTTAATGGCTTGGGTACGATCATGGTTTATTAAAAGGCGGATTATTACTAAAGTATTTTAATACTGACTAAGATATTAATATTATTATTATGAGTTAAGCTATATAACTTATCTGTTATTTGATAACTAGTGGCATTAATGTTCACTTAATGGGAATTGTTCCTTGCAGAGTTGTTATTTGATAACTTAACATAACCATGACAATTAATTACAATTCGCGAATATAACCCGTTTTATAGTAACTAGGAGCCCTTAACCACTTTGAAAATAGCCGATGGTGTGAAAAATAATAGGAAAATATCAGTAAATGTAAAAATATGACTGTGTCAAAACTGAAAAGTTGAGGAAACAGCATTGAAATAGAAAACAAGGCACTTTGTAATATTTTAAAATTGAATATAGACATAAATATATTGTTTTCTTTGGACTTTATTTTTAGAGCAGGAAAGATTAGGTTGTAATCCCACATTGGCACACATAACGCTTGACGAAATACAGGGTTAGTAATTTTTTTTTGTACAGGTAACTTGCATTGTCATCTGTATACAGCTGTCATTAAATTTATTTGAAATTTTCTCTAAATCTGTCCAAATGTACAGTGTCAGAGAGATTTTCTTCAAATTATAATTAACAAAATGTAGATACTAAATATCGCATTATTTGATTCTACTCAATTATTCATTGCTTAAATGTACATAACATTTGTGATAAGTGTAACAGGGCTTAAAACTTTCTTACTTAAGGTATTACAAACATTTGATATTTCGTTCTGTACATCAACATTTCTCATAACTTCTAGCTATATTAACATTGTGCGCGTTTAGATAAGAAGGGCAAAAGTGGGGCAGTGAGTTGGATCCTCTACGAGTAATATTACACAAGTTCGCCCAATATCTGTGCTCGTTGAGTGTTAAGGCTAGAACACAATTGCGTGATAATTTAGTTAAATTTATATGTTTTAGTATAACAATGGTTTATTAAAACCAAGACTTGTGTTAAAGGTGTCCTTTTCCTTCTAGCTTGGTTCTATTTTACAAATCATCTATCCTCAAATTGACAAGCCACTTTGCAGCTAATTATAAGAACAAAGTGAATAAAATCAACGTTTTCACAGGCAAAAACCAATCTGTAACTATCAATCTTTAGGTTTAGGTTTTTTTTAAGATTTCACTGTTTATATACGAATTTATCTTTAATAAGATTTTTGCCATCCGGATTATTAAGATGCTTTCTTTAATGAGTGACCAAGCAAAGAGCTAGGACATTTAACATCTCACCCTATATTACACTTAGATAAGATACAAAGACGATCCAAGGCAGTAAGTTACGTCCTTACTCCTTGCTACCATTACACAAGTTTGGCCTTAATAACTGTTTGGTCTGATAGGCCGGGGGCACAAGTGCGTGTATACAAGTGCCTTAAGAGGAAAATCGGATAAAACTTAATGTTAAGACGGTTTGCTCAACGCGATACTTAACAATCGCAATGTTCTCTGTCTTATTGGCATCGTATTAACATCCCAGCCCAGTAAACGCTGACTCATTCACTCGCGACTGCTTAGCTGGCTGCTACTGAAGCGTTATAATGAATTTTACTCTTCTTTTTTAGCCGATTATGACAAAATATACGTCTAAAACATTATAGCAATTATAATTCGTCTGGAATTTCACTCTACTTCATATATTTATTATTCAATTAAGCAAATCACTAACACATTATACAATTTGAATAAGTAGTTTTTTTTAAATGTAATTTTACCTGACAATTTACTTCGTCAATACGATATCAGTTTTATGGCAAGGCGTACCTTAAGGCGTACCGTTTTTTAGCAAATAGTTTGGGGAAAGTTTAATCATACATCAATTCGCTCTTGTGCCCATATCCTTAAACCTTATCCTAGAGCCAGTGTGTGAGAGAGATAGATTACAACCGAACCTCCCCTTGTTCTCTCCTGAAGGAACGTTGTCAATTAAATCAGACATATTCAATGGGTTTGTTCGAACCGGGACTACCTCTAACGGAACAAATGGAGTGTAAATTAATTTGCAAATACTTGGAAATCGCCACTCAGATTAAAGATAACATTGCTGAAGAGTTAATAATATATAATGTTTTTCATAATATTTATAACTTTTGTTACTTGAAAAGTACAGGTATATTTTCAGTGAGCATAACCTGTTTCAAAGCGACCAGGGCCCTAACCATAAACTGTTAAAACAATCACAAATCTGTCAAACATTATCATTTCTGTCAAATTTTGTATGAAATGACGTACCAAAATTGACAGATTTGACAACTTTGAGATTGTTTTAAGAGTTCATGGTTATGGCCCAGATATCGAATAACACAAATATTTTCCCTTGCGGGATTCAAACCCGTAACCACCTCAGCTTTGTACAATACGGGCTTTGCGCGATTTTTATAATATCTTTATGTACCATGTTTGATGTAAATAAATTAATTTGAATTTGTACTTTGGAACACGAACCACTAATTTAAGCAAAGGTTCTCGTCAAAAAACAACTTCCACGGTTGTTTAAAAGGTAATTAGTTTATTTTTTGTTAAATCCATAACAGCCGTTGAAATAAGGTATTATACCTGATTCATAATCGACTTTAGCTTTAAAGATTCATGATAAAAGATCTTGACGTCATCTTCTGAAAACTAAACTAAACCCCTTATACTCGTATAAGAAGTCAACTAAGTAGCGTTCTCCATATATTTGATAATTATACATAACATTATTTACTAAAACATTGAACTATAATTCAAAATCCTTCACAAAAGAACATTTATTACAAATTTCATTAAGTGTGACCATTTCAATAGAATAATTTGCACCACTTCACACACTATACAACACTGGGATTCGAACCCGTGTCGTTTATGTTTTATTGCGATTCATATGCGTAGTTGATCACGGTGGCTTTAAATAAATTATTTCGGTCTAATACAATAATTTAATATAATACAAAAGCTCCGTGATTAACCAGTATTCAAATTGTGTATCGAAATTGAAAATTAACAGTTAGTCGCAAAAGTATCAATATGAATATTTATATAAGGTGTAAGTGAATTAGTGTCAGATATTTTTAGGAGTAACTTAGACTATCACATGGATCACATATAAGATAAATTTAAAATTATAGAACAAACTTTAATTCACGCACCAAGTAATATGATATTATGATAAACAGTGTAATATGATTATTTGAGTGCATAAATGTAATTCTGGAGAGATTATGAATCGGCTAGCGTTGCGTGAGTAGTCTACTTGTGATGTTTGGGTTCATGTACAGGATGATGTAGATTCTTTATTTTAAAACTTTTTATTTTTTTCGATTTTTTATAGTTTGTTCTATAATTTTAAATTTATCTTATATGTGATCCATGTGATAGTCTAAGTTACTCCTAAAAATATCTGACACTAATTAACTTACACCTTATATACAGGTTGCTCCAAACAAATATGCCAAACAGAATTTTAAAGATAGAGCCACTAAATCAAACCGAGTTCCGCGACTTTATATATTTGTTTTTTTTTCAGACTTTAGAACTGACTTAAAAGATTACTGTTTACAAAAACATGAATTTTTGGGTTACATGCTTGATATTTTCACTAAAATAGGTCACAAAAACAATTATTATACCTCCTAATACCATTGTGACATAAAGAAAATAAGTAGAATAATTATTATGGATCCACTAAGTTATTTTAAAAGAAAAACATGTATGACTCCGATACGCTATGTCTATTCCTGGATTTCCATTTGACGCTATTTTTGGGACAGCCTGTATATTTCTGCTACTAACTTTATATAAAGTCACGAAACAAAAGCTCTCACAGACAGCCAGAGTATTACAGACACAGTAAGCCACAAGACATTAGATAATAATGACAATAGAATAAAACTTAATGCGACATTAAATTACTTTATAGATAGTTTAAATAGAATACAGAAGCAGGTCAGCATGCAAGAAGTTTGAATACATGCACATTATACTGTAATCCGAGGTTTGATCAACTTATAGACAATTACATCGGGCCTATAAAACAAAAGCATCATTTTAAGTCTTTGCAGGGTTACGCTCTTCCAAATAGCATTCGGTTCATCTCACAAGACCAGGACTCTTGGGGTTCTACCATTTCGGAACTAAGCTGCCGTATTGGTAAATGCTAAAATAATTATCGTTTAAGTCGCTTAACAAACATACCTTTGATGCTGAAACAGAACAACCCAAAAATTATACTTGCCAAGGCACAAAATTCACAGGCAACATGAAAAGTATGTACATTAAGCCTCCTTGTTTATTTTTCTTTTTTATTTAAAAAACAAAACGAAACGTAACTCTTACTATGAATGTAAATAAAGCATAAAATAAAACGGAACAAACGATTGTAACCTTCTAAATGGATCGGGTAACAAAACAATTATAATTTATGTGTACATTCGCAACCCTAGTACACAATAACGAATATGAATTCCCACAAAAATTTAAAACCTGTCCTACTGGCACCACAGAAAAAAATCTAAATAATAGACAAAGGATTTAAAAAAAACTTTTAGCGTTCTGTATTTAAAAGTTTAAGTTTCGTCCCAATGAGTTTTCATCCGCAGGCAAACTAACAAACCATGGTGGCGGGTCCTAGACCCCTCACAGGATCTTCCCAAAAAGATTAACTTCACATTCCATGGCCATGCAGAGTCAAAAAACTACAATTCGTTTGTAGCCAAACAAAACAAAATGTACAGCAGGTACCCGGGGTGTGCATAACCAATGTACAGTGTCCATAAACACGTCTTAGTAACAACGTCAGTGCATAAACAGGTACATACAATATATCCACCAATATGTTACTTTCAATTGACCTCCTAACACTGCGAAACCCACACCGAGAAGTTTGAGACAACGCTGTTTTATTTATTACTTAATTTGCCGCGATCGGGCTGTTAATTATGTGTTTATGTAATCATTGTTTAACGTTTAGTGTTCATTGTCAACCATTAGTACATATTGTTAATCGCGTTGCGGCGTACACGGCAGTTGAGCGCAACAGATCTAAACTGCACATTTCACAAATGTACAGTCATTAGAGTAGGCACTTACCTGAATTACCAGTCAAGTGATTAAACCAGTCTCGGTATAAACTACAGTTGTATCGAAGGTTTTAAGAACTAATCTAACGAATGACAGGTCGTGGCGGGATGCATGACAGGGTCTACCGGCTATCTACAGCTGCGGACGTCAGCATGAGGATGTCAGAAAGAACGACTAATTCCATGTAAACAGAGAAATCGAAAACTGCCGCATACTCCACAACGCTATGCAATTTTCAAAAATAACAGTCAGAGTAGAAGAACGTAACAAGATAGAAAAAAAGTAAAAGATGGAAGATCGTACAACTCAAAACGGAAAGTAACAGTAACGAAATGAAACATCAGAAGTTTTATTATGTGTTAATTTAGGTTCGTCATTTTAATCACACTTACCAATGACAGCCATATATTGGTTATAAGTAGCTGATTCTTCTCGTCCTATTGGGTTAGACGATGTCAACAAAAACAGAAAGAAAGGGCGCAGTCAGTATTTGTCTAGACGACTCAGTCGAGACCTGGACACACACGGGGGCCGGGCGGCGCGCGGGCCGCATGCCCCGGCGCGCGCGCCGCCCACACACAATCTAAAGATATGCGCTGTGTACAACACTTTAACACCGACTCTCCATGCGACACTTGTGCCGCGAGGGCAGCGACCGCGCCGCGCCCGCCGCGCGCTTCTCCACTTCACCACTACCCGAGTCTTCTCCAATACTCGCGATTTCTCCAATTACTCAATGAGCGATCAGCGCAGAGGCGGGGCGGCAGGGGCGCTCAGCCCGGCTCCTACCACTTACCAAATTAAGCCAGACGTTCGTAGTCAGGATTTGATTTTTCTCATCCTTATTTTGATAAATGAACGCACGGCGTCGCAAGAAAGGAACGAAAAAACATAATGAACATCAGATCGTACTCTGTTAAGTGACACTCGAGGTTCATGGGCGTCGGCCCTCCACTGCTACTTTATCCCTCATTAACTCGCTGGCTAAATTTGCCGTCCATTCGAGGCTCTTAAGGCTCCATTGTAGGAATCGAACCCATCGATTTTTAATTAAAATAAAGGGAGTAAGCCTTAAGTCGAAATATAAAAACGGTTTAAAAGCTGAAATTTAATTTCGTTAATGTAGAGTTGTAGCGGCGGCCACAAAGTAATTTTAATCTTGCCCGATAATTTAACTGACGAAGCAATAGTAGCTTTATGGGCATCGTTAAGGGAGAGCAATTAAACAGATATTCGACGAATAACAGAGCTTTTGCGATGACTAATGTATTTTATGGCTAGAGTCCGGAAAGTTGTTTTATTCGGTGATTTATAATGGCGCTGGCCGTTGTAGCGGGGTGTGCAAATAATAGGTTGTTGTATTTGATTATAGTCAGCGGTATTAGTATAGTTTGTTACGGGATTGCTACCATGTACCTTATTTTTGAGTTCCCGATATTTCGGCACTGTTGCAAGCGCCATGATCACAGAGTAACTCAGTTACTCCGTGATCAGTTACTCCGTGATCATGGCGCTTGCAACAGTGCCGAAATATCGGGAACTCACAAATAAGGTACATGGTAGCAATTTCGTTACAAACTATTCTAATGTTAGTGTCCATGAAAGTTTAAAACAATATATAGTCAGCGGCAGGCCGTCGACATACCATACAATCGCAATTTTAGTAGTATTTATGAACTTACTTTGTCCTATCATTGAGATATAAAAATACCCTATCATAATAAAATGAGTATTGATTCCTTGGGCTTACAAGTTCCATGATTACTATTAAATTTAGACGTATTATAATAATTATGTTTAGTGTTGGTAACATTGTGAAGTTTCTTTGACTAATCTGTAGAAGTTTGTCATCGTCGCGCCAATATTGGAGATTTGTTTGAGTTATTTGTGATTTATTTCAAGATTTTATTAATTTTCGTGCCAATCAATACAAAATGGAAAAGTCTTTATGAAAATGTGAAGTTTGTGGGATCAGACGCGTTAATAAATGTGCTTGTAATATATTTATGGCCAGATTTCCACTTGACCCTACCAGGTTTGTTAAATGCGATATTTTAAAATATTTCTTATCCTTCGAGTTTATGTATTGTTTTGACCGTGTTAATAGCAATTTGCAACGACAAAGTGCACTCCTAGATTTGATATTTTCTCATAAATCCGCATTAATCGTGCCTTATTATTGAAACGATAGTGATGAAATTAAATTATCGATAAATGAAATTTATCTTGTAAGTACACCAATACATTTACCTAATTTGAGGATACAAAATATTTACTATTTATTTTAGATGCCGTTTATGGGTAAAATTTACTGGAAACGAAGATGTTGCCTATTTACCTATACAAAAGTTAAATGATTTTTTTTTTTGTGTGAAAACCACTTTTTAAGAAGCGCCTTTAATAAAAAAGGCAATTGATTAAAAAGGAATGCCATACCTTCCTTGCAATTGAACATACCACCACTACCTGAATAAATCCTTTTTGGAATTTCCCATTCCTATTTTTGTTTTACCTGATAAAACCAAAAAAGGTAATTTATTTGATTTTATGTTTGTTTTTAGGGTTCTGTAACCAAAGGGTAAAAGGGGACCCTATTACTAAGGCTCCGCTGTCCGTCTGTCTGTCTGTCTGTCCATCTGTCACCAGGCTGTATCTCATGAACCGTGATAGAAAGTTTAAATTTTCACAGATGATGTCCCTAAATTAGGTAAGGGAAAACTCAAGGATAAAATTGGTGGATAATGGGTGGTTTTAGCTAACTTAAACTATTTTTAGACATCTATTTTTCAGTTTTAAAGTCAACCAAATATAATTACCTACAACAATAGTTGTACTATGTAAATATTAAACTGCAATTTCTGATAACTGCGGTACATACGAAAGCAAAATATGTGTATATTGTGTGGAAAATCTCCACTTATATTAAGAGGTAAAAGTTTGTAACTTTTCAAGTAAGGAATAAACTCTACTCAAGGGCAATAATGCTGAATAAATGGTTGTTTTGTACAAGCTAACTTTAACGGACTCATCTATTTTTCAGTTTCATGGACAACCAAATATAATTATACACATACAGCAATAGTTGTACCTACGATGTAAATACTAAACTGCAATTTGTGTTAGCTGCGGTCTATACGAAAACAAAATGTGTAGTGTTTGGTTTCCTCGGCATGGTGCTCTCTAAAACCACAAAATAAAAACAATCCACTTAATGACGTACTGGACGAGGAACAAGGGAAACCAAGTCAAAAGTAAATACTTACCGGGAGGTGCTGCGCAACATGCTTGCCGAGGTGGGCATAGAGGTTCGGAGCGAAGCGAATCACGCGCGTTTAGAACCCCTAGTAATGAATTGCGCCCATACACGATTCTGACACTCACACGGGTGGAAATCTGCCTCTCTGACGCTCTTTTTCGATAAATTACGTGGCAAACGCATGGTTATTTTTGACATCATATACATACTCTGACTAATCTGTGATCATATAGCTTGACATATATTAATCTGTGGCTTGACAGTAGTACCTAGTTGGATTTATCCACGGTGGGGCCACTGATCAAATAAGCTGTGGGACAGGCAATGGTACACAGCCATACAGCCAGAAGTAATTAAGTTTGGTTAAGTATGTGTATAATTTTCATTTAGTTATTTGTAAATTTATATGTTTTTTTCTTTTTCTTTTTCCGTGGCATTGTCTGTTTATGCAAATGTTGTTGGCAATAGTTTATTGTTTAAAGCGTCCCCGCCTTGCGCACCCTTTTGAGAGACAATCAAAGTCGCATCCATTCTCTTAGGATAACCTAACACTCATATAATTTTTCAAGAGTGTCTCCTCGAAAGGATGCGCAATGCCAACAATGGGTGTCCGCGGAAGACCAGCGTCATGACATGCTTGCAAGCATATCATGACAATTGCTGAGCGGAAGCCTATTTGGCACAGTCTAATTTTGTTTTATAGTCTTCTTTGTAATTTTTTTATGTGTTGTACTGTGTCAATAAAGTTTTTTCTATTCTATTCTATTCTATTCTAGTGTTTGGGAAATCTCCACTAATAATAAGAGGTAAGAGTTTGTAACTTTCCAAGTAAGGAATAAATTCTACTCAAGGATAAAAAATGCAGGATAATGTTTTGTACAAGCTTACTTAAGAGGACTATCTATTTTTCAGTTTTAAGGTCAACCAAATATGGGGTTGGAAAGAAATCAAGCTCCCCACTCTCTCCCTCCCCCAAACCAGCCGCGCTTTTGCCCCAACAGCGATTTTTTACAACGAGTGAACTTCACGGCTCACGTGGCATGCGCCGAAGATACATCATTCATTAGAGTAATAATAACTCATATAATGTAAAAAAAGAAAATAGCTTTGGTATTTTTTGTATTACATAATGTAGTAAATACATTAAATTTAATTGTTGTTTTTATTTTAGTACATACAACTGACATATCTTAATGGTAAAAAGTACCCACCCGACCTACCGATTGATCGCGGATTTATCGATATCGATAGATAAGAACGATACAGCTTCGTCAAGCCCTAGCTTGTCAATTATTGTGACAGTAGTGTTTTTAAATGTTGGTACAAGTTCAAATTACCAGTACGGTACAATTTTCTTCCATAAATCGGTTCAGTGGCTACTGCTAGAATGCCGACTCTGATTACGTAGTATTTAAATCCTCATTGGTCAGCGGTATGTTTATCGTTATGAGAGATTTAATGTAAATCTCTGATAGTTTGATTTGAGACAAAGTCTTTTTAATCTATTTTGTGGCGATTAGCATCCACAACTCATTTTATATCTTTTAAAACAGAAATTGTATACTCTGTAAAAATAATACTTCAAAGGTAAAAATAACCTACTAATTAGGCAGCTCGATAATTGGTAAAAGACTTTAATTAAAAGGATATCGCGAACGCTACCTACTAATTACATTTTATTAGTGAATTAAGAATACCTTTTATTTTTTATTGTTATCATTTTATACCACGTTTTGTGCAAATAAACGATTAATTTATTATTTAATTAATCTCGGCCCCGATACGATTTACGAATTTTAACAAAATATCTGTATTATTTATGTCATATTACAATGAACAGTTTAATTATGAATACAATAGTACAATGACGCAAAATAGCAAGACATTTATGTAAACAAATGACGATTCATTCATCTCCTGTCTGGCCTACTGCGAGATATGACGCGACCCTTTAGTTTTAGGTGGGAATAATAATACCCCACTTTACTGCTATGCTGTGTCTTTGTGGTTAGGTTATCTGTTTGACAAATGTAGGTAGGTAACTTTAAATTATTTCTTTTATGAAATCAACATTGCACTTTTGAAATGTTTTCAGCAAAATAAAACAAATTAACGTAGCATCACGTTAGTTTGTTTTATTCTGATACCCTGGGGCTGATGTATCTTAAAACTAATTTTAGTATATTCTATTTTATTTTTTATTTTATTTATTAAGAAACCTAACAGCTATGTTACATTAATACATGGTAGTCTAATTTTACAAGGGACAAGTTGGTCTACGTTACTTAGTATCTTGTCGTAATTTAATCGACCAATCATAAATTAAAGAGTTCAACTTTAATAATTTAACAGCAGATAAGAATAATTGAAATTATTTATGTTTAGTCCTTCGCGTAAGTCGATTAAGTTACTGATTTTGAGACTCTCCTGAAAATTTGGCAATACCATTCAATGTTACCCTGAATAAACACATTTATATAAAACATTTTCAAAATTATTGTGCGGGGTACCTTAATCAGGTATGCTTGTCGCGCATTGTCACGTCGGCCATATGTACACATAAGGTACTTGTCCCGACCCCGTGTATTTCAATTTCAACGGGGATGATAATAAACCCCTCTATTACGAGCCCAAACACCTCTGGATTATATGTGAAGTGCGAACTAACTTGTGACACAGACGAACTTATCTTATGTTTGTCTGGATATCAAATGTTTGGGGTTTTGTAAGTAATTGCATTTCATATAGCCGTTAAAGCCTGCAATTTGTTTTAAAATTATAATACGGTCACATGTACGGCATGTACCATACATAATTGAAATTCCAACAACCACCTTATCTAGCCCTAATCTAAGCAAAGCTTGTACTATGCCGACTAGATAGGCATGATTATATATAAGGTCCGATTTTATTAGTGTACATCCTGTTAACCTGTGACTATATAGGTGAAAAGCAATCGTAAAAACCAATTTTCAAATGTGTACCATATAAACTAAAAAAGTTAAAAATCAACAACATTGACTTCATATTGCATAAACTCGTCCTATCTTTGCTACGTTTAACCGTCTGATTATCCGTCTTATTCCTTCCCCTTGTACAGAACGAGAAAGAGTTGAAGATAGGTAGTTTTATGCAATATGAAGTCGATGTTGTTATTTTGTAATTTATTTTTAACTTTTTTAGTTTTAATGATAGACATTTGAAAGTTGGTTTTTGCGATTGCTTTTCACCTATATAGTCACAGGTTAACAGGATGAACACTAATAAAATCGGACCTTATATATGTAAGAGTGTAAACCGTTAGGCCACTGAAGTGTAAAAACGAAATTTTGAAGACGATAGGTACCATCGATTTAAAATCCCGATTATTTTGAACAGCGTTCAAGAAACTCAGGTCAAACAACGCGTTTAAACCGAAGTCGCAATTTCAGCTGAAATCTGTTTACCGTGTCAGAAATCCTGAGATTTATCTTTTAAAGCTGGGCACCAGAAATGACGGATCCAAAGTGAAAAACCGCAATGAATGCCGTCAGGTGAAATATTCACGCGGGAGGTGCTGAGTAAATTTCTTGATTTAGACACAGGCAATAAATAACAGCCAGATCAACTCGAATGTTGAATGCGGATCATTTATGAAATGAAAATATTTATTATACAGAATAAATAATTGCATTTCATTTCATGCAACCGTATGTCAACAAGTTGCTTTTAAATCTCAACAGTTTTATAACACAGTTTAATTTACAGACGGTAGATTAACTAATTACTTTGGTAGCTTGTTGGTAGATCATGGATAGTGAAGAAACGTGGGTTCAATATTCGCCTGAGGCAGATAAATTTTATTTAGGTTAAATATTATCACAGCAAGCGTAGTTAATAAGCCGGTGGCGAGCGCTACTGACGAGCTAGTACTGTTATTTGAATAGCTTGGCTTGCAGGTATCTGTAACAGTATTCTAGCTAATCCGCTCTCTGATGTAGCAAAAAAATTGTATTCTCTTGTAAGAACTGCGATGAAGCGGAGATATTGTGATTGAGAATTAATTTGTTATCTTTATGGGGGTGTCATTTTCTATTAGAAAAAAACCTCTTTTTTAAACAGAATAAAAAAATAAAAAAAGCTTGGCATATCTGTTCTCGTTGGCCCTTGGTTTAGCCGCTCGGCCGCCGTTCAATTACCCAAATGGATAATTTTGCAGCGCGTCTCGCTTTGATGAGCGACGCCCTGTTATCAGATTGGCGTTTTGACCGAAAATATTTTAGATATACGCTATATTTCAGAACGATGCCACAATATTTTTTATATCTTTTATATTAAGCGCCTTGACTTGTAACCGTCGAGCCATAGATTTTATTATAATCTAAACTCTGACTTAATGCGATCAAATAATAGTATAAAAGTTTACCGCTTGTTAATACTTTAATGACTTAAATTGAAGTTGTAGTGTACGAGTAACGGCACCAACAGATCGACACCAAAGACTATCGATAGTTATCTATACTCTGATACAAGTACAACACTATAAATCCGGATGGTTAACATTTACACGACTAAAGTTCAATCATTATTTACCGGTTTCATTCGACCACTAGGTATTTGCTACTTGTATCAATTGGAACGATGGCTCACTGGATTCAAATGGTCAAACTTGGTCGGGGATTGAGTCTGAATTAATCGCAGGAAGGCTGCTATTCAGAGCACTTGACAAATGTGACAACTTGTTAGTTAACATATTTGTTGCATTGTTGAGACAGGTATTCTGGTGATTTATATGATATTCAAACTGAAATGTGGAGAAGCGTACAATACCCGAATGTTTTAGTTTGTAATTTGCAATTTCCCACACTAAAATTTACTCATACGTTGCTAATGTTAACTGTCGAGTAATGTTGCCATATATCTCAGATTTTCATCTTTAATTACGTCTCTGTGTTAAGCGAATATCAGATTATCTTTTAGTTTGGTACGTATTGCGGCATGGAGAACATCCAAAAACTTTTTTCCGGCTAGAGTGAAATCCATTGGTTTTTCCTCAAATATTAATAACGCACAAACATAAAAAAAACAATTTTATAGCACAAAATATAACAACACGTTCGCAAAACAAACCATCAATATCTGTATCGAATATTGATAGGAGGAACATTGGGCGAAACGTTCTTCGGTCACGTGTTGCGTTCCATTCCACGTCACACGTCACACGTCACGGCGACGCGACGCGCGACGTGGCAACGTGCAAAATAAAATGGCGACGTTTCCCGCGCGCAGAATATATCAATTTAGGGTTATTGTCCGCAAGTAAAGTTGTTACTGCCGAGGAAAATAAGTTAGGACTCTATACCACAGTATATAAATCTATATGTACTGTGTCTATTCTGAGAAATAGTGCCTGTTTCTTTAACAATACTTTTTGTTCTCATAGTATTTTTTATGTACAATATACAATTGCATTAAGTAATAAGTCTAGAACACTTACAGTTTTTCTGCCCGACAGACGATATACCTAGCATCTCATATTAGTGCGTTTTAGGACATAGGATACTTTATATCCTGAGATTCAGCACAGATGAAATGTAAAATGTTTTTTTTAAATCATTATCGCGTAGTTCGATTTCAGTCATTCTTTTAATTTGGTAGTTTGAAAATTACAAACATCACAGCCCTGAACAATACGTTCAAATAACATGGAACCCGGAATGTTTAGGAACCTTTGAACGTACGGCTCGTCTAAGGCTGGACAGGGTGCTAAAGCGTATAAGCTTAAAATTAATAGATTTTTATTTAAGGTCAGACTATCCAGTAGATTACATACTAGGAGTGGCGAGCACAGCTAGTATGTAATATAATGGATAGTGCCCTATAAAGGGTTTATAGTCTTATAGTTGAGAGAGAGCCTTTTGTCCGAAATTCTATTACGCTGTGGCCGAGTTGGCGACACGTTGATTGACGATAAGGGTGAATTCGGACTAAAGTTTGAGTGGGATTTGATGAGAGAGCCTATTTTCAATATCTTCAAAACTTGTGATTGGCACGCTGTTCCACTGTGGATCTTTCTTATAAAATAACCCCACATAGTGAATATAAAATTTAAAATAGTGTAGAAGTGCTCGCTTCTGACTCGTATAGCTACAATTTAATAACGCAGATTGTTTGAAAAACGAATCATTTTTTTTTTAAGATTTGGGCAAATTGATTCCCAAATCGTTGTTTGAAACCAAAATCAAATCTTTAAGCGAGTCACATATTTTATTCATGATGATTCTAATACAGTTGTATTAGAATCATCATGAATAAAATACGAGTAATGTTAAAACAAAACAAACTTGCCATTTAATAAATACGTTTTAACAATTCCTTGTTTGAAGTCGCTATATTTTGTCTGCCAGCTTTAGTTGTTGTCTATCAACCTGTCAGATTTGACAACTTCAGTGCAAAGAAATGTCTTTGCTTCAGTGTAAAATATTACCTATATATTCAAGGTACATGAAGTAGGTCACTTGTCAAAAGCACTACTCAACACGGCACTCAAGAAGCGTTGTCAACAAAGACGCGCCGAAAGCGTTCCGCGTTCCCATTTTTGTTCCATTTGTCCAAACTTTGTTCCACCCCTATCCCACTTATGTTCCGCTAACTGAATTCAGAGAGACACTGCATTTTCTATTCTACAACTCTGGTTCCTTTACTTTTTTCGCGTTTGAAAGTGCGCTCGAATGCCTTTAAAGTTTGCTTTTATACGGGGTCGGGACTTTTGAAATCATCAATGAAGTTTATTATTTATTTAGCAGGCAGGTACTTTTATAGATCTATCAAATAGAAAAAGGTATATATAAAATTCTCGTGTCACAGTGTTTGTAACAAAACTGCTCCAAAACGGTTTGACCGATTCTTATGAAATTTTGTGTATATTCAGTAGGCATGAGAATAGGATGTAAATTATTATTCATGCCCCTAAGTGATAAGGTTGGTCCATTCCAACTGAAGCGGTTCGAATTTCGCCGGGTCAGCTAGTATACACATAATATAAAACAATTTTGCCTAAACGAGTAATTAACTATCTAAAAACTGTTTTGTATTAGGTTGCATTGCAATTGCATTTGTTATTTTCATCAGTGTAGCATTTCTTACAGCGGCCGACCACTGATCAAATAATACTACGCGGCCGACCTGGGTTCGCAGTCTACTCAAGGCTTTCAAAACCTTTTTATAACAATTTGTCAACCGATACCCCACATGACGTTACTTAGCCACAGACCAATTTTTCGAATGTCAAATCCGTTGACGAATAGTTCTGAATCAGGGGCAGGTTTGACACAGCAAAGCATCAATGTAATTTTCTTTCCTCTTACGAACATTTCTCTTAACCTAAACTACATTCCATCTAAATTAGAATTAAGCTAACTCTGAGGCACCAAATTAAACGAGCAAACCATTTAAATTATTGTCGTTAAACATCTTGGTACGAGCCTTTACAAGCCATTAGGGGAATCTACGGGAATATTTGTCTTATTGAATTTCGGGACAATTCGCAATTTCAGTAAATTATGTACGAAATATAGCAGCATGCTATAGAATGTCGAGATTACGACGTAAAGGAAGACACATAGCTTTAATAAGATGAAAGACACATTGGTTATTAAAATTTAGTTTTATTAAAAAGATACTGAGATTTTTTTTTTAAGATTGGAGACCATTATTTGAAACGATTATATTTTCTAAATATTTTTTTTATGTTCGGTGGTTAACCGACAGTTTTGAATGCAATCAGCAGTAAAAGGGAGTAACCATTCCTGATGGATAATTCTTTAAACCTATTATAACTTCCTTATGTGTTTAGGGTACTTCATACTAAATAAATATATATTTAAATGGCGGTTGAAGGATTATCAAAAGTGATTTAGATCTTAAAACTATTTTTTTAATCAAGTAAATTACTGTTTTTATGGGTGACGTGTTTACGTATTTTAATGTTTTTTTTGCAATATTAATTTCAAACAACTAATTCTTTATTTCCCTTTATAAATTTAACAGGTAGGACACAACACACACAAATTTTCCTACTCGTATGTAGGTCGCGAATTTACAGACTCCCTACCTATGATAAAATAAGGGGCGTAATTGTACAAAACTTTGCTGTAGCCACCTAAACTCCAGTTTATGCTTAAATAAAAACGAGGTCAATGACTTCTAACTTAACCTTTAGTTTACGACGACCTTATTACGTGCTACCATTACGAAATCATAACAAGGAATGAAATCAAAACATGGCGGTTTTATTGGTCGTAAATATCCGAGCGTTCCCGTATCTGACCGAACGTGGTCGACCGTGCGAAACAGCACGGACGCGACGTTTATTTCGATATATAGAATATATTTATATTACCGTC
The DNA here is from genome assembly GCA_950371115.1 of Anania fuscalis. Taxonomy (NCBI): domain Eukaryota; kingdom Metazoa; phylum Arthropoda; class Insecta; order Lepidoptera; family Crambidae; genus Anania; species Anania fuscalis. The sequence continues at coordinate 3,029,398 of OX493328.1, read as the reverse complement.
AATATACAGGATGTATAAAAATGGCAATTTTATAACCACGTGATCTGCTTTTTTCTATGGAAGCAGCATTGAAACTAGAAAAAATAACGCGCTACCTCGATGGTAATGAATAGAGCAACTTAAAAAAACTTGATTTCGATGTAACCCCCATAGTTTAAGCTGTTGTACACGAGCAGCTGATCACGTGGTTTTGAGAAGTTTCCTATTCTTATGTGCACCCTGTATAAATCGGATAGTAGGTATTCCGATCGGCGATTTGCGCTTGCTGCAATGCTTCATCGTAACGACTGTATAGTGCAAAATTGCGGCCACAATCCTGTGTTTTATTACCAATAGTCAATGGCGAGCGTTTTGCTGAATCAAGCGCTTGCACGCAGCGCAACAAATGCTCGTTTCAATGCTAGATTGGTTCACTGTTCAAATGCTTCATCCCACTTCGAACAAGTGTTTTGCTGATGTTAAAGTATCGAGTTTTCATTTATTGTTTCCTAGTACCAATCTAACAAATCTTATATATAAAATTCTCGTGTCACAATGTTCGTTCCCGTAATCCTCCGAAACGGCTTGACCGATTCTCATGAAATTTTGTGAGCATATTGAGTAGGTCTGAGAATCGACTAACATCTATTTTTCATACCCCTTAGTGATTAGGGTTGTCCACCCTTAACAGAAATTACTTAAAAATTATTTATATGGCAAAACAACGTTTGCCGGGTCAGCTAGTTTTAATATATTAGTTGACTTTTTTATTACCGCGCAAATTTGAAATACAGCTGCTTTATTTATTTTGTTAAAGTAGCACTCAAACTTTAATATGGAACAGTTGTTTTTTTCTCGATTTTACTAAAAGCTATTATTCATATTTGAATACCTACTTCATTTAAATTTGGATGGTATTAAAAAGTGACTGCATATTTCCTTGCTATTCAAGTTAAACAGATTTATTTAAGCAAGTACATTATTCATGGCACATTCCATCTTTTAAGTATTAACTACAAAACAGCAATTTCATTGGTCATAAATATCCGCGCGTCATTCGCGCATCCGGACGCAGCCGTTCGTGCGGAACCCGGTGAACGTGCCGATGGTTATTTGAAGAAACGGAATTGGGAATATTTATCGGTTAAGGTATAACTGAAAATCGGATGACAAGTGGGTGAAGAAATAATACTTGTAAATGCGCTATAGGCCTGGATAACTTGATAAATATAGTTATGTCAAATACATTTCCAAATCAAATATTGTATTTTGTATTGGTAATTTAGTTGCGTCAAATAATTTACCCCTTAAATAAAGTTAATTATTTAAATAGTCTAAGTTAAACTGACTGATCACATGAGACCACGTGACAGTAAAAATGTTATTGTGTCTCGTTTTTCTGGGCCCAGGGATCAAACTTCTTTTTTCCAACGTTCCTCCACTATAAATTTCGAACAATACCTGGGCTATATCGTTTGAAGGTCAAACTCTTATAAAAGAAACAACATAATAAAAGTTTAAATGGTTTAGTCAAGGTTGAAATTAGCCCCAGCCTTTCTAAACCATCCTTAAGTCTATTATAAGTAGGCCTCCCACGTACTAACCCAATTCATCGCCAACTACTAATGCAACAAGTTTGCAGCCTGTTGTTTTCAGCACATTAACCCTTGCAGCTCCAAGCACGGATCCGTTTAGAAATTACCAGATTTATTAGCAACATATGCGATTTATTATTCACATACATTTGTTATTATTAAATAATAAAATACATTATGCTCCTGCATGAAATAAAACACTCGTTCTACCTATAGATAATCTATAGATCCACTAAAGTAAATATAGTTCTGAAACTGGTTAAAACTAGTTTAATCCGGCTCTATTTTGTTGGGAAATGAAATCACGGCACGTGCACTAAAGTGAACGCAAAAATAATAAGATTAATTCCAATATAAAGTTTTTAGCCTTACATCTCTAGTTAGAAAATTTATTGTTTCAAATATTTTTTCTTAGTAGTAATTGTAGTGAGTAAATAAACAAAATAATTTTGATTATGTGTTTCTTTCACATTTATACAGGGTGTAAGGTTAACGCTCTATACATATCCGAATACGATATGTGCTAACGTAATATGCATTAAAACACCATGGCGAAGTAAGATATTTAATAGGTATCATCATTTATAAGGGTATAGATATTTGATATTTAAATTTTAGAAATGATGATTATCATATTTCTACATTCGCCTTAGTAATGATATGCATGTTAGCACATACATACCTTTATCGACTATGCGTTTATCTAATATGTAGGTACTTACTATAAGAGTCTTAAACAATTTTACGTTGGAATAAAAACGACATTAGCACAACCAATACTAAAAAGAAAAATGTTAAGTCCGTGCAAATAGAGATGTGTCCGAAACCGGTTGAAACCAGCTCAATCCGGGTCCGTTTCGTGCCGCTCGCAAATTAAACCGCGACTCGCTCGGCACGTGCGCTTCAGTGTACACGAAAAATGCTGGCCAGTAACGAGTGTGCTGGCCTTTCAATTGTTTTGAGCCGTTGCCAGAGTTGCGAAGCCGTGTAACTAAAAGAAACAAGTGACAACCGTGATGAAGTTTGAGGTCAGGATGTGTTTAGACATTGCAATCGGCAAGTCTGGTATCTTAGCGCATCAATATGAACCGGCTGTAATTGTTGTGTCTGGGTGATTATTCCGTGAATAAAGTTATGTTAGCTAGCAAAAAAATGACACTTTTATGAATGAATCGTGACGCCAAATTTGTAATATTAAAGCTCGCATAGATTTCTTATGTAAGAGGTACATTTTAAGACGTTTTTATATTATTTTCATGAAACTAACTATGTAGTCAAATATAATAAATAAATATTGGACAACATCACATACATTGCTCTGATCCTAAGGTAAATAGCTAAAGCACTTGTGTTATAGAAATTAGAAACAACGACGGTACCACAACACCCAGACCCGAGCCAATATAGAAAAGTTCGTTTAAAATATTAAAAGTATTATTAAGTAAGTAATAAGTAGTAGGTGTTTTTACGTAAAAGACCATGACATAGAACACAAAGATCAGCTTGAAGTAATACTACTAAGCAAAAGACGTTAGATCCTGAAATTAAATTCTCTGTAAAGGTTTTTTATATACTATATGTACGAGTAGTATACAAATAAATGGTTTATTGTTTTTTCTTAAATCCAATACGAAGTTAACACGTTCCAGGTAACATTTACATGAACGAAAGGATACTGCGTTGATCTAGGTTAGTAACTCGAATCAATCAAACCTAATTGGCCAAATAATATCCAATATCTAATTAAACTTTTGCCCGACCGTTTGGTAAATTTGTCTAATTACTGGTAGTTGGAAAATAATTTTTGGTATCCATTTATGATTAAATATTCGAGATACTGAATTCAGTTACCCGTAAATCACTGGTTAATTTAATTTTCGGCGATCCATTTGAATTTTATCAATTGAACAAATATACTCCTATTAGTTAAAATGAAGGTTTTATTTGCTGTGAGTGTGTTTGTTTATGCAAAACTCTTGATGAATTTACAAAAGCTGACTCAATTAATTTAAATAGTATTGAACAAATACGTAGCATGTACGTGTTAATAACCAGGTTTTGGAAACATTCATAGTATGCCTTTTAACTCTGCTATTCGTCCGTAACTACAGTTGAAATACGGTTTTGAAATCATGGTTACTCCTGATTCGAACTAGATTAAATCCAGTATAGGAGTACTAGATTATTTTATAAGCTTTAAAATAAAAAGAATCATTAAATGATTATTTAGCTGTAAAATAATATTTAATAAATTTCAAAAGAAATTGTGCTCCCTTAACGATTCCCATAGTCCCTAAAGAACAGGACATCAAGGTATTTAGAAGTCCTTAGACCTAGAGTAAACAACAATTAGACACACGACAAATAAGTTTGCTTCTAAACTGTCGAGTCTGTTCAAAAACTGAGCACATTTACTTACATGAGTTCGGAAGTTTCGGAACTGGCACAGCGCCAGTAACTTCGGCTTTATTTAAATTGAGCCAAATTACAACAACTAAGATGTGCAATTTTCACACATACACGAATAGCTTTCTCTAATAAACAGTTAAAACATCTCTCATATTACTCAACAGTTTAGAAACGCATTTCAAAATTGAACACATTTTATTACTATGTTTTTTGGAAACTTCCATTGACAAAAACGTATAATATTGTGATAGATATTATTGTGTGTAAATTTAGTTTTCATGTTAATATGGCAAATATAATCTTTCACAATATATAACGGATATACGAATAACGAACGGAACGGATGTTAATGACGACATAGTATTTTACCTGTGGTTCCACCACTTTCAAAACTGAAGCAAACTATTTCTATTTTTCCTCAGTAAATGTAATGTATCAGACTATAGAAACAATTTAGAACTGTCAAAATTAGTATCCTGCCATTATCGCATTTTTTTAATAATGAGGGTGTACGTACATGCCTTAACTTGGTATGTAGTTGCTAGGTTGGATTTTTACAGCTGTAAGCGAAATCTTTTCACTTACTGAAGAAAATAGATATTTTTGGTTTCAATTAGAAAGTGGTTAAACCCATACATTTCCCTATTAAACGGTTTTCTGTCAGCGTTTTGTAGTAAAATACAAAAAAACGAATATTCTTTATGAACTAAAACTCAAAAATCTATCAATTGAATGATGATGACCCTTATTACGAGTATTTATTGAATCACCACTTTGAAATAGGTGTCAAACCTATTCTTAAACTTATTATAACAATAGGCCAACAAAGCATTAATAGCCTTACTACTAAAAAGATAGACTAGGTTTAAACACTGCCGTAAGATAAGTCAACCAATTGAAAATGTTTGTTAATAATCTCGAATGTGTGATGTATTATGAACATTTCAAATTGGTTGGCTATTCTTTGGGCATGGTTTAAGCCTAGTCTATATTTTTTGAGTAAGGCCATAAACGTCCAAAGAGACGTAAGTATTCCCTGAAATACTATCCATAAAAAAACAGTGACACCTAAATGAATCCTTTTTAAAAACAAATGTCAATGTCACACAAAAACGCTGACAGACCCCACTGTGTATCCCAAGTACTTACCACGTCAATGATCTGTTGCAGCGTCAGACCGAACTTGACCTCAAGCGGTTCACTCTCGTTCGCAACGGGCCTCTCCAGCGTGTTGTACGACGCGAGCAGCGCGTTCAGAAGCCTCTTCTCATGGGGACCTTGCTCCGAAACTGTGGCAGAAAAGGTCAGCTGTTATTGGACAAGAACAACGGAGATAAGGTAAGTAACACCTGTGGTAGCACCAGCCCCCCTAGCATGACAATCACAACATGATATGATATGATATAGCGATTGATCGACTCCTAACTGTCAAAATATGAACTCCTATCGAAACAATATGACGTCAACGGCACGGACATGCTCACTGTCTCGAAAAAAGTTCAAGATGGCGGTTATGTTTATCATATTTTGAGAGTTGGGTGTCGATAAATCGCTATATCATTATATCATATCGTGTTTTGTTGGTCATGCTAGGGGTCAGGTCAGCTGCTTCTGGATAAGTAAGAACAACGGGTATAAAAAAAGCAGTACTAGTCCGCAAATAGACGTCAATGACACAGTCTTTCCATTTCATTCTAACGAAATTATTTGTGAAAACGCAGATTGCCATTATGCAATAAGATGCTGCATTATTTGACGTCTATCTGCCAAATAGTATATAGCACACAGAATACTCGTAGTATCGCTTGCTTCCTCTGTGCTCTTCAGGTTCATAGACTGTTTAACTGGAAGATAGACTTTGTAAAACTCAAAGTGATTGCGGTAAATCTTGAGCAACATAAACCAACTGATCATAATTCGCTAACCGAGGCCTAACCATGAACTCTAAATAGTACTTAAGTGGGGTTGTTTTTACATTAATCAAACTCCTTACACAAAAAACAAGACATGATGAAGTAATACTATTTTAAGACCTCATGGTTTGGCTATCGTATCTAGTACAGCGAAATATGACCCGATGTTCGACATAAACCTAATAACATAAGGTAGTGACTTATAAATCAAAAATCCTGAAACAATAACAGCACAAGTAAAATATTGTCTTAGCATTTCATATTTCTAGGTGAAATAAGAGCTGAGGCGTTCCATTCCATTCATCATACCAAACAATCTCGCACAATTTCTTTTTGGATTGTCTCGAATACACTCGATTTATATTAGAATTATACTTACCAGAAGTTTAAGTTCTAAACACAATCTCCCGACCACGCCAAGTTTCCCCTATTCCCTACAGCCATACATTTCAATCGGAATTCGGAAAGATATTAATTACACAAGTTCAGGGCGAATCGGTTAAGTCCCCGTAGTTCAGTTTCTAAGCACATCTAGAGTTACTAGTGGATAACACTATAATACCTTCATTCTACACCTGAGACGCTTTATCCGCATTATAGTTCTTAAGGCAAAGTAGTAAAGTCCATTTTGGCGGTACATTATCGGATCCGGCTCGAAGGACCAGCAATAAACACTCATTTTGGGGGCTTATTCAGCTCTCGTGGATGTGATGTATGTGGGTTCCAGTGATGGACGTAATGTCCGTCGCTATTACTAGTCTGAAAAGATAATTTTATACGCATTTCTATTCACAGTCACAGAGAGCATTTTGTCGTGCTTATCCTAAATATTGAAAACAGACAAAGTTGAAATAGCAGGAAGATAATAACAAATGTTGTTGTTTTGTTTTTAAATTGAAAAAAATCTTAACATTATAAATGTGCATTTTAATAATAAAAATCCGGCCAAGTGCGAGTCGGACTCGCACACGAAGGGTTCCGTACCATTATCTATAAAAACGGCACAAAAATCACGTTTGTTGTATGGGAGCCCCCTTAAATATTTATTGTATTCTGTTTATTAGTATTTTTTGTTATAGCGGCAACAGAAATACATCGTCTGTGAAAATTTCAACACTCTAACTATCACGGTTTATGAGATACAGCCTGGTGACAGACGGACAGACGGACCGACAGACAGACAGACAGACAGACGGACAGCGGAGCCTTAGTAATAGGGTCCCGTTTTACCCTTTGGGTACGAAACCCTAAAAATTCTATACGAAACGGCGTCGCAGCTATTTCTGGAATATTTATTTCAAAAAAATTGGATTATTATTTTTTTGGTATCTCATAACACAAGAATAGCAATCTTTACAATAAGATCATAACAATTAGAGTGTGATAAATGACAAATATTTTTATTTATTTATGATTAAAAAGTCGATTCTATCCCAAATCCCTACTTAGCAGTAGCATCCTACAGGACTATCTAGAAACTTAACAACAGAAGATTTAAGGGTTAATAACACATTAACCCTTAAATCTTCGCAGACCCTAAGAGTTCTTAATTCATAAATAATGAAGGAGCAGCCGTATTTCCAGATTTCTGTTTTAAGGCAAACACCCGTTCGCAAATAAAGATTTATGAAGTTCACCTGTTGCCACTTTACGAGCCACAAAAATGTCGTTATTCCTAAGTAGCTATTTAGAGATGCAATATTATACTCAGAAGAGTAATTTCTGTGAGGTTATTCATGTACTTTGTTAAGATTTCACATACGTTCTTGTTCGAAGAGTGAGTTGGAGAATTTTGAAATCTAAACAGACAAAATCGCGGGCAAAAGCTTGGTTATTAAGAATTTTATACGTAGAATATACAGGAAGGTTTTTTTTATGAGTACACAAATTTAAGTTGGTGTTCTACCCATTAATATAAACAACTTTTACTAGGGGACTATAGTAACATCAAATAAAATCTTCTTTTCCTTACTAAAGTTGCAGTTTAACTGGATCAAAATGTATGAAACAGCTGATTTTTTTTCTTGATTGAATATTGGCCCTACAGTAACAGTTGAATATAATCATGAGTAGAACACCATATTTAAATTAGTGTACTAATAAAAAAATCTTCCTGTATAATAGTAACCTTAAATTATTAAATTTATTAACTCCATCCATCCATCCATGTTACCAAAAATCGTGACAACCCGGACTAGGGCATCAAAAATGTTGTTTAAACAACTCGATGACTCAAATATTCACTTTTTGCGTAACCCACTGAAGGGTTAATTAGAGTCGTAATTCAGTTAACCCGCCACTGCCGGCTCAGCGGCCTGTGGGCAGCTTTTGATCCGCCCTCGTAATCACATCAGCAGGGTTAACCTTAAGTCCTAGTGTTTTCCTATGAGGTACCTACTTAACTTGATGAATAGGCAACTGGCGCCTTTGAGAACTTGTTTATATTACTTTCGTCGCAAGTTAATCGCCCCTGAGAACTTGTTAAAACTATTTCGGTGTTAAGGTAATTTTAATTGAAAGCCTTCATACATACAATCAGCCGATAAATGTCGAGTTCATAATATGACACTCGCATATTAGGCTAAGCCACATTTGCAAAAACCCTCCAACATCCATTAATTTAATAAACATAAAATCAATGCCAACATCAATTTCTTTTTCCTGAAAAACAACAGAGATATATCTTGTTACTCAAGGCGACTAAATCGATACTAGTTTTTAAACTGAGCCAAAATTGATCGAGGTAGGATCTACACGAAAGCAACTTGTCAAAAACTAGCACAGCTGAAAGTTGGTATCAATATTTAAACCAAACCGTTGAATTTATCTTTATTTCACGTGCACGTCGCAAAAAAAACAACTGATAGACACGTTCCCCTTTTGTATAGACAGTTGTAAGGTCGGGGAGTGACAGGATTCTTTGAAGCGTCAGTCTAGACTGAATAATATAAAGTCTCCCCTCCACCTTTTTCGTATTGTTACATAGTGTGGATCGAAGCTGTTGGTTGGCATTGTTACAACCAGCTCTCCTAGCATGACCAACAAAACACGATATGATATGATGTGATATAACGACACCCAACTGTCTAAATATGATATACATAGCCGCGAGCATGTCGGTGCCGGTGACGTCATAAATAAAAGTTCATATTTTGACAGTTGGTTGTCGATTAATCGCTATATCATATCATATCTTACCGTGTTTTATTGGTCATGCTAGGGGGACAGAAGTAGTCTTGTAATTAAAAAAACTGTTTACTGTACGTTCCATTGTATGTTTGAAAATTTCTATTCTGTTACAAAATGTGATTCTGGTAGACAAAATTGACAGCTTTTAACGTAATAATGTAGCATTATTTTTTATATTGTTGCATAATTTGATGTATAACCTGACATGTTATTGAAAATTTTACGGTATTCTACTTTTGTTAATTAATTGAAAGATTACAATATTTTATATTAGACCTTTTCTGTATTAGGATAAGGTTCATACAGTTTGTAATCGAAATTATATTTTAAGTTGTCTTATCTAGTTTATTTAACCATAGTTTAACCGTATAGAATACCTTATATTTTACCTTAGTATATTACTTAACCAAAATTATATGGACGAGAGGACTGATTTCATTTCATAACTAACACAGTTGTATTGATAAACACATTTGCATTTGTAAATAAAATATCCTTTCAATTAATTTAACTTTACATACACACATACACACGCACACACACAAACGTTTATGTCAAAATCACGCATATAACAGGCCGCTCTTAACTAAATTTCCATTTGGTTCGGATGAGGAGAGATTGGCAATCTGTAATACAGGTCTCCTAGTACAGACGCCAGTCTCTCGCATAGAAATTGATTGTGATAGTTTAGTTTATAATTTCATTGTTATATCTATGTGAGAGAAGAAATAAATAATATTTATTATTATAATTTGAAAAATCATTTTAAGGGTGAAATTATGTCTTCGGCACTGGTTAATCGATCATTATAACATAATTATGAAATAACACTTAAAAGAGCTTTAATGGAACAAGCAATTAACATGTTGTACCTGCAGCAATGGAGAGAAATAATATGGTATGTTTTTATTTTACATTTTAATTTATCGGACACACAGTGCTTTTGAAACCTTTGAGTAAAACTTAATGTATTTTAATCATCATCAAAGTTGTATAAACTACACAGCCTAGGTAGTACGTATTATTTTACAATTTAATTAATAAACGTAACTACACAAGACACCTAGTATAATTTATGACAAGGAATTTATTGACCTTAAGTTTTTATTTGACTAATATTCGATTTATTTTGACCATCGTAGTATATTCTTCTAAATTCTTATAATTTGACATTAATAATTTTAAATGATGTTAAACTATTTTAAAGCTTACGTTAATACAGCTTCAATTAATAATATTTGCATGCTGACAGTTTGGCAAGATATGTGAACAATATTTTGTAACATCTTTTATACCATGTACTTATGCAAATAAATAATTTTCGCCCTCGCTGCATATCAGAATTTAACGGTTGTCATTTGTTATATTGCCGTTCAATTTGTTAATATGTTCTGCGGGGTAACGATGAACTCTTAAAACAATCTGAAAGCTTATTTTTCGTCCGGTCGAGATATGCCCCTGTAGCTTAATTGGTAAAGCGCCTGCGCGCTAAGCAGGAGATTAGGGTTCAAATCCAGACATGGACAAGTTGTCTTTTTTCAATTTAATAATATGTATTCCACATATTGGCAAAGTAATTTGCTAAAAGGAATACATAAAAAGTTAAGTTATTATGAAATCTGAAAGCTGTCAAATCTGTCAATTTTGGTACGTCATTACATACAAAATTTGACAGATTTGATAATGTTTGACAGATTTGAGAGTGTTTTAAGAGTTTGTGGTTACCGCCCTGATCTGCTCACCAGCAACGACACATCTTAACTTTACTTTGTAATTTTTCGTGATCAACTATCATTGGCTATTTAAGATATCTCTCATGTAATATGTCAAATTATGTATGCTGTTGTTGTCACAAATATAAATAAAATAAAATAAGAATTTGCTATTACCACAGAGTAAGTATTATACTACGTAAAACTATTACTATTGAAATGGTATAGTAAAAAATTAACGTCCTAGTGTTACGAGGTACTAACAGGTCAGTTTATTTTTCCAGGGGCACAACCAAATCCAAGTCAATTTAGAAAAAAACGCGAACACATGGGCCACGTTTTTATTTTTGGGTAGGTTTTTATTTTAGGTGCGTTTTTTTGTTTTTGTATATTACTTGTGAGTTTGATGTTTCTGAATTAGGTACGTAGGATACGTAATTTAGAAAAGTTCGTTTTCGGAACTGACCCGTATCGAGAATTAAACCCGTAATTCAAGGCGAAACTAAAATCAAAAGGGGTATATTTTTTTATGAAATTCCAGATTACTGTGAGTTGTCACTAAGCAAAATGTATCGTATTGTTTAAATTGCTAAAACAAATATAGCAATGAAGCCTTATCGACATAATAGATATGACGCCCTCCGTAGCCGAGAGGCGAGCACGACGACTTGGCGGCGCCATCTTTGTGGTTCCGGGTTCGATTCCGAGTCGGGTCAATGTAGAAAAAGATCTTTTCTTTATTGTCTCACAATTGCTTTTGCTACTTACCCTAGAATAAGCAATGTATGTGATATATTTAAAAAAATATCCCACAAACTTTAAATAAGTGTACGTAGATATATTTTATTTACGAATAGCATTTACACATCGATTTATTTTAAACTACAGTTGTAATTAAAGATTTATTTGTTGTTCAGGTTAATTCCCTTTTCCTTTATCTGATCAAAGCGTAGCAGTAAAAGATAATGAGGCAAATGGCACTAATTAACGCGTGTTTGCCCTGCTAATTTGCGGAAAATGTCGTTTTACTTTCATTATCGTACGCCTTGGCTATTATGCTGATAGGATAAGCGGCTTTCTTGGTTAAGTCAGTAAGAAAATGTATTTTTCGTTACTTGCAAAGATTATGAGAACTATTATAAAAATGATATGACATATACAGGGTGTACGGTAACTGGTATATCAAGTCGAAACAAGCCTATGTAATCATGCATGAAAATTAAAAGTGGTTTGCGAGACATATATTTTTATTTAATATAGTAATGATTAATAATTAATTATTAATAATACTATGTTGAAGTCAAAAAATAATATCATCGTTTTTTAAACAAAAATTTTTATACAAATCAGATTCCTAAATTGTTGTTTTGTTTGAAAATTGTAAAAAAATGATATCAAATTTCTTAGATGAACCAGAACAATTTTGGATGATGGCTACGACACACACACCCAATTAACTAACTACACCAACATATTGTGTATTGTCTTGTACTTTTCTCTCTTTCTCTCCCTCGGTACGCCCTTATTTCTGTACTACATTTATTTACTCTGTGGTAGGTATAAATAAAGAGTACTATTCATTCTTAATGGTGAAAGTCAAGACACTCCATCAATCATCCAAAAACAATAGCGAAACAATTGAAAGCTCAAGTTTCCACGAGCCTAATAAATAAACAATAACACTAACATTAATCCGTGGCTCCGCTCGCTAATATCGCGCTGGATTAGCCGCCTTTATTGCCAGTGAGAGAACCGTTATTGTGGTTTTTGAAATTCGAACAAAGATGCTGGCCGAATGCTGGACGGACGATATTTTGTTTGTTCTAGTTTTTTTTTTATTTTGGAAAAGACGCTGAATGAATAACGGAGAAAATGATATTTTAGTTATGAGTATAACTTTTTAAATTATAACGAACTTCAAAGAACTGGGCCATAACCATGAACTCTTAAAACAATCTCAAAGTTGTCAAATCTGTCAATTTTGATACGTCATTTCATACAAAATTTGACAGCAATGATAATGTTTGACAGATTTGTGATTGTTTTAACAGTTCATGGTTAGGGCCCTGAAATAGCTTCGCCTAAACAACATTTAGTTCTTTTTTTAAGACTAGCAGACCCATCTGACGCCGTCCTGTGCAATAAGCGAAGCGTAGCGAGTCTTACTTGTTCTGTGGCATTAATAATAATCAGCCGTAAAACGACATTTGCGCACAGCTCAAAAAGTGTAAAATCATAACGTTTTACGTCCTTAGTTAGCAAGACACTCATAGAACTAAATAGTTGTTCCCGAATTTTTTTCTGGAAAACTTTTCTAGCTTTTTCTTTCATGCAAAGATTGTCATGAAAATTTAAATATGTGGAGCTGTTCTCAAGTGAAGGTTTTTTTTTATCATACCTAGCAAGTAGCAATTTTTATTTTGTTTTTTTTTTTATCTAGGTATGTATGTACAATTAGATTGTATACTCCTTAGCAATACGTTTTCATGTAAGTACTTAAACCTGTACTGTTTACCGTGTATACGTACTGTACGAGCAACCTCGTACATCACAACACATTCGGGTGGCAGAAGGAGCCGCAGCCTTAACCAGCTTCTTCGTCTTTTGAAGATGCCAATATGTACGAGCTACAATCGTACATTTGTTAGCCGCGACGTCAGCGACCTACAAACCAGCGCGACCCATGGACCCTGCACATGCACCGTCGGCACTCTACACCGACGGCACACTACGGTCCACCTATGCATGTGAATACATTATCACCTTTGTATATAAGCATAACTTTTACACATAATAAATCAGATATCAACCGTCCGGGTTGGTTCTCATTTTCCTCCGCTGCGGCCAAGACACCCTTAGCCGTCACTATGATCAGTCTGGTGAGTCTGCCAGACTGGCAGCGGGTCCACATTACCTACCAACCGTCCTGACGCTGCTACCCTGGGCGACCTGGGAGCAGCTATCACTTCCCTCTTATCATCCTTATTATATTTACGTATTTATTGTTAGGTGGGGCTAGGGCTCTAGGGACTTAGTGTCTTGGGGTAAAAGGACTCTACGCTCACTAGGGAGTTTGTCCCCGTCTGACATTATATTCTGGACGACGGGGGCGGTGCCCTATAAGCACTTGCTTCCCGCCCGTTCACGTACATTCCTAAAACGTATAATGTTTGGCTTATTTTTTATTCCATCCGCGTTTACTAAGCTACATTGGCTGCCAGTACAAAAATACACATAATATTGCTCGGCACTTATTGGTCGAAACATATTGCAAGTACTCGCTGTTATTGGTGGAAAGTGTGCAAACTTTATTGCTGGTTCTCGAATGTTCTGCGAGATTAAACATTTGTGACCTCTTTGATTGTAATTGGATTTCGGATTGGCAGTTAACTTGGTTATGACTTTTAGTTAAATAACACAAAACGTTTTTTGTGCACAAAGTTGTAGGTACACAAAGTTTTTAACAACTGTTTCTATGGAACTTTGAACTCCCAATAAATACTTTCATTTCACCACACTAAACGACCGCGTAGCTGTTACGATTTGTGGGGAAAGTGATTTTTCTTGTTGTGACTTCAATGTTGGTTAATGAAACATAGTTAAATACGTTTAAAATCCATAACTTTCAAATGCTCGTGGTCTAATGACCACGAGCAGTCATACCTAATGGTAAACTTGCCCGTTGGAATTCGGACCCGCAACCTACCGACTTTGTAATCTGGAGCACAAAACACTACTCCAGACGATCATCTAAATAAATTTTGGACTAGTAATTAGCCAAGGCATTTTGTGTTATAGGAACCAAGAACCAGACCCGACCGGCAAAAATAACATGTTTTGCTCTACAATAGGCTAGTTGACACCACCAATCAATTGACATACTTTTTATGAGCTGTCATAACGCACTTTGTCCTTAGGGCCGAGACACATAACCGCCAAAATCGGCAGTGCCGCCCGCCACTATATAGAATTTTGCGGTGTGCACCGCGCCGCGCATTCCAGCGTTATGACGTCACACACAAATGGATTTATCCAGTATCTTCTCTGACGTCTATTTAAATTGGTGTAATGTCTTCTTAACAACAAAAGAGCAATACGTTTATTGCGATTCATGCTTGAGATACGTCCACCAACGTTCAAAACTCATAAAGCAATGGTTGCCCTTCAGGTCGGCAGTACAACGCTTTGTTTTGCGGTGCCGCAACGCGGTTATGTGTTTCGGCCCTAGTAATTTGTATTGCGATATCGAATAATGACGTCACTGTTTACCAAACTATGCTTTATATTGATTTTGAAGCAATCAAATATTTGTTTTTTTTTTCTTATAAAAGATAATATATCACGTGATAGGGCCTAAAATTAATTAGTTTTACTAATAATGCTTTAGAACTATTCATGAATGGTGTCAAAATCCCAACTGATGTCAAAATAATACATTGTTTTATTCCTCTATACTTTTCCTTTTTACTGTCAACGGTCCAATTTATGCGATGAATATGTAAATGCCACTGGATCAACCTTTTCCTCGGAGTCAGCAAAAGAAACTGTACCTTTTTTTGTCAGCAGTACTCGTAATTTTCAAATAGAGAAAAGCCCTTTGAGTGATGCCAATATATGAACCCTGTTATCTTTGCCAACCCAGGTATAACGTAACATTCGTATGTCTATGGAATAAGGTCCAATATTGCATAAATATCTTGGACACTAATCATAAAAGGAGTCCCATTGGGAAAATTGGGAATATTCCCTTTGATTTGGTTGTCGAATATTTATGACGTCATAAATGAAATAATAAAATTATGTAGATATAAAAATATTGATGAAGTATGGAATTGGCTAAGCACGCTTAAACGTTTACCTGCCTACTTGGCTCTAATCTTTTTTTATTTTAGCCAAGTAGACAGATAAGCGTTTTATCATATTTGAAAATGTTTTTTATGTGTGAAATTAATTTTTTTACTTGTTTTATCGTTTATTGCAAGTTTCTTTGTTTTAGACAGGCATAGTTAGGTCCTATTTTATAAGTCTAATTATATTTAGTGTGATTCTACTGTCGATGTCAAAGTAAAGGTGATGTATATGGGCAGTAGAATCACACCCTTGAAATACAAAAGGACGAATCACAACGCCACTATGGTCCAGAATTTTTTCCTAAGCGACATGGCCGTTGGCTTATAGATACAAAGGCAAACTAATAAACACACTTAGGTAATATCGATTCCATAACAAAAACTACTTCCAAACATCGCCGGCTAAGCGCAAGGGTTTCGTAAATAGGGTCGGCTGAGCCGCCCGCATTAGGCAGAAATCCAGGGCTGATACACTTGTATTGTTACTGAGAGACCCTTTACTTCAGGGTTTTCAAAAGTTGGAAATAACGAATTTTCTTCCAATTATCATCACCATGTATAAGGAATTTGTGTATGGTATCACAAAGGGGAGGACAAAAGGCTTTGAAAAACCAGCTGCAATGGTATGGACATATT
Source organism: Anania fuscalis (assembly GCA_950371115.1). Lineage (NCBI taxonomy): Eukaryota > Metazoa > Arthropoda > Insecta > Lepidoptera > Crambidae > Anania > Anania fuscalis. The sequence continues at coordinate 3,013,115 of OX493328.1, read as the reverse complement.
AAAGAACTAAGTACAGACAACAGCACGTCATGGTATCCACAGATGTCAAATTTCATTAATTGATTTTTAACTTAATTTTCTAGTCATAGAGTTTATTATTCATTGAGGAATTTGATAGTTTGTGGTAACTTGATATACTGACATCGGCAATATAACGCTCAATTTTGAGCGAAGAGGGTGGCCGAAACTGCGATGGTTGAGTGATGGTTGAGTCCATGGAGACTTGCGATCTCCCAGATGAAGATACTAGGTAGAGCGTAGTAAAGGAAAATGAGCAGAAAAGCGAACCATATCACAATCAGATACGTTGACGTTTACACGCCACACCTAGCCGTATCTGATACTGTATCAAGTGAGTGCGTAGGCACGAGCCTGCTGCGAGCCGCTGCACTGGCGCATGGAGCGCATTAAGCTCGCAGTAACCCGCCGAGATACATACAGTATCAGATACGTTACAAGCTACACAGATACGACCTGGTGAGTACCCTGCTATAGGAACAAGAAGAAAACAAAGTGTGGCGATTTGGATCTAAGCTTCATTCTGAAACGATGGCGTGACGATTTTGAGACACACAAAGGAATGGCTGATTTTGGTCCTTCTACGATAATCGCGGAGGGACTTGGAAAAAATGAATATTTTAACTGGCGACATAAATTTAATTTAATCTTATTTAATTTTCTCTGATTGTCTTGTATTTTAATTTTTGCATGTCTGCGAGCAGACTGAACACATATACATGATATATTTGTTACCTTTTTTAACTGTGTTTTTGGCAAATAAATGTTTGAACTTGAACCTTTGCCTTTGCATGAGAAAATGTATGTTAAATAAATCAAAGAAGACTCCTCCAACCTAAAGCAACTACCTCGGATACAAAGCTACAAGTGCAAATTCTGTATGTGAGCTTCATTTAGTAGATAAAAAATAATGTTAAAAAATGAATACTTGTTAAAACGAAATAAAATCAAACAAAAAAAATGATGAATTTAGCTCCGTGAGTCCATTTTAACCCACACTTTTATTCCAGGGGTAGGTAATTCCAAACAAGCAAATGAATGAAATACGCCAGCGAATGTGAAAAAAGTATCTTAAAATTCAATAAATCCTTTTATGGAATAGCAAAAACGGTTATAACCTCGAAAACTGTTTAAAAAGTGAACCGATGCAGAAAATCTTACAAAGCCAAACAAGTCTCGTATGCACTTTTTCCGGATTAAACTGGAAAAATCGGGATAAAACCGGTCTGTGGTAGCCCTGCCCGCGGGTGACGGCGCTGTGGTCGCCTTTTAGTATTCATCCAAATAGTTTGGTAGTTAGAATTTACTAGAAACTTGCGGTTTTTGAGCACCGCTGGATTTGTGAAATAGTAATATTAGTACTTTTGTAGATATTGTGAGGTTTTAAGTAACGATCACGATTTACTTATCTCTTCTAAATAATAATAAATACGTAAAAAACAGCTAAAGTTTTACGACCTTGTCGTAATTTCGTCGGATTAATAGGACTGTAAAATTCATTTAAAGAGTACATAATCTCTTTAATATCCTCATTTAGATAAAAAACAATCCTATTACTGAAATAATATTAAAGTAAAGCCTCGTTATTTTGCTGTCATTGCGATATAAATAACCGTATGTGACCCTCGGTGCTAATACCTATAAAAATAAAATTATGAAGTCGTGGTAAGCCCCAACTCAAAATAACAGCCTTTGTTACTATGACCCAGTAATGACCCAAATATAACCACAAAATATTTAAAGCGATTGGTTAACCATCAGGGCTTAAATTAATGTACTTTATTTTGTTGTTAAAAGTAGAAGGTCAAGATAAACAGAAAAAGTATATTTCTCATTTTTTAAAGTTTATTGGAAATTAAAAAAAGCATTAGTAGTAATCAAACCAATTATATACTATACAATACAAATACTAATCATTTATTCAATTATCACAGGTTTGTGCGTGGGTCTTCTTTTATTTTATTACTTTTTAGGTACAACAGGTCTACTATTATTCATTATAAGTCCCTATAGGATAAATCAAATATAATATGACGGTAATGGCCACCTTTAAGTATTGTTTCAATCTCTAGCGGCAAACATTCAGCCTCATCATGACGTTGCGTTTTTAAACCTGTGCTAAACAATAAACCTACATACTTTTCGGTTTCGTTGTTAAAATCACAAACAAAATAACGAAAGGTAGCTAGCTAATAATAGATCACTCCGACGCAATAATTTCGCAACCACTCCGTGCGTGTAGTGTATTACCCTTGTCACATATATCGGACGCCACATGTCATACACGATTTCCTACGCACGGATGTATTTCGAATACGTGACTGGTAAACAGTTCGCATTGGAAATAACACGCATTGATTCAGGTCGACGAGTTATTATAGTCAGAGTAGGTAGCTGCCATATAATTCTATTTTATTTTTCATTTCGATACTCACTACTATTTTGAAGAATATTGATTTTACGAGCTGACAAACTGGCTAAGCTTGATGAGATTCTGACTCGACAATTAATGCAAGAAACCCATACTCGCTGTTGGTAATACTTTTATTTCTTGTAGTTACATTGTATTTTTAAAATAATATTCTTAGTATGGGCACTCTAAAATCTTAATACACACTGAAAAACTTACTGCAATTCTTCCCTTCCATTGTATAACCCGCCTCAAGCGGCGAACCATCGACACGCGAAAATTATTTTTAATTTCATTTCTCAGCGCTACATATTACCAGCTTCTTACTACTCCACGTGAATCGGATTCGGAACGTAGGCGTCGGCCTAGGGGAGGGTAGGCGATCGCAGACCCCAGCGGGTGGACCCAGCGGGAGACGCAGAGGGAGGGGGCGAGGGGGCAACATGAATGGGTTGCCACCACGTGCACGCTCTGGTTTTCATGTCTGGACGCACCGTTGCGCGTTTATTTTTTAATGGCGCCGTTTTTAATGATCCGATGGACGTTTACATACACAAATTAGGGGTCTGCGGTATCGTAGGGTAAATTGTGGGTCCAAGATTGTTCTGATTTTATGTCTTGATGGGCGGCATTGTTCTTAATGTTTTTATCAAACAATAGACCAACAAACATTTTCATTTTTAGGGCTGCGTACCTCAAAAAGAAAAAAAGAAACCCTATAGTCATTTACGCCACCAAATTTTACTTAAAATTATAATAGAGCGAAGTTAGTGTCTGTCTAGTGATAACATTATTCTAGTTATTGCATATATCTAAAGGCGACTCTAATTGCTTGAGTTTAATCAGCCGAAGGCGATTTTAGCGTTAATTAAATGGCTAACATTAATATGTTATTATAACAGACATTATATTTATATAATATGCTCTCCAAATAAACTGTAATGGAAATCTAAAATCTAACCAATAACAAGCAGTCATTATAGAAAGGAAAGCATTCCGCAGTAATAGTTACACTATATTTTTCATTTTCAGTCCAAATTAATTTGAATGTTGTTGTTAGCTGGCTCACGCACACATTCTTTTTTTAGGGTTCCATGCCTCAAAAGGTGAAACCTTGGGATCACATCGTTGTCCGTCTGTCTGTCTATCAAGATCTTTTAAGCCTTGGTCTTCCTAATAAAATAAAATAATACCATATACATAAGTCTAAAATCTCATAAAGTTGTGAAAAAAACTTCTGATTCAACGCAATCAAAAGATACGGCTGTTAATGCCACGTCATCATTAATACTCGCAATCCTAAATCAAAACTTTGATATATTCTTGAAACTTACGAGGGAATTTAAAACCTATAAGGTACTTTCCGAAAATTTGGCGAGAAGAACAATTGCACAAGTAAAGGAAAATAATCCGAAAACCGTTTTTTTATTAAACTCGGGATAGGGGTCAAAAATCTTCGACAATCGACGACCGTTTTTTTAAAGTAAAAAAATAAGCTTTATGAAAATATTATACTTAGTCACAAAATTATGTATTTAAAAACGCATATTTTAACATACATCTGTATAATTTGGCGGTTTTTCCTTTATCAACAGTCAAAATGGCGTACATAGCACACTGAGATGAAATCAAACGAAAACGTTTATATTCGGTCTGCGGTCAATTTAATCAACCAACACGATTGCTTTCTGCGGTTCATTAATTTGGATCATAATGAATTGGTTAGGTTTTTGTTCCTAGATCTTTGTAAACATAGTATTAAATTTTATTTTGTAATTTGTTTATCTGAAAATGGTAAAATAACCCTTTGAATGTGCATGGAGACTTAAAAAGAGTGTTTTTTTAATGAATCTCATGACTCATCAAACGAATCAAATGAATCCTTACTCGGAAGAGTTCTGCTAAACACCACCGGGCACTATCATGACATTATCTAAATGGTTTTCAATTAATAAAATGACATTCGGTATTTAAAGACTTAAAACAGATTATAATCAATACACAATTTATTTGTATTTTTGGAAGGTTAAGTCAGGTTAGATAAGATTACATATTAGTTTAATTTCAAGTGAATCTTAAACAAGGGTATTTAAATTATGACAAGCCTTACTATCAACGAGTTAATAAGGTATTATTTTTTATTTACTTAACTCTGAAAATACTTTCTTTTGAGAAAACCTAACATCAAACATTTCAAATTTAAAGGTTATTTTCAGCTGGTCCATTGTTTTAACGTTTTATATGTTTCAATAAGTTACCAACTCCTAATCATTATATAGGTTTGTTTTCTCCTGATAGTATTAGTGGACTATTGTTGAGAGGATGAATGAAATAAAATATCAAAATATGCACATTTAAAATTTCTAAATACTCCTTCTTTTTATTTTGTTGAGAAAAGCGGCTCTTCTGCGGTTGCCGGGCAGAAACAATTTGACGACCTCCGTAGCCGAGAGCGAGCACGCCGGACTTTAAATGGCGCCGCCATCTCTGAGGTTCCGGGATCGATCCCCGGCCGGGTCAATGTAGAAAACGAACTTTTCTATATTGGCTCGGGTCTGGGTGTTGTGGTACCGTCGTTGTTTCTGATTTCTATAACACAAGTGCTTTAGCTATTTACCTTAGGATCAGAGCAATGTATGTGATGTTGTCCAATATTTGTTTATTTATAATAGTTTTTGTATTGTGATGAAACATTGCTAGGGGCATTTTTGCCTTACCTTCCACAATATAAATACAATTCAGCATTACTGAGTTTTCAAGTATGTATGCCATTGACTTCCCAACGCACTCAAAGAATAGCTAACCGCAGAATATTAAATCAGGCATTCAATTAAACGAGGTACGTACCAGAGCGAGTCTGTCGAAGCAACAGCCTCGAGGGCGGGCGGCGTCGCCATGGCAACCGCCCGCCCGGGCCAGGGGTGGCAAACTTCGAGAATAAACACTGAAAGGCACTCTTGATACCAAATCGAATGTTTTGCTAGTGAACAATAACTCTTCCATTTGTATTTTGAAAAGCATTTAATTTAAATCGATTGATGATTCCGAAATTAAACTTTGTTAGAACAAAAAGCTTTCAAGAATAAGAAGAATAAGAATAAGAACAATATATTTGCATAAAACACGGTAAAATACAATGGTGACATTAATTAAAAGCTCAACATGTATTGTATATGTCTAGTTAATACGTGCAAATATTTACATAATCAATTAATTATTATTCGAACAGTTCAATTCATTTGCATTAAATTCAATACAATTAATAAAATTATTATTATGTTTGTAATATTTATGGTCATAAAGAAAAAAAAATTGAAAAAATAAAAAATCAAGAATACGCAGCATATTTTCTGACGTTTTCTAAGTCGTTTTCTATTGAATACCTTATAACAAATAACTAGAAGAATCCTAAGCTATAAATTTTTAAGTCGTACTAACGATACAACTTATATGATTAATCGTTATCTAATCTCTGATTTTTGAAATGCCATTATTTTTTTTTATTAAAAGTTGCAGTACAGTAAATTATAACTGAGGTGCTCGTAGTTCAGTGGCGGCAACGCTTTGGTATCGATTACTAAAGTTAAGCAACCAACGCCGAGGTTGTGAGTGGATGGGTGACCATTCCGACCATATTTGGTGACATTTATCACGAGCATCTCCGTGTTTCGGAAGGCACGTAAAAGTTGGTCCCGGCTGATATCACTTGATATTGGTCGTAGAGCCTAGTCAGAGGCCTTATGGCGGCTTGATTACATCTGACAGTAAGGTTTAGTCACTGACCTTACAACACCCCACCACCGCACCGCACTGGGCCAGCGTGGTGGAGTATGGCCCAAACCACTTTATAGTTGAGGTGAGGCCTGTGCCCTGCAGTAGGACGTATAAAGGCATACTTTTAAATTAAAACTTCAGATCTTAAGAAGACAACTAATTTTAAATTCACTTCTAAACGTTAAACAGCTGATGTTGTTTTGTTAGGTCAGTAAGACTTAGTCAAAGGCAATAGGTTGCGTAAATCACAACTGATAAAATTGATCATGTGACTCATCCCTTTCACCAATCCACACAGCTTTGGCTTGCGAGGCAGATATGGTCCAACTCACTCCACATTTGAGGTTCCCCTATGCTTCACGATTTGCGTCAGGAATGACTTACTATGTAATCAAATTTCGAAGTCAAGTTTACCCTGGTTTTGACTGTCTTTCGTATCAATTTAGATGTTTGCATGTATGTATAATACGTATGAAAATAAAAAAAAATGAAAGTATTTAAAGTCATTTGATGATGGAGTCAAGAGTGAAACTCTTCTGTGTATACTAATAAAACAATCAACGACCTCCGTAGCCGAGAGGTGAGCACGCCGGAGCCGGACTATATGGCGTCGCCATCTCTGAGGCGATCCCCGGTCGGGTCAATGTAGAAAACGAACTTTTCTATATTGTCTGTGGTGTTGTGCTTTAAGGGTTTGGCGCCTCCAACATGTAATAATATATTGGGTTGGGTCGTATTCTGGGGCTCAGAGGAAACAGATGAATAAATATATCTTTGATAACTTTTGGCTATTTATTCCTTTACACAACTATTCTAAGTATAATTTTTGTAATACTCAACTTTGGATAAATGGCGCTGCTCTAAATACTTTATTATTGTATATATTATGATTCACCTTTCTGTTATTTAATTATACCATTATATAATAAAATATAACTTGTATCTCACACTGTTGCCGATCGATTGAAAAATCAACTGTTTCCCCCACGTCACTCAAATATTCAAAACAGCTTTCTTTTTTCGAACATGCCATGGTAGACGTAGAGGTTTTACTCAGTGGGCTATTAACCTCTACAGTTCCGTCGTTGTTTCTGATTTCTTTATCGTAAGTGCTTTAGCTACTTACCTGAGGATCAGAGCAATGTATGTTGCCCAATATTTATTTATTTAATAATGTTTGATTTCATCTGTTTTTCACGATTTCCATATAATATATCTCGTAAAAGTGTATTTTTAACATTTGGCTTCGTAAACCCCCAAGGACTCATATGGCCGCGTAAAAATAAAAACTCCATTAAAACACAAATTTATTGGGCTTGGGACTGTATTTTAAAATTGAATAAACGAATATTTATTTGCTTTTGAAAGAGGGTATATTCTGGTGATAATTGTGTCATAGATGTCAGCCATTTCAGCAGGTTTTTTTAATTATTTTTTTGCATCAAGGTGGCAGCCCTGGCCACCTCCATTTTTGCCCCAGTTAGAGGGGCGATTGGAGGGACTCAGATCAAATAACTTAGTTGACCCTTTTAGTGCGTGCCTCCATTCGAGGTTGCTGTATGCGACTTAACTCGTTTCACCTTTGATTGGGAAATGAAGAATTAAGTGAAAAGCTTTGGTGGCGTGGGAAATTGGATTTGATACAAATGTAGATGGTCTTAATGAAAGCTAATGACGATGGAATGTACTTTATGTGTACTGCAGGGTCTGGTAGAAATTAATTTCCTGTACAGGTTGATTTTTTATTGATGACAAAAAAAATGAAGTCGACAAATTGTAAACAACCCTGTATTTACCTTTTACACATGTTGCCCATATTACTCTGAATTGTAATGTTTACTGATGTGGAGCTGGTGAATCTGTTCCAATAAACAAATGTTAAATATTTTAGGATTTGTACGTACTCGTGATACCAAACCACTTTGCCCAAAAAACCTAATTAATTAGCAACTATATTTTACAAACGACGTTGGTACAAAAATAAAATTAAGTGAGATAGTTAATTAGTACAAACCGAACCCACTAGTGTTTTGCAATAATTAAAACTCAGGCTATAGTACGCGCGCTATGACGTATTCTGAGTGTCGTATTCCATAACCTATTTGATGCATAGTGGTCATAGGAGACCGCGTAACAATAAAACTTCTACCGTCTTATTCAGAGTGCATTAGCTATTCCGGGACTAAGGTTAAACCACTGTTTCATCGTACTTAATATCAGTGGTGTAAGCCTATTCTGGGCTAGTAAATGCACTCTGAATAAGACAGCTATGGTGTCTCATTTGCTAATCTGATGGGTTTAAGCTAGATATATCACAATATACATCTGTAATATACAACCAAAAATATTCCTACTGCAAAAAGAAGTAACCAAGCATACCTGGTTACTTCTTTTTTCAGTAGAAACTTTTTTGTTTCTTTGTAATTATATATTTTTATTACAATTTTTTTACTTATATAAAATAAAATTCTTAAGGATTATTCAAAGTTTTTTGTTTTATAGGCAATTTAATTTTAATAAGACAGAATTGTCTTTGCTAAATGCACATTACTTTGACGACAAGTAAATTTGGTTCCGGATGAAAATCTCGCTGATCGCGGATTGCTGAAAGGCTAACAAGATATTGGCTCCAAGAACTGTAAAAAATAATTTTATTTAGCCTATAGCCATTGATGTAAAAAGTAAAGATACGGCTGACAGAACAAATCGCCTTGCATTTCCTCCATACATGACACACTAACCCCATCTGTTAGACTTTGATGTCAACAGTCAAATAGCATCATAGAGTAACCACAAAATAACCTTGTAAGAGCGGCTTATAACGAAAGAGGAACTAAGAAAAAAGTTTTATTTCACAGATGTTATATTTAAAGTAGTATCAGAGTAAATATAACTTTTTGCTTTTTCAAATAAAATACGTCAACATAAATTAAGGTAAAAAAAAATAATCTTTATTTGTTTAAACATGGTATGCATAGGTGTTTTAAAATGAATGTACCAAGCATGTTTACCAACACGAGGCATGCAAATTAAATAAAAAATTGAACTAAAATTAAATATAAAATTAATCTAAAATTGAATTAAATTAAATTAGGTACATAGATGTCAGTCATATCATAATTATGTTAAAATTAATATTTATTATTTAAAAAAACTCCTTTATGGTATGTGAGATTAGCCACTTATGAAATTTTGTTTAAAATTGATTATTATTTAATGTGAATTCATTAGGTATATTATTAAAGATTTTTTTATACTCATTGTCATACAGCTTTTTTTATACTGCCTTGTTATTGGAGTTTTAGTAGTAACAGGATATTTTGATTTCTTGTTCCGTGGATAAATGTCTAATGCCCTATTAAAAATATGCATAATTTGCATTACAACTACACATGTTTCAAATATATACAGGGACGTCAATGTTAGTAATTACAATTGTGCAAATAGAGGACGACATGATGTTCGTGGAGGGACACCGCATATTGGTCTTATGCATCTTTTTATGGCAAAAGCTCTATTTATATTAGTGCTATTGCCCCACATCAGTAAACTGTAGCGTAATTTAGAACCTACAATGCATGATAGGTAGCAATCGCAGTTTTTGTTACAGATCTAACCTGCTTTAAGGCATAAATAAACTTGATGACTCTGTAAGGATAGGTCCAGATCTGGCGAACGCGCCACGAATGCGCAGGTCGCGCGCGAGCTGCACACGCGTGGCACGCGATTCGTTACTGCAACCGATTGGTGCGTCTCTTTAGCGCAACTCATGCAAGACTTGTACAGTGCGCGCGAGCTGCGCGCGTGCGGTTCTGGTTCACATTCAAGCCAGTTTAAAGGTCGCATTCGCGCGGCCCGCGCGCAGCTCTTGCCAAAGCTCTTGCCTGCTGTACAAACATTATCTATATGCGATTTCCAATTCACGTCTTGTTATATAGTTAAACCAAGGAACTTCGTTTGTTTTACTTCGTTAATTTTCGTGTCTATAGAATGAATATCAATAAATATAAATATATTTAAGTATGTTTGTAAATGTATTTAAGTATGTTTATAAATGTATTTAAATATGTTTTTTATCTGTATCTAGTCGCAATAGCACAAGATTTGCTAAGTTTGGCTAGATAATTGAGTGTTTGTGAATATAATTTATTTTTATATACGGAATCATACCTTAAAACTTAAAAAAAAACTATATCAGATAATTTATATTTTTATTTATTACATTTTACTGTCCTTCGAATAAAACATTTTTTTTAAACTTTTGTCTTTTGTTATTTTTGCATGTTTTAAATTTTTAACTCATAGTGCATCACGTAAACTTAAAATAAGTATTCAATAAATTATCATAAAATAAAATATTTATATTACATCGCATGTACTGGACTGCACTTAGTGCACTGTGAGCACTATTATGGCTATACTATAACCATACAACTAATGCACGCCGCTACAAAGTTGTACCGATTTTGCGCGGTAAATATGGCGTTGCTTCGTAAAATTGACAAAGAAGTTAGAAAATTGTTAAAGTAATGTAAATAAGTTTAGTGTTTATCAAATATGCGGCTTATTGGTGAGAAGTAATATTAGAATTTGTTTTAATGACCTTTCTGTCGTAATTTAAGCAACCTTTCAGTGAACATCTAGGCATTTTTATTTTTTCATACAAATGTCAGATCCCGATGACCGCCGACCACTTACTACTTCACATCGGCCTCGGTCGGGTCATTTTCGGGTCTCTTTAGGTCCAACACCCAGACGTGTGGTCCGCCCTGTCCTTACGAAGTAATATATAAGTCAATGCCTATAGCATAAAATTCATTACGAATCAAAGTCAAGAGCTAATGAAACGCCAATAGGAACAAAATGAACTGTCAAAAGTGTCAGGTAACAAAATGCAGGCTCGAGTAGCAAATTGGCTAAACCTTCAGCGATCGCTGCGAAGCAATTATACGCGGACACAGCACACGCGAACATGGCTGCTTTCAGCTGACAGGGCTGCCATTAAAACAATAAGTTTTTTTTTATTTCTCCAGTTCATATCCAAAAGGTACCAGCGTTATTATTATTATGTATACACTGTTGTTTTGTTTGTCAGTTGTGCCAAAACGGAATACTATGAATCTGCATATCTAAATTGGCATATGAAACACTGTTAATAGATCATTCACATTTTTTAAAGTCACCCTATTTAATGGCAAATAAAGAACTTGAATTTGAAACGTACCAAGCTACCGAGTATATCTTTTTTTTTAACTAAAAGCTTATAAGTTTTATTACGTCATTTTCTATAGGCCATGGGTAAGCCAGTATTTTTAACTATGCAAAAATGGGTATAATAATAATAATATATAATACACTGTGTTTTTTCTCAAATTCTAATAATCTCATTATCTAAATATTGAATGACCAAACGAGTAGCAACCCTATTTCCTATCGGACTATCGGCCATTTTGATTTTGTTTCCATTTGCTGTCTTTGATCAACACAGGCAAGAAACTAATCACAACTGCTTCTACAAAACTTTTTGGTTAGGTCGCTGAAATAGAGCAGCATTTGTTTTGATTAAAGTGTTCTGGGAATGACAGGAGGTGAAATGAAACGGAGCCGCATTTTTTAATGCGACGAAGTTCGAAAACAATTAACGTTTTACTTTAATCGAACGTGATTGATTGTGGATTGGATATCCAAAGAGATTTAATGTAATTTAAACCTTGCATGGAATTGTTAAAAACAAAAATTTACAATATTTAAGCATTTCTGATCTTAACCAATAGTCAAATATTTGTAAAAACATTTCTATAGGGTGTTGACGGTAGTATACTACTCAGCTATACATATAGCTACAACATTGATCAGAATACGCTGGCTTTGACAGCGAGAAAAAACACTTGAGGAATTTCATCTTGTCACGTGACGTCCTCGGTAGATTAGTAATTAATCGTTCTGTAATTTATTAAATTCCAAGTTTTTGTTAAAATTTATCAGACAGAAAGTCTATCCTGTAACTCATAAGACAATTCTTTTCGAGTTATGCTGTAGTTAGGATTAGGAAATCCAATTCAACCAATAAATCTCTTTTATCTCAAAATAAAATTGCTCGCCGATTAGCAATGCGTGTGATTTCGTTGTTGCTTTCATAGATTAAAATATATATTTCAACAGAAGCACTCCTACAAATTTAATTACGGAAAATAAACCCCTCATATAATATTTAAAACCTTTTGCATATTAGCGACCTCATTAAACTAACATACCATACACTAAACTGTATTCCGCTGCAGAAAGTTAAAAGCAGGAAATAATTTCTAAACGCTGCAAAACTAATGATATGTATCATAAACGCTTAGCCGAAGTTTCAGTGAGGATTTGCATGCAAGGAGTTAATGGTAGTAGAATCGCATCGTTTGAGTTTAATCACGCCCCGCGAGACCAGGAGTAGTTAGGAACACGTAACCAGGGAAATTAAAAACATACTGTTTTAAACTTAGTAATAAAGGCCGAATTATAATGTTGAACATTTTGAAAATAACTTAAATGTCCTTCAAAGGGTTGTCTTCATCGTCATTATCTTAGCCTATTGCTGTTTTGTTTGGGGGGGCTCCCCAAAGAGAGCCAAAGAGTATATTCACATCTAAGTTCGATTAATTCGTTTGATGAAGATTTTCAATTGCATACAGCATTAAAAGAAAAAAAGCAGTTGTTGCCTCAACCTAACTAGCATCTTACTCTGATCACTCTACTACAAAAAAGATAGACTAGGTTTAAACCTGTCCAAAGATTTGTCTACCAATAGAAAATGTTTGTTAATAAATGTCCCGAATGTCTTTTACATTTTTACAACTTGGTTTAAACTTAGCCTATCTTTTTTGTAGTAAGGCCATGGATATTTATTGATCTAAGAGATATAACAATTCTTGGTGCAAACCAGTGGCGGGCATTAGTTGTATCTCGAGGTAGGCAGTAGATACATACTAGGTGTATTATTAATGAAAATCAGTGGTTTTCAGCAATGACACACATTTGTAAGTACCTGCTGCCTACCTTATTTAATTTACCAGGTAGGCACTGCCTAATTGCCTATATGCACCGCACGCCCCTGGTACAAACTAACCAACCATAGCCGAACTCATAGCAGTACTCATTATTATACTATGCTAATAGTCATGGTCCGAAAATATTATCTGGTTTCCTTGTCACCGGGATGCGGTTGTGACTTTAATTTCATAGAAGCTATTCTCCTTATTTTAGTCTTAGAAAAAAATATTTACTAGTTCTCGGGAAGTTGATTAGTACCAGTCTTTAACTACATCTCAGTCTATGATTTCTAGCATTTTTGAATAGCTCTGTTCTAAATATTTAACTACTGGTACATGGACATATTTGTGGCACAAATATTTAACTTTACTCTCCAAATAAAACCTCACCACATAAACCTGGTCTTAAAATTTTAGTGCTGGTAAAATAAAACTATTTAGTCCGGTTCACCGACACCAAAGCCACCTGTTGGAACTTTTACGTCTTTTTGCATCATCTCCCGCCTCCATTAAAACGATTCTGATTCTGATAGTTCGACAAAAGTAATTTGAAGAGGTGGAAAAGCTTTTTCTAAGAGCTTAGACGGGCTTCAAAGTCTGCCTTAATAATTCGATGTCTATTACCATTCACTTTTTTGTGATACGACATTGAGACATTGAGAGTTTCGTTTAGTAAATCTGTAGAGACTTTAAACTTTATATTGTTTTAAACTTTCATGGTCACTAACATTAGAATAGTTTGTATGTGCAAAAACCGGAAAAAACAACAAACTGCTGTTTCGCGGTCAGATATTGTTAGTGTTGTGTGTCGAGAACAGGTGCGAGAAAATAGTGAGTTTGTAGACAATGGTACCAACGCGTGCAATAAAAGACAGCGAAAGAGGGTAGACCGATATGTTTGCCCTTAACAACTTACCCGCAAGATCTTCAGTTACTCCGTGATCATGGCGCTTGCAACAGTGCCGAAATATCGGGAACTCAAAAATAAGGTACATGGTAGCAATCCCGTAACAAACTACTTTAAACTTTAATTGTAAAGTTAAAATTTTAATTTTTTGACCAATATTTGTAATCCTAATTCTCAGGATTATTCCATAAAAAACGTTTTTAAATAGGCTATTTATCAAGTTTAGATAAATAAATAAATGTGGTCTAGCCCACACACAACAAAATATCATTATTATGTTACGAGTTACCAAAAAGTAAAACGCTAGGGGTGTGTCTACCAAAGCCAGCAGGAGTCAATTAAAAATCGATAACTAAAATAACCAGAACCAAAACCAGAAATCAAACCAGTTTACGACACGTTCAAAGCCATAATTAATTAATAAAGTAGGTCGAAATAAAAAGACAGACAATTTAAACTGTGAGCGAAATATTTTCTCAACACACACAAAGTGACCGAAGCCTCAAATAATTAGTGCAGTTAACAAGTAGAATAGTAAATGCGTTAAGCACAACAAACTGTAATTATACAGAGCTGGTGAGCGGAGCGAGCGGAGCGCGAACTAACGAGCGAAGCCGCGGGAGCGGGTAATTGTATCACCGCACTGGCCTCTGACTTGTTAGTACGCTGGTGTTGTCACAGAACGACACAACACTTTCCTAAGGTCTTTACAAGTTTGAATGATCTTGACGCGTCGCGGCCATACAATTACGCTAAACTAAAAATCGAAAAAACATGTTTTTTAGGGTTCCGTACCCAAAAGGTAAAACGGTACCCTATTACAAAGACTCTGCTGTCCATTTGTCTGTCTGTCTGTTTTTCTGTCTGTCTGTCCGTCTGTCACCAGGCTGTATCTCATGAACCGTGATAGTTAGACAGTTAAAATTTTCACAGATGATGTATTTCTATTGCCGCTATAACAACAAACACTAAAAAACATAATACTATAAATATTTAAGGGGGCACATGTTAACTAAGACTCCGCTGTCCATCCGTCTGTCTGTTTGTCTGTCCGTCTGTCACCAGGCTGTATCTCATGAACCGTGATAGTTAAACAATTGAAATTTTCACAGATGATGTATTTCTATTGCCGCTATAACAACAAATACTAAAAATATAATACTATAAATATTTAACGGGGCACATGTTAATGTGTATGGTGGTAACACGAAGAGACTCATACCCACGTCCGTACTAAATTACATTTGTAATAATTTCTCATTTTCTATTGATACAGATATGTGTAGCGTAGTGAAATGTTTTGCCACAGCATTAGTTTATAATAAGGCTTAATTAATTCAACTGTAAACCCTTGCTGGCAATTAGTCTTATTCAAGCAACATTGCTTTAAATTTGCGTCAGCTTTCATACATTATTTGGCGTTACTGCTGTTAGTGCGAATTAATTTTGTAAGTTTAAATAAACACAATTATCAAGTTGCGATCAATGTACGCCTAAGAAAACCAAAATAACTCGACAGGCTTGCGGCGAGGAATGGAATTGACTCTCATTATTTTCCTGCCAACTAATGACATTGTGGTTTATACTAGTTAAGGCAAAACGAGGAAACTATTTATATTCGCTACAACTAATAAAATTAATATTGTTGTGTCGACCACATCAGAACCAATACAAAAGTTATTTTAAACAAGTTAGAAGTTCAACTATGAAAATCAAAAACACTTTCGCATTGAAAAAGCAATCTAGCACTATAATGTAAGCTTTTGAGAGATCACGACTGCAATTGAAAAGCAGATCAAAAGAAACAACGGTTAAAACGTGGAAAAAAAACGCTAAAGTCCCACCCTAGAAATGACAAAGGCCAACTATTACTAGCTAGCTCGTAGACGCTACGACGTAGTGGTTAAACCAGAAATAATATTATGCCGTAACAGCCACTAGAATGAAATCTAATGCTAGACAGAGATAGTTAGAAAAAGTCACAAGCATGAAAGGAATGAAAAATCATAAAATGGTTACCTACAATGATACTCGACGTTCGTAGCACTGCTCGTAGTCGTAGCATACACAGAGGGTTACCGTAGCGCTACGAGAATACTAATAATGTTTTTAACCGTAACACGGGGCGTTATATTTTTATGTCCGCTTATAATATTTTTGTAGAGGGGAAGGTAAACGCGCCAATTACACGAACGTGCCTAATAATGACACGTGGAAAGATACATGGAAAAATATTAGGAAATTTAAGTACACGGGAAAAATAACAAGCTGCCATTACACGCTCGTTATCATGTAACTGCCCTTTCAGTATTTCATGAGTTTTTTTCGGTGTAGGTATTTTATTCTATTTCTTCCTGTAACTCATCTTTCGCAAAATTTTTAGACACATTTCATTAGTTAATTATTTGAGTAGAACTTTAACTGTATTATACAATGGGTCATAAAAAGTATGGATCCAGTCTATATAACCACACACACACATTGCTACTATACCCACACATACGCATCTCGTCGGAGGCAAGCCCCGTTGACATCGCTTGTCATCACCCCCCACCCCACTCTCGTGTTGTTCTCCCTTTTTTTATTTTACACAGTCGAGTTAACGTCACGTGGATGGGTTAGACAGAAATATTTTTAGAGGCAAAGTATTAGCCAGTTTTAGGAAAAGTTAAAATTTATTGATACTGGCTAGATAAGTGAACATTATCATAGTTTTTTAACAGTTAAGAAAATATTGGTTGCTTTTTACGTTGAGCGGCAATCTGACCTTTTATTGGATATTTGTCCCCATTTTTGACCCTCATTACAACCCATGAGTTATGGTTTCAAAAATCAAAAGAGTAAATTAAAATGAAATAAATTTGTTATATGTACTTTATTAAGTAGATAAACATCCCCTTATATTCCAAGTTTGCCGGATCACAATAATAAGAAAAAAACACAGACCACAAAAAAAATGCTTAATAAAAGATTGCTTGACCAGAAATGCTTACATAGATTCCCTCCATGGAATTTGAGGCTTGTCATCTGACTGCATCACAATAGCTGAACCGAGCCTTGCGCACCGAACCGGCCAAGCGAAATAAATCCTAACACTGGAGGTTCCGGCGGGCTAACGGGTTTTATAAAGTTTCCAATTTACAAAATATATCGTTACTTAAGATAATTTATGACTTAAAATAAAATGAGTTTATTAAAAAACTAAAAACCGACTTCAAAATGATACTAAAAAGCGAAAAATAATATTGACTAGAACATACCTAATCAGTTCTTTTTGGAGTCGGTGCCAGCCATCGAGAGTTAAAATATGTTCATTCGCACCGACTCCAAAAAGAACTGATTAGGTATGTTATAGTCAATATTATTTTTCGCTTTTTAGTTTCATTTTGATGTCGGTTTTTAGTTTGTTATTAAACTTATTTTATTTCACAATTTTAAGTGTTAAGTCCTCTATTTTTCCCCTCCTAACTCCGCCAAAAATGATTTTACAGCAAAGTGACCTAGACAAATGTTGGTCTTCTGTGGACCACCCACCCAATGGTATAATAAAAATATGGTGCAATTAATGATCAATTTTTCAACGAAATTTATTTCAAGTCCCAGACGCCTTTAAAATAAGCTTCAGTTTTCACCTTCCAACTCCGCCAAAAATGACTTTACAGCAAAGTAACCTTAACTAATGTTGGTCCTCTATGGACCCCCCATTCAATGGTATGATAAAAGTAAGGCGTTATATAGGGTCAATTTTTCGACGAAAATTTGTAAGTCTTAAGGAAAGGGTTTTCGTACACTCCAACCAGAACGGCGCCGCGGCGGCTATTTTGGTGTCGTAACCATAGGATAAGGTCTCGCGTTAAATACCAAGTTAATATAAGAAAGGAACTTTTTTTTTTTTCGTTACTGGGCGTGCGGGTACGCCCCCAGTAAATAAAAATTGGCGGTCTGGTACCTCATAAGCTCCACGTCCGCTCAACACACTGCGAAATACGTTCTATTGACAAAAAGCAGTATTATCTTCTAACTCCTATCCGTTAAAGAGTTCTGTGGCTTCCATCATCAGGTCAGCAACATGACATGATGATTACCAGACCCAAAAATCAGCATAGAGTCGGAAAATATATGCAAAACATTATGGGTGCCCATAAAAATTGAGGGTTGCCCTCGATTTCCCAGGGATCTCATCATCAGAAAAATAAGTCAATAAACCTTTTTTTTTTAGTGAATCCAAAAATATGATAAATTTTATTTTAAAAAGTAACCGCTTAGCCCAGCAAAACCAGACATAATAGGAATTTTATTGCCTTAAAGGTTGCCAAGCTGTCACAATAATATAAGTTATAATATAGTTATGTATTTACTTAATTAAAATAAAAATAAATTCATTCATGCATTCAATCAGCAGTTTTTAGTTTAAGCATAGCGTTAGCGAGCATATTGGCTAATAACCCTCGGAGACGGGTAAAAATAACCGTATTTTTTATATTTTTCAGTAACTCAGCAATCAGTATAATAAATTCATTGGAACCCAAAAAATGATGTCATTTCCTATCATCGGCGAATCAGCCACCGTCGTTTGTCGTGCCAACGGAGGCTAGCCATTCACAACTAACGAAGATTAACGAGGGCAATCTGTCTTGCCACAACGATCTGCGTTTATGACGAACCCGCCTACACTTTTGAGGTTATACGAACAATAATTGACAAGCTATTCTACCTTTTTGTGGCTCCACGAACACAATTGACGGTAGAATTTTCTTTTCTACATGAATAGGTCAAGTCTCGGTGATTGATATACCGAATTTAACGGTCAAACTATTTTCCAAAGCAAACGACTTTTTGACGATCATAGATCCAAAGCCGTTGTTACTAAAATGTTACTAAAACCAAAAACCAACAGCTTTTTTGTTTTAAAATCCTTATAATCCAGAATTATGAATACATAATATGGCACGAATTCTGTAAATTTGAAACATGATAAATAATGAAATTATGGATTCTGTGAACACAAAGAGCAGATTTTATTAAAATTCAGACATAAATAAATGCATCATCAACTTCAGTCATTTTAACTTAAAATTTTAATAGGGAGATTTATTATATTGTAATTTCAAAAATAAATCGTCCGTAAACATACGTCATTAACCACACAACTGTAATTTTATAAAAACTCAACCCGTTTTAGCTCGGAATAAATGTACACCAATGATAATCCATAGAAATATTGATAGATTTGATTTGTCTTGATTAATAGCAACAAAAATAATAACTTGGTTTTATACTAGGATTTAAAAATGTAGTCTATATTTTTATTATTATGGAGGTATGGGTTGAAATTGGCTGTACCATGTATAACATTAATATCATACTATAGCAAAACTTGACGCATAAAAGCCCTGAACAAAGAGCGAGCTGAGCTAAGCGAGCAGATAAGATATGCAAAGCGCCGGAGTCTGCCGATAAAGATTTAAAAATGGCGGGTGCGGGCGTGATTGATCGCCCGAATGGGGTGGGAATCGACTGCCTTTTATAAGTGATATTTTATTTAAGATACACATTAGAATGTGCCGAACTTTTTATCCGAAATCAAACTGCAGCAGAATATAACTTTGAAATTAGCTGAAGTTAAAGGGTCTGAAATGTAACACAAGTGCTTTAACTACTTACCTTAGGATCAGAGCAATGTATGTGATGTTGTTTAATATTTATTTTAGTATTATTTATAAACCTTACCTACACAATAACTATATAAAAAAGATAACACGTGTATTGCCTCAATAATAATTGTGACAACAGGTTAACAGCAGCCCTTTGCTTTCATTGCAAACAAGTTTATTTACCTTACTTATGTTACCCTACTCGTAACTAATTGCACTGTCGATTATCACCGACCTCGTCGCCTTTGCTATAAAGATCCCGACATGCGACACTCGTCACAGGCAGCGGACGATAAAATAAAACTCCAGAAACGGACGACTAGAAAGAAATAGGGCAAGAAACTGCAAGAGTTATTGTCGCTGCAATAAAAACGGCTCGGTAACGAACGAGTGAGGGGTTAAATGTATTTAAGGGTAGGTACTATACAGGTTTTAGTCTTCGTAGTAAAGGTGGCAAAGTGGATTAGTTCTATTATTTTCATCGAGGTTTCACGTTATTTGGTATTTAGCCAAAAGTTTAGATGAATCCATTCAAGTTATTCGTATTGGTTAATACATTTTCCCTTTGATGTAAGTAAAAAAACTGAAACTGAATTTTGATGATGAATAGGGACTTGAAAACTCAAATCGGTTTATTGGTTTAATTGGTATCTCTGGAGTTCAAGAGATAGTCACAAACGTAAGCGGTTGTCGACCAAAACCGATTAATCCCGCTACCATGAACCATCTGGCAATGCTTTTAGTTCTCATACATACATCAGCATGCCTGAAACTTTACTGTGAGGTAATCCTTTGAATCCAATCATTATGGATGTCCTCACTCCCCGGTAAGATAAGTTTCAAGCACTAATTCCCCTTACACACGCTTAGCATTGCAAATCAGACTGAACTGATCAAACAAGGAGCCCTGATTATCTGGGACTTCATGTTTTACTAAAAAGGTCCAGTGCTTCAGCGATAAAATAAAACCTTGCCGATGGAAAATGGAAATAAGAAATAAAGGGAGGCCCGTCGAGGGCTGAAAAGACTTTATTAACTGTTGTGACGCAACGTTTGAGCCTGGCAATATGGCTGGATTAAATAAAAAATATAGGGATCCTGGGGAATAGTACAGTGGGTACCTATTCAGTTTATAAATGGATCACTTATCTGTACTACGGACTACACATTAAAATACGACGATGAATTGACGACCTGGGCCATAACCATGAACTCTTAAAACAATCACAAATCTGTCAAACATTATCATTTCTGTCAAATTTTGTATGAAATGACGTACCAAAATTGACAGATTTGACAACTTTGAGATTGTTTTAAGAGCTCATGGTTATGGCCCTGGAGGCCTACTATAAAAATGTCTCGAGCGTTCAGACGTATTATCCTATCAAATTAAAATATCCATTCACTTGTATCAAACCTTTGACAATTTATGAACAATTGAAAACGGTCGTGATTTTACACGGCTAGTTACAGTCGGTCATATTTTGTCAAAGGATTGACACAAGTGACTGGTTCTTTTAATTTGTTAGGTATATTCGTCCGAACGAACGAAACGGGCTTCTGGATCTTGGTTTCGATTTCAGGTTCGGGGCAATTTTGAAACGGTTTTTTTTAATTTAGCTCGGATGGGAGTGTACTGAGAGACGCTTAAGATCATAAAAATCGGTCTGGTGCAATAAAAAAAACACTTTGGCTCAATAGTACTCATTTCTGGTAGCAAAATACATCCCGGACCCCAAAAATATAACTGTGCCTTACCACAAGTCGAAAGAAAAAGTAGTAGTAAGTGTGTCAGCATTTTTCACATGAAATACAGTTGCAATACTAATACATGTAGCAACTAATAAGCTAGTTGACAGCGGTTAATTTTTTTTTAATTCTATAAAATAAATTAGTAAAAAATAAATCTTATCTACCATAAAGAACCCCGTTGTTTACCAATAACGTTACCGGTACCGTTACACCGAGCTCAATCTTCGAACCGAAACTCGTTAAAAGTCGTGCGGGCGCATCTAATTTAAGCCTCTCTCGCTGAGGGCTTTACAACTGAAAGTATATTTAGCGGAGGCGTCGATACTTCTTCGCCGGGATGGCGCTTGTCTTTGAGAGGTCGCAAATATTTTAAGTAGGTTAATATTTTTCGTATTGCAAAATTGGTATTCCGATTCGGGGTAAAAGTACTTTTTTGATTTTGATTTTGATTGAAAAAGACGGAGTTGATGTCCCTAGACATTCACGGTCATGAGGCGCTGACTATTAAACTTGGAGATGATACACTGAAGCAAGTAGACAAGTTTCGTTACTTGGGGAGCACCATTTCATCAAAGTGCGACATTGATGCCGAAATTAACAGCAGAATCGGTGCTGCGGCAGCAGCCTTTGGCAAATTAAACACCAAGGTCTCCGCTCGCATGACTTGAAGTTAGCCACTAAAGTTGCTGTTTACATGGCTATCGTGCTGACTAATATGTTGTACTCCGCAGAAACATGGACACCGTATCGACGCCACTTTCGCCAACTAGACCGTTTCCATATAAAATGTCTTCGCTCGATTCTTAACATCCATTGGTCCGATCGCGTGCGTAATACTGAAGTCTTGAGACGAGCCAATGTAGGGGGCATTGAGTCGTATCTTATGAGACGACAACTTCGCTGGTGTGGCCATGTTTCGCGTATGTCGGATGAGAGAGTGGCGAAGCGCATCTTTTACTCAGAGCTTCAGAAGGGCAAGCGTAAGCATGGCGGACAACTTTTGAGGTACAAAGATGTGCTGAAGCGCCATATGAAGGGATGTGACTTAGATCCTTCTCTCTGGGAGGATTTAGCATCTAACCGTGGAGAGTGAAGAACACGCGTGACTGTCAAAGTCGCTGAATTTGAATTCCGGCGGCTTTCTTATCTTGACGCCAAGCGCGATGAATTGAAAGCCCGACCACCTGCGGCTATCAGTTATAATTTTAATAACGGTGTGCTAACATGTCCTCAATGTACGCGTACCTTTCTCAATAAAGGTGGGTACGTAAGCCATGTTAGGGCACACGAACGACGACAGCAAAATAGGGAGTAGAAGTGGTCGCCGTAACCGAACTCGGTTAGGAGGATTATTATTATTACTTTTTTGATTTTATTTATCACAGGCAGGGAATATCATAATACTACTGTCACAGGGTAAAAGTGATAAAGTATTATATTTTAGTTTAAAGTTTATAATCAGTTGAAATACGACAACTTTTACTGTTCAGCGGGGTAACGAACAAAATTGACAGATTTGAGATTGTTTTAAGGGTTCATGGTTACCCCGCTTATATGGCTACTTTATCAATGAATAGACTGGGAATGTTAATCTAAGTTACGCCGACATACCTTACTAATCTTATCTTGATGTATCTACACAATAACAACCTATTTGCAAAAGTCTAACATGTTTTTCGTCTCAAGAAATATCGCGAGGACCGGCCAATAGCAGCCATTTGCTGACACAGAAAACAAGTGACGAAATGCAAGTTTATGTTCGTAAGTGCTTCTAAATTCAAATAAATTTTCCGCAGTGAGCACGATCGATTCGATTTTGTTTTACTGTCATTAAGTTTCTGTTTTTTTTTTATTAAATTTAATAGACCTGCGGGGTAACCATGAACTCTTAAAACAATCTCAAAGCTATCAAATCTGTCAATTTTGGTACGTCATTACATACAAAATTTGACAGATTTGATAATGATTGACAGATTTGAGATTGTTTTAAGAGTTCGTGGTTACCGCCCTAAACAGATAAAAGTCAAAAGCCATGCGGCCGCAATAATTCGATGCACTTGTGGAATGCTTTACTCTCAAGGAGTGATCCTTAATTTTTTATGAAACATTTTAAGAATTATTTGAAGTTTTTGTTTTCGTATGAGCTTTTTATACATCCAACGCGTATAAGGCGTAATTTTAACGTCACGGCACGTCGATCGTTTTCCTTCAACGTATTCATCCGTGTACGAGGTGCGTAGCGACGCGACACGAGATTAAAACGAATGTAAATCAGTCCACAGAGGGCGCTGTGAGAGTCATGTCAAACGTAGCAGAGATTCTTAGACTCGTGGGAGAAACTGAGCACTTAGAAAGGCCTCCCCTTTTCGGGGAAGAATAAATAAACAAACGTTTGCTTAAAGCATATATTGCTTGTTTTTCGACTATTTTCGCTCATTCGTGTAAACTGCCAGTTAGTTTAAGAAATCTTACGAAATTCAACAACTTAAGCCGTTTATAAAAAAAATAAACAATTTATGGGCACACTCGTTTATCTTTACAGCTCTTTCGAATTAATTACCTCAAACTCTTTTACTTAATGTAAAAACCGGCCAAGTGCGAGTCGGACTCGCGCGCGAAGGGTTCCGCGCCTTTATTTTTACAAACGAGCAAAAAAAATCACGTTTGTTGTACTGGAGCCCCCTTAAATATTTATTTTATTCTAGTTTTTAATATTTGTTGTTTTAGCTGCAACAGAAATACATCATATGTGAAAATTTCAACTGTCTAACTATCACGGTTCATGAGATACTGCCTGTTGACAGTCGGACAGACAGACAGACGGACAGCGGAGTTCTAGTAATAGGGTCCCTTACCCGTTTTTTAGGGTTCCGTACCATTTGGGTACGAAACCATAAAAAATGAAATGTATGGTACTTAAAAAACCGTTAAACCGATTTAAACGAGTTTTTATTCCAGATTAGTTCCCAAGGCATAAGCGACAAAGTATTTTGGTAAAAAACTGGATTTTACACAAACAGATTGGCGTGCAAACAGTTAATATTAGGGAACGCAATTTTTTGCACATGTACTAAACGTTGCAAGCTAAATTCTGATTATACGTCCCATGTTCTGCTAAAACGAATGCAAATCAAACCCGCCCGCTAAGGAGGCGCTTCGTATGCGCGCGGAGCACCAAACGGAACGCATTGATTTCGACGCAGACCTTAATGCGATGCGCGAGTGAAATGAGAGGTTAACTGATTTCTTTCATTTAATCTTTACGCATAAATTGTAAAAGCACATTGAAAAATTAAAATTACACAACGTAATTGTCGAACTTTATATTTAAAATAAATTCTTAAAATAAGATGAAAGAGCAAACATATATTTTAAACTGTAAAAACCTATATCCCTCTTATTTGATAGGAAAACTTTTTATT
This sequence comes from Anania fuscalis, assembly GCA_950371115.1. Lineage (NCBI taxonomy): Eukaryota > Metazoa > Arthropoda > Insecta > Lepidoptera > Crambidae > Anania > Anania fuscalis. The sequence continues at coordinate 2,988,144 of OX493328.1, read as the reverse complement.
TAAGACATTGAAAATGTTTTTTGCTCCTTGGGGGAGGCCTATGTCCAGCAGTGGACTGCAACAGGCTGATATAATGATGATGATGATGAAATGCTTTTTTTGCAAATTTGCAAAAACAACCCTAATTTTAGATCGATTTTGTATTATGAATAGCTTAATAATAATCTTCAATTCAAACCGCTTCCAGGCGTTCAGACACGTCCGCATAATTATTAGCTAGTAAGTTATTAACTTCGATGACAGTTCATTTGTATTCACATCACTAAAGACGACGCTCTTATCCAAAAAGCAACTCGACTAAAAGAATTCATGATTTATGCATCCGATGAGGTTCGAAAAAATGGGATAGAAACCGATCTCCGAGGTTCGCTAATAGAAGCCCCTGGGGCAACCCGGGCTAAAAATATCGCTTAATTCACCGCTTAAGTAAATTAAGTTCCACTTCAGGATTTTAACGTTAACTTGTTCATAAGTAGACCCATAATTATCCAAGAGTTTATAACGTAATTATTTCACTTAACCCTCATTATCGTGGTATAGGTGTATCTGTTTCTTTGTAATTTGTATTCCTATTTGTTACATTAATAAGCCATTTTTCTAAAATAAAACATGGCGGATTGTATCGTTTCACGAGGTACCTAGACGACGACCAGACAACCGTCTGGTGTAGTGGTTCGAGCTCCGGTCTATAAAGCTGGAAGGTTTGAATCCCGCAAGGCACAAATTTTTGTGTGATGAGCACGTGTTCCCAAATAAACGTAGCGTAGTTAGTATGCTTATCCTTTATCTACCTCTAGTCGCCATAGTACAAGCTTTGCTGAGTTTAGAGCTAGCTAATTAATGTGATTATGGAAACAATTTCTAAATCTGAATTAAGTTTTCAGGGCCCTAACCATGAACTGTTAAAACAATCACAAATCTGTCAAACATTATCATTTCTGTCAAATTTTGTATGAAATGACGTACCAAAATTGACAGATTTGACAACTTTGAGATTGTTTTAAGAGTTCATGGTTAGATCTTTGCAGTGAAAGTTGCGAGCGAAAGCTAACAGATGCCATATATAAAATTGATAAACTGTGTGTATAAATCATTTACAAGACATGCAATTATATAAAAGTCTTTAAAAATGAGATTTGGACGGACTATTAATTTTAAAGCCATGTTATTGATGAAGTGTCTAGCTTCGCTATTACCTTGTACGGCAAACTTTAGATTTATAAAGAAAGTATGATCGATTGGCCAATAAATTTATAAGCTTTCTAGCGCTAGGCAAAATAAATGATCGCTTTTAAACAGTTCTTATGACTAATACGTATACTTTGGAGGCAGGTAATATCAAAGGACCAACCTCAAGGAAAAGTGTACGTCGTGTAAGTCGTGTTACCATTTAATTAATAAAAAGTATTAAATATTGGGATACATTATTAATACATGGTGGTGTTTTGTTTTGTGGATCCCAGGCTTAATACCCGGTCGGATCGGATAAGGAATCAATATTCTATAAATTAGCATGATTTGGTGCACTTGTAGATGCCCCAGGAAAACATAATGTCTGTTTCCGGCGGTATACCCATTTTGGGCTTGTTTCCATGTTCAAAGACCATAAAAATGTATGCGCATATTTAATTGATATTTGTTAACGATAATATCACAAGACTTAAACACCCAATCCAAGTTATAAAGTGAATTCAAACTTAACATAACAAAAAAATGCTCAGCAACTTGCTGTCGTCGCGCGGGAAACCGATGTTTATTTTCTGCGAAATGAGTCACTTTATTTACCAAATTTTATTTTATGGCATACATTGCACACACTCTAGCCATTTTATGTGCTGTTAAATCAACAAGTATATTCGCTATAAGGCCAATAATCTAAGATCGTTCCGCGTTATTTCGCGACAAAGTAGAGCTAACTCGGTTATAGTTGTAAGCTAACGATGGGTTTAATTGGAGCTCATTTCCATCGTAATGAGTGCTGCCATGCTGCTGATATTTAATCTTTTATAGTCTGTTACGGAGTGAACTGTAATGAGGCTTAAACTTACTGACAAATTCAGGTATAGGTACTCTTTAAAAGTACTATAGAAAGTGAACCAATAAATAGAAATATAACCAAAAAAACCTATTCAAAACATATACAAAACCTGTAATATTGACCTTATCACTAAAATCGCAACATAAGCCTATGTCTATCCTTAAGGACGGTCCTAAATATTGATAATTTATTAATATTCCGTAGATTTCCTTAGTCATCCTAATTTACAAACTACTTCTACTTTTTAAATAAGAAAAGATTAATTTAGTACTTATTACATTCTTTATTGTCGGTGTAAACTCTGGACTAGCTGTAATCTAAACGCTGTTAATAGCTGCTTTTATATTTAATACCTTATTTTGTCTCTTGCTTCATTAACGTGTGGCCTCAATTAATCATGGGTTAATTGCTGAATTTGTCGACTCCAGACGTTTGGGATTCTTCCCGGGATGCGTCCCGGTCCAGTGATGTATGGCCCGGGATATTACATCCCTTGTTTGTTTACGGGCCAAAAGGGTGAGTGTACGAAAATATCGAACGCTTGCGGTTTTACCTGAGACCCGACTTTAAAACGGGAAAGTTGTTCTAAATATGCGTGTTTAAATTATCTTTGTGAAAAAGCCGAGAAATATTTAGCGACGCGGCAATTATGGCATAATGCAACGCTTTTGTAAATCTAACCTGTTTTGCCAAGCGAAGCTTAAGCCTATATGGTAAGTCGAGTAAACAATCACAACACGTGAAATGATACCATGTTTGCATCATGACTTTATATTTTTTATTTTATATATTTTCGTGTAATCAAGGTGCCCTTGACCAGGATCCTAAATTTCTAGAGCAGTTACAATTTGACCTCTGTAACTCAATAGTTAGGTCTCTTTATGTCAATGGTTCAGGAAGAGCTCAATCGCTATTAAGGGCCTCTCTGTATAAAACTTATATGTCAGCTGAAGATGATACCTTAAGAAGATGGTTATTAGTGTATCTTACGGGAATATTTAGCAAATGCAATTAGATAACTTTATAGTGTCCAATGCTTACACAGAACCGAACTACAAGCAAGTTGGTGCATAGGCTTACTGAAACCACTTAACACCTAAGTGGTTTTGTTTCGTTTCGTCGTTAGGTATATCCTCCTACATAGTCAGTCCCTCAGAAGTTGAAGATCGTGACCCCGCCTATTTAGTTGCCTGGATGATGAGCTGTCTGCAGGCATTTCGATCCTACGCCCGTCCAAATGCTTCATAGAACGGCATCTCTAGGGTTTTTACAATGAGATCAGACCAACGTGTATAGGTAACGCCAACGTTAGGTATATACTTGTTTAATATTAAGACAGGGCAATTACATGACCACTCAACCCACAACGACAATAAGGATATCAACGACAAGGATTTATCGGCACATTTGGACAACAACTCGGTTGTTTACCGTCACGCGAGCGATCGTTGCCACAATTTATCGGTCCGGCGGAACAACGGACCCAAACAACGTGGAGACAACTGGCCAATATTTCTTGGAAACGGTGCAGGGATGCCAATAAGATTGGATTTATTTCTACTTGTTTACAGTTTTACAAAGTTGTTCTAAAGTTGAACTATCAATCTTTTTGTCGCTTTATCTAGCATCGCTTCAGCTTGTAAAACACAGATTTAAACGCAAACATTTGTGAAGTTTTTTTTTAAACGACAATTCGCTTCTACTGGTTTTAGCAAGAAAACCGCTAAATGAAATGATAATAGGGTAGCTATGTATGTAGAATACATACTGGAAAAAGCTCGTAGATCGTCACTTATTGAGTTGGAGGGCAGAATCCGACCAATGGTTTAGCCAACATAAGAAGAAAATTTTGTATTGTACTCACGTTAATTGGAGATATATAACTTCAGGGGTCTAGAGTTGATAAAAAGTTCATATGCAGTATTATTTCTAGTTGAAAAACTAATACAAAAATCAAAACAGTCTTGAAGAAGCAATCTTTTAACAGCTCATGATAAAAATACAGATTTAGCAAATTCAAATTAATTTATTTACATGAAACATGGTATTGAGATGATATTTTATTTACACATAGTAGCTAAAGAATATCCTACGTAATTCTTGCGGTGAGTCGAAAAATCTGGTTTTACCTACAATAAACTTCGGCACCCCCAAGATAAAACTAGTGAATCGTGTGCTCTCGAACTCGCAAATTTCACTCGGCGTCTTCCCGCCATATTTGGTTACGGCCCATAAACCGGCCCTCGCGTCACTCACGTGGGTTGGACGACTAGTCGTCTACTCGACTAGTCATCTACTCAACTAGCCGACGTGAAGCAAAGATCGCGTTGTTTATGGTTCCATAAAAGTCCAAGAGATTTCGCTCTTTCCCGATACTTTCATATTTCATTAGATTTCAATTGATATTCTACATTTTATATTAATTAGTATAAAGTATAAGCCATTGAGACTATTGTCGTAGGCCAAGACTAATTTGGGGTCGCTGTGCCATCTTAGTTGTCTTTTTTAGTAAAAATATTTTATTAATCTTTTGATTTTTACAAATTGATTAATACTTTGCGTAGTAAAGACGTCACCTTGTGGGTACAAGCTGGACAGACGACCTGGGCCATAACCATGAACTCTTAAAACAATCTCAAAGTTGTCAAATCTGTCAATTTCTGGGCCCTAACCATGAACTGTTAAAACAATCTCAAATCTGTCAAACATTATCATTTCTGTCAAATTTTGTATGAAATGACGTACCAAAATTGACAGATTTGACAACTTTGAGATTGTTTTAAGAGTTTATGGTTATGGCCCTGGTAAAAGATTCAAGCCGCTGCATGCCCACACTTCCAACAGGCTTTGGAAGTGCAGCAACAATACATTTACAACAATAGTTACTTAATTGTACAAGAATAGTTCTACAGTAGACGTGCAATGGCTAAAATGATAATGATGAAGATTTTTTAATTTATTTGGCCTATATATCACAGCTTGGCAAAGACTTTTTATTAGTTTTTAAAGCAACCCTGTCCAGTATTTTATCGATCTTAAATATTTTATAAAAAGTAAAAATCTATAAGACAATTTAATGTTTAGTTTTAAAAATTTAGTTGTTATAGCTCTAATTAAATTGAATGTCTGTAGGATACTGATTAGTCAGTTAGTAGATTAGTAATATAATATAAGGCTTGTAGCTTTAATTTTAATGTCTTATGGTTATATTGCACAGCAAAAACCTATCTTTCCCCTTTCATCAAAGTTTAAAGTTGTGCACTAAAAAGATCACCATAAAACCGTACTTGGATACGGCCCATAAACTATCCCGTACGTCACTCAGACACGTTGATTGCACGAATATGCAAACTAATGCTATAGTGCCATGTTTACGACGTCGTAAATATCGTAAAAAAATATCATGCAGATTTGGGTTTCTTCGGGCACTTTCGCGAGAGTGAGATTGCATTTCGGACAATATTTTTAATTTATTTGATTGGATTTAACAGCAGAGCAGACTATCAACTTTTTTGACATAAAAATCTTTGCTTTTTTATGATAACCTTAAGCTAACAGAAAGTTTTTTAGCGTGCGACTTGACAAAAAGAATAAAATTTTAATTTTTTTTTTTCTTCAATCATATAATAACCCATAGAGCAGTATGGCTTAAATCACCTTTACAATAGGAAAATTGTTCTTTACTTCACACGCTACTTGTTCTTGATATAGGTATTTTTATTCTAAGTAACGACAAGAAAATATATCTAAGCTTGAGTACAATATTGGATATTCAATAAATGAAAATGTACCCGAAAATGTAGTCAATCTAGAATGAATAGGTTTTTGCCTATCACCGAGCAAGACAGCCTGTCTAGAAAGGCTTTATCAATAGCTACTTTTTCTTCCAGATAAAATTAGGCCTTGAACATTTTTTTTTTTTTCTCGTCTTGACAATAGCTTGTACCATACTCGCGCATCAGTCTAGTAGCTAGGTACTAGTTTCTGAGTCACATCCGAATCTGTAACCTACAGAAATTTCTAGGTGGTACTGAAAAAAATTATATTAGTACTTATTATATACTAGCTCTCCCGGCAAACGTCGTGCCGCCTAAAAGTTAATATATATTTTTTTCGTCTGCTTTTCCCATGTTTTTATTATTTATTCCGCTATTCGGGAGGGAGACAAATCCAACAAATTATAAACCATTAAAATCGGTCCATCCGTTCTCGAGTTTTAAGTGTTGGAACAAACACGACTTTGTTTTGCAACTCGCTGTATTGTTGGACCGTCTTGTCTGTTTGCTTAGGCTTATCTCCAAAACTACTGAACAGATTTTGATACTGATTTCACTGATGAATAGACTGATTTTAAAAGAACGTATTTAGACAACTAACTGATAAATAAGTCTTCACTTTTTCTGTGAAGACTGTATCTGTGTGTGATACAAAAACCGGCCACTGGTATTTCTGTCTACTGTATTTTCTTGCATTTACTTCGAGGCCCATGGCGCAAAATATGGTTATTTAGAATTTATAGCTACTTATAAACAGGAAAACAAACGGACCTACATTTCGTTTGTCTCTCTTAGGACACGGAATCCTAAAATAAATACTTACCATAATGTAGGTACAAAATAACACAGTAATTTCATAGATTGTCAGAACCTATCCACTTCTGAAATTAGTAAGAACTGGCTCTATCTCGTTCCAGTGTCTAGTAATAACGTCAGGGCGGTAACCACGAACCCTTAAAACAATCTCAAATCTGTCAAACATTATAATTTCTGACAAATTTTGTATGAAATGACGTACCAAAATTGACAGATTTGACAACTTTGAGATTGTTTTAAGAGTTCATGGTTACCCCGCAGGTCTTGTAAGAAGCGTGACCTATCTTCGTACAATCGATTTTAGTAAGGTTATATTTTCCCAGTTCTATTTGCGTTCCAGTAGGGCAAAGTATAACACGAAGTATTCTTATCGGCTTACTCGTGCCGTCCAAATGTCAAGAGTGGCTTTATTATTATAAGACTAGCCCGGTGGGGGCCGATATTAAACAATCCTGGTTCGTACACAGTTATTCAATGGTAAGGAATATTTGTCATCCATTTTTGAAAAATTGTGTCTGATTTAAATATTAACGTTTATTTCAAGCTTTCATTTATATACTGTAGAGTAGAGGAGCATACATGTGGGGATGTACTATATTTTAATGGATTTTTGAAATTATGTTGTCCTTATGTACGAGTCCCGCAATAAATAATTAATTGTATTGCAAATTGTTATAATTTCAGTATGTTATGATCATTTCATAGCTGCATAATAGTTTAAAAAAAATGCCTAACATGATATTGAACCCAAAATTTGTGGCCGAGTCAATAAGTGTCTGGGACCTTTTAATTCTAACAATCATTGCTTTTTTTATGAGACCATCAGTCGTCACGGCTTCTTAAACTTAGATAAGGACGCTAAGTTATATTTTGGGACGTGTATAAGTGCCCGTAAGGGAACCTATATACTGGATAAATGACTTGGACTTTGAGACATATCAGGGAGATATCCTTTTTACCCGATACTACTGAACCAACTTAGAGAATATAATTATCATCACAGAAAAAACCTTGTCAACACACGATATAAGTTTTGCCGTTGAGAGGGCGTTCAAGCGAATGCTTAGACAATTCAGACTCAGGCTACTATAAATGAAAATTAACCTCGAAAGTCAAATTCCACAACTAATATTTGAACAACAATTTATATTCAGCAAAATAATTCAGATGGTAGCTTCGGTTTATATAAAATGCAAATGGCGGATTGTCGTCAATCCCCCAATTTAAGCTTATAAAGTGGCTGACGAGCTCGGAGATCAACAAAGCAATTAAGAAAGGCGGCCTGACTTAAAACAATAATTAAATGTTTTATCAAGTTTCGATGCAGGCGCGAGAATTACCAAGGTTAGGAACTTTCACTCTTTGGGGTAGTATAAATTAATAAAATAAAGGGTTTCTTGTGGATCTTATAAAATAGACGGCGGCAGCTAGCATCTGTCTAATTTCTGATGTCGGTACTACACATATAAGTTAAATCATACCTAAAGCGATTATGATCAGTACTTATTATGATAATTGTATTTTTATTGGACTGCCTGTAACTTCGCTTCGCTTTTTTTACCTCTATGATTTCTTACCGTAAGAATAATAATCAAAAATCATAATCATAATTCCACGTTTGACACTCCACGTTCCTGGATCGGAGATCGCGTATCAACGATCCAAAATCGATTGTCCGGTGTAAACCCAGCTATTCGGATACAGTATTTGTGATACACAAGCTTGTCATATCGAGGCACATTTTTTTTCTACAGTTACCAAAATTGTTACGAAGCCTTAGTAGAGCTCAGATGTAAGGAGCGATGTAAAATTCCGTGTACACTAACAAATCGTCTTGTACAGTTAACTCCAAAATATGTATTAAGTTTATCTTCTGAAACAAGTTGGCGATCTGTCAAAAGTAAACCGTTATTTGTAAAGCCATTTACAATACAGAGTCTAAAACCTTGTCATTCAAGCAGAAACAGTATAAACACACCGAATTCTAAGAACAAAATCGTAATCCCTCGCGTGAGTCCCGCTGCTGATTAACCCTCAACGAAATGGTGCGTGCAAAACGTCCCGTCTCAAACCCTTTTCTTTGTTAACGATTCGGGACAACTCGCGGGACGCGTCCCTCACTCCATATCGCCTCAATTACGAGTCTCCCAAAATCCCCGATGTTTTTCTTATACATATTTCCGCGGAGTCTTATATGGGATGCGACATTGGCGTAATAAAATCGGTTCGTCGTATGATGTGGAAAATGAAACCGTCGACTGACTATTCTTTGGCGCCAGCAGGGTTAAATAGTGCATCCCCTTGTTCAGCGTTTTTTGCTATGGAGCGAACATCAAAATCGGCTAATATTATTCTCGTAAACGGTACTTTTTATTATTTTGGAAAATTGCGCCCCGAACAAAGAGGAAAACATCTTTCTGTTACCAGACAGTTAATTTGCCAGGTCCATCTAAAAGAATATTTTACTTGCCAGTTATTTTTCTCTCAGTCAGTTATGAATTTTTAAGGAAGTAACATTAAGGTTTTTTCTGCTGACAGAACAGAATGCGCCTTAAATCTCCATTTTCATGTACAATTTCAATTTCAAAGTTTAAAAAACTCAGATGCTTCTTTTTAGAACAGAGGTGCACAACAGTTTTTTAAAGACAAAAAAACCAATGCGAGTCGAGCTACGTGCAATTCTGTAGTTTCCTGGCAAAATATGCAATATTTTCAACCTATTTTACATAATAAACAAAATCATCTAAGTTTCATAATTTTCATAAAATAGAAATTTCATAAACACTTGGGCATGGTGATTAAATGTAATGCACCCATTACAATGTCAGTAAAGATTATTAAATTTGCATTGTTTGATAAAATTTCGGAAACAGAAAGAGCAGACATATGTTCTGAGAAAATTCACCGTGTTTGCAAAAATAAAATAAAATCATCACAATTACCGAGTTCTGGGCCCTAACCATGAACTGTTAAAACAATCACTAATCTGTCAAACATTATCATTTCTGTCAAATTCTGTATGAAATGACGTACCAAAATTGACAGATTTGACAACTTTGAGATTGTTTTAAGAGTTCATGGTTATGGCCCTGTTCTAAAGATAAACGAAAGCATTTGATCTATTTCAAAATATGACCCTTGATTTTCTCTTTTAAGAGTTTTAACATCGTTTTATTACAGGTAATTGTCAAATTATGTAAATAAAAGCCTTACACTTAGCCTTACATAATCCCATAAATTTCAATTAATAATTCTTTTTCACAAGTTGGCCTCTTGAGCGCTTGAATTTTAGATAAAATGTAACTTTACCGCTCTCTCAAAAAACCCTGAATACATCAAAGAAAATCCCTCATATCGCTTACGCTTTACAAAAAGCGTCCCAAAATTTCCGAAACGGTTCATATCCAGCGCTTCATCCGAAAAGAAACGATTGAACCGAACGCGCTCGCTTATCAGCACATCTCAGATCCACGATATCGCACCCTCTTGCTGATAGCGTCGGCAAAAAACGCACCTCACCCTCTTCCTTTGTTGACGGTACGTTGATATAAGTCCTTTGTGCCTTTATGACGCCTCCGTGTCGGCCTCATTGAAATTAGCCGAATTCGCGCCGAAATTCAGCCGTATCTTTTGCGTTTGTTGATGCGAAGATGGGTACCCCTTTGTTGGATAACAACCGTTGCCTTGAATTTAGTGTTCTTTTTATTATTATACCTAATGAAATAGGTTTGATGTTTATATTTTCCAATATACAAAATTCTCGTGTCACAGTGCTTGTAACAAACAGGGGCGTGCGGTGCATATAGTCCATTAGGCAGTGCCTACCTGATAATTGAAATGAGGTAGGCAGTAGGCACTTACAAATGTGGATTACTGATGAAAACCACTGATTTTCATAAATAAAACACATTATAAGTATCTACTGCCTACCTCGAAATAAATCCAATGCACGCCACTGGTAACAAAACTCCTCCGGAACGGCTTGACCGATTCTTATGAAATTTTGTGTACATATTCAGTAGGTCTGAGAATAGGACGTAAACTATTTTTTATGGCAAAAAAACGTTTGCCAGGTTAGCTAGCTATATATAGGTGAACCTATTTATCTGAAATTGAGTTACCCAAAAGGATTTTTTATAAAAAAAAGCATTTTTGTTTTTCTGTTCCTTTTAATTTCCATATTGGTGTATTTATCAGCCTACGTGTTTTGAGCATCCTTATTGGTGAACATGATTCTATGTATTTGTCTAATATGAGCAGCAAATTCTCCCCCTAAAAGTTAGATAACGAATAAAATAGGACCGATAATGTACTAAAAAGATTTTATCAACACTGAGCAGACGTCTGACGTACCCACATTAGCTCCACAACAACTGCGCTGCGACCGACGAGCGCAAAAACTCGACATTAACACACTTCACTTTATTAAGTGGTCGCCCTAAAACCGGTTTCAATTAATTATGTGGGTTTAGGCTACAACTTACAACTTCGTACAAATCATTTCATAATGAATATGAAAAATAGTAACAGATAAAACTACGAGCAAACTGTAATATTTGTGATTGTGGAACAACTTTTTCCCACATTATTTTAGATTCAAATTTTTTTATTTATAAACGGAGTGTGTTACTGAAGTTCGACAGACGGAACTGCGACAAGTCTTAGCTTCTGCGACAAGACACAGGGCGGTAATCACGAACTCTTAAAACAATCTCAAATCTGTCAAACGTTATCATTTCTGTCAAATTATGTATGAAATGACGTACCAAAATTGACAGATTTGACAACTTTGAGATTGTTTTAAGAGTTCATGGTTATGGCCCAGGTCTACATAAATTGGCCTCCTCCACATCAAACAAAAGTTATTCATTATTTACAATAACAAAAAACTATTTCAAAAACATTTTTTTTATATTAATAGGAAATCATTCATTCATATAAAAAATCTTCGCATGTTACTTAAAAAGTCTAACCGATCAACGTTTATGAATTTAACCGAACTGCACATTTCCTGTCAGCTAGGATTGAAATATGCTTCTTTATCTCAAATAATATAGATCTTCAACCTTATGGTGATGTTATACTCAACATGAACAAGGGTCGAGAACCGCTTAAATGAATTATTTAGCAAACTGTTGCCCACAGCAAGTAACGATGACTTGCGCGGCCAGTCGACAGCCACGAGTTGAGAACCTTATTGAAATTATTTGAACTAATGGGCTGAAAAGTTTAATTACACTACAATAACACGCCAACCTTAGTCTGTGAAATTTAGACAAAAAAACCGGCCAAGTGAGACTCGGACTCGCGCACGAAGGGTTCCGTACCATTATCTATAAAGACGGCGAAAAAATCACGTTTGTTGTATGGGGGCCTCCTTAAACATTTATTGTGTATTCTGTTTTTTAGTATTTGTTGTTGTAGCGGCAACAGAAATACATCATCTGTGAAAATTTTAACTCTCTAACTATCACGGTTCATGAGATACAGCCTGGTGACAGACGGACAGACAGACAGAATGACAGACAAACAAACGGACAGTGGAGCCTTAGTAATAGGGTCCCGTTTCACCCTTTGGGTACGGAACCCTAAAAACGAAAGTCCGTAGTCTGCAAGTAACTAAATAAAATAAAACTGCTACTTATTGAATAAATATTATAGAAGAAGAAGGTTACCATATATTTTCTATTCGACATTTCAAAAACTTTAAAAATCTGCAAAAACGCATACAAATATTTATTCGTTTTCATTCGTGAGACATTAGGTGCTTCATACCGTAGACGTTAATTATTCAATTTTGCTAACTAGACAGTAGGATATTCAGTTTCAAACAGTCAGGCTTTAGAACCTAGGCTAGTTATTGTGAACGCATGGACGGCTCGTAGACGTAGGCTACGAGCCGTTTTAGTACTAAATAATAATTTAATCTCTGTTATAAAGGAATTATAACAAATATACTAGATATAACTAGAAGCATGTTATTAAAAAAACAACATTTCAAACGTTTTGAGTCACTATTCAACTCACTACGAAACAAACTTACGAGCACTACGGGTCTACGAACAACATTCTCGTAGTCCAATAATGCTACGAGCGATGTAGTGCTACGATTATGCTACGGAGTCACGAAATCGTGTTGCTATGGCGTTACGATGCTACAGTATTCATTTAGGGCTACCGCACAACGGTTGCGTCTGCAGCACGATGCGTTGCATCTGCGACACCCTGCGTCTTGAAGCAATTCACACCGGCGCCACGGCGTCGCACACGCATTGCAGCGAGTTGCGATGCATCTGCGACACCGTGCGTCTGCGACACCGTGTTCGTTTCGGATCAAATTAGTTATTTGAGAAGTTTTTATAATTTTTCTCCTGTGAATCATATACACAATTTGTATCTGCGTACTATATTGATGAACTTTTCGCGTATTTAAAAATCTATGATCACTAGTAACTTTAAATTTGTAAATAATCACAACTAAAGAGCTGCAGCCGGTGTCGCAGCTGCACGCAAACGTATGCGTCACCGCGGTGTGGCCTCAACTAAGACGTCCTATGGAATACAGCGTCATCATGCCGGAGCGCGTGTGCGACGTTGCCACTCCGCTCACTTTCGGTTTGTATCTCGCGGACTGCTTTGCGACTGACGCACGCAAACGCATCGCAATGCATCTGCGACACCGTCGGTGTGAACCTACGCGTACAAATTCATATATTACAAATTCTGACGCTCTCAGACGCAATGGAACACATCTGCGACACTTTTTGGTGTGTCAGCCTTTATGGTACAATAGTTTGCCACATGCATGTTATGGAACAAATGATTAAATTGACATTGCATATAATGCAATTGCATTTTGAAAAATTGCCTATACGAGAAGGCAATATGACAATTTGTATTTTTGAGTACAAAAAAATACAATTATGAAATTGCACTGAAATAAGAGCTATAAACAACTAGTTTTGTGCATGTGCTATATTGTTACGGTTGATAATGCTATTTTTTTGTTTATGGCATCATAATTCCTAAGCATCCGTAACATTCATATCATTACATTTGACGACCTCCGTAGCCGAGAGGCGAGCACGCTGGACTTTAAATGACGCCGCCATCTCTGAGGTTCCGGGTTCGATCCCCGGTCGGGTCAATGTAGAAAACGAACTTTTCTATATTGGCTCGGGTCTGGGTGTTGTGGTGTCGTCGTTTTTTTTTATTTCTATAACACAAGTGCTTTAGCTACTTACTTTAGGCGTCGATATAAGTTCAAACACCAACTTGATGATTTTCAACAGTATTTATTCCACAGAGTCTGCTTTACAAAAATAGGTCTGATCACTACGACAGTACACTAACCAATGCGCCGCCATTGCGGCACGAACGCCATACTGTGGTTTTCGCCGGAAGCGGAAACTACGGTATTTTAAATTAAATATAATTAAATTAGGCTATACTTAATACATTTTAATGCGATTATAAATTCATAATATTTTAAACAAATCAGAATGTATTTTTAAATTGTTGTCATACTTAAATTAATTGTTTTCAGTATTTTACATTAATCATAACATTAAATTAGCAACCGGACGTGCAGAGTGTAAACGTCATTCCTTTACATTTTGGATAATTACCGGACATTACATCAAATAATATAAATTAATATGACTTTAAAATTAATTAAACCTAACATTACCTTAGGATCAGAGCAATGTATGTGATAATGTCCAATGTTTATTATTATTATTCTCAATATTTATTTTAATTCTTAAATTTAGATTTTTACAATATTAAAAAAAAACATTATAAAAAATCTAAATTTAGTGTGGCGCCAGCAGCCGGAGCAATGCTCAAAGCTACCTAAAGCTTATTATTATTATTATTATAGAGATGACGCCTAACTCTTTTCGTCTTCTATCAGGTAGATTAGTACAATTTTACTTTAAGTGACGTCACGCTCCTTCTCCCGAACTTTGACGCGCTTTATCTTTGCATTTTTTTGGTCGATTGTCAAAAGAAAAAATATGAGTCGATTTTTTTTTTTAAATCTAGCTGATGAACTAAATAGATTTTAATTTCCTATACCCAGTCGTCATTCCTATTGTCTTATTCGGTACAAACAATGATAATCTATCTAAAGCATTCAATTTAATAGGTACACATTTCAAAATGCATCGTGTATGTTACTGTTCATTAAATAGCTGCACATTGATTGAAAGCCCCGGCTTCCCCGCCATTGTTACGGCTCAGTCTTTGCCAGAGCCACACAGAGTAGGTTTAAATAAATCTAATGCCGACGTTGCAGCTGCATACGAATAAATTATTCATTGTAGCAGCGGAAACTGGGTTCACAGAGCTGACAAATTTCCAAGTAAAGCTCTGTTTAATTAGCCTAAAAAACTAGGGCAAAAGAATATCTTTATTTACAGTTTGTTCTTCAGAGCTACGAAATTTTAAGAGCCTGTTTAACCATGTATGGATAAAGTTATCTAAAAGATAAAAATATGTAGAGGATAAAATTGTTTAAATTAATAGATAGATAGATGCTCTTCATTGCACACCAAACAAAGAAGTTACAGTTGATATTTACAGAATGATGCACAATTTAGACGGTCTTATCGCTAAAAAGCGAGCGATAAAATTAATGTGTTATATATCGATATTTGACGGTAGTGAAACGCAAAAATCGTGTTTATCCTTCAGATAAGTAAAATAAAGCTTATTTAGAACTTATCCACTGACATTCAGTGAGTAATTATAACATTTATAAATATTTGACATCGTCATCGTTCGCTCGTTTCAGCCACAGGACGTCCACTGCTGAACATAGGCCTCCCCCAGTGACTTCTGTCATCGGGGGGTTTTTGCCATACTCGCCACGCTTGGCAGGCGGGTTGGCGAGCGCAGTTTTTTTATTATTTCCCACGCAGATGCTGCTCGCCGTCTCGTGCTACAGGATTTAGTCAATATTTGACATAATATTTGACATGCCATTGAATAATATTGGCATTTGTAATTTTGACATTTTAAAACAATTTATATTCTTACTTGTGACATTTATAAATATTTTTCATACCATTCAATGGCTAAACATGTCGGACCTTTATTTTTATAATATCTTTATGTACCATGTTTGATGTAAATAAATGAATTTGAATTTATCAGTACATGGTGAAACCGGCCCTAAAAGTAGTAACCCGTTTCCGAGCTACATAATTTTAAGTTTATATGGTTAAAAAAATACCTAAATCCAATGAAAAGACTCATTATGAGAACCCACAATACTTCATTTCTTTTAAAATCAGGGCTATAACCATGAACTCTTAAAACAATCTCAAAGTTGTCAAATCTGTCAATTTTGGTACGTCATTTCATACAAAATTTGACAGAAATGATAATGTTTGACAGATTTGTGATTGTTTTAACAGTTCATGGTTAGGGCCCAGGGCCATAACCATGAGCTCTTAAAACAATCTCAAAGTTGTCAAATCTGTCAATTTTGGTACGTCATTTCATACAAAATTTGACAGAAATGATAATGTTTGACAGATTTGTGATTGTTTTAACAGTTCATGGTTAGGGCCCAGGTCCTGGATTGTAATTTGTGTCAAAATTATGTTTAATGGGGCTTATTTAAACCGCCACTTACCTGTACTCGCGGTTCAAATAAGTCTAAAGTACGAACAGGATAGAAGGCAACTGCACACGTATACATAATTAAACGCACTGCATGACACGAAAGCGCCTTGGTAGGGCTGCGGTCCCTAGCTGCTTTATGGGAAGCAAAGAGCATTTCAAGAGTTATTTTAAGGCCTCTCTTCTTACGTTTTAAGAGTGCTTTTTAATTTATTAATTTTCTGCTTAGAGGAGTGGGCAAGTAAAATAAATAAAGTTGGACTTTATAATATGAATAAATTAACGTCAAACAGAATACATTAAGTACAATTTACATTTACAAGTTAAATAGAAAAAAAATAAGAAACATTATGGCCATGGCTAATGAACCAACATACTTATTAATTTATTGTGTCGTGTGGTGCCGGCACGTTAAAAGAATTGCACCAACCCTTCTCTTTCTATGGGTGTCGTAAGAGGCGACTACAGGAGAACCGCCATAAGAAGACGGGCAGCAGCGTCTCCTCCCCACCATTGGCCAAACTGCGATCGACAACCCGCCTGCCAAGCGTGGCGATTATGGCAAAATCCTTCTTTTGGAGAGGCCTGTGTCCAGCAGTGGACTGTTAAATACTGGTGATGATAATGATGATGATGAGTTATTAAAGTGTTCAGATTTATTTATAAAAGATCAACATTTTTTAAACCATTTATGTAGCAACCCTAATACTGCCGCGCTGTAATCCGCCTGCTTATTTGCTTACGCCAGTTCCGGCTCTGCACAAGACTTGACTTCTTTCTGTTCAATTATCTACCAAGATAATGCACAATGACTTAAAGTCAGCGAGTAAAGAATAAAAACATACGTTCTTCTGAAAATCATCATAACAGTATCAAGTCTTAAACTTGCAGGGCATGCAATATAGGGCAAGATACATTGTGTATTTTGAGGGGGAAATACATACAGTCCAAGTGCCAGTGCTACTCGACCAAAATTTATGGAACAGCAGATTGTTCTCTTCTGCACTATATTTTGTCCCACACATTAAAACCATGAGTAGACTGTTCGTAATGAATGTAGACCAGAAGTGCTCAAAGTATAGGTCGCCATTACGCCACCCATTGGTGGGTCGCGAGCGAATATTTAGTGGGCCCTGAAACACAAGATAACCCGACTGATCGGGCTAACAGACCAATATTTAATGCTCCTTTTTAAGACGGTCAAGAGGTGGGTCCCGAATTGGCAGCTTTTGTTAGGTGGGTCGGAGCCCAATCGAGTTTGGGAACCACTGATATAGACTATTGGATAACCACTATAAGTTTAATTCTAAAGTCAAGTCGTTTCATCGATTTACCAAAATTATGGTCTGGGTTAATGAATAAATGAATTTGAATCTGAACACATTAAGAAAATGGTTTCGCTAGTTTCACGTTCTTGATCCATAATTTTAATTAATTACCATACAATGCCACCAATTAGCCGAGCGCGGCATCCACCAGATCGTCAGAACTTTCGTCTTTAATGAGCTAAGATAGGACTTCAAAGGAAATTTTCTCAGGGACAGTAATAAATTAATCTTTTGATGCTAAATCATTTTGCTTCTCAACTACTTTGAAATAACCCCGTTAAAATGACGAAGATCAATTAGATAAATCATAGTTATATCAAAGTAAAATATGGCAAGTTGAAATGTTTTAATCCTTGACTTGACTACAAAAAAGAAAGACTAGTGTTAAAATTAGTCAACCAATTTGAAATGTTATTATGACACATTAGACATTCGAGACATATTATTACAATTTGGTTAACTAATCTAATGCAAGTGTTTATTGACACTAGTCTATCTTTTTGTAGTAAGGCCATTATGTTTAGTAGATATAGATAGTCGTTAATTCTCTTAATTGCACACTATGCAGAGAAGTAACAGTTACAAATTGATGTTTAAAAAAGAAAGATGCACAATTGGACTGAATCTTAACGCTAGAATCAATCTCTTTTACACAACCCTCTGGGCCATAACCCTGAACTCTTAAAACAATCTCAAAGTTGTCAAATCTGTCAATTTTGATACGTCATTTCATACAAAATTTGACAGAAATGATAATGTTTGACAGATTTGTGATTGTTTTAACAGTTCATGGTTAGGGCCCAGGTAGAGAACAATATAAATAAAATAAGTACACGTTAGCAAAATAAGACCAAGATTAAGTTAATGAGTGATAAATTATTGGGATGACCGTATATTTATTTATTTTGGTATCAATACGCTAAAAAGAAGTTTCAATAGTAACCCCAAGTAACCCAATAGAACACAAAACAATTTAGCAGCGCAAAAGAAATGCCTACTAAAACTAAGGCACATAGAATATTTATTAAAGCGTACAATTGAATCCATGGACCTCATTTGTTACACTTTGCCCTAGAGACGGGACAGTTATTATTCACAAACAGCGTGTTTGCCAATTAGTAACTGGATGGTGTGTATCAAACTGGCTATATGTGTGTAAATAATTCAGAGCATCAAAGAGTAGGACAAACTTCCGTTTTTATAGCGTTTACAAATAATAAAAACAACTTTGTTATCGATATAAGTTTGTAGTTTTGCATAGTTTATTTGATTTTTATTTAGCTGTATCTTTGAAAATTGTGTTGGTAGGTATTTTTTTATTCAACAATGTTGTGTACGCCTATAATAGGTATATGTATAAGTTAGTATAAGTTTCATTAAATGTCTTCTTTTTATATATAATATACCTTTTAAAAAAAAAAAAAAAAAAAGGGCCGTGTGGTGCCGGCACGTTAAAAGAATTGCACCACCCCTTCTCTTCCTATAGGTGTCGTAAGAGGAGACTACAGGAAAACCGCCATAAGAAGACGGGCAGCGGCGTCTCCTTTCCACCATTAGCCAAACTGCGATCGCCAACCCGCCTGCCAAGCGTGGCGATTATGGCAAAATCCTCCTTTTGGAGAGGCCTGTGTCCAGCAGTGGACTGATATAGGCTGGTGATGATGATGATAAATAAAAAATAACAACCAACATTAACATTTTAGGTTTCGCTGTATCGCATCATACATCGTAAACGGTAACACACGAAATCATATTATCATCGTCACCCGCCTTGCCTAAAGACCGTCACAGCTAGCAGCTCAGATTTTCACCCAGTATTGAAGATCATGAAAGAAATTTGACTCTACTATTACTCGGTTTTAGAAAAATCCAAGCGTTATTCAAGTTATACTCGTTAAAGCCTCATCCATCACTTTTGATTTATGCATCTACTGCTGTTGCCCGCGACTTCGCTCGCGTGTTCTTTAGTTTATTCAACACATACAGAAACATTTAACCGGGATAAAAGTATCCTTTAAGTTAATTCATATCATTATCTATATGTGGGCAAAATTTCATCAAAATTCATTTAGTAGATTCTGCGTGAAAGAGTAACAATGATCCAAACATTACTCACAAACTTTCGCATTTTAATAAATTATAATAATTATATTATTAGGATTACTGCTAGTAGCTAAATTGACACGGCAGATGAAATCCGGGCCCTTCACATTACCATGCAAACATCTGTTACAAGAATTGATCGATACTAATAACAGATTCAGGAAATCGGGTCCGAAAACTATCGATGGCCCGATCCAGCGTACAAAAGGCATGGCATTATTCTCGTATCTGGCATTCTAGTAACATGGCGGGAAGCAATTAAGCCGTCGCTAGCATGATTACGTATTGCCTTTGACATGCCCATATTAAATTTCACAGACACCTGTCAATACCTCGAAGCCAGATATTTGGTTATTAAACCAAGAGTTGGCTCGGTTTTGCGGAGATTAATTGCTCTTGTAAATCTTGTGTGTTAGTTAAAAACAAAAATCGTTATTTATACTAAATACAAACAACATCATAGCCAAATATTATAGGATATTTTAACCTATCAAGCTTCAATTACCCACCGGTGGCCGCGAATAATAGATTTTTTATTGTGTCTCTTGACTTGGCCTGACAGGTTAATGATAAATTCATCATATTAGAGCCTTTACAAGTACCTACTATTAAAGCTAACATAAATTAATACAAATTAATTACCTAATTGACCCGACATACATGTCATATCCAAATTTTAATGAATTAAATCTGAAAATCATTTGTTATACACACCATTTAAAACACTTTAAGGTTTCATCTTCATTATCCGGCCAAAGTTGAATTTTTCTTTACTAAAATCCTGATTAAGGTAACGACAAACATTTTAAAAATATAAAAATCAGTCCCGCTGTTAATCACTTCATGCAACTTGCTTGCTTGATGTTTAAGTATGTTTTGTGACTATACATCTTGTAAAATAAAAAATAGACTTGAATTTGTGATAATTTTACATAAGAATGTATTCGTTTTTTTAACATAAGTAATTATACTTCTGTCTAGCATTTCTGTAAAAACGCACTGTCTTCAAGTTTCTCTTGTACTGAACTCTCATTGCAACGCAATATTAAGCTTTAACATTTTGCTCAAAACATTCTTTGACTTCTTTGTCTAGGGACTCTAAAAATATAGTTGGTTCAACAGATTCTTTTTCTTTGTTCTGTAGAATTTTTATTACTCAGACATTACTTTTTGTCTGTCTTTTGCGGTTAGGTTGTTTAATAGTTGAATATTAAAATGCTTGAACTGCTTTTGGTAGAATAACGTATTGGTTATAGTTTAGTATCGTTTAGTAAAAATTTAAGGAACCTAGAGCATAATCTTTGGTCGGAAGTGATCAGGCTACCGAAAAATCGTTAAGTAGTTGAGGTTCATTTTACCAATCAAACACTCATTTTTCTGTACAGTATATGACCAAATTTTTTCAAACAAAAATTTCTTGTCGGACAAATAAATGTCGTGGTTACTTATTGACTCTTAAATTCTGGCTAATGGTTAACGTGGAAGATAACGTCTCTTTCACCGTTAAGCTTCCGACACCTTTAAATAGTCGGCACTTAAGTTTTATGGGAAGCCACTGACACTGGCCTTTGGGATTCCCCTACCCCATGAGATATGCTGCTGTTTACAAATGTAGGTAACTTAAGAACATAACCTTTAGTATTTTCTTTAGCGGTCACATTGTATTAGTAATCCTCTTTTTTTACAAACACACACAGCACAGGCTATTTTTTTGCTATACTAAGACAATTTGTGACCCTTTCGTTATCAATGTTAAAGTTTTAAAATAAAAATAAACTCTTTCTCGTGTATCCCACACTTCGGCTTCAAGCTGGTGCATTTGAATGCAAATCAATGCAATTATTTAATTGTAAAAAATTTCATAACTATGTCCTATTGAACAAGTATTTATTTACTAGTTTAAAATAGTTAAAATAAAATAAATAAATAAATATGGGACCACATCACAGACATTGCTCTGATCCTGAGGTAAGTAGCTAAAGCACTTGTGTTATAGAAATCAGAAACAACGACGGTACCACAAAACCCAGACCCGAGCCAATATAGAAAAGTTCGTTTTCTACATTGACCCGACCGGGGATCGAACCCGGAACCTCAGAGATGGCGGCGCCATTTAAAGTCCGGCATGCTCGCCTCTCGGCCACGGAGGTCGTCAATAGTTGTAGGATCATAACGACTTTATTTCTAGCAAAGGTAGTGCGTCGCAAGTCTTTAATAACATTAAAATTGTTTGAACTTGAAACGGTGTACTAAGGTGAACTATACGTATACCTTTTGTAGTATGAACGACGTAATTACTCCTACACTACTACAATATACCTAACTAAGTGTTGCCCTATAAACAATACGATGGAATTGCTTATTACAAAGGAACAAAGAAGAAATATAATATACTTGCTAATGTTGTACATAACAGAACATTGCAAACCAGGGATTATTAATACAATATTATCACAAATCACACACAAATCTGCTATTTACTGACAGAATATACAAAAGGAATTGTTTTTTTTTTTTTAGATTACAGTGGCAGTGGGTGGGGCATATAGCGTGACATTTATATCACCGTCCAAACCTTTTGAGAAGACTCTCGTGATACAAACGGTCAACTCTAACTATTTTACCAACTCTCTAACTGAAAAATAAATTTAAATTTTTGTTTTTAGCAATTACCATGCTAGGTTTATCTAAGATTTTTATTACTTGAAAAAAAATCGTGCGCCTCAGGTGGGATCCGAACCCACGTCGTATACCGGGCGAGTGCTTTACCACTAAGCTAAAAAAAAGCTGTTCCATACTAAACATCAATATTCATTCGACCAAAATGTATGCCAAAATTGAATTTTATTTTCGAGTTAGGGAGTTGGTCCAATTGTAAGAGTTGTTCGTTTATATCAAAGGGTCATCTCAAAAGGTTTGGACGGTGATAAAAAGTCACCCAGTAGAAGACAGACGATGTCGACCGGCAAGCGCAGCGTAGGACGTCCACCCAATAGGTGGACAGACGACCTGGTTATGGTTGCAGGCCGCTTTCTACCGGCCAATCTTGAAGTGTTTGGGCTAGGCCTATGTTCAGCAATGGACGTAATATAGCTGATGTACATGTTTCTCAACATCTCAAAAAATATCTTAATTGTTTCTGTTTTGGGTGCTGTGGTGCTGTCGTTGTTTCTGTGAATTAGCTATTAAGGACAAGAGTAGTGTATATGATGTTGTACAATATTTATTTATTTAGTCATTCTGGGCCCCTAAACTACCACTATCTACAAATACATATAGATCCCTTGTCTGTGAAAAACAAAAACAAGTCTATCCACGAGAATTCTAAGTTTTTCCAGAATAAAAAACTTTGCACTGTTTCAGACTATATATCTGTACCAAATATCATCTATATCAGTTCAGCTGAGTTACTTAACGAATGTTTGTTGATGTCCGTGGTTGATGTATGTTAAAACAAATAATCAAATGTTTGCGTATATAATATTAGTAAAGTAAAACGGCCCTCGTATACTGAAGGATGTTCGCCAAAACTACGCCAACAAAGACGTATCCGAAATATACGTAATTACACTTCCCGGATCTTGTCCAATCACCGCGCGATCCTGACATCCTGAGGGACTAGGGTTTATCAAAAGAGGGCTCGGTATTTACCAATCGCTGGTTCCACCACAAAATAACCGCCGCTATACGTAATTTGTGGTTCCACTGTACTCGAATCAAGCTGAATTATGCCTTACGCGTACCTATTGCCTCAGATAAGAATGCAGGTTATGTGGGATTAAAAAAATATCCAAGGAATAATTTGATATAAAGTAAAAAAAATGTTAACAATAACTTAACTCGTAGCAAGAAGTTGAAACCATTGTTGCAGATTAGAATATCACAAGGGGCAATGTTTTTTTTTGTAAGAGCTTAATGTACAAGCATTACTTAGTTTGGGGCTAGGTAATCGGTGTAAATATTTTAAGAACTTAAAATTACAAAATGTAATAAAAAACACAGACATGATAAAACTCCAAAATGCTTGAAAGCAAAACAAAAACAAACCCAATCCTTTATTACATAATGCTTACAAAAACATAACCTTATTTTTTAATGTAATATGAAATCACAACAACAACTGTAAAAAACGTCCAAGTTCAAAACACAACTTAGCACATAAATCTTTTCCCTTCAAACACGAACAAAAGACAAGATGGCGGCCGTGTCAGCAACTTAATACACAACGGACTCAATTTAAACTGATTTTTTCCATCCGACCTAATCCAACAAAAGAGATTTGTAACAAAAATCTGGCGAGTATTCAGCTAAAAAAGAAAAAGTCAGTGTTCAGACGCGACCGTTCGACAAAGTCATCTTAACGTAAGTACCAGTGAGTGCTGTCTGCCCCATTCTAATCCTCGAACCCTTACCATGAAGCAGGAACAAGTTTTTAACTCAACGAGATAGCTCTCCGCTACTTTTCACAGTGTTAAAGTTCATTTGCGTCGCTGTATTCTGTTGAAATTCTTCGACAACTTCGGAGTTTTCTTGTTTAAAAGATGTAAAGTCATTGACGTTACAAGGCGAATAAGGATGACTAGCCTTAAAGTTTACTAAAATAAATTAGTAATGCTTTTTCTGTCGGTGTGAATTTTTTATGATTATATTAAATAATTTGATTTAAAACACGTAGCCTAGTCAAATAAATGTTGTTCTTATTGTTGTGCTTTTATTATTATATAATGAAGTAAATTTTTCATGTTGGAAATTAGGTTTGGACCTATGGTACCGTCTTCGTCACAACGGCGCTTGGGAGACGCTCACAAAAGCCTAAATTGAGTAAAGAAAATTTGCCTTTGACTTTGTTAATTTAATAAGTACTTTAGAAAGCGACAAACGTTTCTGGCCCAAATTTATTAACATGTTCTTTCACAATGGTAGCTAATTGAATTCAGTTTATTAAAAGTAATACTTACGATTGTGTAATTGATTTAATTTAAATTTCTTCTAATTTAAAGTCGGATATCGAAGTAGTTAAGGTATGGTTTCGATAACATCGGCAAAAACAGGCATCCTGGCATTTTGCACGGTGTGCATTCTACTCTTAATAATTATTTGAATGTAATAATAATTAATATGCACCAGAAAACACACAGGTTATTATTTTCATCGTGATACGAGGTAATGGTAATTTTTATCGGCAAGCCTCATAGTAAATACAGGCTCGAGCCAGTTTAGTAAAAACTTTAGTCTAAATTAACCCAGGTCGAAACCGATTCCTCCGAGTCGAAAACAACTCTTTTGGGTTATCAACATAGTGTATAATATTGTGTACTATATTATAACTGCATATACGTTTAAATGTCCTTTCCAGTTCCGTAACTAACGCTGATATCTGAGGATCTCACTCACGTTGCTTTATTGGTAAATTGAAGGAGATTTAAAATGTGAGTATCATAATTCAGTTTGTATGCCAAAACTCTACTGTCTATTAAGACACAGTTTTGAGATTTGATGGCGAATAACTTTGGACAGTAATTCGCCATCAAATCCTTTTCTGTGATATAGGTTAATAATTTTTCCAGCAACTCGAACGAAATCGTGCGTAGGAAAAATAAACACATAAGTAATTCCGTATAACTACGTGCACAAAAACATTAATTATCGAAATATGGCGCCCCCACTCGTAATGGGCTAAGTTCTGAGTAACAATCGCGGGTAAATGTAATCACACAACTTGGCCGTTACACTGCTGAGTTACCGACCAGTTTTTAGTCTGAAAATGTTGCCACGGCGCTGTTTCTGTCAGATTTGTGTCTTGTAAGCAAAAAATAATCTAGTTAAAAAGTTAACGCTAAAGAGCAAAGTTCGCTTTAGCTTTGGGAAGGATTCATAGAATGAAACATAATTCCATATTTTCACTGATATACAAAACCGGCCAAGTGCGAGTCGGACTCACGCACGAAGGGTCCGTTTGACGAGCAAAAAAATCACGTTTGTCGTAGGGGAGGTGCTTAAATATTTATTTTATTCTGGTTTTAAGTAAAAAAACGTAAAGTATGTCTATATACGTCCCACTGCAGGGCACAGGCCTCACCTCAACTATGAGGTGGTTTGGGCCATACTCCACCACGCGGGCCCGGTGCGGATTGGTGGAGGGGTGTTGTAAGGCCAGTGACTAAACCTTACTGTCAGATGTTATCAAGCTGCCTTAAGGCCTCGGACTAGGCTTCACGACCAATATCAAGCGATATTGGCCGGGACCAACTTTTAACGTGCCTTTTGAAGCACGGAGATGCTCGTGATAAATGTCACTAAATATGGTCGGAATGGTCACCCATCTACTTACGACCGCGGCGTTGGTTGCTTAACTTTAGTAATCGATACCAAAGCGCTGCCGCCACTGAGCTACGAGCACCTCAATTGATTTTAAGTATTTTTTTATTATATCGGCAACAGGAATACATCATCTGTGAAAATTTTAACTGCCTTAACTATACGATTCATGAGATAGCCTAGTGACAGACGGACAGAGAGACAGACAGACAGACAGTGGAGTATTCGTAATGAGGTCCCGTTTTACCCCTTGGGTACGGAACCCTAAAAATTAACTATCCAAAACACTGCACACTGGTTTAAAACACTTAAACTCAGATCGATTTATAATGTACCATGAATTTCAAATTATTAGCAAAGACTTTACAATACTAGTAGTATATCTAGACCTAGTGATAGTAGGAATACCTATCATTAGGATATCTTCAAAGGAGCACGCCGTCTAGTTTATTGGACGCAGTGAGACGAAAGATAAAGGCTCGCGAGTCAGACGTCGACTCTCTGATGATGGAAAACTACCGACCTCACTTGTTAGCGAGCAAATTGTTCGAAATAGGATTTGTTGGGTTAAGTATTTTCATTTTAGAGGTGAATGACATTTATATGGAGTCTCCCGTATCACCGAATATAGGTATTTTCTTTGCCCGTATTCTGAGCGTTGCTATTAAAATTAAGAGCTTATAATTTCACTTTTATTGCTGTGATTGGTTCATGACAATTATAACCAACAATTGCACGAAGACTTAATAAAAATGATGCGATAAATCGTTAGTTTTTATTGCCAAGCTCAGAAGCCGATAGTAAAAACATCTTCAAAGAAAAATCCACTTCCCATTTTGCACTATTGGAAGATTTCGTGCCAAATGCCACGAATCTTCCATTCATATGAACGCAACCATAAGAGTAGGTAATATTATATCCCAGGCCCTCCAGAGATTCTGTATATCTCCGTCAAATTGCTGTATCGATTTGTTTCGCATTGGCATCTGTACATAAAATCGGCCCTAAAGAGCTCAAGTTAAACGTTCAGCGAAAAAACTCGGGAATCTGTTTTACAAACGTTACCGTAAAACACTCCCGAACGAGCGATACGGTATTGGAAAGATAGAAGTGGAGTCGCGTTACACACCTTCCGATGTTTTGGTTACGATTTCACGATCTTAGGCCCCATACTCACGAAGCCACAACGTTTGGTACGTTTTTGTCATTCCTACAAAACGACAGGAATGAACGAACGTTTTTGTAGGAATGTTAAACGTGAAAACAAAAATACTTAAATGAAATCGCACACGTGTGGCTGTGTGTTTGTGTGTGTGGTTAGAAGATCCGAGACATGACGTGACATGACACACAACTTAATTTCGTATCAATAAAAATATAAGGCATATAATCAAAATCTAAGGCAGCAAATT
The DNA here is from genome assembly GCA_950371115.1 of Anania fuscalis. Classification (NCBI taxonomy): domain Eukaryota; kingdom Metazoa; phylum Arthropoda; class Insecta; order Lepidoptera; family Crambidae; genus Anania; species Anania fuscalis. The sequence goes on along the minus strand of OX493328.1, from coordinate 2,960,723 downwards.
AGTAACGCTACGTGCAGCATCGTTTACTATAGACAGACAGATTCAGCGCTACTGACTGAACGAACACATTGTCACGAGGTGTTTTGTATTCATAACAGCACAATGGTTAACACAACGCTCGAACGCTTAGTACACGCCTAAGCAAATTTTAGACCTTATATCATTAAAAACAGACGCAGATTCCGTAATTCGAATTTACATCTTTACGCTCGATTGAATTCCGGATATACAGAGATTTCGAATTCCAACTGCTCAATTGAGGGGATCCGTAGCTCCGCCCAGAACGGATCATTTCGACAAAGACTTGCCATTCAAATGGACTATCCGTTTCATACTGATAATGTATTCAAAGGTTTCACGTTTTAGCTATTATCATTCAACGGTGCTTCTTAGCCCATGTCAATAGCCCGTGTCAACCTCCAGCTGCTTTTACGTTTAACTTCAAAGCAGGTGTTCTGCATGTAGCTCTCATAGTTATAGTTATCTTGTTATTTGACTTTGGTGAAGCGATGATAAAAAATACTTTATGTTGGTTTAAACCTACGACCTAAACTAGCTGAACCTATACATTATAATATCTTCGAGCTCCGTAGGCGAGCGAGAGTCGAGCAAAGCGGACTTAGCGTCGCCATCTTTGAGCTCGCGCGTTCGGTTTCCTTTGTATTTACAAATATTTTTTTCATACTAATCGGTTTTCAGATGTTTTAGTTTTGTATGATGTAATAATTAAAAAAAAGAAGAAATCAAACTGACGTTTTATGCATATCCTAGGACTATCCTTTCGGCTTTACATTGTATTAACCTTTTTTCTAAGCGGTGGAATTATTTTACACATACGTTTTGTCCCTTACAAGTGGCAGGGCTTCTCAACGTCACTCAATAGGGTCATACACCCTGTATATGAGAGAGTTATGAGGTACAAGCTTTGGGTGACGATAAGTAACACCGAGTTCCGTCCGATTCCACCGATCGTATTAGTATCAAAAGTAACGAGCCGTTATAGTCGTTCCTATAAAATTTGAGGAAGCGTCATTTATAGGAACGCTTTTGAGTATGTCAATTGACAATTCCAAAGAGTTGACAATTCCTACCATCCGTTAGCAAAACCAACCGTTTCTCGGATATAGGAACCGGGCTTGAGAGCGTTATTGGCCCTGAGCTAAATTCCAATAATCGTGAGGTGTAGGCTCCACATATTGCTTCTACGAAACGTTACTGCGACTGTTCGCCGTTGTCGTTTCGCGGAACTTTTATAATTCACTTTTACAGCCTTTTCGGGGATCCCTAACTCGATAAGGAAAACGCTCGTCCCTCAGCTCTCGCGCATCCATCTTGCCTACGGTACTTACAGTTATTTTCAAAATTGTTTTTGGAGACATAAAAAAGTTGTGCAATTTACTTTAATGCGGGAAGTATAACAAGTTATGTTTTTTTAAAAGGAATTAAATTAAGCAACTGATAAAATAAGTATCATTTCTATGGAACCGTATTGCGCTTTGCTCCAGTTTTCAATTGCTTTTTAAAATTATATTTTTGCGTAAACATATTAAACATCGGTTACATAAAGATTACTTTGATATTTAATGTCCTTGTAAATTTTGAAAATGAATCCAACAGTCGAAAGCAGAAGCAAGTACCAGAATAAAATTATTATATGCTTTATACAAAGTGTATGTGTTTAATTTGTCATTTTCCAAAGGCATCGCATCTACATACAGCCTCAAAGGATATTAGTCTTTGTTGGCTCAGCGAATATTCCGGGAAAAATCTTTGCGGGATTATGGGTGAGGCGATTTTCAAATATTTGAAGATAGCGTAATAAGATAAGGGCTATTACGCACTGCACGGTTTTTGCTACGACCTCTGGCGGCGGTAAAACACATTACACGCGTCATGAAATGAAAAGACTCGTTCTCGTGAGCAACCGGCCTCAACCAAGCGAAACGTTTTAACAGTCTTCCATGAAGATAGCAAATTATGGAAGGGGCATTTTTATTGCCTACCATTCAGAATATACGAGTTGGAATAGTTTGTTACTACATTTTTTCAAAAATTTAATCATATTTTTTGTTGTATTCAAGTTCATTTGTTTGTAAGATTTAGTTAAAACTTATTACTCATTCTATGACTGAGTGCGTAGTGAGTCGCACATCGCGCTGCTTTTGTTTTTAACGCCCTGGCTCGCCTCTTTAATCAAAGCACGTAGGTAACTCTGAAACTTTCGCAATCTTAGTTATACCAGTGCTATAGAAACCTGCTCATTCATATAATACTGTATGCGAAGTGTAGCCATGATCCAGGTTTAGTAACTATACTAGAGTAAATGTAATAACTGACTTTCTGAAACTAGGACTATGGCCAGGATGGCCAATACCTCCCCTAGAAACGGGACAAAACGCTGTAATAGGAGGAAAACGGGATTTTGACATTTGAATACTTAAGTCTCAGTAGACTGCTACGAAAATGTGCCAACCCAACATAATATTTTATTCGCTGCATCACACAAAAGTTTGACACTCCACGTTTTATATCTTCGCCGTCAAGTGTCTCGGTGAAGTTTTAAAGTCCATTATCGAAACGTTATTTTTACGAGCCAAAGACGATCCAGCACTTTATAGTCCATTTTCAAGTATTTTAAGTTGGACGTGCGGGGACTTATCTCGAAGGAACGTAAAACAGCTGGCCGCAGCTATAGGACTTACTCTTAGGAGCTGAGGTGCTCGTAAAAGAACTGACTGGAAAAACTTTGGAGATCCGTATCACCGCAATCTTGGTTAAATAATAAGTTTTCGTCTTACAAATAACGTGTTTTTTTTGTAAAAGTAGGACCCTTGTTCCTTTAATAATATATTGGTTGGACAAATCTGGCATTTTTGAGGTGCATGTCCATTTGCCCGCTCTCCTTTCTTTCAGAGCGTAAAGGTATAAATAATGGTAAGGTATAATAATTATTGTATTGCGTACCTGTAACAGCAAAAAACCAAAAAACAATATTCATAATATATGAAGGTTCCATTTTATCTGTTACGCTTGTGTACTAACTGAACGGATTTTGATGAAATTTCTTATAGAGAAAGCCTCAACCCCAGAAAGGGATTTTTTTATGCAACTAATAGTAAAACAAGGGGTTACGACAACTATAAACCCGTATTCCACACAAAATGAAACAGTTTGTCAAAGTAGACAAAGTAATAAATAAATATTGGACAACATCACATACATTGCTCTGATCTCAAGGTAAGTAGCGAAATCACTTGTGTTATAGAAATCAGAAACAACGAGTTTACGACGATAGGAAAGATCGTTTTCTACATTGACCCGACCGGGGATCGAACCCGGACCCTCAGAGATGGCGTCGCCATTTAAAGTCCAGCGTGCTTGCCTCTCGGCTACGGAGGTCGTCAATGGAGTAAAAGCAGTAATACATATAAGTGTCCAACTTCATGTTAATATAAGTCAAGTGTGAATCGAAATCGCGATGATCATCGCAAAAGGTACGGAACCCTCGGTGCACGAATCTGACCGATGCTTTCTTTTTGCGTAGTAAATTTTATGACGTTGTTAATGCCGGTGTTTCATCAGTGCACTCCATTTTTCAGCTACAGTAATTAATTAGTTTGGTTGGAGATCTCGTAAAAAATATTTTAAAAAGTTTAGCAAACTTTGGAAGTTTGTTTTAAAGAAGGTATATCGAATGAAACCCCCGACCTAAACTAAACTAATATCGAATGATAAATAAATTAAATCCAATTTTATACACGTAAGATCAATTATCTAGCCCTAAATGAAGCAAAGTTGCACAGCGCGCTATAGAAGGGGCTATGCTCGGTTTTTCTTTGCGAGATCAAATCAGATCAGATCAGAAATGAAGAGATCCGTGAACGAACAAAAGTACCTGACATAACCCGACAGATTAGCAAGCTGAAGTAGCAGTGGCCGGGGCACATAGCACGTAGAACTGACGGCCCATTGGGTATAAAGGTTCAGGAATACCCACAAGGTGGACAGACGACCTGATAAAGGTTGCAGGAAGCCGCTGGATGCAGGTAGCTTCCAACCGGCCGATCTGGAAGTCACTGGGGGAGGCCTATGTTCAGCAGTGGACGTCCTGTGGCTGACATGATGATGATGATGAAATTAAGCAAAGCTTGTACTATGGCGACTAGGTAACGGACATACCTACATACTCAAATGCATTTTTAAACACCTAACGAAAGTACAAAGATGCTAGTGCTTATCACGCAAACATTTGCCCCCAACGAGGTTCGACCCCGCAACCGCCTAGCATTGTAGTCGTTAACTGAATTGAATGAGATGTTAATTAAAACTTGTATTACAACAAATACTTGGGCCGTAATCAGCAACATAACATAGCAATCACGCTATTCAAACCACATTGTTACTGGCGACATTTACGACCCGAGATCAAACGAGCAATTATTTAGTTCGGTACTAAGTAACATGGCAACTAAGGGGAATTAAGGCATCTGCATAATAACGTACTATTCGTAATTAGAGCTGTAGTTTGTCAATGACTTGCAGATCCGAGCAATTTTCGTACATTTTTGTGTTCTTCTGTCCGATTTGCTACTAAGCAGGACCATAATATTTTGGGTCACCTTTTTTAAGTTTTATTTTTTAATACTTGAAGAAAATTTGACCGCCTCAAGTGGGACCCGAACCCACGAGCATCGCATATCGGGTGAGTGCTTTCCAACTAAGCTACCGAGACGTTAGCAGAGCTGATGAAATCTTTCAAGTGTTTCCCGCTGTCAAAGCCAGCGTTGTTCTGATCAATGTTGCGATATACTACCGTCAACACCCGATAGAACTATTGTTACAAATATTTAACTATTGGTTAAGATCAAAAAAGCTTAAACAATTTAAATTTTGTATTTAGCAATTACCATGCTAGGTTTATTTAAGACTTTTTTAGCCATTTTCTCAGGTTTTCATTGAGACTGTACTCGTAGTCTAAATAGAAGGTAAAGTTACTACGCAAATAAGGTATTATTCAGCTGTGGTGTTTTCTCACAGAGTGGCGTGTTCATGACATCGTCCCACCAGTAGACTCACAAAAACCGCCCAAGTGCGAGTCGGACTAGCGCACGAAGGGTTCCGTACCATTTTCTATAAAAACGGCAAAATAAATCACGTTTGTTGTATGGGAGCCCCCTTAAATATTTATTGTATTCTGTTTTTTAGTATTTGTTGTTATAGCGGCAACAGAAATACATCATCTGTAAAAAAATTAACTCTCTAACTATCACGGTTCATGAGATGCAGCCTGGTGACAGACGGACAGACAGACAGACAGACAGACGGACAGGGGAGCCTTAGTAATAGGGTCCCGTTTTACCATTTGGTTCATCATCATCATCATCACCAGCCTATATCAGTCCACTGCTGGACACAGGCCTCTCCAGAAGGAGTATTTCGCCATAATCGCCACGCTTGGCAGGCGGGTTGGCGATCGCAGTTTGGCCAATGGTGGAGAGGAGACGCTGCTGCCCGTCTTCTTGTGGCGGTTCTCCTGTAGCCGCCTCTTACGACACCCATAGGAAGAGAAGGGGTGGTGCTATTCTTTTAACGTGTCGGCGCCACACGACACCATTTGGTTACGGAACCCTAAAAATGGATTACATGTAGAAAACCTCTAGGAAAAACCGCTGCACTGGCCGCGACGGCACTTGACGCTGTGTGTGAACACCCTAAGGCTAGGAGCTGTTATGCAGTCCACTTCTTTTGGTATATTACTGAGCGACCAGTGCAGTGTGGACATGCCCTTAAATTAGGCGTCTTAAGACCTGTGACGTCACAAAGTCGGCTCGCATTACAGGCTCTCTAGCTCAGCGTAATTGTATAATTACAAGCCGATATAGCATAGTTCACATTTGACATAAAGTGGACATAGCTGATCGTATTTCAAGGATGTATTAGATGTCAGCAGTGAATCCTGCTACCGCAGTAATTGTTTTAAGACGTATTATATTATATGTATGACTAGCTGTTCCCGCAACTTCGTTTGCGAGGACTACAGAATGTTTGGTATGATATAACGCAAAACGTTCCATCCATCCATCCATCAGCCGAAAGACGTCCACTGCTGGACATAGGCCTCCCCAAGGATTTCCACAAAGATCGGTCTTGTGCCACCCGCATCCAGCGGCTTCCCGCGACCTTCACCAGATCGTCGGTCCACCTTGTGGGGGGCCTACCAACACTACGACTTCCGGCCCGCGGCCGCCATTCAAGGACCTTCCTGCCCCAACGGCCATCAGTCCTGCGAGCAATGTGCACCGCCCACTGCCACTTAAGGTTGGCGATTGCAATTAGACGTTTTTCATCTGTTTACGCGTGATTCAGCCACAATCTTCCAAACGTTCTGACAAACTTTCGCATTTAAATAATACTATCTGACCTGGCGAGCTTCTTACCGCCTAATCGACTAGCTGATCACGTAGTTTTACAAAGTGTCCTATTCTCTTGTATATCTTGTATATTTATATACAAAAGACGATGTCCCGAAAAATACCTTGCAATTTCATAGTTTAAAAAACTAGAAAACACACTTTTATATACCTATTAATCTTATCAAACGAATAAAATTAATGGTTTCGAAACGAATCTAAAAAGTTTTTGTTAGTAGCCATTAAATAATTATAATCATGAGTTCTAGTAATTTCATAAAAGACAAAACTAACTAACAGGGGCGTGCAATGTATATAGGCAATTAGGCAGTGCCTACCTGGTAAATGAAAAGAGGTAGGCAGTAAGTACTTGCAAATGTGTGTCATTGATGAAAACCACTGATTTTCATGAATAACACTTAAGTATGTACTGCCTACCTCAAAATAATACCAATGCCCGCCACTGCTAACTAACTATATAATATATTATATTAGTTGAAGTAGGAAAATGTTTTGTGGGCGTACCTGCTACATATAATACACACCAGATGTAAGAACGGGCTAACATTTACTTGACATATTAATAAGAACACGGCTAAGTAACTAGTGTTATCCACATACATCTTGTCGGATAAATTAATTAATTTACCCAGAAATATGTTACGAAATGTACTACGAATGGTACAGCGAAATTTCGCATCATATTAGGATAGTTGCTAAGGAAAAATAATGATAAGGTTTTTTTGAATAATAGAAGTTATAAATAAAACTATATAATAGAATGAAAATTCAGAGGAAATTGCGAAGGCAAACTTACGCAACGAATAAACAATTATCTATCCGCTTAGTTTTAAACTTAACCGCTTCGAAATCTATTAAATTTTAAACAAGCGGCGTTTCTTCGCTTAAAAAGTTTTAATTTCATAATTCTCTCTTGCACAGATTTTAAAAGATGCAACGGAGTTTGAAAATACCTTCCAAATTAACATAAATTAAATAACAAAACGTAATTTTAAATAGAATGACCCAGTTGACTTAATGGCGTGATAGTACGGTGATCGCTCTGACCTTGGGTTCGATACCTGGTTCAGGACAATAAGACAACAATATTTTCGAAATTATCTCGAGTTTCAGTGGGGAGAACAAACTTGCTAATGCCAAAATTAATTGTTTAGGACATAACACAACGATGCTTCCAAAATAATATTTTAACTGTATAGCTCTTTTCATATTTTATAAGGATTAAAAATTTACAAAAACACCACCCTGAAATTTTACATTTTAAAACCTAAAATACTGAATTGGCTCTTTCATTGGCGCTGGCACAAATGGATTGGAAATATCAAATGCGTTAAATAGTTAACGTTGTGCTTTTATTAAATCATCAGTATGATACATTTATTACAAGACACATTGAACGAGTGTTTGACAACATCAATTGAATTCAAGAATAAGGCTAAACTTGTTGAATAAAATAAACCTAGAATGAAGTTTTGCAGTGCACCGCAGTAACAAGTGAGCATTCGTATGAAAATCCGATCGAGCTAAAAGACACTTCTAAACTGGTAGTCGCGGGATGTCTCAATGGAACGCCTTTGTGCCTATCAAATCAAATGCACTCGAACTTTCAACTGAATTTTATTACTTATCCTGATTATGGTAAAAAATGACAGTCAGTTCTGTTACGAAGTACTTACCAGACAAATTCTGAATGAACCCAAATCAGGAATTGAACCCGGCTCCCAAAGCGAATTACCGCGCCACGATATCAATTGGGCCCCCAAATAAGAACATAGAAAAGTTCGTTGACATTATCTCTACCGAGAATCGGGACCTCAGAGATGGGACGCTAAGTCCGCCGTACTTGGTAAGTAAAATGTCATTTACCGACTTCTACTACGTAAGTACATTTGTCTAAAGTTCTAAACCTTTTTAACCCGAATCTTAGATTACTTTTACTAATATTTTCTTAATATATCGCCGAAATACTACCGACATCAAAATGTGTCACTTGGGGCAAAATTTTAGCTCCCACGGCACATTCACCTGGGACCGGTTCATTCACCGCCAACCATTCAGCTTTGTGAATGGCTAATTTTAATTTCGCGAACGAATGGAATTGACCGTCTTCTGACTGACTAGATGACTGTAGCATACGAAATTAAGTTAAGGGGTGGCTTATAATGTTTTAAAGATTAGTCGATTTTAGTTTTTCTTAACAACGACGCGAAATTAAACAATTTTCTTTATAGATGATTTATCTATTGGTACGTATCATCTTAAAACACAAAACAACAATGAAAATTTTGCATTATCAAAGTAAGCAATGTTTTTTTTGTAGCCAGCCCTATTCCGCCAAACAAACCACAGTGTTTTTCTGTTAGCAGGTCTTCGTGTATGTAGCTATCAAAAGAATGAAATGATCACCATGACAAATTAAAGTAGGATAAAAAATACGCCTTCTTTTTAACCACAAAGCAGTACCTGCAGAAAGTGAATAAAAAGACATTTGCTAAGCTGCAATTTCCAAAATTATTTCATTTATGTGACACCTTAAGTGCTCACGAATTCAATCTTCACAGTGTGCTCTTGTCATTTTAATATTTAACCAGCAAGAATATATAACCGCGCTTAATTTCAGCTGACAATGAGAGTATATTACCCCAACCAATTTGGCCTCTCTAAGACAGAGGTCGTTAGGGGCAATGACCGCGAGGGAAAGATACAAGATAAGCCCATGAACGTATAGTTGTGCTATAATGCTAAACCTTAAGCCACAACTACTTAACTCACTAAGGGCTGGGACCAAACTACTCAATCTGCACCATTAGCATATCTGAAGAAGATAATCTTGGGACATAAATACATTCATGTAGCAGTCAAAATGTACCTATTATTGTCTTTGCAAAATACTTAGATCATCAGTTTTGTTTTTACCTAACACTATTAATAAAGTACCACAAACTCTTGTTGACTTGCCTGTTTATAAGTTCAAAAACCACGTTAAAAAAATCCTTATGGAAAAAGGATATTACAAAGTTGAAGATTACTTGAACGACAAGAGTGCATGGACTTAATATCCTGCCTAGCTCGCACTTACAATATCTTGTAATTGTATTTCCTGTGATAAAACCAGGCTGACAAAGGTGACTGAGTTTGTTGCGCCGTTTCTTCTCATCACCAGCCGATATGTAGTCCCGAAGCGGTGGTAGGAAAAAAAATTGGGACATGTAAAAGTGCCATTGATGGCCAATTTGCAAAAATAAATGACTTTGACTTTGACTTCACATAAAAAATAAATAAGGTTAAAACAATACTGATATAATGTCATAGTTATTAGTTAGTTTTATTATGCCTCTGCTGCAGTTACGAGTTATAAAGAAAATTTAAATTTGACCAGTTTCACTTAAAAGAAAGTTAGCTCAAGAAATAGGACTTCTCATACAAAACTATAGTTATTAAACGATTTAAAGTCATTCTATTCTAAATTAATATAGAGTTGGAAAATAAATCTTTAAGGTACAAAGTGTTTTTTCACAACCTTAATAAAATACATGGATTTACTGACTGACTGAACATAGATACTTCGTAATCGATGTTTTGTGTAAGCTTGTTCAAAAATACAAATACATATAAATCTATTCGTATTTGAATAAAATACGCATTGCATTTGGGTCAAATTGTGCTACTCTACAGTAAAGCATTCGTATGATCTATAAACATGACATGATGACATTTGCATGCTAATCCCCGTAGCCTAACATGTGACTCATAAATGTAACGAAGAACTGTTAATACCATGTTTGATGCAAATAAAGTATTATGATTATTATGATTATGAAAATCTCGCAAAATTAATCAATTCTAAAGAAATTATCCTGTTAATCAGCAGAGATTTTGGGCAGAACAATTTGTGAGAAAACAGCTCAAGTTGTGTCGTAATTAAATGCGCAATAATCAAGGCGGTTAAGGCCATTTTCCGTAACATAAAACGGGCAACGAGACGGCAAGAATGTGCCGTGACGAAACAGGGGGCCTAGCACGAAAGTGTATCTTTCGTTCGGTCGTATAAACCTAACAATTTAAAACGGCCAGTCTCATGTGTCAATCCTTTGATAAAATATGACCAACTCAATCTAGTCGTTTAAAAAAATCGATCGTTTGCAATCCTACTAATAATATAAATGTGAAAGTTTGTAAGTATGGAATTGGATGGATGTTTGTTACTCTTTCACGCAAAAACTACTAAACGAATTTGGATGAAATTTTGCATTACATAGAATATGATCTGGATTAACATATAATGATCCTGTGAGATACATTGAATAAACTAAAGATCACGCGAGCGAAGTCGTAGGCAACAGCTAGTTGTTCATAAATTGTCAAACCTTTGATACGGGGGAATGGATGTTTTAATTTGATCGGATAATACGACCGACCGAACGATGCGCTTTCGTATTAGGCCTCCAGGATCGTAGTAGTAGCACAGATGCGAACTTATCGTTTCTATTCTCTTATTAATAACTTTTAGTGTGACTAGTGTGTGGATGAAAAAGCTAAATATCTGGATTTTTGACGCTCTTTGGAGAAGGTTTACGTCCAGAGGCCGTAGCCAAAGTAACAATAAAATTTAAAAACGATGACGCGAAAGTTCGAAAAATTGAAAATGTATGGGATTGACAAATGCCTTGGTTTAATTACGTGGTAAAATATCATCTTGCCACTTGTCTAAGCCTACCTAGAGGAGTTGGAACAGATGCGAACTTTCGTTTATATTCTCATAGTAGGAACGCTAAATATGAAACAATCTGAAGTCGAGCGTGCTCTTTAGCGCTCTTTGTGGAAGGCCTACGTCCAGGGCCCAAAGTCTGCTAATTTAAAGTGGCATAATTGAATATCAATTGGATCTTATTGTAATTGCTTGACACATTTAATATTCTGCTACTAATTAAGTGACTTAAATTTTAGACTTAAATTAGTTGTAGAATACCTAATGTATCAAACAATTACACATTTGGTATTCTGCTACAAATTTAAGACTTAAATTTAAGAATTAAGTTAGTTGCAGAATACCAAATGCGACAAAAAATTACAATAAGATCCAATTGATATTCAATGTTGCCACTTTTAAATTAACAGACTTGGGCCCAGCAGTGCACTGCAAATACTGCAATAGATGAATGTACCTTTGTGCGAGCGGCTACTTTACGCCTGAGTGACTGACCGAATTATGATATGAGTAAGTTATGGCTTAATACTAATGTGTACCTACTTGAGATAATTTTAAATAAAAAAATAATATTGGACAACATCACATACATTGCTCTGATCCTAAGGTAAGTAGCTAGAGCACTTGTGTTATAGAAACAACGACGGTACCACTACACCCAGACCCGAGCCAATATAGAAAAGTTCGTTTTCTACATTGACCCGACCGGGGATCAAACCCGGAACCTCAGAGATGGCGGCGCCATTTAAAGTCCAGCGTGCTCGCCTCTCAGCTACGGAGGTCGTCAAAATTTTATCCTAGCTATTAAGTACCTACTACTTCTTACAGCAATTTTTTTAAAGACTTCTAGGTTAACGAAACGCCCGCCAATGGGGCTAATTTTACTTATTATAAATGTAAAAGACTGTGTTTGAATGTTTGTTGCTCAACTACGCTTTAACGGCTAAACGAAATAAGCTACAATTTGGCATATTCACTCTAAGTCGTGTAGATATTGATATAATTTATAACATAATATTTTTTTTCCATTTCTTATGTTCCCGTGGGACCAGATGATTATTTATTCCTCTTGGGCTTAATTCGGAAGTCTATGCATTCAACGTCGCAGGCAGAAGAGATTAAATACATTATTATTAAATGGTTATTTATTAGTTGCTTCTCAATCCTGTACTAATTCAAATAAGCTTAATTATAACCCTTTTTTTTATTCTTTTAGAATGATTGTCCTAATTTTTGTACCTTATTAAATTTTATAGAAATTATGTGAGCAAAGGAAAACTGTTCTAAACTAAACTTAACATTAAAAAGAAAGTAGTTTATTAACTGTGTTCCAAAACAATAGAACTAATCTTATCTTTAATCTCGCCAGGAACAGCTCAAAGAAGAAAAACTTGGGGTTTAGCTTTGAAGTCTTAAGAGAGTTAACGTAATTCTATTGGAGGCAACACTTAACAACCCACCGCAATATACTGTGAACGGAGATCGAGTTGAAACTTCTAGATAAAATGATCTTGCGAGGATACACTCGAGAGAATTAAATTCTGACTGTTGAAACTTTATTTGGGACGCTAACAACTATATTTAATGCATTTTTGTTTGAGTGTGCGACTGTACTTTATACGTCTGGTTGACTAATTAGTAGCCGATTTGTTAAGTGAAACATATTATATTAATGAAATAAAGAACATCAAATGCTGCCGTTTTGGGCCCTCTGGACTATTTTTTTAACAAATGGTTAGTTGACAGCGGACTTCCATAGACCGCCCGATCTAGGGTGAGTCAACATTATAAACTATCTTTTTACTTATCCGTACACGCTATTCAAATAAGAAGTATGCAAAATTACAAAAGTATCTAATATTAGTATTATAAACATTTGTATGTGTAGCTGAACAAAATATGAAAGACAAATACTTAATCCTCGTTGGAAAAACACGAATTGCGAAGGAAATAAATAATAAGGAACTACATTTTTTAAATGGTGTTATATATGTAAGCACTATATTTAACTATCAATTTCAGGTAACTTAGTTCCCGAGATCTTTAATTTTATTGACACATTCCCTTGCGTGCGCACAACTCACCAAAGATTCATCACAATCGAATTATTTAGAAACGTATAAGACAAAAAAACAAACATTTAGTTTCATTATCACATTTATCAAATAACGCCGCAGCGTTAAACTTCTTTGAAAAATACTTTTCCCACTTGAAGAGCACAGTATTCATAAAGCTGTGCTAGCAGTAAAATTGTAGCGTTAAAAATTTAAGATTTTGTATAGCAAACTCATCGCTTTCATATGTTAGTGTGTGTTCTTACCCATCAAAGTTCCTTCCACCCACCTTTTTTGCTCTTTAAAGAACAAAGATAGGCAATAACTTCTAACAAAGAATAAACAATACCAGACGTGTTACATTACGCTTGTTTTATGGTGCGCTATCAATCTGCCTACGACTAGTTCATCAATCAAGCGCCAGCGGAAGATATGTATTATAGTGTATTAGCAGTTTATGCCCGTTTTCGCCTCGGATAAAGGTAATAATTCGGTCCATTTGTTATAATATGTCTTTAAGTCCAGAGTGAATAGGCATCTTCTGGGCAAGCTCGCTCCATCGTAGATCCCATCTATGCTCTAGAGCAAGATTGGGGTCAAGAGTAAGCCCATCTCAAATAATAAAGAAAAAAAATGTAATGAATGGTGATAAAAACACATTTGACGTTATACCAGCAGATAAACGAAAAAAAATATGATTTGTTAAGAGTTTCACGAATCATGTCAACAGATCAACAGGGCTTAATTAACTATGAACTTTCGAAGCAATATTAGTTTTTTTTTTAATATTGGACAACATCACACATTGCTCTGATCCTAAGGTAAGTAGCTAAAGCACTTGTGTTATAGAAATCAGAAACAACGACGGTACCACAACACCCAGACCCGAGACAATATAGAAAAGTTCGTTTTCTACATTGACCCGACCAGGGATCGAACCCGGAACCTCAGAGATGGCGACGCCTTAAATAGTCCGGCGTGCTCGCCTCTCAGCTACGGAGGTCGTTAAAGTTCAACCTTGTTTAGTAAAATAACGCTGTTTATTGGTATTCATAATGTAGCATTAAGACATCATTGTCTCCGTCATCGTCACATAAACTGACAACTTCAGATTGATGGTTTATTACCATGTCATCGAATTGTTAGTTAGTCGAATATATTTTTTTCAAGTGTTATTTATCTTCAATTAGTCGAATATAATTATATTCGCTATCGAATATCATCAAACACGCGGTAGACTGACGACCCATTCAAAGGGGCCTAGCGCGAAAGTGTATCGTTCGGTCGGTCGTATTAACTGATCAAATTAAAACATTTATTCCCCCGAATCAAAGGTTTGACAATGAACAGTCGGGTTTTTACACAGCTAGATTGAGTTGGTCATATTTTATCAAAGGATTGACACATGAGACTGGCCATTTTAATTTGTTAGGTTTATACGACCGAACAAAAGATACACTTTCGCGCTAGGCCCCCAGAGTTGTAGTCAGCCGGTGGATCAGCTGGATGCAAACCGCCCAGGCCAGTAGGCCTTTACTACGAAAATGTTTCGTTCGTTCTGACGTATAAACCTAACAAATTAGAATTACCATCTCCTAGTATCAATCCTTTGACAAAATAATACCAACTCATACTAGCCGTGTAAATAACCCGACCGTTTTCAGTTGTTCATATTTATCAAAGGTTTGATGCAAGTGATTGGTTATTTGATGAGGTTGAATACGCTTTTTACAGTGTGTGCAGTCAAGTAAAATAAACAATATGTTTTTATTTAAATATATAAAAAACTATGGATAATTAGATTTGTAATCGTATACAATTTCCTATAGGAGTTCGTATGCGATTCTGTGAATTCCTATGCGAATTTAAATTCAAATGCTTAAAAAACGCCTCCTAGCTATTTTATTACTCCGTAGCCGAGAGGCGAGCACGCCGGACTATTTAAGGCGTCGCCATCTCTAAGGTGCCGGGTTCGATTCCCGGTCGGGTCAATGTAGAAAAAGAACTTTTCTATATTGGCTCGGGTCTGGGTGTTGTGGTACCTTCGTTATTTCTATAACACAAGTGCTTTAGCTACTTACCTTAGGATCAGAGCAATGTATGTGATGTTGTCCAATATTTATTATTTATTATTATTTATTTATTATTACTAGCGTAAATGATAACTGGAGCTACACGGTGAAATACCAAATGAATTAGGTCTAATCCTAAATTCTACTCTCCTGTGAGGCTGACAGCTTATCAAGCGAGCTCAGTAACGAATGAATAAAATAATTGCTGTGATGGATGACTTACATAAGGCACTACCTCTCTAGGCAATTCTGATAATCCTACTAATTTATTAAATATAGCAGCCCGTCCCGGCTTCGCACGGGGTAGACAATTATCGCTAAAGTTTCGGCAGCGTATTCGACGAAAGACATTTTAAGACTCATTTTTCTACACCTTCGGTTACATTGTTCAAATATTACCAAGGATCCCTAATTTCTTTCAAAATGAAATGTAGCCTATGTCAAATTGGAAGAATTTAGCTCTCTATTGGTGAAAGAATTTTTTAAATCGACCCAGTACTTTTTGAGCCTATTCATTACAAACATACAAAAATAGGTACAAATCTTTCCTCTTTATAATATTAGTATAGAAGTATAGTTTAGTATAGATGTAAGGTCTGTTTGTTACACAATCGCGCATCAACAGCTGAACTGAATTTATACGTGTAACATTATTGGTTACACATTGTAAAAATAAATTAATATGGTTATGCTTATAACATTGAACAACCGTTACACGTTGTATAACAATAATTATTATACAGATTTTGGGACTGTTTTAAATCTTTATGCAATATAAAGTTTATTGTCAAAATGGCTAGACGGGAGCTATGAAACAGGCTATTATAATTCGACATTTACGCGGATTAGGTCGCGGGTAACCGTTTAATATTTAATTTAATAAAAATAATAATGATATTAAGAAACAAAAGAACTAAAATAACCTATTCGGAACAAAAGTTGTTCTGTGACGCTAATTCAATCCTCTCTTCTGGTTTCATTAATTTTCATTAGACGCTTATTCAATCAATTTCACTGGGTGGGTGGACTGTATGACCTTATTAAATTTTTTAGGACTGACCTGTCGCTGAGATCCCAATGAAAAGGCTTCGTTCAGCTACAACCGGGGAGGTTCTGGCGAGCGCCTTGAGCGCTCAGTCTAGATCCGCCTCACTAGCGGTCTCCGCGACCCGACCGAGTGTGAGGCTTTGTGCAGCGAAGCCTCAGGCTCGTACGTGTCGGGCCCCATACTGCGCGATCGGGCCAGTGTGGAGTGCAAAAGGCACCCTACCAAGCGGCGAACCCGCCAGTGGTGGCGCCGACGCGTCCGGAACTGCCTAGGCAGGCCGGACCGCCGTCGAGCTCTTTTCTGGCGGGCCCGATCTGGGGGTGAACCGGACTCGGGCCTCAAGGGCGCCTCTGTAGGCTCAGACCTCGGCTTGGGCCGTCATCCGAAGTGTGGACAGGGGAGAAACGGCCAGGCACATGACTGTGTCGGCCGAAATGAAAAACGGGTCCTTATTACAAAAAAGAGAGACTAGGTTTAAACACCGTCTAAAGATTAGCCAACCAATTTTAAATGAAAGTCTTTATTACCAAGACGTGTCTGATGTGTCAACATTTTAAATTGGTTGGTTATTTTATAGATGTCGCGGCCCGATCTTAGAATTAATCACTTCATGATTTGGCCAACCATTTTATAAAATGGTCATTTTTCATGATACGGCACAGTACCCACTGGCCACATCATGATGTTGATAGGCCAGATCAATGAATCAGTCAGCGTTTGACGATATGACCGAATACTTCATGAAATGGCCAAACGTTGGTGACCATATCGTAAAATAATTATATTATCCACCGGTAGAGGCGCTGATGTCGCTTTGTTATTGTGGTAAAACATGGCGGCGGACAGTTATTATTCTGTTCTTGTGAATTGTGAAAGTGAATAATAAGTGTATATAGAAGATTGCATTGCAGTGAATTATCGTTAAGATAGGTGATTCTTATATGAAAGTCACTCGAAAAAAGGCGTAACGTCAAAAAATCGTGGTGTTTGACACGTTATTTGGGAGGTTAGTTTTAGGTTATCTTCTTCTTAAATCTTTTTATTTATTAGTTTCCTTTCAAAATTACAAATATTATGTAGTTTTATTTATCTATGACCCAAAATTAAAACAAAACAAATTTCAGTAACTTGTAAACGTATTTTAATGATATGGCCAAACGTTGATTGCCATAACATCAAACGTTGACGCTTAAAAGATATGGCCAGCATTGTTTGGCCGTTTTATGAAATACAACCATTTTATGAAATGGCCGGCCACATCATGAAGTGTTTAATTTTAAGATCGGGCTACGACATAGACATCGTTTAAACCTAGTCTATCTTTTTTGTAATAAACCAGTGTCAGATTGAGGTAAAACAATTAACAAAAAGTACCCTCGCATTCTAATAAATACGTAGTTTTCCTTCCTCGTATCCCAAAGGGTTAAATGCTGGGCAAAAATCGGACAGCAATCAATAGAGGCAAACAATAATGACGAAAGACCCGCATAAACAATAAACAATCGCGTAATGAACGTCCCGCAAACACTGGGGACTAACATATTTCACTTTGTACACATTCCCCTGATGAAGTATTTTTGCAAACAACAAAAAAGGAGTAAATATTTTTTCAGTTACCGGGGTTTTACTTTGACCCAATTAATTTAGTTATTATTATTTTTGTTCGGTATTCGAATTTAAATGAACATACAATAATCTCAAACTATTCAGTTTACACGGTATTAAACAACATAATTGAGCTGTCCGTTTGTATGACGGCGGTGAGCGCGTTCTGCCACAGGCATTGTGGCATCGACAGAATACCAATGGCAGTGACGCGCGCAGTCTACTTAGGTAACGTAACGACCACGTGTTAAGTCTTAAATTAAAAGGTAGTTTCTCTCTTTTTAGGTATAAACTAGCTGATCCGGCGAACTTCGTACCACCTAACAGTTTTTTTTTTCCTTTTGCTTCTTAATTTTTTTTACTATTTATTCTGCTATTCGGGGCGGAGATAAATCCAACAATTATCATAAACCATAAAAATCGGTTCAGCCGTTCTCGAGTTAAAATTGTTACAAACACGACTTTGTTTTATATATATAGGATACTAGCTATCCCGGCGCACTTCGTACCGCCTAACATATATTTTTTTCGTCAGCGTTTTTAGTGTTTTTATTATTTAGTCTGCTATTCGTGGCAGAGGGAAATCCAACAAATCATAAACCATGAAAATCGGTTCAGCCGTTCTCTAGTTATAATTGTTGTTACAAACTCGACTTTGTTTTATATATTAAAGATATGTGTGACATATTGTTTTTATATTGCTAGAGGTACCAACATTTGTTTTATTCTTTCTTCCTTCTTCTTTAAGCCTTTGACTGCCACGAAACTGGACACTAAAGAAAGTCGAATGTTTAAAACACACTATTTTTTTATTTTTAAATCGATGAGGAGTCACCTGTTCTGTGAAATTCGTAAGCTACGACAAATTTAATTGTTTGTTTACAACATTCGCCAGCTACCATAGACTTAGCATTCGCTACGCTTCTATATCTATGCCAGCTACCAAAACAAACTTTTTTGGTTCTTGTAACACTGGCTGTTATTTCAACAGAATGCGCCTTTTGGCACCAGCCTCGACGAAAGTGAATCCACTCTAATTGGAGTTCTCGATAGGCTGCTGCTGCCAAAACTGCTAGTTCCTTTAGGCGGGCTTGTAGCTAACGATTTTCGGGGCTTAGTTATTTTTTGCAAATAGATTTCAATAAGACTACTTTATTTTATTGATTTTATTTAAGCAAGAAGCAAGATCTGTTTTCAATAATTTCAAGACATTAATTAACCTGGCACTTTGGACATCAGATAACACTAGCTGTAACAGCCCTGATCCAAAATGGACCGGGTTCTGTGTTTAGGGAGGTCTTAATTCCATCGCACAAAATGTAATCACTAAACTTGCCGCATGTGGTCACTTTAAACTCTATTCACCGCCCCTAGAACGTTTTGTCAAAACAATATTTGCATTGAAGATCGTTGATCGTGAAGTGTAAACCCGGTTTATTAAGTGAGAACAGCGATTGCCAAACGACCTGCCAGCCGAAGATTAATTGGGCCATTACTCGTGTTTTTTTGTCCGCCGTGTTATTGAAAATGTTGACAATGGTACCTTTTATTCCCTTTTCCTTATACAAAAAGTATTTCGGGTTTCCTTATCCTTAGCCGCGAGCTCTGATACGAAATCCACTTCTACTAAGTAACTGGTAAACCAAGAGAATTAAGATATCTTATCCATTAAAATAAACAATTAAATGAACATCAAAAGTTTACCTCACAAACAAAAGAGTCGTATCCCTCGTCGTGTATGGAGCATCAGTTTTTTATTTTACTTTCTTGCCGTAGTAAATACACTGTTTACCTTAATAGACAAAAATATAATCCTCTTAAAACGATTACTTCTTTAGTCTTGACCCTCCTGTCTCCTCCCTTCCTCGGTCACCCAGTATAGAAGTATAGTAAGATAAAGAGTAAAATATATTAGTTTTTAAACTTTCATGGTCACTAACATTAGATCACAACATATCGGTCTACCCTCGCAATAAAAGACAGCGAAAGAGGGTAGACCGATATGTTTGCCCTTAATAACTTACCCGCAAGATCTTCAGTTACTCCGTGATCATGGCGCTTGCAACAGTGCCGAAATATCGGAAACTCAAAATTAAGGTACATGGTAGCAATCTCGTAATAAACTATTCTAAAATATATTAGGTTTAGAACATTTCATACTTTGAAAACCGATATATATTTTTAAAATAGACTTCCAAATTATGCTCTTTTCACGACCCAATTTTTACAGCATATTCTACCCTATCCTTTATCTGAAATACAAAAACATTATGAAACATAATCAAGCAACACAACGTGGTAACGCAACAAACAATAATTTGCTATTATGAAACTGAGTTTCTTTTCAGAGCATTTCTTGGAGTCTAGAAATAAAAGAGGGTTGAATACGCTCTTACAGTGTATAAGTATGTCAACTGCTATTGTAAGTAGCTCAACAAAGTTTGCTAGGAATAAAAAGTAGTAGAGCTCAGATATATGAAACTCACATACTTTAATTAAGGACTCTGTGACCTCATTATAGGACGTAAGCTACGGAACGAAATTGAAAAGTTGCCCCACGGATTTTACTTTGTGAGCAAAAGTAATTTAACTTTTATTTTTCTCCCCGTCTTCGTGTGAACGCTCCCACTCTCTTTGTCTTTAAAACACGACTCAAATATTGCGATAACCCTCAAATAGGAACAATCTGGAACACATTTTTGTGTTCGTGTTTATTAAATTTCCACAAAATTACTTTTACAAGCTTGATATTAAATTCGCGTCGTAATATACTCTAGACGCTCTTCATTAATTTCAAACTTTAAACCAAAGCAGCATTTTTTAACAAAATTCTCCATAAAATCTAGTTTCAAAACTTTAAAAAGGATTTTCAAGAGGTACGCTAATGAACAAAGTGCACTTTCTATTCCAATAATGTCGCCTTGAAAGCTTAATGTAAAATCATTAGTAAACGAATAATAAGAAAACTCGGTAAATAAATCAATATTCCATAGAATTTTGAACTAATGCAGATTAAAAGATATAAATAAACATTCTTACGAAGGAAGGAAGGTAGAAAGAATAGAATAAAATATTTTTTGGACACTGCAGGTAAATATAAAATAAAAATTGGTCAATTCTATTGAATAATTGTAAACTGTGCAGGTAGTAATAGAATTTTGACCAATTCTATTGAAGAATTCCAAATAGAATCAATCAATCAATCAATCAATCAAATCGTTTATTTGCTTTAAATAGGTGGTTACAGAGCTCCGAAGATATTATACAGATATTTGTGTTGCTTAAGACCTATTTAGCCATAATCTATGACATGCAAAATTTAAAAAAAAATATATTATAAAAACATTAAAAGTTATTTTAAGGTAAATTCTACGCATCAACAATAATATAATGTCAATTTTTGTGCTCAAGAAACTCATCTACCGAATAAAAGGTGTTTTTTATTAGCCATTCACGCAGAGCAGCTGCAAATCTATTATAACTAAGCTCTTTAATGTGCCCGGGTATATGGTTATATATTATTATACACATACCGGAGCAGTTTTTATTACACCGCTTTGTTTTTGGAAACATGCCTAGTACAAGCCTATCCGGATTTCTGAGCTGCCTATCTGTTCGGTCTTTTGCTTGGATGAATTTGTCCTGGTTCTGTTTTACAATTTTACCTATCTCAAAGATGTAGAGACACGGTAGCGGGAGTATTTTGAAATGTCGAAAGTACGGCCTACATGAGACATCTGGCGCTATATGACATATTGCACGTATGCAGGCTTTTTGTGCAATAAAAGCTTTTTTATTTTCCGTGCCTTGGCCCCATAGAATTATTCCGTATCTCATCACGGATTCGACATGGGCAAAGTAAGCAGTTAACGCCGTGTTCCTACATGCAACGATTGACAGCTTGTGCAGAGCGTATGCAAAGCTATTTATCTTATTGCAAACTTTTTCTATTTGCTCCTTCCAGCTAAATTTTGTGTCAATAATTATGCCTAGGAATTTCACGCAAGTAGCATTCTTAAGAATTTGTCCGTTAAATTGAATGTCAGTGTTTTTATATTTAAAATTATTTAAATTAATTAAATGCGTCTTAGTTAGGTTGATTTTAAGATTATTATTTTGAAGCCAATTTGTTATTTCAGTCAATGTATTAATAATATCGGTTTTATGTTGCTCGACAGACGAATTTTTGTCTGATGTCACCACAACGGAGATGTCATCCGCAAACAGGATGGTTTCGTGCTTAGTTATATTCGTAATGTCATTTATGTAGAGCAGAAACAGCAATGGCGAAATCACACTGCCACACTGCTATTTACTTCATTAGGTTTTGATTTGCTTTTGGATGTCTCTTCCTCCTTTGAAAAGTCCAGTTTGGTTCTAGTCAGGTTTTTCTTTTTGTTAGACTGTTTGTTTGTATTTTTCTTAGAAGATAAGTTGCATATATGAGACATTTTTTTTATTTTAAGCTCGTATTCTGTGATTCGCTTGGCCATAGTTTTATTTTCGGCTAGAAGATTATCTATTTCGCTATCTGCAACTTCTAGTTTTCTCTTAAGTGTAAAAATTTGTTGTTTTAATTCTTCTAATTCATGGCTATTGTTTAATTTTAGTTCTGAAAAACTCCTTTTTACTGTCAATGCCGGTGTCGATGTCAAAGATGAGTATTCGTCGTTGTCGTCGGTTAATTCTTCGAATGAGTTTTCAGTCGGGATGTTAATTTTTTGTTTAGGTCGTTGCGTGATGTAATCCTGATCAGGTGTATTTGGTCTCCCTTTGCATGCATCACATCTGTAGGCTTTTTTTCTGTCTGGACTCATAATTCTAAATCGCCCAAATGGAATATTTATACAATCTATGTGATAGGCATAGCTACAGATTGAGCATACCAAGAATTGACTATTTATTATATTTTGTAGACATGTATTGCAGTTTAGCGGCATCTTACGGTTTGGTGTGAAAATATATTTATTAGGCCTTTACGTATTTCCTGTAGTTATAGGTAACTTTAGTAGGTGTCGCTGTATTGCCAAGTTTCTTAGATGACGTACCTAACGCTGTTCTGTGGCAGTAGATGTCGTTGTGTGTCGCAATATTCTCGCTGGTGCTTATCTGTCGATTTACTATGCAGGTCGATGGCGGGGGTCAAAGTTTAACTTTTGCTGACTTTGACAAACAAATTATCGTTGTTTGATTTTAAAAAGTACCAGTTCTCGATTAACACACATTGCCTAAATATTGCTATGAACACTTTATGTTTTGGTTTTCAGTTATTAATCTATGTTTCACTCTTTAATCATTAGATTTTCAAACCATTTTTTGTTGATTTTGTTGTCACTTTTAGATGTTAACTTATTTCAGATTTTTCATCACTGATTCTTTGAATAACGTTTACACATGATAATTGTAGTTATATGCACTGAGTTTAGGTATTATTGCGTATAAATACACACTTATTATATTTTAATAACATTTTAAATACGGAGTCAATTAGTTTACATGACTCAAGCGCCATCTGTCTGACATAATACAATTTCGATGACACTAGGCACAAACTGAAATTCGTGATCTTCCTAAGCCGGGGAGGGGGGGAGCTACAACAATAAAACAAACCTGTTGTTTCATCGCACCAAACGCTGGCCAACGCCCAAAGCGAATTCTCCGTGTTCCCAGAGGAGAATGCTAGACATAGACATGTAACCGAGCTATTATTTAGTGCCTAGTACTACAGCAGGCATAGCAAGAGATTGTAACCCATGATTAGAAACCTTGTTTAAAATTTTGTTATTTCAGCATCTAATCTAATGAAAGTGTGACGTTCTGTCAGATCTTGTTTTATTTCATTATTTACTTTAGTCGACTTTAGTATTGTCCAAAAATGTAGCCAGCTGAAGTGGCAGTGGGCTGGCCATGTCTGTCGCAGAACCGACGAGAGGTGGAGCAGGAAGGTTCTCGAATGGAGACCACGCTTAGGCAAACGTAGTGTAGGACGCCCCCCGGCTAGATGGACCGATGACCTGAAGAAGGCAGCTGGCAGCGACTGGATGCAAAGGGCGGGAGATCGTGCGCTGTGGCGCTCCTTGGGGGAGGGCTATGTCCAGCAGTGGACTGCAACAGGCTGATATGATGATGATGATTTACTTTAGTCTGCTTGCAAGTCAGCTTACTAAGAAATCCAAAGCACTCACATTGCCAATTTGAAACACAATTATATTTTTTTTAGAAAGCCGATTCTTTTAGTATCGCTTTTCTAAACTTGAATGTAGCCCTATTTGTTTTATTGTTAATACACAAAATGGTAGTGATTGAATGAATGAATTGAATAGCAATGGCGCCCGTCAGATATGTGTGCGCGAACTGAGCTAGAAAATTAATGAATACTGCACATGAGAAAAGTATTTTATGCTGTCTGTTCTAGAGTATTGTATTTCAAGACCAAAACAGTAGGTATAATAATAGCTCTATTTGTAAACTGGAATAGTTAACAAGACCCAGTGGCTGGCAATTGGAACACCGAATATGGTTAAACTAGTTCCGTGCCCAACTGTATGCTTTAACTATAAAACGAATGTAATTGTTCAGCAGTTCCATTGTTACTCTGTTTGTACCCGAATCGCGAATGTGTTGCTGTAGTTAAACAACCAAATTTCGGTATGGATTTGCACAAGTAACATCATTCGATTAGCAATCTTTGTTTTCTCGCCTACGTATAATTAATAAATAAATATTGGACAACATCACATACATTGCTCTGATCCTAAGGAAAGTAGCGAAAGTACTTGCGTTATAGAAATCAGAAACAACGACGGTATCACGACACCCAGACCCGAGACAGTATAGAAAAGTTCGCTTACACTAACCCGACCGGCGATCGAACCCTGAACCTCATATGGCGACGCCATATATAGTCCGGCGTACTCGCCTCACGGCTACGGAGGTCATCTTTAATACGAAATATAAGTACCAGAAATATGATCGTTTGAAATCTGCATTCCCTATGCGCTGGACTGGTCAGACCAAGGCAATTGGTTTCTTACGAACCTCTATACACGAGTGCACAAGAAAGGCCGCTGTCAGAGACGAGTGGCCCCGTCTGGTAAAGCGAGTCACCTACAAATAACAACCAAGATTGCGAGAGTGCAAAGAGAAACACAAAGGTTATGAAATAGGAATTCCAGAAAACTGAAAATGCAAAGCAGCATAGCTAGTGATGTACAAACCTCGAGACGTCGAGTTCTACTTCTGAAGTTCGAGGCGTATTGGCAAGACTCAGAGGTAGGCTCGTAGACCGGAGCCTAGACGAGACGCGAGCTCTCTGAGCCACGCCTCGAGGTTTTAAAAGAGTGTGAGCCTTCAAAAGAGCTCGAACCTATCAAAAGAGCTCGAGTCTTAATATGCACGTGAGCCTTGAATATCTCCGTAAGTAATAACATAGTTGTTGCCTAGAGAGCTCGCGCTCGAGTCTAGCACTCGGGATCCGACCCTATCGAGCTCACAGGGCCTTGCAAATCTGACTCGACTCTCCAAAATTAGAACTCAAAAAGATGTATCTGAATTAATCTGATGAATCTTATGTCATAAAAAGCACCGTATATGCTTAATCTATTGTGCTTTACCTCTAATTATCTTCATTCATAAACAACCTATCACAACTAGAACGCAGAAAAAGATTCGAGCCCTGAAAAAGCCTCAAGATCAATCGAGCTCTGAAAATGGCTTGAGCTCTTAAAAAGACTCGATCTCCTAAAAAGGCTCGAGCTCTTAAAAAGACTCGAGCTTTGAAAAAGACTCCCGAGTTATCGAGCTTCATACAAACGAGGCGAGCCCTGCAAACGACACCGAGCTCTAGACAAAAGGACTCTGAGACCTCGAGCCTTCTACGTACATCACTAAGCATGCCATCTGCGTTTGTATTAAAACAATATCACGCTGCGTAAGAGACAGCCGGCTGCTCAGTATTCTATGCACAGAAAACATACAATTTTAATGTTGAGAAAATCAGATAGAACAATTCAATTGAGACAAGCAAATTTTATTTCACTTGCGACGCGGTCTTGGGTTAAACTCGTCAAGATACGTGATCACTTAAGCTAACTTAAAATGTCTACCCTCAAATAATGATTTATTCGAGACGTGACGTTGTAATGCCCTTTCCTTTGGAGTTTCAGACAATGTTTACCTACACTTGTTAAATCTTACTTAGTTATATAAAATGTGAATATTTGGATTGCTTTTTGGATTGGATTTGTTACAAAGTTACGCTTTAACGGCTTATTCGAATGGCACATTATAAAAGTAGACATTTATCTGGCTTAAGAAGTATATCAAGAGAGCAAAACGAGAAAACGTTATAATTGCTACAGTGAGAATGATAATACTCAGTTCATTTAAAATTGCTTTAACAAGAAAAAACATATTAATGTAAAAATACGCATAAAGAAATGTTCATAAACATGAATACAGCTAAATGGTATTTACAGCTTAGCCCTTGAGCATCGTAATTTCGTAATTACCCGCATACAACCTTTGACCACGTAAATTAAACTTTGCCTGAAAAGATTAAAACGACGCGTGGAACTTTGTAAGAGTTCAAAGACATTTTAAGATTAAAAGCAATTACAGCTGTATTTGTGAAACTCTAATATTTAATACCGGTTAGATACATATTGCAATATCTAAAGTTGAAGGTTGCCGTGTGGTGCCGGCACTTTAAAAGAATTGCACCACCCCTTCTCTTCCTATGGGTGTCGTAAGAGGCGACTACAGGAGAACCGCCATAAGAAGACGGGCAGCAGCGTCTCCTCTTCACCATTGGCCAACCTGCGATCGCCAACCCGCCTGCCAAGCGTGGCGATTATGGCAAAATCCTCCTTTTGGAGAGGCCTGTGTCCAGCAGTGGACTAATATAGGCTGGTGATGTGATGTGATGAAAGTTGACAGGCCTAAGGTCATACACTAATTTTAAAACACCTACTAATGCTCATATTACCTATATTTGATATTTTAAAATTACGACTATGAGGGCTATTTCACAATGTACGGATAAAGTGCCAAAAAGATACCGTAATGGATAAAAATAAGCAAAGGATAAAAGTGTTTGAATTTATCTATATACTAATATTATAAAGAGGAAAGATTTGTACCTATTTTTGTATGTTTGTAATGAATAGGCTCAAAAAGTACTGGGCCGATTTAAAAAATTCTTTCACCAATAGAATGCTACATTCTTCCAATTTGACATAGGCTACATTTCATTTTGAAAAAATTAGGGATCCTTAGTAAAATTTGAACAATGTAACCGAAGGTGTAGAAAAATGAGTCTTAAAATGTCTTTCGTCGAATGCGCTGCCGAAACTATTAGCGATAATTGTCTACCCCGTGCGAAGCCGGGACGGGCTGCTAGTGTGTTATATAGCGCTATTTGACGGTCTTGAAACCCAAAAATATAAGTAGTAAATAGCCTATACAGAACTTACACGTACATGGCGAAACAGACCCTTAGATATTTTAAAATTAGACCTTCTAACCGTTAGGCTATTTAATTAGGTAGATAGATAGATAGATAGATAGATAGATACTCTTTATTGCACACCACACAAAACAAACAGTACAAAAAAAAGAAAATACATTTAGAATGGTACAATTTAGGCGGTCTTATCGCTAAAAGCGATCTCTTCCAGACAACCTTCAGGTAGAGGACAGTTTACAAAGTCGAGAGGGGAAGGCGGTGAAGAGTTAAAGAACGAAAAATTAAATAACAATATATATACGTAAATTAAAATATTTAGTTAATAATACATATACGTAAATTAACAAAATAAATAATAAACATACTTATATTATCCTAAATAAAGCATACATACATAATACCTTATACATAAATACAATAAATGCAAACCCAATTAACATGAAAGAATCATGACGAAAAGACACAAAAACAATAAAGCTAAAGGGAAAGGAGATAGGTTTTAAGTTTACTTTTAAAGCTTATAAGTGATCCGGACTGCTGAATAGTCATCGGCAAGGAATTTTATACTTAGGTCTAACAACGGTTAGGTTATATTACATTTTTTTTATTTGACATGAATAAACATTTTCTTGTATACCATACTTATTTGAAAAAGAGGCTGACAATAGTAGCATTTCTTGCGCTGCTTCTGTTCGGGCTAGCCCACAATATTGTCCCGAAGCAGTAATAGGGTAAAAAATGTCGGGAAGTGTGTAAGGCAAGGCAGAAATAAATGGGCTTTATTTGTTTTTTGCTTTGTTAAAAAAAACGAAATAGTGAGTTTTAGTCAGTAGGTTCCGTAGTATAATGTTAATTGGATCGAAAAAGTAGGTTAATAGGATATCAACTTGAAGTCTACAATAGGCTCAGTAATTTATCAGTTGATGAAAACGCAACGTAGGTACTACTTGTCAACCTCCGTAGCCGAGAGGCGAGCACGCCGGACTTTAAATCGCGGCGCCATCTCTGAGGTTCCGGGTTCGATCCCCGGTCGGGTCAATATAGAAAACGAACTTTTCTATATTGTCTCGGGTCTGGGTGTTGTGGTACCGTCGTTGTTTCTGATTTCTATAACACAAGTGCTTTAGCTACTTACCTTAGGATCAGAGCAATGTATGTGATGTTGTCCAAAATATTTATTACTAGGTACTAGACTGTGGAACCAAATAGGCAAGGCCTAGCCTTTACACAAATGTGTTTAAAGAAGTTTATCTAAAACTAGCTGACCCGGCAAACTTCGTACCACCTATCAGTAAATTTTGTTTTCGTCAGTTTTTTAATATTTTTATTATATAATTTGCTTTTCAGAGCGGCGACAAATCTAACAAATTATAAACCATGAAAATCAGTCCAGCCGTTCTCGAGTTATAAGTTGTGTTACAAACAAACACGTTAAAATTTATGACAGTCAAAATTAGGTTTAGAAATAATATTTAATATAATTACATGGTAACAACAACAACAAAATAATCATTTAAATTACGGTCATAATCACAGGTACAAAAAGTATGGCTGAATGGTCCGTAATACTTTAAACATGCCATAAACAATTCCTTGTACCCCGTAGCAAAATATGTCCCAGTTACTCAATCGATTTTGGGAAGTTTTTGAGACTCAGCTAACTCTAGAAACGTTGACCTATATAATAAAATCGCGTGGTTGTCCTCATGTTTATACCAGTGGGCATTCTGAGCTACTCTCGCGAGGAGTGACCGGCCCACGCGGGCCGAGGGACCGAAAACATAAATTCGCGTCGATACCAATTAACTTTCGACTGCCCGCAAACCAGGAACCGCAAAATAAATCACTGTACTCCCCAAATGTAGGTATAATACCTTTCCTGATTTTTTGGAACACCATTAAAAAAAAACGCTTCTAATAACGGCAAATAATAATTTTATCGATACAGCCATACAGCCAGATACGTTATTGTACTAATTTGTAAAACTCTATGGTCGTCCACGTGGCTTAAAATTAAAGTCTTCACAAAACTAAGTATAAACTCTATTTGTAAAAAAGTGTAATCTGGTGTTTTCACAAAAATTTCGCGCCATTTTTTGCGGTTTTTTATTATTGCACCCAGATTTAACGCAAAGGCTTCTCCTTTGAATGCCTTGGTCAAAAGGAAACTGATAAGAAAAACTTTCCGCTAAAGCATTTTCTAACGAGAAAGGAATCTTTGTACGCGAACACTGTCTGCAATACGTAAATGAAACACCAAGTAATATCACTTGCTGTTTTATTGAATTGGCTGGAAATGTGAACCAGGCATTTCGTTTCAAACTCCTTTATACAATATGAAGTCACCAGGGAAGAGTTAAAGAAGATCTACAAAGGACTGACTCTGACAATGTATTTAGGTTTGACACTGTCTCTACGAAATGAAATATAAAATGGTATACGAATACCATTTTATATTTCATTTCGCATTGAAAATTCCTTTCCGTTCGCAAGATATGAGCGTCTCAATACTTCCATTTCACATTCTATTGGTCGGTCAATGCCTTCGCAGATGTCGTTAACGTGTTTCGGGACAGCCGTTCGGAAATCGAGGAGCTGTCAAAAATATTCCTCGGAGCATCGACGGATCGTACGACCGGGGTAGACCCACGACTCGGACGTAATGGCACGAAAATGATAAATGCTCACACGACCGCCTCGCTATAAATCTCCCGCGATTACTCGCTACCTCGCGACGTTCGAAACAATTTGTTTTCTTTTGTTTCCTTTAGATGTACATGAGCTATTTTGTTGACGGCATTGTTTTTACCAAGCGACAGCCAAATAATGGACGAGTAGCTTATTCGGGTGGGAAGGTTTAGTTTATACAAACACGGAGCCATGCGATTTGATCGCCTGCAAAAATAAAATATTTGCCTGTATACGATGTTGTTTACACGTCCATTCGAATGAAACGAAATTGCATATATTGCCGTTAGCAACTAAATTCGGTCATGCGTACAATTCTGCAAATGATTTGCCAGTTCTTAAACCCTGGTTGTTTAGAGTTGTAGAGAAAGAATCAAAAATAATGTAATTTAAAGTTAAAGTAATTATCACTTTGTAGACAATAATCTAAACTAAACCCATTTTACTGTAAAAAGTGCAACCAAACATAGCCCACAGTTCACAAGACACTTTCAGAGTTTGTTCGTTTTCACTAATGTCACAAATAATAGTATAATGCTCTGATTGGACAGTACTATATTATAATATGCGGGCAAAGGGTAAATCAAACGAAATTGGTATTCAGCTCATAATAAAATTTGAAAATATCAAGCACACGTAAATAAGAAGCACGTTAATACTGTAGAGCAAAGTATTATGCAATGTTGTTTTAAGTTAGTGACAAAAAACAAAGGTTAAGAGGCCTATTGCAAAATTTTGACAGTTTTGCGGGTATTTGGTGATTACTGGTCATTTAAAAGATGAATCGAGAATCGGGGGCCGCTACGAACTATAAAATAACGAATGACAGACATTATAACAGCAAAACCGGTATAAATATATAGCAACGTGCAAAAAATAGGGAAATTACTTTTTTGCTTTGATCCAAAAGGTTATGATGATTTAATAAAAATTTCTTATTGATACTAGTAGATTTCCCATTTTTTATTTTCAATTCATCTTTTAAATAATCAGTTATCACGAAACAAGTGCAAAACTGTCAAAATTTTGTAATAAGCCTCATAAAGTTATACTACTATCGTGGTTAGGCTCCAATATTCTCATGGACGTGTCAAAGGATCACTTTTGGGCACTACCAATATGCTTGATAATGTTTGTTACTTGATGAAAAACTATGAAAATTTATCAATGTTATTTAGTTACAGAATCGAAAATTTCTGCATGACGTAGCAGAAAAAGAAAACTTCATATTCATTCAATAGTGTTTTAACAGCTCATAATTTGCAATAGATTAAGCGCTTAAGGGTCGTTCTTCAAGCCACGTTTTTTTAAGCGGCATCACCTAAAAAGAATGGAAATCGAAAAGCCAGCTAGCCTTTTTTTTTTTCGGGTATACTTCCACTCCTCTCTTAACTGGGTTATTGATTATTATTCAATTATCTTTATATTTAATATCATTAAAAAAATAAGACACACCGATTCTTTGATTTTCGTGGAGTGTCCCAAACCCCGATCTGGTCACTTAGTAAATTATATATTTTAAACTAAACTGTACATGCTTACCAAAAAAAATATACTAAGTCATAAGAAGTTGACAATTCTATGAAAAATGAGATCGTCGTTCTAAAAGAAATACATTATCTAAAAAAAATTAAAATGTGACTGTCCAGGGGTAGTTACTGATTTGCGTGGATCATTATAAATTCACTTGCAAAACCTTAATTTCGCGACCTGATGTTGCGTCATCCTAATTCACGTTAAAACTAGTCGCGCTCCGACGGCCGGGCAGAGTACTAGTGTGACGACGCGTCGAGTGTCCGAAAAATTAAGGTAAGAACCTCGTTGCATGGGTATGGTTTCTCAAAAATTTGATTTGTGTGGTAGAATTTTCTCCGGTGTCTGTAAATTTATTTATTGAATAAAATTTTGTAGCGATCAAATAATAGGTTACGTAACCTATATTCAAAATACAGTTTATTTGCATAAAAGGTTTGTGTATATTTTCAGGATAAAGGATTTATTTTGATTTTCGTGGTCGTGATTTGCGTGGTTTACGTGGCAGTTTTGACCCACGCAAGTCAATTATTGGCTATGCAAATGAAATAACTTTCGGGTTTTGTAATAGTATTGTATGATCATTTTAATTTTGAAATGTCAATACGTTTATATCACAATTAAAATGTTGCAGTTGATGGGTTTCTAATTTTATAAGTACCTTATTATAGTAAAAATAGTGTCAGATAAGCTACCTATATTAATAAATAATAAAATTGTCATCATATCATCATCATATCAGCCTGTTGCAGTCCACTGCTGGACATAGGCCTCCCCCAAGGAGCGCTATAGCGCTCGATCTCCCGCCCTTTGCATCCAGTCGCTGCCAGCTGCCTTCTTCAGGTCATCGGTCCATCTAGCCGGGTGGCGTCCTACACTACGTTTGCCTAAGCGTGGTTACCATTCGAGAACCTTCCGGATCTTATCCCTTAATGAGATCCCCAACATAGACCTTTCCATAGCACGCTGAGTGACGTGTAGTCGGTGGGCCAAATTGACTGTCATGTTCCACGTTTCGGCTCCATAGGTTAAAACTGGTAGGACGCATTGGTTAAACACCCGGCTTTTCAGGCACTGCGGCAGTGTCGACGTGAAGATGTGACGCAATTTCCCAAATGCTGCCCAGCCAAGCTGCACTCTTCTGGCGATTTCCCGCTCGAAGTTGTCTCAACCGAGCTGTAGTACTTGTCCAAGGTAGACGTACTCTTGGACAACCTCGAGCGTAGTGCCCTTGACGGAAATTGGGTCCGGGATGACATGTTCGTTGAACATTAACTTTGTCTTGTCTAAATTCATCCCAAGCCCCACACGTCTCGAGGCAGCATTAAGACTGTGCAGCATTTTTTGCAAATCCTGCAGCGATTCTGCCATAATAACTATGTCATCAGCAAAGCGAAGATGCGTAAGATATTCGCCATTTACATTGATGCCCAGTCCGTTTCAATTCAGCGTCTTGAACACATCCTCCAGTGCGTTGGTGAACAGTTTCAGAGATATAACATCTCCCTGTCTAACACCGCGGAGCAGCTGGATGGGTTTTGTTCGGTGGTTTTGTACTTGGACGGACATTGATGCCATACTGTACAGGCTTTTTAGCACCTTCACGTACCGCCAATCGACTTGGCATCGCTGCAAGGATTCCAGAACAGCCCAGGTTTCGACCGAGTCGAAGGCTTTCTCATAGTCCACAAAGGCCAGGCACAGGGGCTGGTTATACTCTTCGGACTTCTATATGACCTGCCGCACCGTATGAATGTGGTCTATGGTACTGTAACCTTTGCGAAAACCAGCCTGTTCCGGTGGCTAGAAAGCGTCAAATCTTGCGGAAAGACGGTTTGTGATGACCCTCGAGAACAGCTTGTAAACGTGACTCAGGAGCGTGATTGGTCTATAGTTTTTCAGGAGACTTTTGTCTCCTTTTTTGAAAAACAATGCAACCACGCCCCCACTCCACACTTCCGGAGTTGCCCCATTAGCTATGACGGAGTTGAAGAGCCTCTTAAGTTCGCCAAGCACAGGTTGGCCTGCAGCTTTTAAGAGCTCAGATGTGATTCCGTCTTCGCCGGGAGCCTTCCCATTACTAAGCTGTCCGAGGGCCGCCTCAATCTTATCCTCCTCCACATCTGGGAGATCTTCAGTGAAGTGGCGGGTAAGCTTGGCTCTTGGATCATTCGCATCGGGCTGCGGCTGTATGTAGGGAATACAATGCGTACAATCGGCCGTAAAAGCCTTCGAATTCGGCCAGAATCTCCGGAACCGATGAGAAGATTCTGCCATCCGAGGTTTTTAGCTTTGTCAGGTGACTTTTTCCCAATCTTTTAGTGAAGACCTTCGACCCCCGATTCTGCTCAATCGCCTCCTCTATGAGGCGAGTATTGTAGCTGCGTAGTAATAAAATTGTAATGAATAATTTTTTAGACCAAAAATGCCTAAACATGAGAGGAAAAATTAGAAAGAAAGAAGGATAACTTATTTCTTTCTAAGAAAGAAGAAGAAGAGAGAGGCTTAAAAAAAATTAAGAGTTCAAGGTAAAAAACAGGGCGAGATATTATAAAAGGAAAGCCGAAGGAAAAATACTTAGTATTCATTACTTGAACCGCCGCGAACAAAAAGCTAGACGACATAGAAGTTCCAGGCCTGGCCAAAGACTACGAAGAACTGATGACTACAAAAACTACAAGAGCTGTGATCTCTTGTCTTAACGACGAAAACTCAAGTGTAATTATATAGGTTTGTCATTCATGTCATGTCTTTAAATAAATAATGCTCGATTGATTCTAATATAAATTTAAATAAAAGCTTAAAAAAACAATTTCTGTGTTAGTTACTTACCTATTCCTTCAACTGATAACATAATAACTTAATGTATATATAAAATAACATTTAATAACTTATCTAAGAAATTTAAATAAATAAGAAATCATTTTCGTGGAGTGTTTTGTGATTTGCGTGGCCTCCAATTTTTTGACCTCGATTATCTCTGTAAGTATATCGCTCTATTATGTGCCTTTTCCATAAAAACATTACTTTTACGTATATTTTAAGATACAGAGGTCGATTTATAAAATATATTAAATTTGAAAATTGCCACGCAAATCACCAAATAATGCCTTGCTCGAAGAAGCACCCTTAAACATATTGAACCCGTTCACTCTCCAGCGCTCAAGAGCTTCATCTCTTTCTTATCTCTATGAGGCGTTATCGATTGAAACTAAACACAAAGACGTAGCAGATTTGATACTATAGAGGCTTAGTAAAATTAATTTTTATCCAATATGCTATATATTTTAAAGCTATCTCATTAAAAATTACAGTTGCAAAGTGATAGCTAAGTATGTTTTTTTTTTCTTTGCTAAACTGTTGCGGTTTAGAAAAGATAAAATAGAAAAAAAACAAAAGAACACCCAAATCTAAATTTGCATTCTTGTATTAAAATGCAATAGGTACCTAGGTAATAAAAATTCCAGTCATCTGGTTGTTGATAAAAATGTATGAACCTTGTTATAACACTTAAATCGCTACGACACTGTTAGTCTTCTGCTAGGAGAATCAGCATCTACCGAAGCAAAAGATATAGAACGGCTATTTTTATACGGGTGCCCAAAAAACTGTAATACCAAGATTTAAGCTTATTTTATTTGCATCTAATTACCATAATTTTAACGCTAATAGCGTTAAGAATATGACAACACGGCACTTTTTAGTCAGAAATATTTAACTTGAAGATATAGGTTTTTTTTTTATCACATTTGTATACTCTACCTTAAATTTTTCGGTTTGGGTTATATTAATATCCCTTTTCAGGGCCAGATCAACAGCCCTTATCATCGCCAAATCTAAGAGTATACACAAGACCTAACCAATCTGACAAAATTCTCATCGACATGAAAAGAAAACGAAATTATCTTGTTCCTCAGACAACATTTGCTTTTTTGATTTTCTTGTCATTTTCACTAAAAGTGATGGGAATGAGTAAAGTTATGCTAAATACAACACAATACTTAAACGTATAAACTTGTTATCACTTATCAAGGTAAAGGAACATGACTTCAACAGTCTAGTTATTAAAGATTTATCGCTCCATGGAGCCGAAGATCCCATTGCCATTTCATCGATTCGCCCATAAAAACTTTAATACTGAAACTGATACACAGTTGATGTCACTGAAGGTTTTACGTGTTTCCAGTAAAATTAAATTCGATATTACTCGTACAACAAACGCAATTTACATAAGAATGACATTGGTTTAGTTTTTATTGATTGCCATTTCTGTTTAATAAAAAGGAAGTACTTTTTTATGCTAAACATTTCTAGTGTATCTAGTCGCATTGTTTTTACCATAAAAATGAATATCCACAATATAAAAAAATTTATTTTAAGTTAAAGAGAACCAAAATGGCTCCCTCAATAAATATTTGCTAGGCCCATGTATTTGCGTCTCCCTCTTAAGAGAGCATTTGAAACAGAGTAGTTTTTAATGTTGGTATCTCCATGTCTAGTCTATTCCAGATCTCATTGAGACTTTTAAAGGTGACTCGAAGTAATCATCGGCAAACAATAAACGAAAACCAATCCATTAGACGCAATCTCATTTTAATTAATCACGTAAATTGCGCACCGACCCCATAAAATGTTTGCACCTTAACGGCGCGCGAATCATTGGATTTCAGGCGGGTCCGCTTAGCCAGCGAAACAGGTACGGATTTACTCGTAAAACACGAGTTTTTCCGCTTTTATTGCCTCGTATACCTCAAAGACGTGGAAATGGAAAGTCTAGCGCCTTATAGCTACAGCCCACGTGCCGCGGGTTCGTCCCACATTGTAGGTACCTACAACTACGATGCGCCCTGGGGAAATGACTCTCTTTTATTAGCTGCCTGAGAACCTCGACAATGTACGCCGACATCTCGTCGTTTACGACTTTGATATTTGCCCGTAAATCATCTCGTTACCTGACCATTGTTCGACCGAATAATCCGGTCGGGCGCGTCGCCCTTCATACCGCGTTACCTCCGCTCCTCGCGCTTCGCCAGCCGGAGCATCCTCCGGCCTGCGAAGGCCGACATTCACACACAACACCTCAGCTCTCACCATCACGCCAATCGATTCTAGATCGGGGTAAACAAACGCGGCGGCGCGGCGGACGCCTGTTGCGTGCGGACACGCGGTCGGTCACTCACCGGGCAGAAAAACCAGCAGCGCCAAGGCCGCCAGTATAGGGGCCATGGCGGCGACGCGCGGGCATACCACACCCGCGCACGCTGCGCTAGCACGCCGGCGCGCTCATGCGGCCTGTAACAACGTGGCGGCCGGCCCGAGCGGCGCCCGGCGCGGGACTGGGCGCGCCCCGCCGACCGGACCCCCCACCCGCCCGCTGCGCAGCCTCCAGGTGCGCGAGCGGGGACCTGAGCCCTGCCCCTTGGAAAAGCCCGTGGAATCTCTTTATGTTTAGCTCATTACTCATTAAATACTTTCGACTTTTAGCTCATATCTCAGATCTGCGGCGAAGGACCGTCGTCGAATCGCACCTGTGAAGGGCCCGCGGCATCGCCAGCGTCCGCGGGCCCGGGATAAAGTAGGGCAGCGGGCTCAAGGTCGGTGCAGCCCTCGGCCGGGATGCGATGTCGCTCAACGCCGACTCGTAATCTTTATGCGCCCTTGACGGCCCTTCACGAAAGTTGAGCTGTGTCCCTATTGAAATATTAACGAGTACGCGTGGCCTACACCCACTCACGTGATAGACGATTCATTAACTATGCTGAAACTCTATTAATGTTTAAACGTACGTTATCTTTTTACGGTGCTTTCAGCGGGGAAAATCTTTTTAAGTACTTTAAAAATGAGAGTCACGTAGGACGGAGTTTAGTTTGAGGACGGGTCTATTTAACGTTGAGGAACTTGACAGGGGCGCAGTGGTTCGAGTTAATTGTGCCAATCATAGCCCCACGGTGGGCGCCAGCTCGCACGCCTACCCAATCCATTAGTCATCTTATCCCGAGTGAAGTGTACTCCACAAGTTAATGGCTTAACATGACTTGCCCGACGACACTACTACTATATTGGACATGACTGGTACAAATCTAACCATCATATTAGATGCCGGCGTCGGAGAAGTAATCCTCTTTAAATCAATCCATCTGAGCTTCGCAAAAGGAAAAACTCTTTTGTGCGAGTCAATAATGTTACAAATCTTGTTTGTGCTACGATTCTCTTTATACCCAACTATCTTTTGTATTTTATCATCATTCTGTAATATACTGTAATTGAACAAGAGAAAATATTAGGTACATCTATTTCTTTATCTATTATACTTATTTCAAATCAAGCTCTCATCCAAAATCACCAAGAAGCTTGGAAGAGACCTTTTGCCCAACAACTCGTTTAACAAAAACATTTGTTCAGACCAGACAATTTAAAATTGGACTTTCAAATTTTGCTAGAAAGTTTTAAAACTGAAAAGCCTATAGATTTATTAAAACGTTTACAACAAAGCTGAAGTCGAGAACCACGTACCAGGCCCCACGTTGGGCGCCAAT
Organism: Anania fuscalis; assembly: GCA_950371115.1. Lineage (NCBI taxonomy): Eukaryota > Metazoa > Arthropoda > Insecta > Lepidoptera > Crambidae > Anania > Anania fuscalis. Next base: position 2,922,582 of record OX493328.1, on the reverse strand, counting down.
ATAAACGGCGAATAAACTCCGCAGCCAACAAATTATTACAACTTATCTGTCCCTTAACATTTAAAGAGAGACAAATTGCTTCAAGCCTTTACTACTCAATTAATCTCCATATACCAAAATGAACGGTCTGTTGCTCGCTTTAATAGTTCATTTCGTTTCCAAATGGAAACACGCCGATCGCAAATAAATAATATCTGAAAGGCAACACGAATCTACTTTGACTTTATTGCAGTATTTATTGCGTTGTATGAATATGCAATTAAAATATAACAGCCGTATTGTGTTTCGCGGGTCTGTTTGGTTATGAACAAAGGATGGTTTGCATGTCAATTACGATACTAACCACATAATTTACAATCAACAATAAATGGAAAAGGTTTGATCAGCCAAAAATTTAACTCAAATTGACCCTTTTTTCATTCCAATTAGTCAAATGTGACTATATTTGTCTACAAGTGTTAGTTAATTTAATTCTTTGTTTAAAGCAACAGAAGCCTTGTCGCTTCGAACAGGCGATAGTAAATTAAGAAAGGCAACAAATACTGAAAGGTTGTAAAACAAAAAATCACTTTTCTCGCCTTCGAATGCCTTATACAGAGCATCTGCATAAATAGGTTGCGTTCGAAGCGGTCTGCGGAACGTTCTTTGGGCCCACACTATCTGATTTCCATAGATATATTCTGACGGCGCATATCTTACATACAATTCACGCCAGAAAACGCAAGCACAATCATAGTTGAATAGGTTGTGAATCTGTGTCAGTACTTTGAATATTTCATATCTTTGCATTTGCGTTATCCAATAAAGCAATTTTGATGAAGTTAGCTTGCTTTTAATTTATTTAAGTTTAAAATAATATATAGGTATTTCGAGTTGGTTTTTTAAGTAATCCAAAACGTGAAAAAACGTTAAATATAAAATTCTGAAAAACCCATTAAAAGGAAGTTATTAAAATTAAATAACTTATTCCTGTTTTTTTCCTTGAAGGCGTTGGAGCGCCACCATTCCCTTATTATAGGATTAAACTTCACAAGCTTGGAACGCCAAAATTTAAAAATAATAATTGAATTTAAAACCATTTTAAATCGTTACGTCCTTATTCGGTCAGTCGGAAACTCGGAACTCACAATGAAACAGAAAATCTTACTCATAAATATGCTTTCCTTTCTTAAGTTAACTGAATAATTACTTACTTAGTTAAACAGAATCGTATGTTACGAGCATAATAACATAACCTACCCAGCTATTGTCACAATGCGAACTCATCAAAGTGAGCATTAGCAAATGTACAAAGCCCGGTGGCCGCACAAAGTCGTAGTGGGGCGGGCGATAAAATATTACTGGCCGTCACATCTGCATAGGCGATCAAATACACCCGCAACTACCCTCGTAGCCGCGAACAAGACGAAGTTATGCCCGTTTCCTTACGCCAGATGCAAACGATGCTTTTCTAATCTCTTTTTATTACCCCTATGCCCTAACGTAGAATTTGGATCAGTAAATTACTAAACAAGGTGTTATATTGATTTAGTTTCATATACTTTATTTTGTTACAATATTTGACCAGGTAAAATAATAGCAGGGGCGTGCTGTGCATATAGGCAATTAGGCAGTGCCTACCTGAAAAATGAAATTCAGTCTGTTTCATTGAAGAAAACCACTGATTTTCATCAATAAAGCTCATAAGTAAGTATTTTCTGCCTACCTCGAAATAAAACCAATGCCCGCCACTGAATAATAGGGTTATTACCTACTCGATTGCGAAAAACTTTTCATCGCTGTATGTTTCTTCGAAAACCTTTCACCGACAGACATCTCCATACTGCGACGCCTCGATAAATCGATGTCTTGTTACTGCAATGTCACATTACATCAACAACTGTACTGCGATGCCTTGTTCTCTTGACGTCTTGTTACTGTTAAACAAAACAATTTTCCCCTGTTGCTATTGTTTAGTCACAGCGTCGAACGGAATCTGTGAGGTTACGTACGAAAATGAATCTTTCTAAGGAAAATGTTCGTGCAATAATTTTCTACAACTTTAGAAGAGGCCTGACACGGCTTCAGTGTTTTGAAGAGCTAACATCTGTGTTCAATGATGAAGACCCATGTCTGCGGACTGTCGAACGCTGGTATTTAGAATTAAGGACGCCCAAAATCAGCCTTCACTGAAGATAGGACGAGTTTATGCAATATGAAGTCAATGTTTTTGATTTTGATTTTTAACTTTTTTAGTTTTTATGGTACACATTTGAAAATTGGTTTTTACGATTGCTTTTCACCTAAATAGTCACAGGTTAAAAGGATGTACACTAATAAAATCGGACCTTATATTATTAACTGATCTAAAGGGCAACGACTTCATCAGAATCATGAACATAATCAGCCCACGTTGTAGACTGCTAGACATTTTTTTATACACTGCATTTTATTTCACAAACAAAATAAAGCAACTACGGCAAGAATCGAGAGCGGCGCTGAAGTGGTCCCATGTTGGGTGCCAATATTCGAGTCATCGTAAATGGCTCCCTTCGGAGCGATAAATAGCTTATCCTGATGTACATACTACCAAATTACGCCAAAAAGACAATGTTACCAAACATTCTACATTAGGCTACCCTGCCTGCTCCACTTGACAGTTAGATGTCAAATAAATAAAATCTTTTGTGTGGACAAGCCCTAAGCCACTTAGTTTTGTGTTAGTATGTTGTAATTAAAACAAAATTTTCATGCACGTAAGTACATACATACATTTAAGGAATGTTTCGAAACACTTTTTTGCGATATTTTTCCTAAAAGCACGAACTGTTGCACAGTTAACTCAAAATAAATAACAAAGTACCTAAGTTAAAAAATACTGTATTTTATTTATACTTAATTGCACTCCACTCCGCTCCACTAACAGCTTTTAGCATATTATTAACTATTGTTAGTGTCAGATTCAACTTAAAAGGAAGTACCGAAGGAATCATACGTGAAAGACATATGTGTTTTTCTGTAGAACAAGAAGGAACTTAAAATAACAATGTAATCGGCCCTAACTTCCCAGAAAGACTATTATTTAGAAAGTTTCATCATCATCATCTCAGCCACAGGATGTCCACTGCTGAACATAGGCCTCCCCCAGTGACTTCCAGATCGGCCGATTGGAAGCGGCCTGCATCCAGCGTCGTCCTGCAACCTTTACCAGGTCGTCTGCCCACCTTGTGGGTGGGCGTCCTACACTGCGCTTGCCAGTACGTGGCCTCCATTCCAGAACCTTTCTGCCCCATCGGCCGTCAGTTCTACGTGCTATGTGCCCCGCCCACTGTTACTTCAGCCGGCTAATCCGTCGGGCTATGTCAGCGACTTTGGTTAAAGTTAGATAGTTTACAATATTTTATATTTATCATTAATACAGTATACGAGTAAGTACTTTATCAATGCAGCAATTATAAATATAGATGATATTATTATTACTAAGTACTTATTGAATTATAAAAATAAAAAAAGTGAACTTGGTGGTAATTGTTAGTGCGACTTTATTATAAGTACCTAAATCCCGTCTAGTTGGAACATCTAATAACAAAAATAAATAGCAGCTACTATAACTTAAGTATTAAATTACTTTGGAAACAACCCATTAGAATAGTTTAAGCTATAAAAATTAAATCTGTGACAAGCTTATTACCACCGATGTAGTTAGAACAAACGCCATAAATTATTCTTGTTAGTTCACGCCCTGTCCTCAGTCAATTAAATTAATGAAAGCATTTACTTTGGCCACTTTCCCGAACTGCAGAATAAACACCCCTCAAATCCAATCAAAAGTCGTTCGATAAAACTAATTTCGCGGACGATTACCAACTTTTCTAATTTCGTCTATAGAGCCCTAATGAGTCCGCGAGTCTTAGGATCAGAACACATCGGACGCGGTTGCGGCGCGGTTTCTAGCCGCTTGTAGTTTGCGGGATGGACGAGCATTAATAAATCGGTATGGGTCGAAGCCCTGCAAATCAAAGGTAGTGCTGTTGAGACGGGTCTTCCATCCTCTTTGTAGTCTGTATAACCATACTGCCCATACAGTTTTCTTCGAATACCGCCATAACACTGGCCAATTCACAAGTCTCCGCGACCGGAATGTCAAGAGCATCGGAGAAACGCTTCCCTTTTCGGCTTCCTTTCCCGCTCACCCCTCCCACGCACCTAACCCGATCAGCAAGCAAGCGCGCGCGTCGCGCGTCTCACGAAAATTAAAAACTCACAAAACCTGTGATAGATGTGACAAACTTTATCAGTGAAAGTGCCTCCTGGGCCCTCCACCCTATTTTAAGTAAGTACTCCACCGTTCAGTAAACAGCAACAATCTCATCAAACGCAGCACGGTTGCAGCACGGTTTGCGCATGCAGTGCGGGTGCGGCGCGGTTGCAGTATGAAAAGGGGCGATCAAAATCAAGTGTCGATTTTCCTTTTTATCTCGAAAACGGCTCTAACGATTTTCATGAAATTTAGTATGCAGGGAGTTTCGGGGGTGATAAATAGATCTAGCTAGGTTAAATTTTTAGGAAAAAAAACGGTCATCCGTGTACTTTATTATTTAATTATTTATTTATCAGGCAGGCAATTGAGACAACTGGTGGTTGCCTGTATCGTGCTGGTCCCCACTGGTTAATCTTTTTTGCAATTAGACAGATGCTTGTAGAGTCTAATTTTAAACTGATTTATACTTTTAGCTGAGACTACGTCTTCTGGGAGTTTATTCAAAGCTCTGACTACTCGCTTGCTCTGGAAGTGCTTATGTGGATTACTTTTTGAGATGTCAGTACAGGAGAGCTTTAGTTATTAATTGAGACTATTTCTTCCACGTTCATCATGTACCTTTAAATTACATGTACATTGATCAAAATAGACAAAAACACTACGCATCTTCCAACGCTAATGTGAGGTTCTCCTTAACTAGTATTCAAGGCAAATTGCCGATGAACATGTGGCTATTAAAGTGGGATTATATGACGCAAGAGCTAATATAAATACAATGGGCATTATGTAAACATGGGTTTGTTGACCGCTTGCCCTTTTCGCACGAACTTAAGGGTAAGGTTTGAAGGACGGCCGCTGAAATTGAATAATCTGGACTTAAAATATATTTTTTAGGTATTTTTTCAAGAATTATTTGATTTTTTGAACGGCTCTGCTTGTCAATTGCAATAATCGGATAAACTGTAAGGTTTTTATTTACAGATCATGTATTTCTGTTGCCGCTATAACAACAAATACTGAAAACAGAATACAATAAATATTTAACGGCGCCAATACAATAATTATTTAATACAATAATTATTTATTCTGTTAAATATTTAAATAAATATTTAAATATTTAACAGAATACAATAAATATTTAATTTTTTGATTTTTTGCCGTTTTTATAGATAATGGTACGGAATCCTTCGTGCGCGAGTCCGACTCGCACTGCTTTTTATTAGTCGCCGAAGTTTCATCGCACTTTTATGAATTGTTAAGGAACGCATAAGTATGAAACACACAAGCAAACTTTCTTGAAACAGTAGTTATCTATCTATTTCAATAAAAATCAATGTATAGTTTGTTTGTTTGAAAAAAATGAAATAATCCATTCATCCGTCTATGGTAAAACCATAGAGAAAGAATAATACTAAAACTTTGATAGAGAGTTTCCGAATTGAATTGAAGACTAAGTGAACAAAGCCGCGGGCCAAATAGCTACTAATTTTAATGAATTGATAATAGGCTCCAATTATTTAATTTTACTATTGTCAATTTAATGTAGTAACAAACATTTTAAACTTAACCAGCATATTGTGTATCTAACTTCCAGTGACCCTTGGGACATGCTTAGTTTTAACTTTTAGTTTGACTAGCCGAACATTTTAAGCGTAAAGACTAAAGACCTGTAACAGATAGGTAGGCAATTTATAAACCTGAATGAGAACTAAAAGCCTGGCGTGCTAATTCGCAAAGATGGTAGCTATACAAATTCGCGAATTTGCATACAAACTCCCGGTAAGGACGCTGTAATGGCGGTTCGTGGCGGGAAATAGCCGGGCCGACGGCAAATGGACGCGTGCCGAACGCGATCGTTGACTATCTTTATTAAAAGCCTCTTGGGCTTAAGTGTTTGTAAAAGTTATCCTGTTAATAATTTTGTTGCTAATATTGTTAAAGGACAGAGATCAATATTCTCTTTATTGGCATGATCTGTTCTGTTATGTTACAGTATTTAGTAGTATAGGTAGTTTGCATTCTCAGTAGCTAAGTAGACATAATTAAATAAAATGTACCGACAACAGCACGTCGACCTACCACAAAATGTCAAATTTTCTCTATTGAAAATGAACTCTATAGGTCAGGCTTTAAGTTGAAAATCTATTGGAGAATTTTTGACTTTTGGGGTAGGTCGACGTGCTGTTGACTGTACATTACATGTATGAGATATTCGGGTAACATTTGCATTTCATTTGATGTTAGTAGCCTCAGCATAAATGATCTATGTTGAGCTCTTTTGTCACAATACTTTTTTCACACGTAAGGTATCAAGCAAGTCACAAGCTAAGATCACGCTTAGATAAGTAAGCCACTGTCTATCTGCTTGTCATTTCGATAGAAAAATACATAGCTTGATGAAGTGAAGGAGACACAGTGAGACATACTTACCAAAGAGCTGAAAGCTAGACCAGCCCCTAAGAGCTAGGCCGCACTACGGCTAAACCGCCGCGGATTTTAACCGCGTGACTTTATAATCAAGTAAACTAATGCAAGCCTTTTTCCAGCGAATGATTTTAAAACCGCGATTTGTTACAGAATGGCGCGCGGTAAAAAACCGCGCTAAAATTGTAGCCCATAGAACTTCCTTCCTTCCGACCTTCAGAGTCAGTTTCCAACGAACTAGATCACGAAAATTTCTTAAATCTTTGGCTAGTTAGTAGATGGACCAATATTTGAGAAATTTGTACCGACTTATTCTTTTTCTGTTTTAACATCAGGGCCGATCCTAGGGCGGTGCGAGCGGTGCGACCGCACTGGGCGCCATCAAGGGGGGGGCGCTAAAATCAACCGAAACGTGTGACAATCGACGCTCGACCGATCGTCGCCGGACGCCGGGGCCGTAGTCGCACCGGGGCGACGATCGCCCACCCTAGAAACCACTTTGCCCAGCCTAAAATTAATTATTGTTTATTACTAGGCGTCATTTATGACATATTTTTTAATTTTTTCTAAGTATCAGACCGGCAGATTATGGATAATATTGTAGCATTTTCATTTCTTTTCGCGCTCGCTTCGCGGCATTTAATTTTACTACGTACTTTACTCAAGCTACAACGGCGCGATAGTATTAAAGTTCGCTATAATGTCCTTGCTCACGTTAAAATTATTTTACCGGATTCTAAAACCTTTTCTAAAATTATATAAAGTACTAAACATAAACTCTGTAAAAAAAACAAGTTTCTTAATATGGACAAGGTTCATAAATTGATAAAATTTTGTGCTCACTTCGCTCGCGCTAATTTCAATACAAAGGTGGTCCTAATAACAGCGGGGACGTTTAATTTTTAATAGCAACAATAGGTACATACAGCTCTCTTGAAATTCACCTTCAAACTGTGAAAATTGTGGCCAGTTCGGCGGTTTTTAATCGCAGTGTGTGCGTTTCATGCGGTCTCGCGGTTTGGCGGTTTACCCGCTTGCGGGAAAAAACCGTAGTGCGATCTAGCTCCATGTATTCCGCGTTAAGAGATGAGTTAAGAGAGAGGGGCACCAACATTACCATTCAGTAAAAGGACATGCCACCCGGCCCGAAAAATCACTTATGGCACCCAGGTAGAAACAGATTTATAACGGTTATCGCTATTTTAAAACGGTAAACTCGCAACGTTGCAACAGCAATCACTAGGCTTTATAACATTGGATTCTGTTGCAAAATCTTTTTAAAAGCTCCCTAGCTGGTGACATTGACATTTGCCACAACTTGACATTGACATCTATCATGAATGTTCCTTCTGACATGTCAATTTAGCGTCTCGTACTGTATTTTGCGTTTTTATTGAAAATAATGAAAAACAACAACTAATCATCATGAATCAAACCATAAACGTTGATCAATTAAACTCTGCTCTCACGTCTCTCAGAACATTACGTTTGAGCGTGAGCCATGTGTTCGAGACTCTATCAAACGGCTTACGTGCTGACCATGGAGAAGAAGGCAAAGATAAGTTCCTATTAGAGCTTCAAGAACTCCTGAACAACGTTAATATCAATCTTCGGGATCTAGAACAAACAGTAAACGGCCTTCCAATTCCTACGGCGCCTTTTAACTTGGGTAATACAACATTTTTAAGCCAAGAGACAACACAAGATCGACAAGCTTTGTATACCCAGTTAGTGAATAGTTACAAGTGGACCGACAAGATACACGAGTACAGTTCCTTCGCCCACACATTGCTTAGTCAAAACTCTCTGAAAAGATCCTACATTAATTCCGGAAGCACAAAAAGGAGAGGGAAACTACAGAGCAACCACAATGTGGCCCCCCTGCAAGTTGATAATGTTATCAATAACATAGATAGATCATACAATGACATGAAAATCACAATATCTCGTCCTTTTGCCAGCAACGCTGTTGTGCAGATCAATTTAAGTCATGTACTCAAAGCTGTTGTGGCATTCAAAGGACTTCTGATGGAATGGGTTATGGTCAAAGGCTATGGAGAGACCCTTGATTTGTGGACCGAGTCGAGACATCATGTCTTCAGAAAAGTCACTGAGAATGCCCATGCAGCTATGCTACATTTCTATTCACCCACACTACCCGAGTTAGCAGTGCGGTCATTCATGACATGGCTGCACAGCTATGTGAACCTATTCAGTGAGCCGTGCAAACGCTGCAGCTGTCACCTGCACCACATATCACTGTTGCCTCCAGCGTGGCGTGACTTCCGCACCCTGGAACCATTTCATGACGAATGCAAACAATAGTTAATGTGGTATTGAATGAGGAGGCACACTGACAAATTTGACTTAGTGGCCTCCTCCTTCAATATAAAAGCTGGTTACAAAGACAAAGTGATTTGTGATATCCGAACTATCTTAGTTAAGTCTAGAAAAGAATCATGTGATCATAATGGAATCGTAGAACTTAATAAATGCTGAAGGCCTAGTGTGAGTTTTGTAAAGTGGTCACTTCGAATAAATCAATCCAATAGAAAATGATATTTTTTGTTTTACATTTGATTGATTTATGCAAACCTTTTGGTTTGTAAAACTTACCTCACACTAGGCCCTCAGTACAAATAAATTCCATAAGTGTAGCATTGTAATATAACATTTCTATTATACTGAATGTAAACTATTAATAAACATATTTTGGCAAAACTGCAATATCTCCATTCCTCAAATGTCAATTTCCTGATGAGTATTTCTAATTAATTTAAATTAGATAAGAATGTCTACCCTGATTTCTAAAGGAAATTTAAATTTTTGTTTTTTATCAATTACCATGCTAGGTTTATTTATGATTTTTAATACTTGAAAATGGAATGCAACGGTCGTGGGTTCGGTTTCCACCTGAGGCGGTCGATTCTTTTCAAGTATTTAAAAATTCTAAAGGAAAATATGGTTTTGGTTAAGTGCCGCTAGGCAGCACTGATCAAATGCGCCGCGCCCGCGCCATTCCGAAATCTTATTCATACTCGCTAGCCGCTCGGCGATTCGGATTCGACCACCAGTCTCACTAGGATGCTCGGGCTTCCCCTGCGTGACGCCCAACGTTCAAATAACGGCATAATTAGCATTCTATTATTAATGCACTAAACTACGCGCTAAATGTGTGCCAACACTTATTTGACGTTTCTCATTTTGTTTGTTCACTTCATGCTAACTCAATGAATATGCACTATTACATTTATTTTCTGAATGTAACAGTGTTTTAACATGTTAAAGTGTATTTTTTTTTTATTATTATTCTCAATATTTATTTTAACTCTTAAATTTAATTTTTTACAATATTTTATAAAGGAAAAAAAAACATTGTAAAAAATCTAAATTTAGTGTGGCGCCAGCAGCCGGAGCAATGCTCAAAGCTACCGGCGGTTAGGGCTGCAGAGTGAGGAACCTCCTGACTATACGTGCCGTATCAAGGAGAACTGCCTTCTGTTTCTGACCCTTGACCCAACTGCCTAGCGAAAGCCTCTTGAGATGTTGGTCGAGACTCTTCGCTATAAGGCCATTTGCCGAAACGACTATCGGTACATTGATTGTCGAGTCAACATCCCACATGGCGGAAACCTCATGAGCCAAGTCAAGATACTTGCTGAGTTTTTCTTTCTCAGCTTTCACGAGATTTATCGTCATGCGAGACGGTGACGTCAACAAGCACTGCTAGGCGTTGAGATCGATCTACCATCACGATATCAGGCTTATTAGCGACAATAGTCCTGTCTGTGATGATAGACCGATCCCAATAGAGCATAGCACGACCATTTTCAAGAACTGGCGCAGGTGCGTATTTATTGTAAGGCACCTCAGACTCGGCAAGGCCGTATTGAAGGGCAAGTTGCTAATGGATAATTCTGGCTACTTGGTTATGTCTGTGCAAATACTCTTCATTAGCAAGATGAGAACAACCGGAAATAATATGACGGAGCGACTCTCCAGGACGGCGGCATGCTCGACAGGTGTCGACCGTACCATCCTTCATGATATATTTCCGGTAGTTGTTCGTCTTGATAACTTCATCAGCAATTGCACAGACAAAACCTTCGGTTTCCCCAAACAGGTCCCCAAAACGTAGCCAGTTCACCGATGCTAGTTGGTCAACATCAGGTCCTGTTAAAGTTCGAAAAAACCGCCCATGTAGCTCCTTGCTCATCCATACAGATTTGCGGTCCTCGGTGGTTAGCACCACTGGTTTGCGCCAGTTCTCGTTTGCCAAGGTGAGCGGGGTAAGGCCCCTGTCAACTGCTACAACATCGCAATGCAGACCCCATCCTGTGTTGCGAAAATTGTCCCGGAGACTGCACGCACACCTCACGGTTATGAAGGTTTTTGGCGTTTAGAAAGCCACGATCCCCCCACTTCCGCGGGATATACAGTCTCATTACGGATGATTATTATTATTATTATTATTCTCAATATTTATTTTAACTCTTAAATTTAATTTTTTACAATATTTTATAAAGGAAAAAAAAAACATTGTAAAAAATCTAAATTTAGTGTGGCGCCAGCAGCCGGAGCAATGCTCAAAGCTACCGGCGGTTAGGGCTGCAGAGTGAGGAGCCTCCTGACTATACGTGCCGTATCAAGGAGAACTGCCTTTTGTCATCTGACCCTTGACCCAACTGCCTAGCGAGAGCCTCTTGAGATGTTGGTCGAGACTCTTCGCTATAAGGCCATTTGCCGAAACGACTATCGGTACAATGATTGTCGAGTCAACATCCCACATGGCGGAAACCTCATGAGCCAAGTCAAGATACTTGCTGAGTTTTTCTTTCTCAGCTTTCACGAGATTTTCGTCATGCGGGATGGTGACGTCAACAAGCACTGCTAGGCGTTGAGATCGATCTACCATCACGATATCAGGCTTATTAGCGACAATAGTTCTGTCTGTGATGATAGACCGATCCCAATAGAGCATAGCACGACCATTTTCAAGAAATGGCGCTGGTGCGTATTTATAGTAAGGCACCTCAGACTCGACAAGGCCGTTTTGAAGGGCAAGTTGCTGATGGATAATTCTGGCTACTTGGTTATGTCTGTGCAAATACTCTCCATTAGCAAGATGAGAACAACCGGAAATAATATGACGGAGCGACTCTCCAGGACGGCGGCATGCTCGACAGATGTCGACCGTACCATCCTTCATGATATATTTCCGGTAGTTGTTTGTCTTGATAACTTCATCAGCAATTGCACAGACAAAACCTTCGGTTTCCCCAAACAGGTCCCCAAAACGTAGCCAGTTCACCGATGCTAGTTGGTCAACATCAGGTCCTGTTAAAGTTCGAAAAAACCGCCCATGTAGCTCCTTGCTCATCCATACAGATTTGCGGTCCTCGGTGGTTAGCACCACTGGTTTGCGCCAGTTCTCGTTTGCCAAGGTGAGCGGGGTAAGGCCCCTGTCAACTGCTACAACATCGCAATGCAGACCCCATCCTGTGTTGCGAAAATTGTCCCGGAGACTGCACACCTCACGGTTATGAAGGTTTTTATACAGTCTCATTACGGATGATTGCGGGTGTAGCATACGATGTGTTGTAAGCAGTTGACGGACCTTCCTATCCAGGGCATCCAGTTCAGTCTGTGTCCATTTTAGTATGCCAAAGGAGTATATGAGCAAGGGCATAACCCAGCCGTTAAAAGCGCGCGACTTATTAACGCCCGACAAAAGACTGTTAAGTACTTTTGTCAGACGACGAAAGAAGCGCTCCTTCAACGACTGCTTTATGTCCCTGTCCATAATACACAACGATTGTGACATACCAAGATATTTATAGTTTTCAACTTCGGGAAGAGATCTGAAAGCCATTGTCTCAGGTAAGTGTAAGTTTGAAGAACTTACTACTTTCCCTCGTTGTACATGCATGACCGCACACTTATCAACACCGAACTCCATCTTAATAGAATTGCTGAAATTCTCTGTGATTTTCAGCAACTCTATCAAGTCTTGGTGTTTCGGTGCAAACAGCTTGAGGTCATCCATGTACAACAAATGAGAAATGACCTCACCACCTCTCCGAAGTCGGTAGCCTAGCGTTGAATCCTTCAGTAAAGTGCTAAGAGGATTCAACGCTAAGCAAAACCATAAAGGACTGAGACTGTCACCCTGAAAGATGCCACGCTTTATCCTTATCAAGTCCTGCGCATCAGAGACGCTCTGCCCACCTCCTGGTTGACGAAGGACTGTGGTCCACTGCCCCATACATGTGTTTAAGAAGGATTTTAGAGTTGTATCAATTTTATACAACTCCAAAATCCTTTCCAACCATGAATGCGGTATTGAATCATAGGCCTTCTTGTAGTCAATCCAAGCAGTCGAAAGAGTGCCTCTGACCCGCTGAACCTGACGGTATATAGTCGTATCAATGAGGAGGAGCTCCTTAGTACCACGAGACCCAATCCGACATCCATTCTGAATTGGTGCTAAAATGTTGTTTGTAACAATGTGCGTGTTAATTTTTGTTCTAAGAATGGATTATGATTATTATGTTTTGTTTATTATTTTAACTCTCCCATTTTACAGGGGCAAATTTTCATCTTTGCGGGCTTTTGGCCAAGCAAAGATTATTATTATTATGTTTTACGGCTCTGGGTTCTTGCCCTTAGGTTAGGTGTAGCCACAACAACGCACTAGACGCCCGCTAAATCCCTTTGATGTGTCGAAAAGTTACCGCGTCCGAGCTATCGCCTAACGTCTAATGTCATTAAAGCAAATAAGCGCGCTAAGACCAGTCACAGCTCCGTACTATTACAAATAGCGCACTAATTAATTGCATTAGACGCAGGTGAAGCCCGAGCATGAGCCTGATCGAAATCGAAATAACTCTATTAAATTAGTTATTTTATATTAAACTTTTTTTTTAAATGGCTTTAGTGAATTGTCCGAGGCCGAATTCTGATTACGACACTGACGGAAAACAGCTGAGATTTTGACATCTGTGGATTCTAAATTCATCTTTCATTCATTTTGCTGATTCTACAAAACAAAAATATTTTTCATTCAAACAAATAACATCTCTGTAAACATGGTTGGCGACCCATTTTTTGATCACATCGACCACAATTACTACAAGTGTCACCGAAGGTGTGTGGTGCCGTTGTGTCCCAGCACAACCGAGAACACTCCTGAAAAGCTATTTGTGCAAGTGCCCGCAGCAACAATCGCCAAGGACGAGTGGCTGCGGCTAGCTGGGTGCCTTCCATTACCTTCTGGTACCCATTATTTCTGCGAAGACCACTTTGATGTAAGCAATTTTAATAATTTAGGTCATAGGTAATCTTTCTTGCAATAACTAATAACACCTTGTTTTAATTTTTTTTACCTTTTGTTTGTTTTATTTTTTAAGGATCTATTAAGATATTTTCACAGGTTCTAAAAAAAATTCTTTTCAATAGAAATGTTTTATCAATATTTTAAATAATTGTTTCAGATCCAAAATGATATGGTTAACTACATGGAATACAAAGTTATGGGACATGTTCAGAGGGTCAGATTAAAAATAGGTTGTTTACCATCAAAATTCGAATGCCAGCAACACCACAAGACGCTGCCAGTAGACAATCAGACGTCTAACATGTTCAAAATCAATGTTGTTCAGGGTAAAAATGTATTTACAATTGAAACTGTTCCACAAATGGATACCGAAAATGCTATTGATGAAGGTAATTATTTGTAAAGATTATTTTTTAAATTATTCTCGATGCCTGTAATGTAACTCACTATAAATTGATATGCCTTAAATGCAAACTTACATTATGAATTCCCACCTAGTTATAAAATTTATGATAGTATGCTGTAATACTTTGCATGGTCTTGTCTTATGTTTACATAAGATTTATTAACTTTAATATTTTTGACTATTTCTAATCTTTGTTTACAGTAGCAGACAAAGTGATAAAAAGTGAAGACACTTTAAATAACATAAAGAAAAGATCTTACAAAAAACCTGCTATAATTAAAGTGAAGAAAGGTGATCATGTACCAGACACCCTTAAAAGGAGAGCTATTATTATAAAACCTAATTTAAAAAAAGTAAAGATAATCAAAAAGATTTAAGAGTTATATAATGTTTGATAAAAACAAAGTTTTGTTGTTAACTGTTTATTTTACATCAGGTTATTTGTTTTTAAAACAAAATTTTACTACATCACAGGTACATTTTAAATTATACAATAATCAATAATACATTTTTTTTCAATATTTTATGTAAAAGGTTTACATAATGCTATTGTATGGTCTACACTACACACAGCTTTTAAAACATGAGCTCCTATGGCCACTCTTAAAGGAAAGAGTTGATCTTTTTTGTGGCCCAACCCTAAGCAGCCATGTCTATTTCTGCCCCACATGTACAGGTCTCCATTGTTGGTGATAGCAGCCAAGTGGCCAATTCCACAGGAGACTTTTTCAACAGTACATTCAGGATTAAACTCATTGCGGCCGAAGAGAGCTGGTGGTATGAGTTTAGGCTTTGATGCATGTTGGACGTTAGGGCCAAGACCCAATAAGCCATAGCCCCAAACAAAAGTATCACCATTTTCTGTAAATAAAATGCATTATGGTCAAAAATTATATTTAACATAATAATATAGTCTCTATCTTATTCTGATGTTTATTTTTAAGGATATTATGTTATTTATTTAAGAACTTATCTAAGTAGATATTTGTTGTTACAGTGTTGAAATATTTTATCTGAATTTTAATTATTGGTAAGTGTATTTATAATAAAATCATGGTTTCTTGATTTGATTGATTACATTTGATGTAAATAATATGTAAATTAAATATTTATCAGTGATATGTTTTTATTTTATTTTACAACATAGGTACTGACCATTTACAATCAAGCAGAAAGATCCTCCTGATGCAATATCCTTTATTTTGCCAAGTCCTTTTGTGAAATTCACAAGAGCATAAGACATGTTCACTTGCTGCTGTGTTTTCATCATTGGCACTTGACCATACTCTGAATTTCCCCAGCCAAATAATTCACCTTTGTCTGAAAAATAATTTAACAAGGTCATAACTACAGATAGTCAGCAAAACCTTAATTTTAAGAGTGTCTTTATTAATTACAAAATTATAATCATGAACTAACCATTAAGAGCAAGCACACAGTCCACAGTGCAAGCAACTTTAACTATGTTCTCACTAGTAATATCTCCCTTCACTGGAGCTGGCACACCCTGGTTTTCATATGTGCCAAGTCCCGTTTGTCCATCGGCACCCCAACCACATGAATACACTTTTCCTGACTCTGTTATAAACATCCTAAAAATAAATACCCCAGTGATATAGTTTATTTATAGTGTTATCATAATCATTATCTTGTGTCATTGTACCTAAGAAGTGGTATTACTTATAAATCAGTGAACCTACGTATGATCTTGACCACAACACACATTGGTGATGTTCTTCTTGCCCAATTTCTTAATGTTATGTGAGACCATGCTGCCCCTGTATTCCTCATTAGGATTGATCTTGCGTCCGCATTGGCCATATGCATTGTTGCCCAGTGTGTATGCTCCTTCATTGTCTGTTAAGATCACCGTGTGAGCTCTTCCTGCTGATAAACCTACGATCTAAAAAGTAAAATCTTTTTTGTTTTTTTTAAAGGATTGATGAGCATTAAAAATACATGTGTATTGTGGATATTACTGATTTTTTTTTGTCAGAATTGTTCTTCTGTATGGCTTTCTAACTAGAAAACACAAAATATTTTAAAACTTTTCAAAAACTATGATTACAAACCTTGCTTTCCAAAGATTTGTATGGTATGTAAACAGGTGCTGGACTCAAAAGCATCTCCAAAGGGTGGCTGATGCGAGGCGCATGGTATCCAATCTGTGAGTCCGTATTGATACCGGTGCCAAACACTTTGTGCTGCTCATTTGTTTTGATCGCAGCCACCGTAAAACCATATCCACTAGCAATTTCAGTTACCTAGAAATTGTTAAAATTGTAGTATGAATACATAAGCAAAGCAAAGGCAGTCTGACAAAATGTAGGTATGTATATTTACTTACATCAAATCTCTCTGCGAAACTTGATCTCATAGGGTGCCATGCAAGATTGAAGCTATTCTTGTATGCCTTTTTGCCGCGCTTTCCCCTTGGCAAATGGATCCCGAGGGCACCCGTCTCAGCCAGACCCCACACATACACGCGCCTGTCCGAACTCTTGCTAATAGGGTATTGAAATACTGAAAATTAAAACGAATCCGAAATATTAAAGAAAACACTGAAATAGTTATATAATTGTCTCCCAAAACAAAAATATAATCATAACTTGGATCACTGACTTGGTAAGTCTTCGTCGATCTCTGTCGATATCTTCTTCTTTGTCGTAGCGTAAGTACGTAAATTTAACAATTTAGAATTTCTACGAAAAACGAGTGCTCGAATTGAATTCATTTTTACTAATATTATTATTGCTTCATTTCAAATATTTTTATTTTCTTTTCTCCAATTTTTAGGTTAAAATTTAACGCAATGTCAAACCAATGTTATGACATTGTTTTTTTTTCTACGATATGAGAGAATACTGATCAAATAAACTACGTAGATGAGAGAAGTATGTACGTTAGATTTCCGAACGTATTGTATGCCCTTTATAACGGTAGATTAACTCGTTACCGTTATTTGTTTTTACCCAGAACCACAGTTAGTATTATACTACGTAGAATGGACATGTTGAAAGATCTTTTAATGTCCTTCCTTCCATATGGCTGGCTTAATCTCTACTACAGATCGAGGAACTTAGAAAGGGATAAACCTTTAGCTCCAGAAAGATCACGTGTATTAAAATATTGATATTTAAGAAATATGCCCCCTGTTAAAAGTGCCGAAACTCCTGCAAACACTTTTTAGGAGGAGTTAAACTGCTGGAGTTTCTGCAAACACTTTTATTCACACACAACTAACTACGGGGTAAGTTAGGGCACATGTACTCTTCTCCATCGGTGACTATTAATAGTATTTAGTGGCCCTGATAACCAGTCTGTCTACCAGTGAATTTACATTCCGCAATGAAAAATTAATGCTGAAAATAGGAAACAAATAAAACACCGTAAATCATAACACCATAAATATATTAATGACTGGGGGATTACAATTACTTTATTTTCGCCAGCAGGTTGGCACGGAACTGTGTGTTCTGGAATAGAGCCTTGATGAGGCTGCGTAACTCTTCAGTGCGGAAGTGCACGGCCAGGGGACCCGCGCCATCTTGCCAGTGAGCCTCGATGTCCTTCAAAGAGCCGCCGAGCACAAAGATCAGCTCTTGGAGTTTGATCCAGGATTTCACGTGGTTCTCCACTTCAGATGGGGCCTGGATTAGAAAATAATGGTTATAGGACACACACAACCTTGCTCCAAATGCAAGGACTCCCGACTTTTTTATCACCGTCCAAACCTTCTGACTGACTCTCGTGATACAAACGATCAAATCTTATTATTTTACAAACTCTGTGACTAAAAAATAAATCAGCTGTTCCATACAAAACATCAATATTCATTCGACCAAAATGTATGGAACAGTTGAATTTTATTTTCGAGATAGGGAGTTGGGCCAATTGTAAGAGTTGTTCGTTTATATCAAAAGAGTTATCTCAGAAGGTTTGGACGGTGATAAGAAAGTCAACCTGTATATCACATTGAGTAAAATTCAGAGTTACAAGGATTTTTAAATGAAAAACCTTTTTTAAGGAAATGCACATCAAAAACTAAAGGCTGCACCTGCTCGCCCTGGTTTTTATTCTACCGGTGCTAATTAATTTCGCTTTAAGTTATTGAAATGTAAGTTGTTTAAAAGTTATAGGCGTACATAATAATGAATAAGCCATAATAACACAACAAAAAAAAACAATGACTTTTATGATCAATAATCAATAGTTCAAGAAACAAAATAATATGTTCAAATACAAAATTATTGGAAAAATAAATAACAAGTAAATAATAATAGTTACATACAGGGTTACACTGCAAGGTAGTGCCAATTTTTCAGGGACCACTCAGAATCGCGACCTACGTAATAAACAAACTCTTTTTTTCATATTTTATTAATACTATTCGCTGTTAAAAATGGTATGCGTGGATAATCTTGTCTTATTCATAAAAAAAATACGCACGCAATATCTCTGTGGAACCTAGAACTCCAAAGTTCAGTGCATTAATAGTCGCAATGGCGCGCGAAAAAAAACCTTAGCCTTTACGATGTAAGGTACATTTCTAGCAGCAGGAGCGCCCGCGCAAGTTAGAGGTTCAAATTGCCAACAAGGACCTTATACCTACAGTGCACATACGGTGCACCGTATGTGAACTGCATAGGGTCGTTGCCAGCTCGGCGAACACCTGTTATTATTAACCCAAAGAGGATTTTAATATGTAGTAACCGAGCAGATCACAGGTTAAAGTTAATGTATTACTTAAAATATTATAATAAAAAAAAACAAAAAAAAAAACGATGACTCACTATTATATTATTTTCTAGATCTTTTTTTTTAAATTTGGCACTATGTACCTTGCAATGTAGCCCTGTACAAAAAATTATAATAGGCGCCAAGAAAAATAAAACTATACTAAGAAACTCGACTGACTATAGGTCGGCTAATATTTATAATAGTTGGTTTTGTGACGTCTCTGTTATTCTCGAAAACATGATGATACTATAATCCAAAGAGTAACTACTACACAATAAACAAAAAAAAAACAAGTGCAATCTATCACAAGCGTAACATGCTTCCCTATCGGGTGGTCGCCAGTATGCGAAAATACTTTTTCCGAAATCCGACATAATAAATCAGCAACTAATTAACTTTTTATTGGTCAGCTTGAAAAAAGGTCCAGTATTCCAATAACATCCTATTACAAATCGGACCTTTTTCAAAAAAAGAAAAAAAATGCAAACTTCTTGACGGTTATTATAAAAAAAAAACATTTACAAGTATGCATGCCATAGAGAAAAAAAAAACAAGTGCAATCTACCACAAGCGTGACTTGCTTCCCTATCGGATACCCGTCGGCAGGGACATAGACCTGGAACAGCTGCGGCGCCTTCTGCGCGACGAGCGCGTACATCTCGCTGAGCTGCGCCGCCATCTCCATAGATATGTCTTCTACGGTGCACACGCGGTGGATCAGTTCGTCCACGAACATGTTCACTAGGGTCGCCATCAGCCTGTGGGGAAACGATTAAGAGCCAGTATGTAACATTTACTAGATAGATAGATACTCTTTATTGCACACCAAACAAAGAAGTTACAGTTGATATTTACAGAAAGATGTACAATTTAGGCGGTTTTATCGCTAAAAAGGGATCTCTAGTCTAGTCGATTTAGAGTCTTTTTGTTTTCCGTGAAAATAGGCGATCACCATTTTTATAAAATTATTTACTTAGTTACAGAAATTCCAACGGTTCGTTTAAAAAAAAAGGATTACAATACATTTTGACGACTCTTGGGGCAATTGTGCGGTAAGTGATCTGGAGCGCATGGGTGTAGGGTACAAATCCCAGTTGAATCAATAGGGTAGTTGACACCCGCAATAAATTTACGCGCTTTTAATGGGAAAAACGCAATTCTTGAAAATTTTACGGCATTAAACTGACTATGCTTAGCGACCAAGTCTAACTTATCATATCGCAGTAAAAAGAAGGCCTACACTTAGCATTGTGCTTATTTGTTAAATAGATTTGTCCGGTCCTGTTTTAGGCTGGTTTTACAGTCACGCTGACCATCGGCGCCGACCGCCGAAATGTATGGAAATCGCTGTCAGCGCTGACCGCCGTCAGTGCTCAAGTTCAGCTTACTTAAGTCTGACAACTCGTACACAGTCGCAAGCAGAGGGTAGTTATGAATATAAACTGTTATTTACTTGGTGAAGACATTGTTGGGCAGGATCCCGGCCCAGACGCTCTTCAGCAGTTGCAGCTGGCGCAGGCACTGCCGCACGGCCGCCTCCGCGTTGGCGCCCAGCACGTCCTTCACCACGATCACGTTCAGGTCTGAACACGGTATTTTATAAAAAAAAAACCGGCCAAGTGCGAGTTGGACTCGCGCTCGAAGGGTTCCGTACCATTTAAAAACGGCAAAAAATCACATTTGTTGTATGGGAGCCCCCTTAAATAATTATTGTATTCTGTCTTTTAGTATTTGTTGTTATAGCGGCAGGATTGACGGACAGGCAGTCAGACAGACGGACAGCGGAGCCTTAGTAATAGGGTCCCGTTTTACCCTTTTGGGTAAGGAACCCTAAAAAATAATAACATCTCTTACCCGAGGACCGGATGTTATCCAGTATCTGTTTCCGCTGCTGCTGCATATGCGCGGCGAGGTGCTGGTAGCCGAGGTCCCGCAGCTTCTGCACCAGGTCCACGAAGCTGATGGGGTAGTCCAGCTCCCGGCCCTCCATCAGGATCAGCCACTTGTCGCCGAACGTTTGCAAGTTGTGCGCGAGGTACATGCAGTTGTTGTGGAAGAGAGCTGAAATGTTAAGGATTTATAAAATTCATTGTAAGAGTTGCTACCAATTAGGAATCAATTTCAGAGTTGCAACCA
Source organism: Anania fuscalis (assembly GCA_950371115.1). NCBI lineage: Eukaryota > Metazoa > Arthropoda > Insecta > Lepidoptera > Crambidae > Anania > Anania fuscalis. The sequence continues at coordinate 2,901,300 of OX493328.1, read as the reverse complement.
ATTTCCGTGGGTTTTTTAACTAGAGAAAAAAGAGAAATTAAAGAAAAAATAAGGAAGGTAAGTGGCAAGCTAGGGTTCACCCTAATTATATAAATAAAATAGCCTTTATTACTGTTTCAATGTTTTAACACTATGATTTTGTTAACTCTGTGTTGTTTTGTCAGATAACACTCAAGTCTCAACTAAGCAATGTAAAAAACCGGCCAAGTGCGTGTCGTGTTACGATTTCCCTTAAAACTTAATTAAAAGCACTATTATCTTGAATTTTTGCAGATTTTTCAAGCCAATAGTTTAGCTTTTAGGGGGGGGGGGGACGCTCTCGACGCTACTCGAACAAAAGTTGACACTATTAAGTTTAATATTTCGCAAACGGATCCCTTAATCGAAAAACCCTTAGCAACCCCTAAGTCATTTTAAAAGATCTATTCAACGATACACGATGGGGTACACTATAAAAAAAAACCCCACATAAAAAGTATGGGACCTAGCTTAAAAAAAAAAAAATTTTACTCTACTACTTTGTCGGCGTGATTGATATACATATCTCCAAAAAATTACAGCTCTCTAGGGTCAACAGTCTCCAAGCAAAACCTCGGATGGACAGACAGACAGACAAACATGACGAAACTATAAAGGATCCTTTTCAGGACTAAGTAACCCTAAAAACAATCTGGTTTTCCTGTCTGAGGGTTACAAAGATCTGATGATAATCACTCTAAATGTAATAACTAGACTTACTTTATTGTCAAAGCCTAGGGGCAAAGCACTAAAAGAAGAAGATAGGTACCATGCTATTAGTTACAAAGTACTCACCAACATATTGAGGTATAGTCTGCAAATACTGTTCATGGTGGTATGGAACTACAGCATCATACAATTCAAAAACTAGGCGGGTTGTATTGTATAATTTTTTGCATACTACATCTGAGCACTGGACTGCCTGCTCCATCATCACATAAACAAGGTCCAGCAGCTCCTGTGCTGTCCTAGATATCATGCACCTCGGGAAATAGAACAGACTCTTTGGAATTGTCTTATCAAGAATCTTTAAAGCTTCCTCTACACTCTCATCAGGCGGTGAACTGGTCCCTGCGTTATCATCTGGTATACTTTCAACACCAATAGACATAATCACACTTAAATCTTTGAGCATAATCTGACGAGCACTCTCTAAGAAATACTGACTTGACTTATCAGCGAATAGAACATCAATGTTGTTTACATACTGCAATATTGAGAATTTCTCATCAGGAAAAAACTTAACTATGGCTAAGAAACGTTGAAAATCTTCAATTTCAGATGTTATTACACCATAACTCTGAAGCTCGTTAATATTATTTGGTATTGTATGAATAAGACAATCCTTAACTAACATCTCTCGGAACTCCACACTTATCTGCTTACCGATCATTTTCATTATAGTTCTCTCTCTATTGAAATCATAATTTAGTTTGTTGCTGAGATAATGGAATAACAGTCTCAAATTGGCAATGACTGCATCATAGGCAGGCCTAAAGTCTGGCTTTTGATTTATTGTAATGGTCATAAGTTCATCTGTTTCAGCAAACACAATGCAGTCATTGTTGATGACAGGCTGTAGAACATCTTTCAAAAGAAATTGAGAGAATTCACCAACTTTTTCATCTAGCTTTTTGCTGTTTTCTAGAGCTCTTAGAATATCAACCATGACAAGTGAATCATCAAAAGAGAGCCTTATGGTAATGGTGGTTTTACGATTAGCTGTTACGATGTTTTTATAAACTAATCTATCCCACTCGGCATATAAATCTTGGAGTAAACTGTCAAAAATTAATTGTGCTGTGTTCTTTGTATTGTTGTGGAAGTCTAGCTGTTTAAAGCCTTCTGAAGCTAGATCTATGTACTGCAGTAAGTCATCCACTGCTTCAACAGCGCGGGTAAAGCTCTGAGCCTCCCGGCCATCGTCAAACTCCTTCACATACCTGCCACACTGTACCACATCATACACTATATTTAAAGCAAAGTTGACAGAATCTAATTCCTTAGTTATCTTGTCATGAGTCTGTATAGATTTGAGTATTTCTGCCATTGTTTCTTGTTCTATTTCCCGTTTACACAACTCCATAGCATCCACAACAGACTTACTTTCCTTTGACAATTCATTACTCTCCTTCAAAATTTTTTCTAAATCATACTTACTATTACTCAAAGTGGTTCTCAAATCATTTTTAAGTGCATCAATTTCTTTGACTACAAGAGGAATTTTCTCTGATGGTTTCCATGAATTCAAATCTTTAATATCAAATATATTTTTTAAAATACTCTCCACGTCGTAAACTGCCATCTTAATGTTTTTTCTTTGATTTGTCTTTTTTGATGGTAGGTTTAGGATAGGTATCACGTTTTGGTGATTTGCTAAAAGAATGCTTGCTGTTTTTAGACTGGTGGTACTTGTTGGAGCTCACTGCGTGCCGCAACGTGTTGACGAGGAAACGCTTGTTAGTTTTTTGATGCGGTACTTTGATCCAGCCTGAGGGTCCCACTATTTCTGCTCTGGCGGCGCCCTGGACTGCTTCCCGCATTAGCTCTTCTACAGCCAGCCTGAAACGATTTGGTCATGTATAAAACACACCGTGTAGAGCAGGAATCGTGGACACTGCGTTTCTAAGATATTGCATTCAATAACCACGATGGAATTGAGTAAATCTTACTTTTCTAGAGCTTCGTCATCTAAAGGTTCTTTATCCAATTTTTTGGTACCATCTTCTTTATCGGACATAGTTTAGATAAGTGCAATATTATTCTCTAGTGTCAACTATTATAGGGACTTCTTATAATAAAAAAAAATTGTTATTCTTCGCCAAGCAACCCATATTTTCGAAAAATTGCAAAACCTTCGAACACGAAAACAAACACGTACTTTTGACAGGAACTAATCTGCGTTCAGTTTTACCAGTATTTATTGATTTTAATCTTAATTGATAAAACTATTTGGTAATCAAAGGTTACTCATTTTTATCAAGAAAAAGAACTAGACTGTTGTTTCTGTAATCTGAGAAGCAGGATTTAAATTAAACTTTAGATCTGAAGGATCTAGACCAATAAAAATAAAACCTAACGAATGCGCCTATAACTGGACTTTCACAAAATATGGCAATAATTTTGGACGCGTGGAGCGAAACGTCAGCCACGTACCTTCTCTGTCATCTGTCATTGATTGGATTTTCATGAATCTTTCTCCTGCTGCACTTAGTTTTATTTATTTTAATAGAGCTTACAATAAGGTAATTTTAATTTAAAAGTATTTTTAAGTAATACACAAAGTTTTTCTGTCGTTTTGAGGGCATAATTGTTGTTATTTCATTTAACTTTTACCTGTAATCAGTTCCTCTCCTATTCCATCGAATTTATGTTATTCTTTTCGTTTTCTAGACAGAATGGCTGCGAAATTATTATCGCTGATTCTCATAGTAGCCGCCGCGGCGATGGCTGACGACGAGCCGACCGTAGCGAGGTTGCTGGTATCGAAGCAAGTGTTGAACAAATACTTGGTTGAGAACATGGATATTCTAGTGAAGTATACCCTGTACAACGTTGGTACAGCGCCCGCTGTGGACGTAAAGCTGGTAGACAACGGCTTCCACCCGGAGGTGTTCACCGTGGTGGGCGGGCAGCTGACGGCCCAGATCGAGCGCATCGCGCCGCAAGCTAACGTGTCCCACGTCGTGACCGTCCGCTCCAACAGATACGGCTACTTCAACTTCACAGCTGCTGAAGTCACATACAAACCCAGTGAAGATGCCACAGAGGTAAGATTACAAGTTATAAATGAACTAAACAAAAAAGTTTTTTTTCTTTTTCAAGTGTTGCTTATAATTAGGTACTAAGCTATTCAACAACAATTTTATGTGTAGTGTCTGCGTGTTCTACAAATTTTAAGACATGTTTATTTCTGACTATTTATTTGTATGCTTTCAATATCTGTACATTGTTAAACATGGCCTTACTGTTAACCCCTAAGGATCCGCGCGGCATTAATTTATGTCATCGCGTGTGGTACCGTCGAGACCCGCTTGGCATTATATAATGCCATGGCGCCCGCAGTCGATATTGACTCTGATTGTTAAAGAATTAAAGCTCTGTTTGGCCTGAAACTTTTTTAGTAGAATGAATGATAAATTCTCCGTTCATTGAAACCAAAAACAAATAGACGTTCACGGAAGAAAAAAAAGACAAAAATTGGTGAACTTTTGACTTAGTGTTTAGCGGTCACGTGACACGTGATGACGTGTGGTAAAAAGTGAATTTTAAATGTATTTTAGTGTAAAAAGGTTAGTTTTTTGCCAAAATATCTATTATTGTTAGTTTTAAAGTTATAATAACTATTAACAATAGTATTTCATTGTAATTTGAGCGTGTAACTTGATGTGAATTGAAGTGAAGTACTTGTAGGCGCGCGAGCGAACAATGGCAGTTTTATTGGCCGATAAGAAATAATGTAAACATCATAAAACACCGGGATCAGCATAAGTGGTTACTTTGTTTGAATAGCTTCTCAGAATTGTAACTGTGAACGTCGTGAGTGTAAACATCTGGCCGCACGAACAATAACAAAGCGATAAGAGTCGAGCGCAGCAAAAAAAAAGGTAGGTGTCAAGTGGAACGGGCGTTACGTCTCGGGGCCGCGCGCGGGGGGGCCGGCCACGTAGGGGTTAATTATATTGCAATTAAGGTATGGGGAATTGAACACACTTGTTTGATGGAGGAGAGATCTAGTGTACTGAGTGAGATACTGGCAATAGTCTCACACATTCTAATATTTTCTAACTATTATAATAAATACTGTTTTTTGTAAGATTGTGGAAAAATAAAAGTTAATATTTTTATATTCTGTCATACCCCCTAAATCTAGTTGTACTAAGAATTTTGAGGTGCCTTATAATTGATTTCTAAGATACCATTTCCTCTAACTTACTCTTTATTTGTTAATTTTGTTATTTATTTATAATTTTTGGATTTCTAATAAATAAATAGGATCATACAGCATTACATGCCAATGCCATACAAAATCTGTGAATATGCACTAGCATATAAACAGCTCTTAATAATTTGTGCTCTTAATGAAATGTTAATCAAATAATTTGTGAAAAAAAAGAAATAGAATAGTTGACACTATGTCAACTATTCTATTTCTTTTTTTTCTACGAATTAAAATTTTAAACGTGTTCCATATTATCAATAGCCAGTAACAATGTTGTTTCGTCCCTTTCAGGTGCAATACGCCATCAGCAGTTCCCCGGGAGAAGGCGCCATCGTCGCGTACAAAGACTATGACCGCAAGTTCTCCTCTCATATCCTCGACTGGGCCGCGTTCGCCGTGATGACCCTGCCCTCTCTCGCGATACCTTTCGGCCTCTGGTTCTCATCAAAGAGCAAATACGAGAAACTCGCCAAACACAAGAAGACTCATTAGTTGAAATCTAGTTAGTTATGTTACTGCTAATGTTGCATGTATCAGTTTGTAATTCAGTGCTAGTTATTATGTAAGCTTGTCTTGTTGCGAGTGTTTCTCTCTCAAATAATGCATTTTCAAAACTTTTGATTATTCTGTCTTAAATCTAGTAAATTCTATTTTCTTCTAGTTTAAGAAAACTAGTTGCAAACAGCAAGATACAGTTGCCTGCTTGCGTGATAGTAAAAAAGTTAACTTTTTTGTCTACTGGCAATACACAAAAAGAAATATTGCATTGTTGGTATGATTGTGTAAATAATCTACTTCAGACGCATATGACATTAGCAGTAACAATTTTCACTTTTATCATTAGTTGTCGTTCATCTACATCTTTGTTAATAATTTATATGAACAATAAAAACACATTTTTTTATTTTTTGTTTCGTTTTATGGCTACACCTGGGGGCCTAATGTGAGAGTGCCACTAAACAACCGCCTCGCTTAAACCCATCGAAAAGCAATACAAACTTTTACTCCTTCAGTCGCATAATGTACCTTTCGCAAAATTTACCCTATACGCAAAACGTACCATTCTCATAACGCACCGTCGTAAAACGTACCTGTTCGTAAACGTTCTGTAATCAGGTCAAATCACACAGCGCCACCTAGTCCCAAATAGTAGAAGATATCAAATCATAAGCGTAATTCTATCCTTACTATTAACACAGAGTAAGTATTATACAACTTACGTAACTATTAATGGGTGAGCTCGTTTGTTAATTTGTTGTTAAGCCTTCACGCTTTGGCTATTCAATTGTTTTAAATGAAATAAAGGTATTGTCTTAAATGCATACACGTTGTCAGGGATACAGAAAAAGATATAAATAAATAAATATAAATATTGGACAACATCACATACATTGTTCCGATCCTAAGGTAAGTAGCTAAAGCACTTGTGTTATAGAAATCAGAAACAACGACGGTACCACAACACCCAGACCCGAGACAATATAGAAAAGTTCGTCTTCTATATTGACCCGACCGGGGATCGAACCCGGAACCTCAGAGATGGCGGCGCCATTTAAAGTCCGGCGGGCGTGCTCGCCTCTCGGCTACGGAGGTCGAGATATAGGAGGGTACCTTTCATCCCGAAAACATGGTTCCCAAGGGATATGCAAAAATTGAAATTTACGGCGGGCGAATCCGCTAGGGCGAACCTCTAGTCTGATTAAGCCCGACTTAATGATATTTATATAATGAATTGATTATAAAAATACAATTATCAATCCCTAACTTAAGTTAAGGCCTATAAACTTTTCATTAACTGTGCACTGGAAATGAGTTAAGTAATCTAGAAAAAAGGTACGTTTTGCGAAAGGTACGTTTTGCGAAAGGTACATTTTGGCAAAAGGTACCAAAAAGCTTTTGTGTATGGGGTGAGTTTTGCGAAAGGTACATTATGCGACTGAGCCCTTTTACTTTTGGAACAAAGTAGTGAAACGTATTTTTCGTGGCACTCTCCCACTGGGCACTCCGGTCAATATTTATTTGAATACTAATACGGAATAGAGTGACTAGCTGCGAGTAGGTGTATCTATACCTCCCTGACATGTATAAAAGAAATGCATATAATAAGAGTATTGTTTTGTATAACTTGTTACCGGAAGAGTTAAAAACAGTTCAAGGTCCAATATTTAAGAAGAAATTGACTAATTGGCTTTTGGACAAATGTTTTTATAATTTAAATGAATATTTTAATTGGCGACAACATTCTAATATCTAATCTAATTTAAACTACCTTACATTAATTATTCTATTCTAATTTAATTGACATCAATATTATGTGTAATTATAACTGAATTTTTGCACGTCTGCGAGCAGGCTGAATACATGCGCTAACTTACTTTTAAAATAATGTTATCTTTATTTACTGTGTTCTTGGCAAATAAACGCTTGAGTTTGAGTTTATACGCACCGGGGGACGGACGGGGGCGGTTGCTAGAATCACGCGAACCCATAAAATCTATTCGATACAATAGGTACTAATGAGTTACTTAAGTAGAAGAAATCGTAATATTATAGGTAGTAATTAACCAGAGCGAAATTGGACTGACGATAGCACACTCGAATTCGATATATTATTCATAATAGGTAGTTTACTTACAACCCGAGTGAACTCCGTTTTCTCTCCTCTCCGCTTTGAATATTAACTTACCTATTATCCTAACTATCCAAGACTTATGTGAATTCTCTATTTTTCTCCCCTCAGCTCATAATACCAGTCACGATATCGTTAGATACCTATATATATATTTATTTGAGATGGGCTTACTCTTGACCCCAATCTTGCTCTAGAGCATAGATGGGATCTACGATGGAGCGAGCTTGCCCAGAAGATGCCTATTCACTCTGGACTTAAAGAGAGTCAGGTTATATGCACTCGGAAATACAGACGCAGGCAGGGAATTCCAATCTTTAGCTGTGCGCATTATAAAATATGATGAGAAAAGCGCTTAGTGCGGATTATGGGTATATCAACTAAGAACGGATGGTAGCCGGCCGTGCGTCTGGATGTCCGATGGAAGAAAGGTGACGGTGGTATGAGATCATGCAGCTCATGAGCACACTCTCCGAAGTACAATCTATAGAAGACCGATAGGCAAGCAACCTTGCGGCGGTGAGCCACCAGGCTGTGCAGCTTGGACGCCACCAGTTTTTTATCGCCTATTATTCTCTTGGCTCTGCGTTCCACCGATATAAGACAACTTCTTCATAAGTATAAATAGCTGAAGTGATCATAAAAGTCAGGATCAACGAACGACGGTACAGTTAACATCAAATCACAATAGTCTAACAAAATCACTACGAAAAATAAATAGGTTAGGTATTATGACATTTAGAAGTCAGTACTTTTGAAAATTAGTGTCACAGCTAATTGATGCTGACTATACCCGAAAGAATATTATAGAAAACTTTCTGTATTGACCCGCCCAGGAATCGAACCCGGAACCTCAGAGGTGGCGATACCAAATCCCGGCTTCTTTTTGTGACAGTAGTTAATGGAAGAGGTATAAATTTTTGAATAAAACACAAGAATTATAAAAAACAAATTATTTAAAACATAAGGCATTAGATTATTTACAATTAGTAGTTACATCAAAGAAATTTAAATAAAACATTTATGTAAATAAGTAGGTACCTATCTAGGTACTTATATGATAATAATAAACGATTATAGCTAAGAGTGCCTGCAAGAAATTAGTATTGCAAAACGCCTAATTTGAACAAATACTTTTAAATCTCGGACGAATCAAATGTCTATCACCATAAATTGTATAATACTGTACAGTCAGCAAATATATAGAACGTTAGAAAGAGAACCATCTCTGCTTCAACCTCTGTTTTGTATAGCGTCGTCTCTGTCATGCACCAATGACTGTGTTTTTGTTTATCTCCGTAGTTATTTATTTGTTCATTTTAATAGCTGGGGTAAATATTAACGAAACTAGAAAGCGGAATAGTACTTAATACATTTCAATAATGTGTTGTATTATGTAAAAATAAGTTGAAGGTGCGTTAAAATATATTTAACAACCAAAAGAGATCGCAAGTTTATTATTATTGGAAATTAATTAAAGAGGACCCAATTACAGTAAGGTTCAATAAGATTTTTCCAATTCAATGAGAATGAGTACGCATACGGTTGACCCTAATACAAGCAAGACAAGCGCATATAGGTACTATAATAGGTAGGTAGGTTGGACACAAACGTAAGCTAATCTTGGTTTGATTCCATTCAATAATTTGCATTTTCCTCTACTTCGTTTAACATATTTAAAAATATTGTTAGTTAAAAAGCAGATAGTATAATAGACTCGGTGACGTAAAGTTACATTCAATGATATTATTATTCACAAAACAGACTGGTATGTTATGAAATGGATGCGAAAGTTAGCACAGAATAAACTCACAGTGCATAATTTCAAACAATGAATCGCGTACAATTCATAACATTGGAATTCCAAATCGCAAGCATTGTAAGAGTTTGTTAGGAACAATAAAACTTCTTTAATTTAGTATGCGAAATTATAATTTAGTGCTTTAAAAATCGACTTTCGGCTTTGCTTTCGGTCTGTTCACTTCTATCTATCCTGACGACCGTCTGGTGTAGTGGTTCGCGCTCCGCACTACAATGCCTGGCGGTTGCGGGTTCGAATCTGTGATGAGCACGAGCATTTGCACCTAAGTCATGGATGTTTACAAACGTATTTAAGTATGTTTATCCGTTTTCTAGTCGCCATAGCAAAAGCTTTGCTTAGTTTGGGGCTAGATAATTGGTGTGATGGTGGAAACAATTTATTATTATTATTATTTATTTATCTATCTCTTTTTTCCGACAGTTTTGTCCCGATCCTATTTAACGCTTGACCATGGTCTTCTACACTTCAGTAAGACACGTTAGATCGGATTGCAACCCTGACCTGACTCCGGTAATTGATATAAAGGATCCAAACCAACATCATGTCAATCATAATACGCTAGAGACCGCAAGTAGTAGTAGGCAAGTATGTGATAAATTGATAATATTATGAGTTAGGTTTTTAATATGGTTATAACTTAATTATACCAGAAAAAGTAATATTATACTCTTTATTAGTTTTATCTGGTAATCTCACAACTTTCACAAGTTAGTTTGAAAATATTGTCGCTCGATAAATGTTTATCTTCCGATTCGATAATCACTATCAAAATAAATAAGTTGAACGAACTTTAACTTAAGCAAAGTACGCGAAGAAAGAGACATGAGCACTTAATACTAAGAAAAACAAACATGTATATTTGCACATTATGGTAGACTAATAAAGTACAGTTCAACACAGATCAGTTTAAATCTAATTTTTTACCAGACAGCATTACAAACACGAAAGAAACTAATTTGAAAAAACCGATGAAATTGTAAAAAAAAAAATATAAACACTGCGGCATAGTAAATAATTTATAACTTAAATAGCATAATTTAAGTTAAATTATTGTCTCTAACTTAAATGGTGATTTATAATAACATAAATTCTTGGCCCAGAGTTAAATGATAATTAGGGTTCCGTACCCAAAGGGTAAAACGGGACCCTATTACTGAGGCTCCGCTGTCCGTCTGTCTGTCCGTCCATCTGTCTGTCCGTCTGTCACCAGGCTGTATCTCATGAACCGTGATAGTTAGAGTTGAAATTTTCACAGATGATGTATTTCTGTTGCCGCTATAACAACAAATACTAAAAAACAGAATACAATAATTACTTAAGGGGGCTCCCATACAACAAACGTGTTTTTTGCCGGTTTTAAATGGTACGGAACCCTGCTTGCGCGAGTCCGACTCGCACTTGGCCGGTTTATCTTAGGTAAATAAAAAAAGGAAATTCAGTATCTCGATCGCCAACAGCTAACAGTTAAACCTACTTAAGTGTTTGTTATATCTAGATGCGCTTCACATCATCGCTTTTTTGATCAGTAATAGGAACTAGAAAACACAAAGTCTAAGTTTATGCCAAATAGAAAACAAAATGTTCAGTACAAGACAGCTTAAATAACGTAACGTAACGTAAGTGTTACAACATTAAAGTTGTGCAGGTAGGGAATATAGTTAATAGGCAATTATGTGTTAAATTAATACGGTTAAAGGTTTTACAAATAAATATAAGGCACGATGTTAGTATAGACTGTAGAGTTAGTTAGTAGATTTAAATGAAACTACTTTTACGGATTATTTCGCGATTTATTAACATTTTATTTAACCTGACGTTTCGAACACTTTACAGCGTTCGTGGTCACAGGTAGACTAAGGTGTTATTCGTCTTTACAATATTTTGAAAAAACTATAAACTACCGTCACTCAGTTAATATTAATTTGTGTTCCTATCTACGCAAAAAGAGCTAACTGTATCTAGAGGTCTTGCAGTGCGGGGCCTAGCATGGGATTTCGTTAAAACAGGATCCCATGCTGGTGGCATTTTCCAACCATCTTCTCTGTTGAAATTCGGGTGTCTTCTAATTTCAATTGCCTCCCGTAACATGCGAGGAACAAATCGTCGTTCTCTTGCAAGGACTTTAGGTTGGTCAAATCGTATGAAATGGTTGGGTGTATCTAAGGCATGTTCACACACTGCAGACTTAGTATTCCGTCTATGTTTGATGTCGGCTATATGTTCTTTTACCCGCACGCCTATACTTCGTTTTGTTTGACCGATATAGGAGAGTCCACAGTCACATTCCAGTCTGTACACCCCCGCATCTTGAAGAGGTATGTTGCACTTGACAGGTGGTAAAAATTGGTTAATCTTTTTCGGCGGCTTGAAGTAGGTTTTGATTGAAGCGCGCTTCAAAATGTTTCCAATCTTGTCAGTGACACCCTTCATATAAGGTAGTACAGCAGGTTGGCGTTCGACGGTGGAATGCTTGACCCGGGGTCTGGAACGACGTGGTACCGGCAACTGGTTTTCCCGTAGTACCTTCCTGACATGCTGGAGCTCGCCAGCCAGGTGTTGGTCGTCACAGATACCCCTTGCTCTCTGAAACAACGATTTGCCTACGGTAGCCAACTGTCGAGGATGATGGTGAGAGGCACCATTGAGGTATTTATCTGTATGGGTGGCTTTACGAAAAACTGTATGACTAAGAGTATGATCCGGATTCCTAGTAAGTAAAATATCTAAGAAAGCTAGTTTATTGTTTGCCTCAATTTCCATAGTAAATTTGATTTTTGGGTGGATTGAATTTAAATGTTCTAGAAAAGCAGAGACTTGATTGGTGGGTAAAATTGTAAAAGTATGATACTTTTACAATTAGGTCCCCGGGTCAAGCATTCCACCGTCGAACGCCAACCTGCTGTACTACCTTATATGAAGGGTGTCACTGACAAGATTGGAAACATTTTGAAGCGCGCTTCAATCAAAACCTACTTCAAGCCGCCGAAAAAGATTAACCAATTTTTACCACCTGTCAAGTGCAACATACCTCTTCAAGATGCGGGGGTGTGCAGACTGGAATGTGACTGTGGACTCTCATATATCGGTCAAACAAAACGAAGTATAGGCGTGCGGGTAAAAGAACATATAGCCGACATCAAACATAGACGGAATACTAAGTCTGCAGTGTGTGAACATGCCTTAGATACACCCAACCATTTCATACGATTTGACCAGCCTAAAGTCCTTGCAAGAGAACGACGATTTGTTCCTCGCATGTTACGGGAGGCAATTGAAATTAGAAGACACCCGAATTTCAACAGAGAAGATGGTTGGAAAATACCACCAGCATGGGATCCTGTTTTAACGAAATCCCATGCAAGGCCCCGCACTGCAAGACCTCTAGATACAGTTAGCTCTTTTTGCGTAGATAGGAACACAAATTAATATTAACTGAGTGACGGTAGTTTATAGTTTTTTCAAAATATTGTAAAGACGAATAACACCTTAGTCTACCTGTGACCACGAACGCTGTAAAGTGTTCGAAACGTCAGGTTAAATAAAATGTTAATAAATCGCGAAATAATCCGTAAAAGTAGTTTCATTTAAATGTATCGTGTTCGCGTAAATAAAAGACAACAGTAGTTAGTAGATACCTAGAACTACCTAAGTATTTATTAGAACGAACACATACTTACATGTGTGTTACAGTGTTACCTGTCTATCCAGAGAGATTTGCAAATAATGGAAGATCGGTACAGTCGCCATCAGATATATTGTAGCAGACAAGGAGACCAAATACTTCTAGACAGTTTAAAATGTCAATAAGTTCTATACACTACAAGTTATCATTAGTATCTATACTTCTATACTAATATTATAAAGAGGAAAGATTTGTACCTATTTTTGTATGTTTGTAATGAATAGGATCAAAAAGTACTGGGCAGATTTAAAAAAATCTTTCACCAATATAATGCTACATTCTTCCAATTTGACATAGGCTACATTTCATTTTGAAAAAATTAGGGATCCTTGGTAAAATTTGAACAATGTAACCGAAGGTGTAGAAAAATGAGTCTTAAAATGTCTTTCGTCAAATGCGCTGCCGAAACTATTAGCGATAATTGTCTACCCCGTGCGAAGCCGGGACGGGCTGCTAGTCTGAACATAAATTGCTTCAGTAGTATCTGAGCAGACGCTAGTCATTAACTTCTATTCACACAACTAACCAATAATATCTGAACACTCATGATGTCAAGTGTATCAGCAGATGTTTGAGTGCAGATGGAGGGGAATCAAAGACTCAAAACTACAAACTGCCAGCGTCATCTTACTAAAATTATTAAGAGTTCCTATTAATACAGTATTTATAGTGAAGTTGAAGGCACTTCCTCCTACTGCAAAATCTTCTCAATCGCTCATATATTAAATACCACTCCATCTGCATCTACTACTTGACGTTAGATGTTGTTGAAGAAGAAGTTGTGTGTAGGTACCTATAGAAGTTAATGGCTAGCATCTGCTAAGATAAAAAAAAAAGTAAAGTATGCCTATATACGTCCCACTGCAGGGCACAGGCCTCACCTCAACTATGAGGTGGTTTGGGCCATACTCCACCACGCGGGCCCGGGGCGGATTGGTTGAGGGGTGTTGTAAGGCCAGTGACTAAACCTTACTGACCGATGTTATCAAGCCGCCTTAAGGCCTCTGACTAGGTTTCACGACCAATATCAAGCGATATTGGCCGGGACCGACTTTTAACGTGCCTTCCGAAGCACGGAGAGTCTCGTGATAAATGTCACTAAATATGGTCGGAATGGTCACCCATCCACTCACGACCGCGGCGTTGGTTGCTTAACTTTAGTAATCGATACCAAAGCGCTGCCGCCACTGAGCTACGAGCACCTAAGATAAGATATTTATGAAATAATGTAGGAATGTTCAGATATTAATTATAACTTGTAGTGTATGGAAGTTATTGATATTTTAAACTGTTCAGAAGTATTTGGTCACCTTGTCTGCTACAAATGTATATCTGATGGCGACTGTAGTTACAGAGTGTATTGTTCACAGCCACTTAACATTCAATGAGTTCTCAATAGTAGTAAGTAGGTAATGCAATCACAATTAAAATACAGTTGCAGTTATTAAAATATATTATCTTAAATATTAGGAACATCGTCAATCCAATCGTGGTTTAAAATATTGTGTAAGTAATTTTATAAATAAAAAAATATATTTAAATAAGATATGATAAAGAACACAATAAAACAGACAATTCTTTGTCTAATGCTAATGCTTCACCTGCGTGACGCCTAACGTTAAAAAACGGCATGATTAGCGTTAACTAAATTAAAGGATTAATGTACGCGCTAAGTGCGTAGCCACACTTATTTGACGTTTGATTCTAGCGTCTAGCGACGTAGTTAACGTGTGATCTGTGAGTGTGTCTTTAAAATAAAATAAAACGCTTCTAAGAACTCAATACTTTTCTTATTTTGTCTACTCCATCCTAACTTAATAACTATGCACTTTAACATTTATTTCACAAAGAGTTTTTGAATGTGACCGTGTTTTAACATGTTTAGTGTAGTAGGTGTAGCCACAACAACGCACTAAACGCCCGCTTAATCGCTTTGATGTGTCAAAAGTTACCGCCGTCCAAGCTATCGCCCAACGTCTAATGTTATTGAATCAAATTAGCGCACAAAGATCGGCCACACCTGCGTATTACGTCAAATAGAGCACTAATTAACGACATTAGACGCAGGTGAAGCCCCAGCATAAAGACGAAAGAAACGGCAAGCAACACTATTTATACAAGTGGTCCAACTCAATATTAAATATTTGTGGACTACCTAGTTGTGTTATTCGCATCGAATGATGTGATGTCACTATTAACTACAAACAAACACACACCAATATAGGTAAATGTATGCAGATATAAAGCCATCGGATTGTGAATGAATCACATTTGAAGCTGTTATTGTGCGCAGTGGTATTTTTATAGGGGGCACTCAACACAGAGTACATTATAATGCACTCAATCAGAAGACTAAAGACATCAACAAGGGGCACAAATATGTTATTTATGTTTTTTTAGGGTTCCGTACCCAAATGGTAAAACGGGACATATTACTGAGGCTCCGCTGTCCTTTTGTCTGTCTGTCTGTCCGTCTGTCACCAGCAGGGCTAGCATGCGCGACACGAAAAAAATTTTGTCGTGGCAGTTTATTAACTTTTGACGTAAATATGTCATTTTGTCTTCGACGATAACAAAGAAAAAAACCAAAATATCATGGCAATGCCGTGTTATAACGTAAAAATAAGTGGCTACTTATAACGAGAGACTGAGAAAATATTAAAAAAGGATAGACGTCTGTGATCCGTTAGGTTAGGGAAAACGACAAAATTATCGTTGAAGACAAAATTTGTCTTGTCTATCGATGAAATAACCGATGCGCACATGCTAGCCCTGCAGGCAGTGGCGGGCATTGGTTTTATTTCGAGGTAGGCAGTAGATACTTATAATGTGTTTTACTCATGAAAATCAGAGATTTTCACCAATAACACACATTTGTAAGTACCTACTGCCTACCTCATTTCATTTATCAGGTAGGCACTGCCTAATTGCCTATATGCACCGCACGCCACTGCCTGCAGGCTGTATCTCATGAACCGTGATAGTTAAGACAGTTTATATTTTTACAGATGATGTATTTCTGTTGCCGCTATAACAACAAATACTAAAAACCAGAATAAAATTAATATTTAAGGGGGCTCCCATACAACAAACGTGGTTTTTTTTGCCGTTTTTACAGATAATGGTACGGAACCCTTCGTGCGCGAGTCCGACTCGCACTTGGCCGGTTTTTTTTAGATTAACAAAATATCTTTGAGGCTAGATGGTAGGTTTTGTTAAAAATAAAATCAAAGTTGGGCAGAAACTGAATTTGATGAGAAAATAAAATCGAATCCATGTTTTAATGGCCGCGCGCAATCTAGATTATAGTACTAGTATCTAATTACAACGCACCTACTATAAATGATATAAGTAGTGTCCTTTGTGAGTAATACTTAGGCTTTAAAACTTTCAAAATGTCCGTCCCCACTAAACTTAAGTAACGTAAAATTAACATTGATGACGATTCGTTTTAAGTAAGCACACATACGCTCCTTCAACGAATAAAAAGATACATCGATTAGTAAAATACTTATTACTGCACGCCATAAAAAGAAGTTACAGTTAATTTTTACGGAATGACGCACAATTTAGGCGATCTTATCGCTAAAAGCGCTCTCTAGGTAAAAGAAAAATGAGCAAGAGCTACATACAGCGATCAGCCGGTCGATTCTCTTAGAAAAACGCAATGAACTCACTCTAAAACTCGACTAAGCGGTACTAACGAACATAGCCTCTATCTTATTAATAAGTAGGTATATTTGGTACTTATTCGATGAGCGAGTTCGTGAGCGCGGTTTTGTTTACAGAATCAACAGGCAGGAACGGTTAGGCAGGAGGACAAAATTTACGATGATTCGGCGCACACACCCCGCTTTAAGTCCGCACTTCCCGGTCTCGCACTTATCATTCTCTGCATTGATAATAACTGGTAAATTGGTAATATTTTTTAGCGCTTCTTCAATTATTGGTTTTTACCTCTTGGTGTCCTGCACTGCGCTTAGTTGTTGTGGTGTAGTACTCTTCGTTCGTTACTCACATAATTATTTTGACTATAATTTTAGTTTCATTAGAAAATAATAGAACCGGAATTCCGCTGTCATTGTATAGTTCAACTAGGCCACAGAGTAACTTGTATTAGGCAAATTTATTTATTTATATTAGGTCTGTCCTCTACCTGAAGGTTGTCTGGAAGTGATCGCTTCTAGCGATAAGACCGCCTAAATTGTACCATTCTCAATGTATTTTTTTCTGTGTACTGTTTGTTTTGTGTGGTCGACAATAAAGAGTATCTATCTAGGTATTCTGTAGCGTTAACTTAATGCAGGATATGCAAGTTTAAACGAGAATTACGTGTAGTGTATGTATAGGTACTAGGTAGGCACTTAGACAACGGGCATTTATTAATTTGCTTCCCAGATAAGCGATTAATAGTGCTAATATCTACTAAGAAGGTAGTAAGGTTTCACTTCTAACAACTTCTAAGTTAATTAGGCAAGATATTAATTTATTAATTAAATAACAGTGTCCTATTTGTTTATCTGAACTGCAAAAGATTGCGGTCATAAAATCAATTTAAATATTGATTATTTACGTGCGGCGTTTACAAGTCTTCTGTAGATATCGTATTTGGTGCTAAGTAGGTAACAAACACGTGCATGAAATGATACGGAAATATCACGTTTTAGGCAATGTTAAACTAAGTATACAAAATTTGAATCTTGAAAAATTAAGCAAAACCCTAAAACTTACTACTTTTAGTGGCACTTCATGCTGTGATCGTAAAAATTGTGTACTAAATAAAAGACTATTATCTAGTCCGTAACTTAAGTATTAAACACTGACGTTTTTAAAAGAAACACAGAAAACATGTAGGTAGGTAACAGGTACATTACCTACTTTGTTATTCAGTTATATAAGCGATAATGTACCTGTAACCTGTACCTGTACGATGCAGTCTCAGCAAAAATAATTAAAAGCTACTAAAGATATTACTCACGTTTATTCATTCATTAACATCACAAAGTTCGACATGTGCTAAGGGAGCTACACAACATAATATCATCACGACGATAATGACTAATAAATAATTATCACTTGATAAACAAAAACAAAAATATTATGCTGGCAACATAATTACATTGTTTTCTTCTTTTTAGAAATGTATCAAAAAGATCAAACATACAAAAAATACAAGTGTATAGGCCAAATATAAATTAATTAAGACAATAATAAATTTTATTATGACAGGATAAAATTAACAGGCGTAAAAAACATTAATCATAAAAAAAGATAGATTTTGATGCGTGTCAATAAGTTGATCTGAAAATACATACATGCCTTACAAAAACCCTAAAATATTAGAGACATGTTCTATTAAAGTATGTGCCACGCCCCAGTGTTACACACACGCGAGAGTGGACCACTCAATCAAGCCAGTAAGCCTAAGCCGTCTTATCCCTATTTATGCACACAGCATTCAATCTTACGCGAAAATAATAATTATAAACTATATACCATAAATATATAAAAATATTGCAATATTTACATACACCATTCATTTACATTGACATTATAACAAAAAACAAAACCTTATCAGTGACTTTGTTTATCATTAAATTTATGATAGTGATTCGCGAAACGCAGATAACAAATTACTTAGCTGCTTCGACGTCAGAGTATTCGCCCTAACCCATGGTAATTTATATATTTATTGGGTCTGGACAATAGGATTGGATGGTTGTAGGAGAGGACGCCCCGTAGTCAGGTGTGGTAGGGGTCGAACTCGGCGGGGAGTCAATGGGTTTATTCAGAGCAGGAGCGACGTATTCCTGGACCCTAAAACTGGACTCTTCTTGCAACGGCATTGGAGGTGTACAACTCGGGAACGGACTCAGAAGTAGAAAAGTTCCAAAGGCGACAATAGAAGCCATTATCAAAATTATCGTCCGAGCCTCAAAACCTGCTCTCAATCCCGCCCAAGCCGCCATGGTAATTAGTAGTAACAAGACCGAAACGCGAACAAGTCTCACGGCCGTCGAGTGAATCCTGCCCCCGCCCACCCCGCTCATATCACTAGGCCCGTAGGCGAAGTACAAGTTATGTTTGTCTCCGATGTGCTTCAGCACCATGTATATTAAGCCGCATGGCGCAATAAGAGGACACGCGAGGCTATACACCATCGAAATCGAAAATATGGCAAGGCTCCAGGCGTAGTGAACACCGAACGGGAACTCGTATAGAATGGCCTTCTTCACGTAGCTCTTTTCGGCTTTCGACTTTGACTGAAGTAGATACCAAACGTAAAGAAACAGTTCTGGAAACCGTATCAGTTCTAGTGCGGTACCGATAAACCCTGAGGTGATGACGTAATTGATGAAAAATGCGCCCTTGTCGGCAAGAAAGACGCAGTCCCAACGCATTGTATCGTTTTCATGATGTAAGGTCCATCTAACAAAGGCTTCTGCACTAGCCAGACCCAAGGACGGCAGGATCAGGGTCATCAGCAGGAGGTAAGAGACACTTTTTGTCATAATGGAGTAATTTTGTTGGGACTTGGTCCAGTGTGACAGAAACTTATCAGAGAAGGCAACAATAGCCGGCATCACAGCAGCCATTGTCCAAAGCAGTAGAGTTGGCAGGAATTCAAAGACCACACTGTTACCTTTCTCATGTGTATCAAATTTAAAAACTAAGGTGTTGAATAGATTGACTATAATTGCAGGAGTTGTAAGGAAGAACAAAACCAGGAATAGGAACAAATTAACAAAGATGGCCTTGATGTACCAAACGCCAGGCTGTACGCTTAAATTCTCCCAAATAATATCTGCTGGATTAGTGGCGTGAGCCAAGACCCAGCCTCGATGCAAACTAAAGTGATTCATAACATGTTCAGCCAACTGGTATGATGGTAAAGTTAAAAAGGCAATACCAAGAGGATCATTCAGTACCATTGCACGGCATCGTTTGGCTTCATCTTTCAGATTCTTTTCTTCATTGGTATAATACTCTATGGCATCCACATGAGGTCCACAAAGACCTGTCCGGACAGTTATGCGTTTTCCTGTTTTCCTAAAGTATGTGTCACTGTACACAAGAGCTTCTGTCACCATCTCCTTTTTCTCTAAAACTTCATTCAGCTTGTTGATATTGTAGGCAAGACGTAGATCAACTATTTGGATATGTGGAAAATTATGAGCAAAGTAAGCTCGTATGGTTGATTCATTCCGATCAGCCCGTGAAATATTAGTTATCATTATTGTGCCTGTCATTGATGTAGGCACAGGTTTACGTCCAGTGCATCTTCTCATGATCAAAACTGACAAGGGTAGAAAGGCGATGCTTATTAAAGTATGAACCCATAGCCAATAAGATCTGCCATTGAGATTACTAAGAGTAGTTTTACTAAAGCCCATGTCTCCTTGGAGATTGCCTGTGAAATTTATAGGCAAAATGATACCAATGGATATTATTGTGATGATAAACATGAGTGTGATGGCATGCCTTTGGAAGGACAAGTAATGGACTGCGTCCGGGCCACATTTCGCGAGCACTTGCTCCCGCGTTACTCTGAATACAGCTGGTAGCCACGTGAAAAATCCTTCGTCCATGTTTACAGACTCATCGGTGCTTCTTCGCCGGTTCACGAGCGCGTCGCCGTCTCTGCCGCGGAAGAACAAGTTGGTCCAGCGGCTCTTTGTCCGCTGCACGAGAGCCATTCGCCCATAATTCCAAGCGGTTCGACGTAACACGGAGAACAACAATATTAAACATGACCATGAAATTAAGTTGAGGATCAACGTTTGTGGAATACCGTTGTAACCAAAGAATAAAATCTTTGCGGTTGAATTCGTTAACATACAGCCTTCGTCTGTTCCATTAGATTTATTTGAAGGTGCGAATACATCGTCCGCAAAACTATTATAATCCATCTTGATGTCGCAACACAATCAGTCAGCCACAAAAAGAGAAAGTACTCACATAATGGGCAAGCACGATAAAATTAGGCACACTAAGATTTTGTGCACTCACTAGCGTTCGATTGTAATAACTCTACCGGAATAATTATCCCAATTTTTGACAAAAATCACTGGAACAATAATATTCCAAGCTAAATAGAAATGACGTTTCGTTATCACTGATCAAATAAACTACGTAGATTTCGTTATGTCTTTGTTGTCTTGTGCAAAGAGGATTTAAATAAATACTACCACAGATTAGTTAGAGTTACGTAGGTCTTGTGTCAGTCACTGATAAAATAAACTCTTGTCAATAACTCAGTAAGTAATGTCAGTAACTCGCACAGATTTAAATTCTAGTTCCAGCTACATGTCCTCTAGTCTAGGCCAAGCGTCTCCGAACCTAGGCTCTGAGCCTCCGACTATAAATAGCCGGAATTTGTTAGAATCCGCAAGAATCCGTTCAAAAAACCGTTATTGCTTGAGCGACGGATTGAATCTGGCTGGACTAATTTCAAAGAATACAAAAATCAGTATGTATAGTTTATGAACGCTATTTTAAACATAGTAAAAGAAAATAATTGTCTAAATTAGATTTTATAAAACCGTTTCCAGTCTTGTGTATCTATTATTTCCACCCAGAGCCTAGGGGTTAAGTCACTGACCTGAACGAATGGACTGCCTGATGTCAGCACTATCCATGACACGAATCGAGACCCGAAATAATTTGACAGCAGACTGTGCAGTTTCCTACAGGCCAGTACTAGTCGAGAGGTTGCTTTGACATTTCATAGAGAGTGAGTGAGATGGTGAGATGCATTTGATCTGCAACATCGTGAGAAGGATATATTTTTAAAACTGTGAATGAAATTCGTAAAGTTCGTCCGTTCGTCGTTGGATTCACTTGTTTTCTGAAAATTGCATTAAATTTAAATGCCACTGAATAGGAAACAAATAAGTTAATTATGGATTTCGATTGGACTATTTATTTAGAATCTAACAAAAGTGCGCCTGTTCCCGAGGAATTATTTTCACACGTAAGTTTGCGAGGTTTAAAGCCTTCGTTTTACTTACTCAAAGTGTAATTCGTTCACATTAATTAGCTGGGTAATATTTGGTTTTCTTTTTCCTCCCTTCTTTAACTTCGTGGCCTTCGAACACTAATATTATTTTCAATGATCATAGAAGGACTAATCTATTTTTAGAATAATAAAATTGAATAGGCTTTCATTTATGTAATGAAAACTACCAATTTTTATGACTATAAAACGTGGTATTATTTTGGTCATCTTTAGTTAATAAAATACTACTTAATAAGTTACAATCACAAACAATGTATTTAACAAGTTTGATTTTATTTAATTAATAATTATGCAATGCAACCTACATTTAAAAAAATGGTTTTAGTTCACATTTGTTTATTTAATCATATTTTAATGACGCTGATTTCCAGTTCCAAACTATCTCTCTGTAGTAAACTTAGTAGGTAAGTAATTCCTATCTTATTTTAATGTCACAAATAAATTAAACTTAACTTGTCACTATTAAAAAAAATATAGTAAGTATGTTTTTTTTTATACAGTTTATGTCCCTCATTCTCTATCTTCATCTATTTGTTACTTTAAATTTTAATAAAATTGATTTACTACTCAATACTACTCAAATTGACGACCGTCTGGTGTAGTGGTTCGCGCTTTGGACTACAAAGCCTGGCGGCTGCGGGTTCGAATACCGCAAGGGGCAAATGTGTGATGAGCACAAACAATTTGTACCTAAGTCATGGATGTTTTTAAACATATATAAGTATGTTTATCAGTTATCTAGTCGCCATAGTACAAGCTATGCTTAGTTTGGAGCTAGCCAATTTGTGTGATTGTGAAATCAATGAAAAAAAAATGTATTCCCTAGTTAGAAATAAATCATCAATAATATCATAATTTTATTACTTTTTACTAACTGTTGCCTTAGTCAACTTTGTTCTGTAATCTTTAGTGTTCTCAAATTTTCTGCTTTATTCTTCTTTTCTTACATAAGGCCTTCTCTTGGAAATAAGAAACACAAAACAAAAAAACACTATTTGCGAAATTGGATCAACTGCGATTCTTTGACCAAGAGAAGCAGGGCCTAATTAATTAATTGGAGCCTCCTTAAATATTTATTGTATTCTGTTTTTAAGTATTTATTGTTATAGCGGCAACAGAAATACATCATCTGTGAAAATTCTCTGAACTCTCTAAATATCACGGTTCATGAGATACAGCCTAGTAACAGACGGACAGACAGACAGACAGACAGACAGACAAACAAACAGACAGTTTGTGACAAAACTTTAGTACTTTCTAAAGTTGTGTAGAAACGCCGGGAAAGATTTCTAAATTAAATTTAAATGCCACGCGACTGAAATCGCCAGCATCAGCTGATTTAAAGTAAAAACCATATTTACTTATTCAAACTTTATTGCACAGATTAAAAACTATACAACAGACCTTAATGCCATGAGGCATTATCTACCAGTCGACCATTAGCCTAAGCAGAGATGTTTTGTGGGCGGTGCTATATGGGTTTCAGGTTGCATAATTAACTATTCATCAAAACGATATTTAAATATAAATATTAGACAAACATCAAATACATTGCTCTGACCTCAGATCAGAGAAACATTTCTATGGCTCTGACCCTAAGGTAAGTAGCTAAAGCAATAGTGTTATAGAAATTATAAACAACGACGGTACCACAACACCCAGACCCGAGACAATATAGAAAAGTTCCGAAGTCCGGCGTGTTCGCCTCTCGGCTACGGAGGTCGTCAACAATGCCGGCACGAATATGTTTGAATCTTTACTTTAAGAATTTAGCGGATATTTATTCAATTTCCTTTGTATACAGGTGGAGACTAGCCTCAATAATGGGATCAAGCAGGGCATGCTCCTCGAAGTGTGCCATAAGAACAATCCCGACATCTACTGGATAGCTGAGATAACTATGGTCTGTGGCCACCTACTCAGAATTAAGTTCTTAGGGGCCAAAGAAGACTTCTGGTGTGATATTTCAACCACGAAAGTCCATCCCCTGGGTTGGTGTGGCAAATATGATGAGCTTATTGAGCCACCGGACGACATAAATTCCCGATATGGAGACTCGATCATAGAAATAATGAAAAAAGCTCTGTTAGACGGGCAATCGGTTACGATTGAGGCTTTGAATAATAAAGGCCTGTCGCCCATCGACAGAATCAAGACCGGAATGAAAGTGGAAGTTCAGCATATTATTGATCCATATAAATACTGGATCGCTACAGTAAGTTTAATTATCTTTGAAGTTTCTTCTTGTTAGAGTATCAATGGCAAAAAAACAATTGTCAGCCCAGTGATTTGCCATGTAAAAAACGTAAACTAAAATTTTATGTAATTTTATTTAAAATATCTTGGCCACCTTGAATTCAAGAACTAAATGTGTTTCCAAAATTTTAGGTGTCGGAAAATGTTGGCGGAAGACTTCAGCTTCGTTACGATGGCGCTGATGATGACCTGCCCCAGTTCTGGATCTTCTTCTCAAACCCACGGCTGTGTAGCTTTGGCTTCGTAACTAATAAGGTGATTTTTTTTTATAACTGAAAAAGACTGCTAAAATTTCTGCAGTTTTTTTGTATTTATCACTTCACCTTAATTATTTTATTTAAAAACAAATATTTTTGTACAGGGTTCTCCATGGCAGTTCAAGTACCCAACGAAAATAAATAAGTTCTCATGTAAGAACAAACTGAGTACTCAACTCAGGCAAAGTGCTGAAGAATCCATCAAAGAGCCAACTCCTACTGATTTATTCCAGGTAGGTAATAAAAAAAACAATGATAATGTTGTGTGCTTGTTTTGTGATTGCTAAAGTATTGTTGAAGTAAGACTTAAAGTTTAAAGACTTAAGAATTTTTCTCATTCTTTTCACAGCCTAATCCATCCTTGGAAGTTCACAATTTCATCACAGGAATGAAACTAGAAGCATTAAACCCGCAAGACATGAAGACTGTCCGTCCAGCAACTGTAACAAAAGTGTTCAACAATTTCCACTTTCTGGTGGTCCTTGACGATCACCTAGAAGACTATGAGGACTCCAAGATGGCCTGGCTGTGCGATTCTATGCATCCATACATCTACCCTATTGGTTGGGCCCAAAAAAACAACATAAGTTTTAAAACTCCCAAGATTTGGAAGGAAGGTCCTTTCGACTGGGACGAATACCTCACAATGACTTCCTCGGTCCCTGCGCCCGATTACTGCTTCGGAAACAAAGAGCCCGTGAAAGGCTTCGAAGTTAACATGAAGCTGGAAGCTGTCAATCCTCAGAACCATGAGGAAATTCATGTGGCGACTGTTGATACCATCATAGAGCATATGGTTTGCGTGGAATTGGTGCCTATAGGCGAGAAGTTCTGGTTCGCCCAGAACAGTGATCTCCTGTTTCCAGTCGGGTGGTGTGATAGCAATAACTATGAGTTGCATATCCCTGATGTATCAGTTGCGAATAAGGAACCGCCTAAACCGGTGGAAGAACCTCGTAATGTCAAAGAGGATGTTATAAAGTCCTCGGACGAGTGGTGCGACCGTATTTTCTTTAACTACAAATGTTATGCTGGGCCATCTATTAGCAGGAATAAGTTATCTCAGCTTCCGAAGCATGTTGGGCCTGGACCGCTTTTCCTTGTGCTGAAGGAAGTGATGAATAAGATAATATCAGCTTCATATAAACCGGCTAAGTTGCTAAAGGATTGGGAGACAGAAGGACCAGCTGAAGAGGGGATGAGACTTGAAATGTTGCGAGCCAAGTAAGTAAAGGAGTAATTCTTTTACTATAGATTCTGTGTTTCTTAACTTTTGCAAAAGCGATAGATTTATGGTTTACACGTAAGATACCAATCGGTAGATATATTTAAATACGGAAAGCTTGGCGCCGCAGGTAAAGAAGTCCTACTCCTTGAGGAACCTTGGAAATATGTGTCCCTTTGTCTATTGAGACACCCCGCATTGTAAACGCGCACATTACTTTACCAGTTATGTATTCCTAATTTATTTGTGTGTATTTATTTATATGTATTGTATTTATATATTATAAATAATTAATGAAAAGAGGTTCCGTCCGTGTTGGTAATTATTGCAAAAAATGTATAGTGTGAGCATGCTCCACTCATATTTGGGTTACATCTCACGACTCTACAGGGTATATCCCTCCCGCCTATAATTTTACTGAATGACCAGTTGGGTCCCCATAAAGCAATCTCGATCTCACAATGCTGACCACACGATCGCTTTCCAGGCTGAAATCCAGCACGTACCACGCGTACGTGCCGATCGCGACCACAGCCACGCAGGTGGCGTCGTTCTGTCGCGACGTTTGCGTGAAGATGCAGGCCTGTCCTTGCCTATTCGGGCCCGTGGAGTACCCCGGCCAATGCCCTCAGAACTGCCAGCATGTCGACAAGTCTACGTTCCGTGAGTACAGTAACTTTATAAATGCCACATCTATTGTATTTCTAGAGCAAAAGATTATTCAGATCCTGGAATAAGCTTC
This sequence comes from Anania fuscalis, assembly GCA_950371115.1. Taxonomy (NCBI): domain Eukaryota; kingdom Metazoa; phylum Arthropoda; class Insecta; order Lepidoptera; family Crambidae; genus Anania; species Anania fuscalis. The sequence continues at coordinate 2,874,708 of OX493328.1, read as the reverse complement.
CAGAAGACAGCCCAAAATGTAAACCAATTTCAAAATGAACTGGATGAGCATGTTAACTACAAAACTAGTGGGTAGCATACAGACAATTATCAGCTGTCTCTATTGCCTGCTTTGTATAATCTTTGATGCAGATATTTTGAGTGTTCAGTAGAGTTGAGGCGAGCCATTTGCTACATAAAATAAAAATATACTAAGAAAATACCCAAATAATCAGTTCTTTTTTTACTTGTTTGCAGATAACGGCACTGAGCGACGCGGGAGGCCGAAGGGCAGTCAAAATGGCAAACGAAAAAAGAAAAAGTGTACTCCAGAAAAACGTGAAAAAGAGCCTCAACCATCACAGGAGTCTGAGAGTAACAAAGACGGGGAATCCGTCAGCGAGCATAGTGCGGGATCCACCCCTCCTTCCGAGTCTGGGACCAGACCTAACTCTCCAGACAGTAGCACTGAGTGCAAACGAAACCAGAGAAGAAAGCGAGAACCTAAAAATACTTATCCCAAATTAGAAATGAAAACTAGAGGTGCTAAGTTGCCAAACTTTGCTTTGCAAATGAAAGAAGCACATTGGAATAAGAAAGACGTCGAGACCATATACAGCAATACCTGCGCCAAGAAGCGAAACTCGCCCGACAGCGATACAGAGAATGATACGAACGAGAGCAGCTCCAATTCCAGAGATGCCAAAAATATATCAGATGTATCTGATTCCGAAGAACCAGAACTGAAAAAGTTAAAATTCAATACATACGACCCTCTCCCGTCCGATAATAAGATGTTCGAAAAAGACACTGCCATGACCTGGATGAAAGGAAAACTGAAACTTTCTCCAAACCCGTTAGAGTGGTCAGTTGATGATGTTTACTCCTACTTGAGAAACACAGAAGATTGTAAACTAATAGCAGAAAGAATGAAACAAGAAGAAATAGATGGAGAGGCCCTTATAATGCTGGACTTGGAAACTATCAGGGAATTCTTGCATATGAAAAAGGAATTTGCTGTTCAACTCTGTAAACACATTACTATGATAAGATGGTATTACATAGTTAATTTTGAAGAAAGTGTTGAAACGTGATACTAAGTTTAATCTGATTATAGTTTATCTAGTCCGCATTAAAATACTTGTTAACTTTAACACTCAATTTTATTACGAAAATTTTCCATTCAATCACCTAACAAACCAAATTATGTCTTACGAAATTTCTTGCAAATGTAGCTGCAAATTTTAGATATCAGAGATTTGTGGTCTTCCTTTTCCCTATCGTTCGCGAAATCTTCATTTAAATGAATGTTTTTCTTGGCGAATGATACCTTCACCGGTATTTCTCTGTCTGGGACCTGGTTTTCTTGCTGCTCCTTTACATACTTCTCCAGTTCCCGTTTTTTTGCAGCCAGCATCTTTAGATTTTCAGCAGATGCAACATGGTATTCCATCTCCGGTTGGACCACATCTTTGATATTTATTTCAGACAGCAAATTGCGATCGTTCATCTTGATTTGAACACATGGAGCTCCACTCAACAAATAAATGTTAAATATTTCTTCTTTCCTGGTAGAATTAGTCTGTTTAGATGAATTGTGATCATAGGTAGAATCAGTCAGATAGTTTTCATTTTTATAAGCTTCAACAACGGAATGGAGACTTTCCAATAGTTTGGCCGTTCGCTTTTCTGATGGGGTACTGGAATGACAGGAATCTGCTTTATCTTGAATTTCTAGATTAGCTATTTCTACCCATTTACGACTTTCGGTGGACAGGCAAGAATCAGAGGACATAATATGGCGTATCATGTCCTTAATGAAATCTTCCATGTCAGCTACGGAATCTTCGCGGTTTTTCGCTAAAATCTCCTCAAATCTGGTTTTGTAAAGTTCGAAATCCCGCATACTTGCATAGAAGTTATCAAAAATTTCCAGCACGGTTGTTTTAAAGAACTTTATATTTGATTCGAGGCTGCTTATGGATGAATCATCCGTTTGAAGTTCTTGTGATATATTTTTATAAACTTTGTTTTCTAGTTTCTCCAAATCTGAATTGGTAAGCGATGGTTTGTCTCTATCTCTAGTTTCAATTATATTTATGGTTTTATTGGAGCTTGATTCATCTTTGACGGGAATTTCATCGTGTTCGTATCTTTTGTAATACTCTGCTGAATCGACGTTTTTAAATTCCTGTTTAGAGTGACGAGTGTTCTTAGGCTTAGAGGCTGATTCAGTCACATTCACGTCAGATTTCCACGAAGCCCCCGATTGAAGAGAATCTCTAGGTGATTCGCCACCATAGAAACTATGACGCGTTTTCAAATTATGATCTTGATGAAAATTACCTGTTGGATAAAATAAGACGTCAATGACTTTAAATTTCAAGACATAAAATCATCAGCCTTTAAAATTTTATTGGTGGCTAAGCCTCCCCCATGGAACGCCAAGAGAGCAGCTCGGGGCCATTTGCAGAAGTAGCCTTCAGCACCGGTGCATTCGGTGCTTATTGTCTAGGTTGTCAGTCCATCGGGTAGGAGGCCTGCTGACTTAGCGTTCGAATTGGAAAGGTAGTAGGTAAAAAATAGTAGCAGGTGTGGCGACCACAAACTAGAAGAGGAAGCATTGGATAAATTGATAAAATAGATTTACGCACAAGATGGATATGATGGACCGACGACCTTAAGGTTGCAGGAAGCTGCTGTATGCAAGCCGCTTCCAACCGGCCGATCTGGAAGCCACTGGCGAAGCCTATGTTCAGCAGTGGACGTCCTGTGGCTGAAATGATGATGATGATAAAATTGACTTGTTTCGCTTACTCATTGCACTGCCGCAGGAAGCCATTTTACAGGAAGTTTAAGTTATTTGCTGGAACAGAAAAAGAATAAAAACATCTGCGTATTCCAGTGAAATGTGTATACTCCAAATTACTCAGAAAAAAACTGGTGAGGTAGAGATACTCTTATAGAACGGCATATCACTGATGTCGTGGTACAACACACCCATCAACTCATTGAGCAAATAGTATCCAATAATTTTGAAGACAATACCTAGGTACACCTAAAATGTAAATTGTAAAAAAACTGGTTTCATGACAGTCGGTACCTAGTTGTCAGCAGTGAAATTGACACAAAATTCTTAATTTTATGTAAAATTAAGCTACTGTTGACTAAACAAAAAGTTTTATCTATACTAATATTATGAAGAGGAAAGATTTGTACCTATTTTTGTATGTTTGTAATGAATAGGCTCAAAAAGTACTGTGCCGATTTAAAAAATTCTTTCACCAATAGAATGCTACATTCATCCAATTTGACATAGGCTCCATTTCATTTTGAAAAAAATTAGGGATCCTTGGTAAAATTTGAACAATGTAACCGAAGGTGTAGAAAAATGAGTCTTAAAATGTCTTTCGTCGGATGCGCTGCCGAAACTATTAGCGATAATTGTCTACCCCGTGCGAAGCCGGAACGGGCTGCTAGTTAGGTGGTAAAAATACATTCCATTCGAAATTCTTTATTTCCATGAAGAGACTCAAAGAAATACAAATACAGAATTACTAATGAGTATACAAATTTTAATACTTATTGCTCTAATCCCACTAATATTATAAATGGCAAAGTTTGTGAGGATGTTTAGATGTTTGTGATTCAATCACACCTAAACGACTGACCAGATTTAGATGAAATTTATGCACACAACACAACTTACTGTCTTATTTAGAGTGGAGTGGAGGGAGACCAAGGTTAAACCACTGTACTAACGTACTTACATAAAACAGTGGTTACCTTAGTCCCTGACTAGCATAAAGGCACTTTGAACAAGACAGTTAAATAAGATCACTGGATTAACTTAAAGTTTAAGTACTTTTTACCCCGTTTCAGTCTCTGTGGGATATACATATGTGATGGGCTCTTCCATACAAAATTGGCAGTGCTACGCGACCAAAATTTATGGAACAGCTGTTATTTTTCCCTCGACTTTACTATTGGTTCCATAGTAAAAGTTATTCATATTCATGAGAACAACTATCATCTATTCACTGTATTGCAGTCCACTGCTGGACGTAAACCTCCCCAAGAGCACGATCTCCCGATTTTTCATTCATCCACAGCCAGTCATCTTCCTATGGTCGTCGTTTCATTGGGCGTCCTACACTACGTTCGCCAAGGCGTGGTCTCTACGTTCACTCAAGAACCCTTACATCGGTTCTGCGACAGATATGTGATGTGGCCAGCCCACTGTCACTTAAGCTGGCTACATTTTTGGATGTGTGATGATCTCGTTTCGGATATAATCCCGTAACGAAATCCCAAGCATCGACCTTTCCATAGCTCGCTGAGATAAGAACAAAACCCCACGTGGTGTAGCCCACGTGGTGGACTATAGCCCAAATCCCTATATGTAAGTGTCCTGTGCCCTGCTTTTAGACGTTGCTAGTAAGTACTTAGGTTTTCTTTTCTTTGACGATATCGACCATTCGACCATATTTAGGGTCCGCACTCGTGACAAATGTAAAAAAGCAGAAAAGCTGGTGTAATGTAACCATACTTAGGCATGTTGTTGTTTTTTTATAACAAAACTCCACTAATCCGAATCGGCTAGGTAATTGGTCTGATTGCTAACTACTAAACTAGCATTACTAAACAATTAAAATCCGCGATAAGCAACCTAACCTAACCTAATTAATAACACCACTACATGCGATAATTCGCCTTAAACGCAGAAGGTCCCGTTCGACTCCCGGTTCGGGTCAATTTCGATAACAACTTGCTCTGTGTGCTGGAAGATGCCTATGACAAAAAATAATTGTCTGTTAAAAAAATGTGTGATGAGTATGAGCATTTGTTTGTAGCAATTTGTATCGTAGGTAAGTACCTACATAAGTTTATCTTTTATCTTATACAGGGTGCTTATGGATCAAATCAAACAGGTACAGTCAACAGCACGTCGACCTACCCAAAAAGTCAAAAATTCTCAAATAGATTTTCAACTTTAAGCCTGAAATATATATATCATTTTCAAATGAGAAAATTTGACATTTTGTGGTAGGTCGACGAGCTGTTGTCCGTACATAGCGGGCTGATTTCCGAACTTTTTGGCTCTGTGTGAATGTGGGTTCCATTTTCGACAGTAAAAAACTTATGATCAATTTTTCATCTTTCGTAACACCGCATTGAGTGAGCTTTTAACCAAAGTTCAAACAAACCAACTATCGAAGAGATCAGTTTCATTTTCTATGTAGAATATTATAGGTATTCCATTTCTGAAGTTATTTGATCAACTAAGCAAACATAGTGACAAAGATGAAAATAAAAATATTCGGAAACTTTCAACGTTTTAATTTGAAATGAGGTACAGTCAACAGCACGTCGACCTACCCCAAAAGTCAAAAATTCTCCAATAGAGTATCAACTTTAAGACTAAAAAATAGAGTTCATTTTCAAATGAGAAAATTTGACATTTTGTGGTAGGTCGACGTGCTGTTGTCCGTACAATTACGCTTGACTTAGATCTAGAACCGAGATATGACCTAGCCATAAGATACACGGAACCTAGTAATCGTCCTCTATCCCTAGCTAGCCCGCCACCGAAGTGTATGTCTCCTGAGTGCTGCTTCTCGATATATTTCTGTGGTGCTGCTAGTCTCTTCAACAGTAGGCTGATCGGCGCTCGCACAGAGCTCGCTCGGTGACTAGACGTGACGTATGCATGCACTATAACGTAGCGCATTTTCAAAACTTTTTATCCGTCAAAAATAAAACTATCTTTATTCCAAGCCAAAAAGTTCGAGAATTCCATGCGCCTGCCGTCTGCCTGTTCGATTTGATTTACACATACTCTGACTAATCTGTGTGATTTACATTCTGTCAAAAAAGTTTCAGGAATTGATGATTTGTTTATGGTTCCAAATTCAAAATTATATTTTTTTTGTTGTTGAGATTGGCATAACTGTTTTCGCAAAAGTGAAGGAAATAGTGACTGAAAATCATCATTCAAGTTTGAGAGAGCTAGCCGTCGAACTTTCTGAGTCACACGAGTCGATTCGTACCATTTTAAATAATAAATTGGGTATGAAACATGTTGCCGCTCGGCTAGTCCCAAAAGGCCTGAATTTCTCCAAAAACTCAATCGCAAAAGAGTCGCTGAGGACATGCTAGAACGAGTCAATTCCAACCCAACATTAATGAAACGCATTGTTACGAGACGTGGGTTTACGAGTTTGACATGCAAGCAAACTAGTCAACAAGTTTCGGAGTGGCGCCTTTCCAACTGAATCGAAACCGAAGAAACAGCGCCAAACTCGATCGAAAGTCAAAGTCATGTCAGATTTTATTTGACTGTTGCGGTGTTGTGCACTCTGAATTCTTGCCAGAAGGTCAAACGATAAAAAAAGTATTATTTAAGCGTTATGCGGCGGTTAAGAGAGCCAGCCGGAAAAAAGGCCAGATTTGTGAAATGAAAATTCTTGGATTTTGCACCACTATAATGCGCCTATAATCCCACAAGGCCATCATGGTGAACGAATTTTTGACCAAAAACTCAACAAATACCATCGAGCAGCCACCTTATTTACCCTTAGAGCATTGAATGCTCTAAGTATTTACCAGATATGGCTCCAGCCGACTTCTTTCTTTTTCCTAAACTCAAATTACCACTTCGTGACACCCGGTTTCATTCAGTAGAAGACAAAAAGGAGAATTCGCGGCGAGAACTGAACTCGATTCCGGAAAAAGCGTCAAAAAAATATTTTGATGATTGGATTATTCGTTGGCGTAAGTGTATCGCTTCTGAAGGAGCATACTTTGAAGGTGATAAAATAAATTTGGATGATTATCTAACATTTTATGTATTATTAATCTTTTCCCGGTACTTTCTTGACAGAGTAGTATACTTCCAGCCAGGGACACCTGTATTGTATAGTCGATCAGAATAGTGCGCCTGCTCGATATTTATTTATGATTCATATTTCATACTTCCAGCCAGGGACATCCCTATCAATTCACCGTAGTAGAAACATTTTTTTACTTTTTACACATTTTGGATTGTAAACGTTAGTTTTGAATTTTTGATACCGTATTTGTATATTAATTTTGAAATCATGAATTGTAAGTAAATATTTTTACCAGTAACTTGAATGAAAATATTATATAGGATTTTGCTTGTCCGTGGTACTGAACAAAAAGGATAGATTAAGCTCATTTCAACATGTTAGATAGAGACAGACTATAATCACTGTGTGACCGTTTTCGAAGTAGTTAATTTTTTACTTGTCTATGCCAGTCATTGAACCGTCAACGCTGACTGAACGAACGAACGACAGTAAATTTATTTCGAGACCCCGCCCGCCTATACGCTCGCGTAATTTATTGTTTGAGTTGATTTTCGCGATGATACTACTATAAAAGTGTATTTAGGTAATCATTTGGTTCTATTAAACATAAACCTTTAATTCTTAAGTTATGGTAAAGCTATTTGCATTAATGGAATGTGATTATTGATTTGCCGTCTTTCCAAAGAAATAGTGAAATAGTGCGGTTTTCTAATTGTAGTTAGTTACAATTAGAGTGTAATTGTGTAATTAAAAGGGCTTTAAGTTTACTTGCAGCTTTGTAGGATGTGGAACGTGTATTTATGTCACAAGAGGGTCGTAATTTAGTGAATTTGGTGTTACTATTTTTAGTGGGTGTTGTCATTGTGGCCAAGCTTTATTCGGATTAGGTCATCGAGTGCCTGAACATGTGTGCCGGAGAAATGTGTTTTAAAGTGAATTGTTTGGTTTCTTGTTAGATAAACGAGCCAGGAGACTTGGAACCATGGGTACAGTCCGACTTTTATGTTTCGTTGCGGCCGTATCACAAGCGGCAGCATTGTGTAAGTATTTACTTTCGAGCTATTTACTTTGATGTAGTTTAACACAAACAATCAACCTTGCACATCTTCACCCAGTTGTAATTATAGCTAAATGTGATAACATTGTTACAACAAATCCCTTGATGTTGTAGTACACTTACCAAATTCCAACAGAAACATCGTTCATCGTTTCATCGTTTTTCTCTTAATTCTAGACAAATAAAAGGAATTGATGCATTATTATTTTGATCTAATAGCTTAGATCAGTAATTGAGAATATTGTTTTGTCCTTGGCTTGCCTATGATTGTGATTTTCATGGCATGATACATTCAACTGCATCACTAACAGCATTATGTCATGTTGACCTGTGAGAGCGCTGATTCCAGTGACTTCATGTTTGTTTCAATTTTTGTTAATCTAATGTACTAGCAAAAGAGATGATGTATGTTTGTCTATCTTTCACTACAATTTACACAAGAACAAAGTAAAAGTAAAATAACTACTAATATATATATACTTTTAATTAATATTTTTTTTATATATAAGATTATGTAATAGACCCATATAATGTAGGGGCACATTCATTGTAACTTTCTAACACAAAAGTGCTTTCAACTTAACACCTGAGGATTAGAGCAATGTTTGCAATTGTGTCCGATATTCATGTATTAATTTTAATGTTTAAGAGCCTATTTCACAATGTATGAATTAGTTCTGAATAAGCTATATTTTGGATGTCAATACATATATCCGGATGAAGGCCGCTTCCAACCGGCTGATCTGGAAGTCACTGGGGGAGGCCTACATTCAGCAGTGGACGTCCTGTGGCTGAAATGATGAAGCTATAGTTTACTTATCTGAAGGATAAACATGATTTTCGGGCACTTTTATCCTCTATATATTTTTATCTTTAACATAACTTTATCTATAGAAAGGCACTTAAAGAGAATGGTCCAAAAATTAGTCGAAAGAAGACAGAGGATATGTCCTGCGTTTTTGATGGTATCACTGACCCTGGTAGTATCCAGATCCATAGGTGCTTCACAAATACCGAGCATGAAACAATTTAAATATTTGGGTTCAATTATTAGCAGTGGCGGAAAAATTGACAATGATGTCGCCCACAGAACAACAACAGACTGGTTAAACAGTTGACAGGAAAATGCTGCTTAAAGTCAAAGGTACAAAACAGCAATAATACCCGCTATTTTGTATGGATCTGAATGTTGGACGACGAACAAACAACACCTCAAGTTCAACAAACTGCACAAAACCGAAATGCGCATGTTACGCTGGTCAGCGGGCATCATATTGCTGGATAAAGTAAGAAACACCTACAAAAGTGGCACCGCTAATAGAAAAGGTCAAAGAAAAACGTCTACGATGGTACGGGCACGTCGAGAGATGGCTGGAAAATTTCGTGGTTAAGCTTTCCTTAGACTTGCCAACGACGAAACCGTTGACGTGGAAGATCACCCTCTACTAGATTGACAACAGTTGACAAAGACCTGAAAGAAGCTGCTCTCGACAAAAACTCTGCAGAGAATCATGCACAGTGGAAAAAGAGGGCAAGGAAGGCCGACCCCAAGTAAATGGGGCACAGAGGGATATATAATACATAACTTTATCCATACATTGTGAAACAGGCTCTTAGTGAATCTTATCAAAGTAATGGTAAAATGAATGTTTTTACAAAAATCCTATGTTATAAGGCTATGTTCTCTCACTTTACAATCTAGTTTCTTTCTAAAATCTAATTTACAATTTATTTACCCAATTCCTTAGCAAGGTAATTAAAAATCATTTCCTCAATCTGACTGAGGGTTGTGTAGAGGAAATTTCTTTTGGCACAGTCTACCTCCTCTCTTGCAATAATTGTTTATAAATCTAATAGAGCATACAATTTTACCTCCATAGCCGAGAGGCGAGCATGCCCGAAAGAGCGTCGCATCTCTGAGGTTCTGGGATCGATACCCGGTCAGGTTAATGTGAAAAATTAACTTTTCTATATTGTCTTGGGTCTGGGTGTTGTGGTACCATCGTTGTTTCTGATTTCTACACAAGAGCTGTAGCTACTTACTTTAGGATCAGTGCATGTATGTGATGTTGTCTTATATTTATTTATTTAATTTAACAGTGACATCTCCACCGAAGATTGTGAAGCAACCAACGCAGGAAGAGCTCCTGTTCCAGGTAGCACAGCCAGGAGAAGTAGACAAACCTTTTATAATCGAGTGCGAGGCGGAAGGAGAACCAGCACCTAAGTAAGTCTGAGATTTTAAAATATTAGAGGAGAGTGGCTAGATACTATTCTTAGAAAACAACAAAACATTAACTGCTTGCCTAAATTTAATTCATAAATGAACCACAATTGCATATTATTTAGAGTACTTTTAGTTAATACTGCATGTGTAGTTATGGTCTAGTCTAGTCCTATAGGGATAAGGGTTAGGAAGATTTAGTGGCAGTTGCTCAAATGAAAATAACTAGACTTGCCGTCTCTAGAAAAATGCCAAGCTTAAGTAGACCCACAATTTATTTCCTATGAATACTTGAGCAAGCCAAACTTGGCGTCAGCATCTCTGAGGTCCCGAATTCGATTCCCGGTCGGGGCAATGTAAAAAACTATCTTTTCTATATTCTCTCGGGTCTGGGTGTTGTCGTACCGTCGATGTCTCTTGATTTCTATAACACAAGTGCTTTAGCTACTTACCTTAGGATCAGAGCAATGTATGAGATGTTGCCAAATATAAAAAAAAATATAACCATACATTTACCAACCATAACATTAAAAATACTCATTTTGAAAAAGATAGTATGCAAAATGTATACATTGACATATTTAGTAAACTGGGAGCCTTTCTAAAATCTATAACTTCGTGAACCAGAAATTTTAATATGATAAGATATTATATTAAAAAAAGAAGCTTAATATCATTATACTTGTATCTTGTCTTATGGCTCTGCGTCAGTGAAATTATTTTCGAAACCAAGATCCCCAAGAGAACCAATTATCGCAGGGCTGATGCAGATGCCTGTGATTCGATGTGGAACATTATTTTAGGCTAATAATACACAGTTAACATGATTGTATTGCTTGCCGTGGCAGCCTATAATTAAGACTTCACTTTAGAATGAAACCTTTATTTATGGATATCCGTATAAGTAAAATTGATGTACTAAGTGAATGTTTTGTTGGTTGTCCTAAATAAATAAATAAATAAAAAATAGTATGATTTTATGAATAATTATAACATTCACAGTTAAACTGCACAAATAATTTATGAATATGTATTTTAATTTTGTAGTTATACTATACTAGATATTATCATATTTTTTTAAAATATGTTATCAAATGTAATAAACACACAATATTATTATTATAGTAGCTATCCAATGCAGTTTTGTATTTTGGTTTTATTTGAATATTATACAGGATGAGTAGTCAGAAGAGGGAATAACTACGAAGTACTCACGCACGTGCTAAATACCAGTCCTTTAAAAAAAAACAATATGAGTTGTTTGTCCTCAAGCACTCGCTAAACTATTAATTTGATTATGACGAAACTTCGGTAGGGTCTTCTGAGGACTGAACACCACGTGAAAAAAGTCTGGGCCAACAGTTAGTGACTATAAAAATATTATAATAATTGTAATAATAATTGTACCTATTGCATTATCTTTTATTATCTCTCAAACTCACAAGAAGAGCCCCACCGGCATGCACTTATTTATACACAATACGACTTTTGATTGTCGCGCCGTGCGAGCAAACGTGGGCACACAAGGTGAACGGGTCATTCTGCTAACTAAAAGTTTGTGTACATAAAAATATTTTCCTTAAAATTATTTTTTCAAATTTTGGGTCATATTAATTTGTTAAGTAACCAGTTAGCATAAATTCATATAACTTTAACAAACGTCAAAAGTCTGTCAAACTCCATACAAAAACACCGGTTATAGATAAAGTAAGGTTAAAATTAAGATGGTGCAACTCAGTCTTAGTTTATCTGAACCTTAACATCAGACTCCACAACACAAGCCGAAAGCACTTGTTTTTGTTAATAATTATGAATGACCCTTACCTGAAGCCAAATGGTACTAAAAACACATACAAATTTGCAATTATAAGCTTACTTTTACTTAAGTATTCTATTAAATAAGGTAACGCTTAGTGAGGTCGACTTCTGTACTTGAATAGCACGCCTTATAACGTTATAAAGGCCATCGACTTTTTGCATTGGTTATTGAAATCGAAATGAACGATGATAGCTGTGTGGCTATTTATAGGACGCATTGTTCAATATCACGTAATACTTAGGTAAATAATAGATAGGTACGTACTACTCACGTGCCGTGTGGTGCCGGCACGTTAAAAGAATTGCACCACCCCTTCTCTTCCTATTGGTGTCGTAAGAGGCGACTACAGGAGAACCGCCACAAGAAGATGGGCAGCAGCGTCTCCTCTCCACCATTGGCTAAACTGCGATCGCCAACCCGCCTGCCAAGCGTGGCGATTATGGCAAAATCCTCCTTTTGGAGAGGCCTGTGTCCAGCAGTGGACTGATATAGGCTGGTGATGATGATGATAATGTACTACTCAAATCGTACGCAGAAAGTGGCCCATTATCCAATTAGGGTTTTAAATGATCATTAAAGAAAAAAGTTGTATTTGTATGTTGTCTTTTCTAAATACAGGCAGAGAGGTTCTGTTAGAGCTTACTTGGGCATAGCATCAGATGGTATTAGGGTAGATCTTTGTGTATTATTTAAGTGAAACTTTAGAATAAGTAAGAAGCACTGATAACGGAAAGTATTTTTTTTAAAAGCTATCAATACAATGTTTAAACTGGAAATGGAATGACTTGTTTTAGTAGGGAGTAGTATTAGAGCAGTGTCTTTAATAAATCTCCTCTCAGTATATTCTGTCACGTTTATTTACTTTCGTGATCATTTTATACTTATCCCCCTATTTAAACAGGGATGTTTATCGTCGTAACTCAATATTCGTAATCCTCTTTCAAATATGGCCCTTTTGACACCCTAAAATTAACTTCTTCTCAAGAATCGACGCAATTAAAAATCTTTTTTTAACGAAGAAAAATAAAATACTTCTCACATATTTCTATAAATGATGTAATGACAGCTCACGGTATCATTCATTTATAATATTATTCGTGCCGTGAGTCAACCTCGAGTCGAGCTGAATGAAGTCATCTCGAGACCTCCACATGCTAATAATTATTACTACTGTTATCGAGATGACAATTAATTATTTTACGATTTAGTAATATCTTTTTATACAGACAACAGAACACTTAGGCATACAAGCCTAGTTTTAAATCTCATTCTGTTATTTAAAGGTGATATACATTTAATCCATTTTAGGCTAAATCAGAATTTATCAAAGGATCTATACAAGTGACCATAGTTCGTAGAACGTTCGTTCTCAATTTCAGGCTGAAAATAATCAGTGTTCGACAACTTTGAAATCGGTATCGCTTCAGAATTGGCTATTTATTCAATTGATCGTAAATGTAGCTATTGAGTTCTTTGATTGATACACTGATTTACTTTGATGACGCTAAATGCATAGTCTGGTGCTACAATGAAATGCTGATTCATAAGATGTTTATAATATTTTCAGGCAAAATAGTCACTCAAAAGAGGCAAAAGCTTCCAAGAACAAAAACATTGTTAATCTCGAGAAGATTATTCACAAATGACGTAATTTCCTATTACTGATTTTAGCTCTGCGCGTAGCGAATCAAAATAACATGTTTTCTGTTCATATGTTTGTCATGATCATCAACGACTTACCTAACGACTTTATGTAACGGGTACCGCGTTTTTAAACTTACATATTTTTTTCTCCTAAAACAGGTACAGATGGATCAAGAACGGAAAGCCATTCGAATACACCAGCTACGACAACCGTATCTCTCAACAACCCGGGCGGGGGACGCTGGTGGTCAGCCAGCCGAGAGACGAGGACCTCGGCCAGTACCAATGCTTTGCCGAGAACGAATGGGGTACCGCCACTTCGAACTCGGTGTTCGTCCGAAAAGCTGAGCTGAACTCGTTCAAAGAAACCGACGGGCCTCAGACGATGATCACAGCGGACGAGGGCAAGCCGTTCAAGCTGACTTGTTCCCCTCCCGACGGCCACCCTAGCCCGAAAGTGTACTGGATGTTGCAGGGCGAGCAGGGGCAGTTGAAGACGATCAACAACTCGCGGATGACGCTCGACCCCGAAGGCAACCTGTGGTTTTCGAACGTAACTCGTTACGACGCGAGCGAGGACTACGCGTACACTTGCGCCGCGAAGTCTCTGTTCAGGAATGAGTACAAGCTGGGTAACAAGGTGTACTTGCAAGTGAAGCCGACGGGCATCTCGCCGGCGCTGAACAAGCACGAGCCGGTGCGCCAGTACACGACCCGCCGCGTGGAGAAGGGCCTAAAGGGGAAGCGGGTGGAGTTATACTGTATTTACGGTGGAACGTGAGTATTTCCCCTCGGATCGGGTTCGCTCAATCAATACTGTCTAATGCGATTTATAAAAGCAACCTAACAATGTGCTGTCCGAAAGTTTTGATGTTGTGCAAGTTTCAGTGCATTCGATATCATTATTCTACATTGCGCTATCTTTCGTTGTTGTATCTATTTTAAACACTACTTAATGATTAGTTTTTTTCAAAGGGACCAAATTTTTTGTTTGGAAAATTTTAATAACTTCATAACATAGTAAAGCATTAAAACCAAAATATGTTAGTTGTTTATAAAATGTGTTTATTTCCATTCAGTACAGATTGCAATTCACAAAAAAGCGTGATGCATAGATGTGTACAAACACGTTACGTTGCCATGTTGGTGTACCACAAGTACAGCCTACGCTTGCTAAAGAAGTAAGGCGTTACGCAGACGACATAAGGATGTCTCTGTCGGACATTGTAAACGAGCAGGGTTGAATTTAGTCCTCAAGAATGAATACGAATAATGAAACTTTAAAAAAAAGTCACGGGATTCGTCTGTTCCATATCCATTTCATCCAGTTAACTTTTCAGGCCGCTGCCTCAAATAGTTTGGAAGAAGAACGGCAAGACGATACTGTCGTCCCAAAGTGTTACGCAGGACAACTACGGCAAGACGCTGGTGATCAAGTACCCCGGCTACGAGGACCAGGGCACGTACACCTGCGAGGTGTCCAACGGCGTCGGCACGGCGCAGACTTACTCCATCCAGTTGAACATTGAAGGTGAGTTTGTAAATTAATTTAGTCCTTGACGTTAGTAAACTATATCAGATTCAGAAATTATCGACTTAGTTCCCATGTTTTTTTTTCTGTAGTATATTATTTTCTGTAGATATTTAAAATCATTTATTACATAAACATAACTTATAGTATGGAATTGCTACCATAGAAAGAAGAATAGGGACTTACATTTTTACCTTACGTTACCTAGCTAGGCTTAACTTTAATTATTATTATGGGTCCTACATACTAGGTGCCAAGCCAAAACAGACTGCCGACTGCCGATTCGAAAGTAGTTTTGAACTTGATAAAAGTGACATATTTTAAAATAGACGTCAATTGTTTTTTAGAGTTTTTCGTCATATTATTTTAATTAAAAGAACATTGAAATAATCAGATTTCACAATTGAACGAATTGTTGCTGCTATGTTTTTTTTTGCGATATCATTTTACGGTCCACGTATCACACTTATTTATAGACAGGTAACCGTTTTTCGAGGATGAATCCACTCTACATTCGCTGTATGGCCGGCGACGCTAGCGTCTCTTTGTCCAGTGAACCCGCACAAAAACGTTACATTCACAAAACTACATAATGCAACAAAAATGTCACGACGAACTCTCGAAAATGCGGTTGTTGCATCGAAGGCTCTTTGTTCGCCCCTACAGAAAGCACGCGGTAATAAAAACTACATGTATGTTATGTCGCTATGGACTGAAAAAAAAAACTGGCTGTTCGTTCTTAACCAATGAACATGCTGTGTTAGGAGATATCCTTCAATTTATCTGCCATTTCTAAAGGAGATGATTGCTCGTCACATCTCCATAATTTTCTTATTTAAGGGGGAAACCCTTTTGAACGTCGCGGTCCCATGCGAATTTTTACATTTGCTCGTTTCACATAGAACAGAGGGTGCCGTTTTATAGATTCTGTGAGCACATCAAACAGGTCATTAATCACTTTCTATTCGCGCCATTGCATTGGTACGAGTGCAAATGAGTGTGCATTTTGTAAGCACATACGATTTTGAAAAGCTAGATTTATATTTCATAGATTATGAAGAGCTAGCTTTTGCTTGTGTCTATAATTTGAGTTGTCAACTTGTCACAGATAGACGTTATTTCCCTGCCTTTTGCAACATTTATAATATCGAAAGGTTAAAACTGGTTTTTAGGATGTAGTTTAGGAGTAATAAAAGTTTAGTTTAATGTACATTAAACAAGAATAGCAACCTTCTATAGAGTTCTGAACCCAAACTTTAAGACTCCAATCATAAATGAAATTAACTGATAATACTCATACATTACGTTACACCTGACAAGCGAGCGACAAAATTTTGGGACATCCTGTAAATAATGTTAGTAAAAAAAAACTGATTCCCTTTAATAATAATGTTTTTTTTTTGATAATAACATCAATTAATCCTCCTATATGTATAATTCTTATGGTTTCCAACAGCTCTAGAAATGTTTGGTTCAAGTTTTACCAAACTTCTTTGTACTTTTGCTTTCTGTGCTGTATTTAGCAATGTCTGTCTGTAACTGTCAAGAAGATACCACGCCTACATTAGCATTTGTCCTGCGTAAGCGCAACAATACGCGGTACATTGTACCAAATAAAGGGTCCCAGTAAAGGTTCCTACGTACGTGGGCGCCTCTTTCGGCGGCTACTTCCTCTCATCAATACTAATTAGCAGTAATATCGAGTTATTAGCTGAATGGCCGGCCCGTACTCTCGTGTGCGACGATAGTTATCTCTTCAGTACCGTTACAGTTACGGCTATGTAAATTAGCGCGCTACGCTGTCAGTTGTCATCGCATCGTCTATGTAGAGCGAAATTATGTATTTGCGACAGTGTAAATTATTCTAGCTTTAGTGCTTTTGGTGCGTTCGCGTAACTACTAACATTTTTTCCAATTTCTCGCAATCTACATGTGTTAACTTTAACCAAAATATTTACCATTATTTTATGTTATTTAATTGTCTTCTCTCTTAAAATAGAGATGTGTTGTTATATCGTTTCTCATTCATTACCTTGTATCGGCCACTCGAGAGCAGTTAGATCGATCTGAATAAAGGTGTGTGCACACGTCCGTATAACTCGGGGTGGATTCTGGCGAGAGCCCATCATTAGGAATGTTCGTCACGCTCACCGCAGCGAGGTTTTACTGCCCCACTTGCCCGCGCCTGGAATTAGGTGTTTTGTGACACTTCCCCTCTGTAACGAAGGCGGCATTCTTCGTGTAATTGTCTATTGGCTTTCCATTCGACCCGGAAAAGTCTAGAGAAATTGCGTGTCAAAGTGTGGTTCTAATCAGCATTTTGTTTTGTTGTTTGCTTTTCATTTACAAAATTCTTGTATTTCTAAAACTTGAGTTTATAGTAAAAATTATGAATTCGTCAACGTAGTCTATTTTTATTGTGTTTCCCGTACATTTCCTCGACAATTACATTTCCCAGAAACTGACACCCTTCATATTATATTCTCGAATTAAGACATGGCAAGAATATGTTATTAAAGTCGTGACCAACATGTAAGCTATATTTCAGTCAGAACTGTACTATTTTCCCGCTAAAGTAATAAAAGTTTTCTTGGTAAATTAAATTCAACACCACCTCGTTGAACATACTCATCTTGCTGAACTATCAAAAATGCATTAAGCCAGGATACACAAGAGAAGCATTAGGGAGGCCAGAGCGAGAAGACGATGTTAATAAAACTATTTCGAAGATAACAACACCAATTTTCGTGCAAGTTTTATATTAGAGAGACTAAACTTAGATGTCGTGACGCACGTTCAAAAATCACGTTTACAACTTATGTTTTGTTTAGTTTTTGTTTGATTACACCCAAATTGGGACCAGCAGAAACGTGGGCTATAGATATGTTTTACGGTTAAGTTATGTTTTTAAATACAAGCTATTAGTAATAGCCTACTACTAGCAAAATAATGTTGTTTTGTTGAAATCAGTTAAAAAAATTAAGGAAAAAATATTTATATTCGCACGTTGCGTCCCGGTTTTTAATTCCGCAGCGCACAAAACTGTTTTTAATCGCAAGCCGCAATTCAAGGCATATTGCATTTTGCTGGATTCCCTACCGCTATGTGATTGCGAACAACGCTTGTGCACTTAGCTTTACAAAGGAACAAGAACCGAAAACTGTTTCTTTTATTTCTTCCACTGCTCTGAATTTCCGTCGTCCTCGGCTTCCAACATTCGGTTCCTGAGTTCGCACCGTAATTGTTGCTTTCGACTTGACAACAGACCTTGCATTGACATTTTCTCGAGCGTACACTTTAATCTAGAGTTCGTATTTTCCTTTATCTCTCAATGTTGTTCTTTGTGCTTTGAAAATATATTTTTTTCAATAGAATCACAATAATTGAAAAGTATTTTATAAAACCGATTTTCAGTTTATTTTCCTGTCCAGTGTTGTGATCGTTACATCGGGTTTAGATATAGAATTTATTAATAGCAGATATTTTTATAAATCTGGACTCTACAGTAGTTAGTCCTAGTTCTTTCTTTGGTTCGGACCGAAGATTCGAACAATTTTATGATCATTTGTTCATCATAACATAACCATTTGTTATACCAAGTTTATGATACAAATTTTGCTACTTCCAATCTACTTTGTTTATTACGAACAAATACTTGTATTGTGTAATTGGGAAAGCCCTACAGGTCCGTACCATCCGCTGCGGTCGCCGTTCGGTGCGCTTTACTGACCAGGATCAATAAACCATTTCCAATATCGCAAATAGTGTTGTTATTGTTTCCCGGGCGGCAACAGCGTGCATTAAATATGCGGCGTCTCGCTGGGCACGGTGACGTAAGGCTGTCACGCACGCGAACCACTCTGACCCAGTTCTCACATTAATTGAGAAATTCCTATCGGTCAGCCCTGTGAAGGATTCCGTACCTGAAGATCTAGACGAAAGCTCTGCGATGCCCGTAGTTTTTCCTATTCTTGTTGGTTGGCGTGTCAAAAATGAACTGATTTGAATGGTGTCAGCCAATTTTTTTTTTTTAATTCAAAACAGCCCTGAACAGCCTTTTGGAAGCCTTCATATTCTATCGTCTGCCTGTTTATCTAATTTGTAAACTATCCGAATTCCGATGACAGTGACTTCATTCGCGTGGTAATCAGTTCAGTGTAGGAACCGCGTAACAATACTCACATAATTTTAATAGCGATCGAAAAAACGCAATCTAGTGTGGCGAACCTAAAGCTGAGCGCCTTCAGCGCTCGCAAACTCAAGGTTGTAGCCCGGTGTAGCCGGGAATATCCTTAATCAAAAGGCCTAAATGCGAACTAGATTCGTCCAATATAAAAAAGTAAAAGTTCTTGCTGCTATTAATGCCTGTAATTTGAATATAAGTCAAACAAAATTTCGAGAAAAAGGACTCGAGGATAGCTCATTATACCATGGCACAGATAGGAGAGGAGGCTCAAACGAGTAAAAACCAATAACAACAAACTTTAAGCAAACAGTTTGCTTGCAAACTGCTGCGTTTAATTCACAAACCGAGAAAGGAAACAGGAAGCTTGTGGCATACAAACATAATGTCTTCGAGATAAAAAATATACTAGGTCAACGCAATGTCGCATGCTTTTAAACTTGAATTAGCTTTATTACTAAGAGATTACCTTCTAATTATTTTATGCTAAAATGGAAATACTAAACTGAAGAAGTTTTAAAAAATAATAATTAAAATCTTGTAAAAAACGTCTGAGTACAGACTCTAGGTTCTGTCGTAATGCTCTTACTAATGAAATTCCGAGGCACTCAAACAGAGCAAACCAAATATGTAGGACAATTCGTCATTACTGTATGGATCGTCCTCATACCGGCTGTTGGGTCACGTCCCTTCGTGGAAGCGGCCGCAATTTACCGCGAAACGTCGGCAAACACCCATGTATGTCACTCCCGATATAGAACATATTTTATAGAGGTTTCAATACACTCATAAACCTAAATAATTCATAACGAACAGACTGATTCTGCTTTTAGGTACAGGAAAAGCTATATAGTTTAACGCTTACCACATATTCCTACTTAGGATACCACAAATTATTTACAATTCGATCATTAATTATTGAGTAATACAAGAAATAAAATATGAATTGATAACAGACTGTTTGTTACCTTATTTTAAAAGTGATGGCTTTTATAGCTACGCCAAATTATAATCACATTCTATTATCTTCTTTGCAGGCTAATAGGTTTTATAAACATCGTACGTTCAATTCTAAATAATATAAAAATAGATTTTTGTTTTAAAAGGTTATTCGTGCTCGTAAATCATTGTATTGGCAAGTGAAATCTATCGTCCCAAGAGTCTTAGTTTATATCTAATCCCGAGTAACTGGAGCCTAGGCCGCGTTGTCGGGTTTCAGTCGATATGTTTAAGAATACTTAGTGACGCGCCGGGAAATCCTAGCGGGGTGGCTGCCCTTATTCATCTAAAAAAAAGTCATACTTGCATATAAGTAACTTTATTATATCACATTATTATTAGGGGGAGTGAAAGACTCGATGACGAATGACCGGATTTCATGTAAGAAGAAATTATGCGCGCATGCTGCGCAGGGGCGTGCGGTGCAATTAGGCAGTGCCTACCTGATAAATGAAATATGGTAGGCAGAGTTACTTACAATTGTGAGTTATTGATGAAAACCACTGATCTTCATCAATAAAACACATTAGTAAGTACTGTAGAGGTTTATAACCGAATCAGTAAAACCTCTACGTCTACCAAGGTATGTTCGAATTATGGAAGCTGCTTTTGAATATTTAGAAGTGACGCGGAGAAAAACAAGGAAGTGGGCTATAAAAATGGAAACATCGAAAATAAGTCAATGGAAATTAATTAATTTTATCAAATAACAGAAGATAGGTAATTATAATCAAGGAAATATCAAAAGCAGCTTTGATAATTCGAACATACCTTAGTAGACATAGAGGTTTAACTCATTCGGTTATAAACCTCTACAGTACCTACTGCCTACCTCGAAATAAAACCAATGCCCGCCACTGATGCTGCGCCAATCCTAGATGACCTGTGTGTAAACATGGCAATCGAATGAAGATGATGATTGCTTGACACTTCTTACCAAATATTGTCGACTTTAATAGATCAGATCATGCAGTTTGTTTGAAGAAGTATGTCCTAAAACAATCGCGTGTATTATTTATTGTGTTTTTAATAAACACTGTTTATTGTTACTGCATAGCTAAAGAACACAATAGACTCATCCTACATAAATCTCAAAGAGAAACCACACAAATGAGAAAAGCTTTAGGCGGTGCAGCTAAAAAGTGGACGACACACATTTTATACTCTCTGTCTGTATAACGTTAATTCTGTATAGGTATTTGTAGAAGTCTCAATAGAACTTGGAAGCGGCCGTAGTAATTGCTTCATTACGATTGATTGCTATAGAGCCGTTAGTAAATCTGTTAAAGCGATTTTATCGGTTAAATTGTGACCTCCTTAAAACAATCATGGATTTGTTTGAATTCTTTAAAAAATCGTGGAATGGTGTGGTTGCATGGACAACTGGTGTGATACATGGCGTATATTTATAACCTAGCTCTTGGCGAACTGGTTATTCCAAGATTCATTAATTGTTATGTTGTCTTGTTGCAATGGTATCTCAGTATGTGACACAAATATCCTGCCTACTGCTTTTAAACTATCATACTTGCTAGATTTCGTTTAAAATAATGAAATACTGTTTTGGCTTGCCAACATCGTTTTTGTCTTGGCAATCCCATTTAAATATCTCTAAATGTATAAAAGCGGATCCATAATTTTCAAAGCTGACTATAAAACAACCACTTGCGAGGTAATAAAACACGGTTAACATGGATGTTCTTAATGCAATTTCATACTTTTTGTTTTTCTCTTTTTGTCTTGAGCAATGCTTACGTTTTATTGGGGATTTATGATGATATACCATACTCAAGATAAATGTAATGTAAAATGCCCTTTTGTTTAGATTATTTAGCTGGCCCGGCATTTGAGACCATTGTCTTAGGCAAAATGCGTCTTTAGAAATGAAATTAAATAAATGTACATATTTGCATAGAAACATAATATTAAATATGTAATAATGATTTAAAATTATTTTTTAGGCACATACGTGAATAAATAAATTACTTACCCACATAATAACTTTGACTGTTTTCTCTTAATAAAAAAACTTGATATCAAACGGCAGTATCTGCATTTAATTCTCATGCACCTGTAATTTATTTTTTATAAAATAACATCATACTAAATTTGTAACTCTATTCCAGCGGCCCCCTTCTTCACCAAAGAGCCGGAGGTCCAAAACAAGGCCGAAGGCGAGACGGCCGTCATCTACTGTAACGCCGGGGGCACGCCCGTGCCTCAGATCTCCTGGGTGCACAACGGGAAGCCCATCGAGCAGGCCGAGCCGAACCCCCGCAGGCAGGTCGCCGGCGACTCCATCATCATCACCGACCTGGTCAAGAAGGACACGGGAAACTACGGCTGTAACGCTACCAATTCCATCGGATACGTTTACAAGGATGTCTACATCAACGTACAATGTGAGTACCTAGTACCTATTATTTTGTTCTTTATTAGATTAATCTTACAATAGGTCCCGTCAAGCGATGTTTTTGTTCCTAATATAGCTCGGGACTGCCATCGGCAATAATAGAGTTGTCAAGTTATTATGCCACAAATAGCAAGGGTTTGATCTCATCAGATGCTGATATACTCAGTCAAGGGGAACGACAATTGAATAAAGATTTATTTACTCACTCGTTAACAGGTCAAAAATATCTGGTATCTGTAGGTCACTTTAGCATATGCTTGCTGCGACAGGATATTATGTCATATTTTCATTGTCAGGGACAGCGGAACATTAATGTACACATAATTGGATTGGAAGTGGACTGAACTCTGGTTAGGGATTAAAACGAAAAAAGTAGCGGGACTTATCCAAAATACGACTGGATTGTTTTTTTTTTTTTTCAGTATTCGATTTTTTTATACCTATGACAACTTGGAGTTGTTGAGTAAAACAGTTTGCTATTTTATTATCGATTCTATCATTGAATCGATGCGAAACGTGAAAGATCGAGGTCGCCGCTGCCTCCGATACGGGCGAAAGGCACGCAGTCGCACACGTATGGCAGCAATTTACTAGCTATCCAGATTAGAAACATAGCTGAGTTGGACTCATAGCTTGTTTGTGTTATTTGAATACATTCAACCTAACATGGAGATGAGTTCTGTACATGGTCATTTATTTTAACTACATAGCTGAAATAATCAAATGCATTGATTGTGCTTACTTAGAAAACGTATCTTGACGACAGGTCGTCAAGCAAGACCGAATGGTTCGGATTTTGGACTTTATATCTGACCTGATTAAACTACATTAGCATTACATCGATGATATGCTGCAAACTCTTAAACTTAGCAAATAATTTAGGTTAGCACGTAGAGTAGGCTAGGTAGCTCGGGCCGTTCAATATAGAATTCGTTAGTAAGGTGTGCGTATGTAAGTGAATGCATTGTGATACGTTTAGATCCGTACCGCCGTGCGCGGCCGCGTCTCGCGAACACGACAATACATCGGGGAAGTTTTCCGGGGAACGTTGTACGTCGCATTGTCGCTACGAAACAACGCTTCGAACCGGGTACAAATTGCGATGTCTGTTTCAATTTAAAATAAATACTTAGGTATTATTTTTGAGTCGTGTTTCCTCCAAATTATATCTTGAAGATTTTTTTGGAACTTCAAATATATTTTTCGTGCCTTGTTGTCTTTGTAGGGTCGCAAGATTCAGGCCTGCATTGGTGGCAGCTTATTTATGCTTTTAGGAAACCTTGCTGAAAGATGTATAGTCAGCGTGACAGTGGTGTATGGCTCGACCCAATTGGCACGCATTTTTATGTCCGACGCGTCCCGAACTTTGCTCTCGTTTTACTGCCAGACCATTTCTCAAGTGAAATGCATTCGTCATTGTATAATTTATCTTCTTATAAATAACATTAATTCCGCTTAGTGTACACAGATTTTTAATTGTTTTCGACATACTTAACTCAACGCATAATTAGTAGGTATAGAGATTATTTTAAAAACTTTTTTTTATAAAATATGTTGTATATTATCCTCATATATCAATATGAGCACCAGGGTTAGCTCACGTCCAATGGCATGAAGAATATTTTGACCATTAACTTCCGGAGTTATAAGTTAGTTTACTTTGTTGTATAAGTTTATTCAAGAGCTTAAGTTGCACTGCTCAATTGAATCTAGATGTAGCCTAAAAATGAAATAAAATGTTGTTCTCTATTAACTACAAACAAATTGTCAAAGGAGGAATGATGTTTCAAACCAGAAATAATTAATCTACATCCACGAAGGTTGCGTGATGTGCCTCTGGGCCCATATCTGCTAACGAAATGAGTGGCTTCATACCTAAATCTCGCTATCACTGCCGTTGCTATTGATCTATGTAATTAAATCGCAATTCGGATTGAGATCGGTTATTTAGAAATACTATGCCTAAGTTGTATCATTCTAGTTGATCATCATTATCTTATACGTCCATCCAAGAGTAGGCGGGGTAAGCTTCGTAAGTAAGAACATCGTTGTAAATCCCATTGTCAGTTTTAATATAAAAGTTTTATTCCCGAAATGAACTCCGACGACCGCCATAAACGTCAGTTATAATAATTGATCATGGGACGTCGGACGTACGAATTGTGGCTCGCTCACCAACTGACGTGTCTTGGTTTTATGATTTTAGTTGCCTGTATTGGCCTTGCTCCAATTGAAAATGAAATTCATTCATTCATCTAGTCAAATAATTGTTCGCTTTACAAAATAAATTACTGTCGCGTTAAATGTGTAACTTTTTGTGTGCTTAGATTTGATGGATAATTCGGCAACTTGTCACCAATTCCAAAGAATTTTGATAGCAACTTTATCAACTAATGTTTTCAAAGAATTAGCATTTTGCTATAATGTGTATTTTCTGTCGTCATGTGCTTTAGTTTATATTTAGGATCACGTATTCAAATGTATGTAGATACACATATATCATTAATACTACATGACTGACTTGATTGTACAACAAAGCGTTGATAGAACGCTGTTGAAGTGACTCAATTTTTCCCTTGTCTCGTATTTCTTTGACATAGGATTTTATTAGGCCGATTTTGTTGGGCGTCCAAATCGAATGTCAAACAAAAAATAATACAAACAGGCAAAATGTCACAACAATAAAAATCGACTAAACATCCTGTCAAACCCGCACGTGTACCACGTGACGCAAATGCGATCAGGCGCGTTGTAATCGCTGCAATATCAGACCAAATTCACCCTACTACTAAGGGTCATAATCTCGATCAGTATCAAATTGGCGGGATTGTAAACCCGCGAGGATTGCGGTGCCATTGCTGGGGACAATAAAAAGTCCAGCTGCACCCACGGTATCGCGTGTGTAACCAGACCGCTACCTGGCCGGGCCGCGTCAGCCACCCTCGCCGAGGCGCGGAAAGGAGCGGCGGGCGCGGCCTTCGTAAGGGTGACTGCTAGGGTTGACAGTTGCCACCTTTTAAAATTAAACATTTCGGTTAATCTCATTCTAACACAAAATGCACAGATTTATGATTAGTATTTTGCATTGGACATTACAGGAACAAAACGATTAAATCACTCTACATTCGTGAATTCAACTTCTATGCATCTATCTGTATCAATTCACTTTTCTTGATTCTCTTTATAAAAGACAAACTATTTTTACCTTGGCCAAAAACTTAATTCCGCAAACAATGATTTGTGCAAGTTTTAAACATTAGCAAATTTTCTTATAACTGACAACCTTAATGCTGAATGGAATACGTTTTACTATTCCCGAATTTTTTCCCCAGTTCGATGACCTTAGTGAGTCATCCGGATAATCCTGTGTGTGATAGTAGATACAATACCTCAGGCAGTTTTAAATGCCCAAAGTTTTAATTTAAAGGGAAAGATACGTAATTTGGCATGACCGCTAATATGATTATTCATTAAGATCTCTATTTACAACATACCTTTTTGGATCTACCATTAAAGCTATTTTATGATTCGTTCTACCATTCTTCAGTTATGGAGGAATTACCAATATTGCGATTCTTATTTTTAGCACAACAATGGTAATAATTAATTTGCTTGCTTACACTGCGCACTGTTTATTTTAGTTGATCCCATACATACGCAATGCTGCAATGTGCAGTGCTGTAGAAATCATAAACGATCGGGTATTTTAGGTTTATGGGCGGTTTATAAATAGTGGTTTCTTATTCTTTCTTATTTGAAATAGTAAAATGCGTTTGAATTTAGGAAAATATTATGTCTATTAAAATTATTTGAATTTATTTTTAGTATTCCTCCACGTATGAGATCTTATTTGCTGATGCGTATAATGCAATGACCCATGTACCAGCCCATCTCATAAAGCTTATTTCCCAAATTAACTTATCATCACGCAAATATAGGGTGATGTCTGCCGAGGCCCCTAAAATCCCAGAATATAAAAATACAGTCCCAACCTTATCGTCTAGTTCGTATCGACCTATCGTCTTCGCGACAATGCAAAGGACGTTAAGCATATAACTGCAAAGAGTGTGCCCTTGTGTGGGACGTCTGATTTGAGTCAAGTGTATCATGCACGTTCGGTATGCGAAGCACGTGAGCCGCGCCCTACACGTATGTAGCGAACGAAAGAGTTCTAAACGAATGCGTCCAACTTTGACTTGTAAACTAACAACCCATTATTTTCCGTTGGTGAACAAAGGCTTTGATACACTTACGAGGCGAGGGTGTGTGTATAGTCTTAGCAGTTTCCCCTTGACTTAAGTTGTCATCGCAAACCCGAGAAATGTCAAAAAAATATTGACACACTCTTCTTAACCCTAAAATGATTCCGGAATTTCCGGAAACTTTTAAAAGGTGTTATAACTGCTAGATTGCAAGAAGCCGGGGCAATTAGTTTCTGTCTGCGATTCTGAATTCATGAGCCCAAAGGTCTTTAATGTAAATAGGTGTGTTGGACTTGGATATACTAATCCAATTACTTACCTAAGTACTTTTTTTTAAATTCGCGACTGAAAAAACTAAATGAGAGGTATAAATTGTACGCCCATCACGACGAGTCACCCCTGTTGATGCAAATAAACTGTGTTATTAATTAAGTTTTAGTACACTTAGATTATAAGTAACGAAGGGTGTTAAGTTCTAAACGACTCTGTGATTTTGTTCTAGTAAGCAGTTAGCACCTTAGTGCTTACTTAAGTTTCAGGAACTTAGGTAAAACACGCTAACGAGGTTAACTACAACCTCTATACATTATTATGCATGCTCTGTTTGTACTATCATGCAAATGCACATAGGGATGCAAAGCAACACGCCACATTTCGACTAGTATAATAAAAGGTCTGGTTATTGAACAGTTCCTTTATGTTCCTGCGACAATACGCTAAAGGACGTTATGCAACACCAATAACCGAAGACCTGCCTGCCCTTGGGTGCGCGAATTGGCTCGTGTGTTGTGCTGCCGGAATGCCAGGCACGTGGCCCGGTCCATGTAAGGAAACTGCCACTTGGAGTTGCTTGGTGGATACCCGATAATAATTTCGCTAGTTTTTTGTTAGTACAAAAGTATGGCAACGCGGAAGCGACTAAAACGCTTCTCCGGTTAATTTTTTTAAGCAATTTTCAACGTTAGTGTTTTTTTTTAGTTTTACTCTGGCTGATGTTACTAAACTACGGTTATCTAAAGTTCATCTATAAACTTACATGTTTTATGTTGGTTATGGTACTAAATTATTATTCTAAATTCAAATTCTATACTTTGTTGCTTTGAGTAAAAAGTTTCGCCGAGTAAAAAGTTTACAAGATTATATAACATTACCATAAACAACATGCTAAGTTTGCTCTAGCCTCTATGGTTATGTTTCATTGCAAACTCTTTCCAAGTGCCATAAATTGCTATTCCCCGTAGTCGTAGACTCGCCCACGCTTGATGCACCGACGAAACATTGTTGTTGACGAGAGAACAACAATGTACCGTGTCAGGAGATATAACTCTTCCGATGGATGTTCTGACGGCTGGCAGCGATTTATGGGATCGGGACCGACCTTTAACTATTCTTACATTGTGATCAATGTCACCGAGCTTAAAGATCACACTCATATCATTAAAATACCGTAATTAATCTCGGGATTAATTTCGCACATAAATACTAAGTGTGTTCGTGTATTAGAAAGTACGTATTTTTTTAATTAATGCCGGTGTTCAAATACACTTTTTTTACTTCTTACTTGTTTTTAAGTTACTTACATGCATTAATTTTTCTCAGTTTTGACAGACAAATATTGTCATTTAGCTTTGGTCTCCCAAACCAGTGGTATACATTTGGTTCGGTGCGGTTTTATAGATGGGCATATAAATAAAGTCTTTTAAGTCTGGCTTCAATCGTTAATTTAAACCATCTCATTTTACTCCGCGTAATCTAGTTTTGTTGACCGTCTATTGGGCACATCCTCATGAGCCCCATCTCTTCGCACGCCCACACCGTAATCCACACAAAATGTAACGGATATTGTTAGTTGTTGTGTACTCTGTAATTTATAACATTTTCACTGCGCATCTATGGCAAATCATGCGGGCATAAAGTCAAGTCTTGTTCAATATTAGTTCTTGTAAATCGACCACTAGCTTTTATTATAAAACAAACATCAATGTAATACTCAGTATTCAGTACCAATTAGTTTTGTCAGGAGTGAAGGTTGCAGGAAGCCGCTAGATGCAGGCTGCTTCCAACCGGCCGATCTGGAAGCCACTTGGGAAGACCTACGTTCAGCAGTGGACGTCCTGTGGCTGAAATGATGATGAAGGAGTGTAATTAATAGTGCATAGCTCATGGAGCATCAACATTCTTACGAATCATCACCATCAGGCTTTGAAAATCCATTGCTAGACATAGGCCTCCCTTGTAGGAATCTACAGCGAGGGGCGTTTGCATCCAGTTTTTCCGCAACTTTGACTAAGGCCTCCCCCACACTTTTGAGTCTTTTGAGCGTCGACGTCGTGGCAGTATCCAATCAGCGTGAAGTAATTATGCTGCGCTAGCGTTTCGTCGACACTGAATGGACGCTGTCACGACGTCGAGGCTCGAAAGACGCTAGCGTCTTGTGGGAGGTCCCTATGTCGTCAGTCCACGGGGAAGGACGCCCAGGCTGCGTTTTCCAGATCGTGGTCGCCACTCGAAACCTTTCTTCCCCAACGGCTATCTGTTCTGATTGTTATAATGTTAATTTTATATTGAACTAAACTTTCATTGTACATGCTTGCTTTGCGCCCTTCAGTGAGAGTTTAGCTCACAGTGTCAATGTATACAGGTGTACTCATACCTCTTATAACATGTTTAAGCAAATAAATATTTCATATTTTTGTAGCCGTTTCGTACATAGAACCTTTGCAGAAAAAAGGGGCCCCGTTACAAGACGTCATTTTAGTGCATCAGCATTGCAAAAGGCGATACAAAATTTTGCTAATTGTATTTTGTAATTTCAGCGATCCCGCCCGAAATCAAGGAAGGCCCGGAGAACCTGACCAAGGTGGACGGCTCGGAGGCGGTGCTCAAGTGCCGCGTGTTCGGCGCGCCCAAGCCCATCGTCAGGTGGATGCGCGACGACGTCGACCTCACTGGTGGAAAGTGAGTAATCTTGTTATACACCGTGAATTTTTAGTGGTTGTTCTCCCGCAGCGTTAAGATTTGGTCTAAATATTACAATCCATTCGTAAACACTTTTGTCCTGAAATGTCAAATAATGGCTGATTTACAAATTGTGATAAATAATACTCGAAATTGACGAGAAACAGTAGTAGCCCCGGGCGCCGGGCGCGGGGTGAACGGCCGCAGCGCGGTCAGCGGTACGTCTAACGATCTAGTGAGTTACTATTGTTTTTCAATAAGTTATTTTAAACATTTTACTTAGTGAATCGAAAGTACTACTTATACCTAATGGTTCTGCTGCGGAAAGACAACCGGTAATCATTCACGGTATATTATACAAAATTTACCCAATTTCAAAATAACTAGGCCGTATACCACGCAAGGAGACTACCTCATTAGTCCGTCAAGTTGTATTATCACGTGTTTTTCAAAGTTCGAAACTAATGGCCTTACTACAAAAATAAAATGCGAAATAATATAAAAACTGCGCTCGCCAACCCGTCTGCCAAGCGTGGCGAGTATGGCAACAAGACCCCGGTGACAGA
Organism: Anania fuscalis; assembly: GCA_950371115.1. Taxonomy (NCBI): domain Eukaryota; kingdom Metazoa; phylum Arthropoda; class Insecta; order Lepidoptera; family Crambidae; genus Anania; species Anania fuscalis. The sequence goes on along the minus strand of OX493328.1, from coordinate 2,844,301 downwards.
AGTCACTGGGGGAGGCCTATGTTCAGCAGTGGACGTCCTGTGGCTGATATGATGATGATGATTTGTACTAGGCGAATGATGTTATTATTATATCTTTGCTATCCGCGTATCAATCTAGTCTATGTAAGTTTTGTCTAGTCTATGTTAGCAGCGCCTGTTCCATCTCTGTCTGAATCAATCTATGTTTCGTTATTAAGGCTGCTTAGTACTCATTGTATATTTGAGCATTAAACTATAAATAGATTGATCAATTAACCGAGGCGAGATGAATGTCAGTACCCTCTGCCCTTTATAGCTCCTCATATTGCCCTTTAGTTCCTTCTTACGCACAGGTAGATCTAAATATAGACCTGCCCCCCTAGCACGATGACCAACAAAACACGATATGATATGATATAGCGATTTATATCATATCATATCGATGATTAGCGACGACACCCAACTGCCAAAATATGATATACATAGCCGCCATCTTGAACTTTTATCGAAACAGCGAGCATGTCCGTGCTGATGACGTCACGGTAATGCTCGCTATTTTGATAAAAGTTCAAATTTTGACAGTTGGTTTATGATAAACCGCTATATCATATCGTATTTTGTTGGTCATGCTAGGGGGGCAGGATAGGCTGATCAATATCACAATAATTAATTCGGCGACCTTTACCCACTATCCTGGCTGGTATTAGTGTGACCCGCGGGGTGCGCCGTGTTTATATTCGTTCTACGTGTCGAGCTTTTACGAGCGAGTGTTTCCTTCATTAATGAAAACTGGTATTTTATTACAATTTCCTTCTTGTGTTACGTAATGAGTACCGACGATTCAATCGAACTGACGTAAAAAACAAGCCGCGAACTTTTGAATAGAGACTATTTCCATTAGTTGTTAAACGACTACTATACTATACTATAGCCAGGGTTACAGCTCATCTGTCAAAATCCCGATAGTTGAAGATTTATTGTCTCCACCGGGAGAGATATGCTTTTCGTCTGCTTGTCAACCAGACTGACCACACTCCAGTCCCCTTGATTTTTTTACTTTAAAGGAGGGCTTGCGTCTAAAAGGACTAAATGATTAACCTTGACTAAATGATTTTCCATGACTAAATGATTTTAAACCGACTTCAAAAAAAGGAGGTTCTAAGTTTGACCCGTATGTTTTGTATATTTATGTATGTTTGTCCGCGATTTTTTTGCGTTTAGCTCGTCCTATTTGGTGCGGTTTTTATTTGTGTTTAAAATGCTCATGGATGTAGTTGTTGCACTTATTGAACAGTTAACCCAAAGGTTGCTGTTTGCAAATACTTTAAAGCAAGCTTACAAGTGTAAGCTATTTCTCGGACTAAGGGTGAAAAGCGTAACTACAAAAATCACAAAATATTCGAGAATCGTCAGATTACATTAAAATAAATTAACTTTAATAGTAACGCCGATAATTTATAGCTAAACCTTTTTCTTATTTGAAAACTGAACACAATTCAAAAGTAAGCGGCAAGTAATCTGTGCGTTCCCAAGCGTTCCGCCCGGCGGCTCGAGCAAAAAGTGTCTGTTTCTTCTAGTCGCTTCCGCAAAACGAAGTGTCAGGATATGACGTCACGCAGTGTTGCCAACACGAGGTGGTTCTGATGATGTTCATTTGTCACCCAGGTACAACATCACCCCCGAAGGCGACCTGGTGATCCGCGACGTGTCGTTCACAGACGTCGGCACGTACCAGTGCTACGCGAAGAACAAGTTCGGGGAGAAGTCCGCATTCGGCTCCCTGACTGTCAAGAGTAAGTGGCTTTTATATAATAATCCTTAAAACTAAGGCTAAGCATCTATCGTAATCAATTTATCTATATAAACCTACATGGATAAGTCGTATCTATTAGTAAATATTGAGAGTAGCTAATACAGACAAATAGAACAAACAAAATTAAATATTATAGTGGATAATATGATTAACACTGCTGGAATGGGAAGCGGAGGAAACCCTTTTTCTTGCATGTATTCATATAAAAATTCAGATACTAATTATAGATTTACATATTTAGACATATTATGTGTGTGGCACATTGTATCGATACATTTAATCAAATCATATCCCTCCCTCTTGATCATGTATTTGTTTTATAACGTCATAAAAATGAATCACTCGAGCATTACGAGTTTAACTAGCTTATAAACGTATTCCACTTAAATTATTTGCATCTATAAGACTCGCAAGTTAATTTATTTGCCTTACTTAGCACACATATCATATAACATATCAACATATCATATCAACTTACTATAAAACTATCTATATATATAACATATCAACTTACTATAAAACTTCAAGTTACTTTATTTGCCTTATATGCCACAAAGATCAACTTAAACCTATTGTATTTACACACATTCGTAGATCATAATGAACTGTACATATTTCTGTAAACATCAACTGTAATTTGTTTGTTTGGTGTGCAATAAATTTCATGACAGGTTCACAATAATTTAAATCTATAAGACTTCAAGTTACCTTACTTGCATTCCTTGGCGCAACAAACGATCCATTTTATTTACACACATACATAGAATTCACGACAGTTTAACAATACCAATTCCAATCCACAGAACGCACCGTGATCACTGACAAGCCTGAAAACTACGAAGTCGCGGCCGGCTCAGCGGCCACGTTCCGTTGCAATGCGAACGCGGACGATTCCCTCAAGCTCGAGATCATCTGGCTCATCGACGGCCAGCCCATAGACTTCGAGAGCCAGCCGCGCTATCGGATGACCAACGACTACTCGCTTCTCATCTCGGATACGACCGAACTCGATTCTGGGGAATATACTTGTATCGCAAGGACTGCTATCGATGAGACAAGAGCGCAGGCTACGCTTATTGTGCAAGGTTAGTTTTTATGACATAGAATAGAATCATTTGTGTGGTATTAAACTTAAATTTAATCATACACTATCAACCCTGTCAGGTACCAAAACGGTATGTATGTATGCTCAGTTTATGGCCGTATCGGCATTGAGCTCGTTTCGACTACTGGTATTCTTCGCCTTGGTTTTGGTTTTCAAGGCTTACGTTTTTGTTTCTTACAGTAATGTCCCAAAGGCTAATTAAAATGCTTGGTACATCGAATCGTGTAAAACAAGATCACACGACCGCCCTCAAGTCTTAGACAAATATTGTTTGAATAATGTAAAAGTTAAAGAAAGTGCATTTCCTTCTTCTCTCGCTCAGTTCACGCACTCGTTTTTCCGAGCATACGGGTAACGCTTTTTATACAAATGATTTGAACTAACTCCAGTCCTTGATCTCGGATTTTAACTGTACCTTCGCTCAGAAGCTAACCTAGTTACAGTGTCTGCGTTGTTTAAATTGAGAATTGAGTTGTTTAAAAAGCTAATAGAATCGGGCGTTAATTTGCGGAAATCCATAACTAGAAATTCTATTAATTTTACATTTTCATAATTATTTAATGAGTTGTTCACCCAAAATCTTACTCATTCTTGATATTCAACAGACAAGCCCAACCCCCCTGCGCTGGAAAACATCGAATGCCACGAGAAAGTAGCCAACCTGAGGTGGAAGCCGAAGGGCGACAACCGCGCGCCCATCCTGCGCTACAGCATCCAGTACAACACGAGCTTCACGCCCGACTCCTGGGACGTGGCCAGCGACAACGTGCCCGCCATAGACTCCTCGTGGACCGTCGAGCTTAGCCCCTGGGCTAACTATACCTTCAGGTAGGTACATCATCATCATTTCAGCCACAGGACGTCCACTGCTGAACATAGGCCTCCCCCAGTGGGTTCCAGATCGGCCGGTTGGAAGCGGCCTGCATCCAGCGGCTTCCTGCAACCTTTTCCAGGTCGTCTGTCCACCTTGTGGGTGGCCCAAGTTGCGCCCTACCCTACCCAGTACCAGTTGGGAGCTCTATCCTCGAAATTGTTGACAAATATGTCTACCTGGAACAAGTGATCCAGTTGGGTAGGTGCAATTTTGAGAAGAAGGTCAATTGACGAATCCAACTCGCCTGGGCAGTGGCACGTCGTGGTACCGTCAATGTTTTTGGTTACTAGAAAAAATGTGATTAGCCACTTACTACTTAGGATCTGCAGAGCAATGCTTGTTGCAATGATGTTGTCTAATATTTTATTTTGACACGATAACGTCTTATATACGATAAATACACGAATCGGACCGACCGACTGCATGCTCGAAAAAATTACACGTTCCGCGTGCGAGCGGGATATAGAGATACACGATCGGCCTAAGCGTTCGGCTTGTGACGCATCTATCTCTCTTCCACTTCATCAGCCGATGCGTCCGAGTAGCATCAATGTTTTCTGAGGTTATCACGTAAAATTATCGTCCGTAAACCGACTCAACAAACAACCAATTTTTATGTATTATTTCTCCCACAGAGTAATAGCGTGGAACAAGATCGGTCCGTCGGGCCCGTCCCCGCACTCGGACGCGTGCACGACGCAGCCCGACGTGCCGTACAAGAACCCCGACAACGTCGAGGGGAAGGGGACAGACCCTACCAATATGGTCATCTCGTGGTCGGTCAGTATACAACACAACTCTCTTAGTCAGGGCTCTGAACGTCTTAATGACAAAACGGAAGCCAGGATCACTCACGTCGTTACTTCTCATCACTAGCCTATATTTTATTGCAATTCATTTGTTTAGTAAACTTATCTTATTTTCATGTATCGTATTTTGTAGAAAATGCCTCAAATCGAACACAATGGCCCTGGCTTCTACTACTTGGTGTCATGGCGGCGCAACATCACCGGCCAGGCTTGGGAAGAGCAGCAGGTACGTTATACGATTAAGATCATGTTGACCAGTCCCTAGGTAACTCTGAATGGTAATAAACAAACGAGATGATGACTTGATCTATCAATTAAAAATAAAACTACAAAAATAATTTCAGGTTCGTGACTGGCAGCAGACTGAGTACGTCGTCCACAACACACCCACCTTCCAACCCTACAAGCTCAAGGTACGTAATCACAAGGATGCATGACCAACTTCACACTCATTATAAGATAAGGAGGTTAAATCACTTATGTTTCCACTTCAAAGGTAATCGCCGTTAACTCGAAAGGGACATCAAACGTGACCCCAGTCGAAGTCATCGGTTGGTCAGGCGAGGATGTCCCTCTCCAGGCGCCTGCAAACTTCACACTAGTCCAAGTAACCACTGGAACCACCGCCCTTCTGAGCTGGAACCCCGTCCCCGCAGAAACCGTACGAGGACACTTTAAGGGGTACAAGATCCAAACATGGACCGATGGCGAAGAAGATCGCCAGAAGGAAATCCTAGTCAAAGCCGACGCGACCAATACCCTAGTCACCAAATTCAAACCGTACAAGAAGAACAACGCCAGAATTCTTGTGTACAACGGCAGATACAATGGTCCACCCAGCGACGTCCTCACCTTCGTCACTCCTGAAGGAAAACCCGGCACGGTCAAGTCCTTCGAAGTCTACCCTATCGGCTCCTCAGCCATGCTACTGAAATGGGACAAGCCGGTCGACGAAAACGGAATCCTAACCGGCTACAAAATTTCCTACCAGAAAGTGACTGGAACAGCACTTGGTCCGCTACAAGAAAGGAAAAAGGAGATCGACCCGAAGTTCGACAGGGCGAAGTTGGCTGGCTTGGAACCCAACACGAAGTACAGAATTGAGATTAGAGCTAAGACTAAAGCTGGCGAGGGGGACAAGTATTTCGTCGAGCAGACGACTAAGGGTGTTGTGAATGCGGTTCCTGACGTGCCGTTGTTCGAGACGGCTACATTGCCGGCTAAGGAAGGGACTGCTCATATCCAAGTTAGGTGGTTGCCTTCTTTAGATGGGCATGCAGGGACCCACTTCGTGGTGTGGTACAAGTTAAAGGGCCATCCAGAGTGGTTACACACTAATGAAGTAACGGAGGATGATTACGTGATCCTGACGGGACTGGAACCAGGGCAAGTGTATGAGGTCAAGATGACGGCGCATGACGGAGAGTACTTCAGCACCAGTGAGATCAAAGATGTAGATACTACTATTGGTAAGTGAATAGCTTTTACGAAATATAGTAGTTAGTTTTAGTAGTCTGATGAAGACAACGGCGATCAATTTACATAGTTGTAGAATGTTTTCTTTAAAATATTGGACTTAGTATTGTCTGCCAAGCTTACTTTGAAATCGTTGGCATCCGTTTAAACTGCTTCCTTGATGCTTCTAGAATTAAGCCCACCTTGTGTGCTCTATTTGTAAGTTTGTGCAAAAAAGTTTTAAATAAAAACCAAAAGCATTCATAGTGACAAGTACAGAAAACTGGAATATTCAAACTCAAATACTTCAATACTTCACGGCTGGTCAAATCGTCGCCATCGTTTCTAAGGCATACCTTTTCAGCGACAACTGTCTTTACGTACCCATTGTGTGACAGTTTTGGCCCACCTGTCTGGGGCCACCCTACGTGGCCTGCTGCCCCCTCCAATTTCAAATTGGCTTTTATTGTGCCTACATCTGCAATGTCTTTGAGCAGATGGTGGTGTTTCTGACCTTATTGATCCTTCTGATAGGTACTTAAACTGCTCCATTTGGAAAACCTTGAGTTAGTACTTTCGGTTAGTGACCAAGTCTACGCCCCGTTAGTTAGAATGGAAAAAAAAGAAAACTCGTTGACATATCCATCCTGCAGTTTTCGTTATAGCGAAATGTGAGGATCTCTTTTCATGAACGCTTTCATGGACTAGATGCTTTTCCAGACTTAATTAATTAATCGAATTGGCGGCGAATCTAACTCAAGGATAGGTACTCGTCAATCCTCAAACTTTACTACCTAACTTTTTTAGTGGTGTTGGTCATTACGACAACACAAGTAAGACTCGCTACGCTCCGCTACTTCGGGTTTTGAACTAATAGGTTGGGGAAGAAGTTTCTTCGCATTTTTAAAAAAAATTGAAAACATTTTATAATATAGTTTATTTACATTTAACTAAAGTATGTAGGTACCATATTGTTCGATAACTTTTTGCCATCTTGTAGGTAGGGACATGATTCCATTGCTATAGAAATTTTGGGACTTCTGATCAAAATACCGCGACAAGAGGTTTTGGCAGTCCTCTCGTGATGTTAACCTGACACTGCCTAGAGAATTCTGAAGAGAGCGAAACAGGTGGAAATCTGAAGGTGCAAGGTCATGACTATTCGGTGGAAGCATTAACACCTCCGAGCCAAACTCTATAAATTTTTGCTGAGTGGCTAAAGATAAAGGCGGAAACATACTTTTAAAACGCGACGCGACGTGATGCTACCCCACGCGTGTTGAGTCACATCAAATCAGTGCAAATCGTATGCATTTCTATGGATCAGAACCACACAGCAAACACCCGACGCGACGTGATGCGCGAACACGCGACCCGATCCAACCGTTCCAGATTGACGTGTTGCCGGTAGTGGGGGTAAACACGCGACCCGACGTGACGCATGCTGTGACGCACGAAGATTTTTAACAAATTATCATCTACTGTGTCATAATTGTAACAAAGTGTATTTGTAAATATACTTAATAAGTTCGATTATGCATGTATGATAAAACAAAATCACAAAAGAAAGTAATAACATATATTTTTCAAATTCCGCTTTAGTCATTCGGTAGTTTTATAAATATCTTTCTACTAAGTAACTAACTTAAAGCAAGTCCGGATATAAAGTATGAAATTAACCAAGCATATAGTTCTTTAAAAAAAATATTTTGTACACCTATTAACGCCTCTTTATCGCTTTTCTCTTCTGTTGCTTTAGTATAGGAAAAGTCCCTAAAATGTTCATCAAATCTTCTTCTTACTCGTTATTTTAAAGTTTATCCATTTTACACGACTAAACACTTTGAACGCTGCCTGAGAAATGACCTCAAAAAATGCCTACGTGTTGTGGCGTCGGGTGTTGGCAATGTGCACAGTGCACATCGGGTGTCGGTCGACACGTCGCGTCGCGTCGCGTTTTAAAAGTATGTTTCCGCCTTAATGAGACAAGACTTTTTCCCCAACCTAATATTTATCATAAGTACCACTTCATGAATTGCTGTGCTAAGCTGTTTGTGCATGATTTCGAATTATATCAAACTTGACTATGTTGTCTGCCAAACGAAGGTTCGTCAGCCATTTACATCTGACGTCTGCTCTATTCACTATCAAAGGATTTGCCAATCTTCTGGATGTCTCTTCCGAAGAGTTAGTGAATAATTTAGGAGAATGGTTCTTCTTGTCTATGTTCCTGCGTTTTTGGAAAGTTGGGCCAAGCCCCCCACTCAGCGCAACAATAAACGCTTCGTATTAAACCCCACACCTCCCAATGTCAATGATCTGGCGCGTGGGCCAGTTTTACGATATCCAATAGATGCATCGTCGGTAGTCGCTTTGCTTACACGTGTCTCGTCACAGTAATTGACCGTCGTGTGCGTACAAAGAACCTTGCATAAAATGGGAAATAAGGTCTGAAAATAAATGCTGGTTGAAAGTTTTATGCAAAGTGGAAACGTAAATAATGACCAGTGATATTTCTTATTCCGGTAACCGGCTACCTCACGTCCATTGTTATACAATTGTTATCTATTGTCGCTCTAAAATACGTATACGTGTGTGTTAAAAACATCCCTTATTATCGCGCGGCTTGTTCACACTACTATCCTGGTGCCCATAAATAAGCGTTTCCACCTATGGTACATAAAAAAGTTATGAATAATAATTATAATAAATAATTATTCGTGTCGCACAGACGGTCCAGTGATAATGCGCGACGACAAGATGGCGACGGCCGGCTGGTTCATCGGCGTGATGCTCGCGCTCGCGTTCCTACTGCTCGTGCTCGTGCTCGTGTGCGTCGCGCGCCGCAACCGCGGCGGCAAGTACGACGTGCACGACCGCGAGCTCGCGCACGGCCGCCGCGACTACGCCGAGGGAGGCTTCCACGAGTACACGCACCCGTGAGTATATACTGCGCAGTACATAGTGTACATAGTGTGCGTCGCGCGCCGCAACCGCGGCGGCAAGTACGACGTGCACGACCGCGAGCTCGCGCACGGCCGCCGCGACTACGCCGAGGGAGGCTTCCACGAGTACACGCACCCGTGAGTATATACTGCGCAGTACATAGTGTACATAGTGTGCGTCGCGCGCCGCAACCGCGGCGGCAAGTACGACGTGCACGACCGCGAGCTCGCGCACGGCCGCCGCGACTACGCCGAGGGAGGCTTCCACGAGTACACGCACCCGTGAGTATATACTGCGCAGTACATAGTGTACATAGTGTGCGTCGCGCGCCGCAACCGCGGCGGCAAGTACGACGTGCACGACCGCGAGCTCGCGCACGGCCGCCGCGACTACGCCGAGGGAGGCTTCCACGAGTACACGCACCCGTGAGTATATACTGCGCAGTACATAGTGTACATAGTGTGCGTCGCGCGCCGCAACCGCGGCGGCAAGTACGACGTGCACGACCGCGAGCTCGCGCACGGCCGCCGCGACTACGCCGAGGGAGGCTTCCACGAGTACACGCACCCGTGAGTATATACTGCGCAGTACATAGTGTACATAGTGTGCGTCGCGCGCCGCAACCGCGGCGGCAAGTACGACGTGCACGACCGCGAGCTCGCGCACGGCCGCCGCGACTACGCCGAGGGAGGCTTCCACGAGTACACGCACCCGTGAGTATATACTGCGCAGTACATAGTGTACATAGTGTGCGTCGCGCGCCGCAACCGCGGCGGCAAGTACGACGTGCACGACCGCGAGCTCGCGCACGGCCGCCGCGACTACGCCGAGGGAGGCTTCCACGAGTACACGCACCCGTGAGTATATACTGCGCAGTACATAGTGTACATAGTGTGCGTCGCGCGCCGCAACCGCGGCGGCAAGTACGACGTGCACGACCGCGAGCTCGCGCACGGCCGCCGCGACTACGCCGAGGGAGGCTTCCACGAGTACACGCACCCGTGAGTATATACTGCGCAGTACATAGTGTACATAGTGTGCGTCGCGCGCCGCAACCGCGGCGGCAAGTACGACGTGCACGACCGCGAGCTCGCGCACGGCCGCCGCGACTACGCCGAGGGAGGCTTCCACGAGTACACGCACCCGTGAGTACTACATACAGTATACATACAGGGTTAAAAATGTAAAGTATGCCTTAGGGCAGGGGTTCCCAACCTGGGGGTAATTACCCCCACGGGGGTAAATCTGCTATTTCACGGGGGTAACAAAGAACCTAATTATAATAATAATAAAATAAAATACGAAAAAGTTACAGAGCGCTGCGCAGTGACAAATTATGTGCTTGTTTATTTTGGCTCAAAACAGGTGCCGAATATCTTATTTTAGCTAAAAGAGCTTTAAAAATGTTAGTACCATTTGCCACCACCTACAGATGTGAGATCGGAATATCTCTCAGATCAGAGAAAGGACATTTCTAGGGATTTTCTGCTTTAGTGTCACTAAAAACTAAAGCCAGAAATCGTCTGAATGTGAAACATAACTTAAGATGCGCTTTAAGCGAAACAAAACTTAACATTAAAAAACTTGTGAATGCAAAACAGTACCAAGTTACCAACCGTCACACTGAGCCAACATTCACAAGTTTTTTATGTTAAATATTAATAGTTGTGACTACTAGTAAATGTTACTAAGTATTATTAATCCGTATGTAGTTTATACGTATAAATACGTAAAAATTGTAAGGCAGTTGTGCAATTTGTTGATTAATAAAGATGTTTGCTTGTTTTGTTTGTTTTGATATCATTTTGAAGCTTGGGTAAAATCAGTTTTCCACATAGATCACAGGGGTAACAGTATTGAAAAGGTTAGGAACCATTGCCTTAGGGAGTAGTTATGACAAGCGCACAAGGCGCGCGCAATAGGCGACGCGTTTCGGGCACGCGCCGGGCGCGCATTCGACGCGTATGTCACCAATTTCATATGCACGTCAAACGCGATAGTATGACCACACTATGGTGTACTTTTAAACCATCCACATGGTTACTACTTCTATTGGAATTATTTTAAGTATATTATAATACAAATAAATGGAAAGGAAATATCCAAAAAAAAGAAACGTTCACAAAGACACAAATTACGTATAGCAGCGCGGCGCACACAAAGATATCATGTTCATGCATTTAAAGCTGAGAGACTATTATGACAATTTAATACCCACTATCGGAAATTAAGAAGTTTTCCAAAAAAAATCACTGTTTTTCGTATGAGTGTCCAATCATTTGATGAACTTCCTACGATACGCTGCTAAAAAAAATGGACGAAAACTGGCAACAGGATAGGATATAGAATATGTGCTGCAAAAAGACTTACGCTTACATTAATAAATCAGCAAGACGTAATAGAAATAGAAAAATAAGAGAATAAATAATAAACCGCCCTCCAAACAAGGACAAATTCGGGAAACATGGACGGATGGCAGCCCTACAAATAGGGCGCCTAGGAGGAGCGCGCCTAGCGCCATCCTATATAGCGATTTATCGACACCCAGCTGTCAAATTATAACTTTTAACAAAACAGCGAGCATAACCGTGATGTCACCGGCACGGACATGCTCGCCGTTTCGATAAAAGTTCAACATGGTGGCTAAGTATATCATATGTCGATAAATCGCTATAATCATATATCTTATCGTGTTTTGTTGGTCACACTGGGAGGGCTGAGTGATTGCTGTTTTCACGACAAAGACACAGTCGTGCTGCGATATTGTGCCAAATAAATAGTTATCATCATCATCATCATCATCTCAGCCACAGGACGTCCACTGCTTAACATAGGCCTCACTCATAGGCCTCACTGGGGAGTGACTTCTAGATCGGCCGGTTGGAAGCGGCCTGCATCCAGCGGCTTCCTGCAACCTTTACACCTGGTAAAGGTTGCAGGAAGCCGCTGCCCACCTTGTGGGTGGACGTCCCACGCTGCGCTTGCCGGTACGCGGCCTCCATTCCAGAACCTTTCTGCCCCATCGGCCGTCAGTTCTACGTGCTATGTGCCCCGCTCATTGCCACTTTAGCTGGCTAATAGTGCTGTAAATAAATAAATAAATAGTGCTGTTATACAATTATCCCCGTCCATTTCAGACTGGACAACAAGTCGCGACATTCGATGAGCAGTGGCACGAAGCCCGGGCCCGAGAGCGATACCGACTCCATGGCTGAGTACGGCGAAGGAGAAACAGGTAACAGATACCTTCCCTTAACAGCTAGTGTTAATGTTACTAATGTTAGACTGAGGCCACAACTACAAGATCTAAGCTAGATGCTAGGACGACTGAGATGAATACTTAATGCCTGGATTCTGTATTCGAATCTCTTCTTCGATTTCCCACTGCCTATTGGTTCTTTTCTTTACATTCACGTTAGATTGCTGTCTCACTCAGTTAAAATCTTAAAGATTGCTTTTGGATATCAAGCAAGGAACTGCAACAAGTCACTTGCAAAGTGGTTACTTTAGTGGTTACTTTGCTTGCAGTATAAGGTTTATTTGCCAAAGTGCGACTGTTATTGCAAATAATATTGGTCATATCATCACATCACATCAGCAGCCTATATCAGTCCACTGCTGGACACAGGCCTCTCCAAAAGGAGGATTTTGCCATAATCGTCACGGTTGGAAGGCGGGTTGGCGATCGCAGTTTGGCCAATGGTGGAGAGGAGACGCTGCTGCCCGTCTTCTTGTGGCGGTTCTCCTGTAGTCGCGTCTTACGACATCCATAGGAAGAGAAGGAGTGGTGCAATTCTTTTAACGTGCCGGCACCACACGGCACATAACAGCAATATTGGTCATGATAACGAGAAGTGAATAATCAATTACCTATCCTGTATCCATCCATACTATCCATGTATGACCATTATTTATTTATGAAGAATGAAAATTGGTAATAGCAACTAGCTTGGATCTTAGTTTATGGCATTCTAAGCATCTCAAACTGTTTTGCTCGCTGTTTTGATTTTGATTGATTGAAGCCAGGTAGCCTTTAAATACTTTTGTCGTCTTTTATTTTATAATTTTAATGATTTCATGCTTTACGTACTTTAGTTAATTTCTGAATTTTGCTAATTTCTGTCGTCAACTTTTTATATTTATTTTTCTTGTTTAATTTTTTGTATAGCAGCTAGTTTTTTACTCACTAGTTGTACATGTTTGTCATGTAATCCTAAGCTACTATTTGTTTTTCTTTTCTTTATTATCGCATGTAAGTTTACGTGTGAGCTCGGCTGTACGCATGTGTGTTATTGTAGCGGGCATGAACGAGGACGGTTCGTTCATCGGCCAGTACGGGCGCAAACGCCGGCCGCCGCCTTCCGGCCAGCCGGATTCCGCCTCGCAGGCCTTTGCCACGCTCGTCTAAACGCACCCTTACTTATCCTGGACCTAATCCTCACCCCAATCCGCAGGCTGTATAGCCATGTATTCCTTTGCTACAAAAAAGTTTAGTCAATGATAAAAAAAATTGGTCGATCGAAATACACAAAATTTTTAGACCAACAAAATTAGCTGATAACCTTAAGCTTAATATTGAAGATAATTTAATTTTGTTATTGACTACACGGCTTTAGACTTCCGACAAAATAGTGCCATTGTGTCCTAAAAAAAACAAAATAGCCAAACCAATCGCCGTAGGCCTCGCACGATCTTCGATCCGATTGGTCCCTCAGACGGTGAACCTGCCCACAAAATTGAACAATCTCATTGGATCTGAGTAGATTTAGGCATCTCTGATATTATTAGAGTTATTATTCTTACTGCCAGTGTTTAGATATTAACGGGCGCTCAGGGTCTTTATTTTACTATTTTAAAAATAGTTCAGATAAAGCCTATATTCACTCGTCCCAATTTTTTAAATATGAAATCCACGTAAGTTTGTTACGAAGTTAGGTTAGGCGTTAAGTACACAATAATATCTTAAAAGTTAGATTGTAAAAATATTGTAATTATGAGTGATTTTTGGAGTGAAATTTATTCCTACTTATTTGAGTTTTTTTTATTATTTACACCTTGCTTGTTTGATATTTTATCGGTTGATATTTGTTGTGCATTTAGTTCGTAGTGTTAGATGGCACGTCCTTATATTCGTCCACACATTCCTTCCTTGTTTGCCTGTGCACGAGCAACGCTATTGTTAAGTTATTGAGGTATGTTTTTATTTTTATTTCCTTTGTTTTCATTCATTTTGATTTTACCATGATTTAGCCACATTTTTTTTAAACCTTTAATTTTAATGTTTCATGAAAATGTCCCTCTTTTGATAATTCGACAATGCATATTGATTTAAATATAAAGTAAGCTCCAAATTCGTAACTCTCAACATGTTAAATTAAACTTAATTGGTTTGATACCAAAATTGAGTTTGTTTACTGATTTATTTTTTTATAAAACCACATTATACAATGTGATATGGGCGGTACTTCTAACCCGTTAAGGCTAAGTGCGATATATCTAATTTTATCGACAAAAATAATAATAATTTGGGGCGTCACACCCTATAAATAGCGCCCTTTTTTTAACCAAGGTTTAATGTGTAGTAGAAACATGAAAGAAATACCACAAGATGGCTAAAAGAACAGAGTAACTGACCATAAATTTCATTTCTGATGTTTAGAGTGTTGGCGGCTAGAAAAACAATAATTCATTCATTTTTTTTTAGAAAAAAAAACTTTATTTTTGCAGATTTGTTTTGACCTCAAATATTTTTTTTGCCAATAAAATTTGATACCGAACTTAGCCTTAACAGGTTGGAAGTACCATATCACATTGTATAGAATAGATTGACACCTTTAATTCAGAATCCATAGCATCCAGTATATTTTTAAAATTCGTACCCATAATCCGGTAGGTCGCTTCACGGAGGACGGTTCGTTCATCGGGCAGTACGTGCCGGGCGCGCGCGTGCTCCCCCCGCCCCCCGCGCCCCCGCCCGCGCCACCCGCCGCGCCCGCGCCCCCCACGCACCCCACCTACGTGTAAAGGGAGGGGCACACGAGCTGGGTAACATCGTCGGCTCTATCGTTTACTGGACAGCTAGGACTCTAGGACCACACATCATTAGCTTTGACCACCACCGAAGTAACGAGTAGAGCAATCTCTACTTTAACGAGCGGATTTTATACTGTGTTATTTACAGTCATGCGTGTGACACACTTGTGAATGGAGTAAGATTTAAGTAACATCAAATAATGTGTGATGTGATTTTATGGGATGTCTACATAGTGATAAAAAAGTATTAATAAATTCCTGGTGGATTAAACTGCAAAAGGATTCATATCCAAACATATCTGATTTGTGAATTATTTTACAAATAGAAATAAAAGTTATACAAATATTTTACGTTAACGCCATGTAGACAGCCTGTAATATCAAAGTGTGTCGACGTAAAGTGTGTACTAACAGTCCTCGGTTCGGGGGCTCGGGCCTTGCAATGTCACCGACACGTCTCGTCGGCAGCTTAGTGGCAGCTACGATTATATTCTATCGACTACTTAAGTGTTTGTAACCGACACTCGATCTTATTTGTATTCTTATTTGTAAGCGTTTTCTGTCTGCACTGTATCGCTCAGTTTCATACTTCAAGCATCGAGTGTTTCAGATTGCGACTATCGTTTATCGAATACAAACGTTACTATTTTCGAGATCAGTTCTAAATCAGCTCAACGCAAAAAATAAAAGCTAATATCTCGAATAAAGTCACAAAGTGGTCATCTCTTTCTCTTCGGTCCGCTTTGTTGTAAGAGTGAGAGAGATGAGACAACAAAGACTGAGTAATGGCTCTCCGAAACGACGAGACGAGTCACATAATGTAACTTACTGCCACTGAACTTTATTTCTCTTATAAATACAGCACTGATGTCTGGTATGTGAACGACGGCGTTTTGGACACTTTATTTAGTTAAATTTATTAGCGTAGGGCCAAGTTAGGATAAGCTGAAATCAGAGCCTACTATTCTGTTAGGTTGGCCCTCGAATCTAGTGTCAGTAGTGAAGGCTATTCAAATATATAGATTTTTTATATTATTCATTATTTACGATTGTAGACAGTGTGTATACAGCCTTATCCAAACATTGGACCGATTTAGTACCAATTCAGTGTCGTTGGTGTACGTTGGTCCAACAATTGGATGTTCATGATGTGATCACTTTCTTAATATCGCTTTGGTAAAATTGAAAAATCTTATTTGAAGTGGTCAAGTTTCTATCAGTATCTGTGAAAAGGAAAATAGGTTTTTTTCTTTATGAGACTGATTTTAAGTAATGAAATAAAATAGTCATCATAACCTGACACTCTCCGCTGCTGGAAAACCGATTGGTTATAATATGATAACACTTCACCGATGAAGAAATAAACTTTTAAAAAATAACCTGAACTTTAACATAACTCAGATTAATTATAAATTCTTCTCGCAATCGGTGTTTCAGTAGCGGAGCACCCATCTCTACGGCTTGAATAGGATATGCGTAGGCGATGTTTTGGCTCGATATCAATTACTTGTAAATTAAGGATACGGTAGCTGGTGAAGATTTGAAATTAAGAAAAGCTATTTTTGTCACAGAAAATAGGTAAAGGATAAAATTATTAGCTCTGGATGCCGGTGGTCAGACTGAAGTGAGCTCTCAACGGCTCACTCGTGGGGTAACGTTCAACGCGTTCCAAAACTATAATAACTATTTGGGTAAATGTTGCATCTCTATAAATTATTGGCCGATATACGTATTCAACATAGAATTATTCCTCTATCGCATTATTTTTCTATGCTAATATCTCTTTATATATATAGAACAAACTATCTGTGGACCATAGAGTAAAAATATTTTGTGAAAATTAAAATATGACTGTTCCGTAGCGTCGTTAGAGACAAGATATTAAAATTTTGACCTATTTAAATTCCAGATGTATTCATATTCTAAACTGACAAAGCTTATTCGGTTCCTAAAATGAATATTCGGTGGAGAAGATGCATATTTTTCCTTACATTTCAAAGCGTATATTGAAACAAACGGAGCGTATATGTATTAGGATATATTTTTGTACGGCGCAGTGTGACCACCGGCCGATGTTGGTGCTTCGTGAGGAGGGCGCGGTGATGTAATCGATGTTGTGATCTGGTACGTAAGGAACCCACCACTGCCTGCCAAACGACGTTGGCGTAAGTCATCTCGGGACAGCTCATTGTCTTTTCTTATCATAGTATATATCTCTAAACAAAATTCTGTTGTTGTTGAATCTCGACTATGCCGCGTCGTCTGGCCGGCCGATCAGAAATCTCTGGCTGCTAAAATATGATATTAGATTGTAATAATAATAAATCGAATCTCAAGAATTAGAAATTACATTTACCAAGGTCGTATGAGGTATACAACCATTCAAACTTTTCTCCAACTGACGAGTTTAGACGTGATCCCAAAACTTCCACACCGTTCTAACGTGTGCCGTCAGGGAGATGTCTCTCTTGTAGTATGGTAAGACTTCTCTTAAGCTTTTTGTATGTAACGTAATATTTGACATTTACAAAGTTTGTTCGCAACAATCACATAAACAAGTTATCCCAAGTTGATGTTTCTCATTTTGGACGATTACGGAGTGGAGAGGGCTGACACGATTTTTAACCCTTTGTTGTCCTACGCCAAAATTATATAACGAGTTTTTAAACTTTTTGAAATCAAAAATGTATCGACTGTCAGCTCCACCCCGTATGAGAATATCTCAATTGTATCTCGTGTTTAGATTTAAGGCTAGGGTTCGTTAACTAATGTTAGTCGGCTAACGCGTTCGCTTGTCGCATCTATACTGTAACATTGTATTCGTTTTTTGCTTTATGTAATATCATTGTACCATTTCGTCTTCGACGTACACTGTGGGACAGATTTAAGTGCACAATGAAACATTTAGTGAGTAGACGTCGGCTGGGCCAACTACAGTGCTTGATACTTAAATTAGTCGGACAGTGTATTATATCAATTTTATTTATGCACATTCTTTCTTCGCCTGAAAGGTGTCGGGTCCTAAGTAATACATTCCACGCGGTTTAACCATGTTGATTTGTTTAGAGTTCTCTTTATTTATCGAGTTTCTCATTGTACGCGTCGGTCAGATGTAATCTGAACAATGTTTTTAAAACAAAAGACTGTCGTTTACAATAGAAACCACATAGTAACTTATTTATTTTATATTTCATAACTCTAATTATGTATTTAGTCTCCTTCGGATTTAATCTATTGTATAGTTTCTCGATCGTAACGTGTTTAATGGCAAGATTTTGATCGTTCTGATTTAGAGCTTACACTGTAACCATTGGTACCTTATACATTGCATTATATTTATATTTGAAGGCACTGTTATCGTAACCCCTTTAAGTTATTTGTTAAGGAATCTTTATCATGTCTATTGTCTAGTAAGAATTTAATATATATTAATATTAATTAATTAATAGTAGGAGAGCCTTGTTCGATTCGCGTCTGTTTATTGTCGCTATTTATTACCCACTGTTGAAGCTCTGTCTCGGACGTTTGTTAGTTCTCGGTGTAACAGTTTGAAGACGTTAAATTGTTGAAAGTATCTCACCAAAATTACGGTGATTTATGTCACTGCCTTCCCCTTGAAATTCTTAGAATTCACATGTGTTCATTTACTTTGTAACATTTAATGACTACAATCGTGACTTTGCCTTATAAAATGTATATTCGTACTGTTTCATTATTTTTACGAGGGTCACATTAAAGACGGAAGTATGTTCTCGCGAGCACAATGTTTGCATTTACTTAGTGTCGCTGTCACAATATCTATTTATGTAATAATATTGATCATGCAACTGCAACATATTTCGCTCATTACTGAAAGACAAGCTTAGTCAGCGGACTTGTTATCAAAAAAATATCTGTACGGTTATTTTGTCCCAACTTGTAAATGCAAATTGTATGTAGCATAGTACGATGGCTGATTGAACATCAAACGAATAGGAGGCAATAGCTGAAAATTGTTACGATATAGTATTTCATGAAAACAAGTAGGTAATTGTTGTATGGTACAGTCAGTGTTGTTTATAGATTAATGATAAATACAGATGCTTAACTTTTGTTACCGGTCATATTGAAGTCAGCGCCCAAAATAAAACCGTAAACAATGTTTCGTCTTCCTTGCCTTGTCATGTTATATTTGCACTGTATTTTATATTTACATCTGGTTACACTTATCAATTTCTTATTACCACATGTATATTATTATAGCTTTAATATGATTAAGTATTTTTACTACTTCTAACGACATCACAATATCAAAATACGTATTAGGTACGCGTATGGTTATCATATTACAATCCGAACGCTAAGTTGTCGCGATTCAAATTATTTGCTTGATTTAAATAAAGGCAAGTGTACAAAACTTTAGCATCTGTATTCCCGAACGCTAAATGCTAAGCAAGCTTTTTAACCCACATTGGAGGTGTTTTGTTAAATTAGATAATAGGTTGCATTTATTAATTAATATAAAAAGTTGAATCATGACAAATTGCAACACGGTATTCTATTTCTGGATGAAGCTTATTCTGACCTCGTGCGAATATGATGTTCTGATCACGAATTATAATAATTTACATTTTAGTTTGCATTAAGTAACTGTAATTTATTGTGTAACTATGATGGATATTTTTTTATGTTGCATAGAAAATAAATTTTAAGAAATTAATATGATTTATTTTATTTGAATTGTAAAGATAAGGTTCCTAAGACTTTCCAATATCATCAAGCTCTTTTATCACTAATAAGGCTGTAACAAGGATGTTTATTATTAATAGAGCATCCAAGTATGAATCTGTTTGCTCCTGCGAGCTCGATAAGAATATCTAACAGTTTGTACAATAGTTAAAACCATGTAATCAGCTGTGTCAAAAACTTTACGATAGAAGTAGATCGGAATATTTGATGTCTAAATTATGAAGTATTCAAAACATTTTCACAATTTAGATGTTGCTCCTATGGTTAAAGTTGATGTATATCAGCCAGCAGCTGAATATTCAGCTATTATTTTGTACAACCTGTATAATATTATCAGTTTTTTTGCAATTAACGTCAGATATACACGATTTAGCTATTTTCTTAAGATGGGTACTGACCGGCGTTACGTGGCGTAATGTAACATTTTACGAAGCGAGCGTTCGTGCAGTCTGTACGGGGTGAGAAACGACCAACGAGAAGCTCGCTCAAGGGATTTTAGCACATGACGTAACAAAACATTTTCGCTGCGAATGTGCCATTACGCCACAAATTACGTATAGCGGCGGCGCGCTAGACAGATAGGCCACTCGGAACTAAGCGTCAAAATCGTTACGCACAAATTGACAATTGCGTTTATATGCAATCTCGGACGATCCGGGGCAGTACTACAGCGGACTGTCACTCACGACAGTTTATTACGCATTGATCATTGTTATGCGAAAAATGGATATAAGCGTTTTTATGCTGCAGTGTGTTTGGATGTTTGAATACAACACAAAATTGTGATTACACGTTCTTTAAATTTCCAAAATAATATTAAAAGGTATATAAAACTAGGTCTAGGTTTTCTCTTGTAAGTAAAGTAAAGTAAGTAAGTAGTAAAGGTAAAGATAAGTTTTTATAGCGATCAATCATTAATTTCATTACATTACACATTCAGCAGGAATGAGCTTTTAAATTTTACTTAAATCGTCATTGGTTTAACACCAGTGTTTTAGGTAAGCGTTGAACATATTAAATTATTAATTGATTATTTTTATATTGACGTTGCTAGGATAAACACGTCACCTAGAAATGTCAGTATATGTCATAACAGTTAATTTATTAAATTGTAGTTAGTACGTATAATTTCTGACAGCGCGCAGCTGCCGCCGCTGTTAAAAACGACAGTCATTGAAAAAGCCAAGTTGGTGAGAGTAATTATTGCTCTGTCTGTCTTCCCATTTAGGCCTGGACGTATGATAAGATGAATGAATAAACTAATTGTTGTATCGGTGTAATAAGGCACACTTTTTTATTTCAAAAATCAGAATAGCAACCCTAGGCAGACAGCCCAATTTGGGCAGTTGTTTTCGAGAACGGCGGGAGTGGACCTTCTGTATTTTTTCTATTTTGTGATTACGCCCCGAAACGCCGGTCAGTACACACCTTTATGATTAAGACTGATTCGCGCATATTTTGTGATGCAATTTATTGCAACGGACAAATAGGTACCTACATTATGTACGATCAATCGATCGTTCAGGCGCAAAGCGATGCGAGTGCTAATATGGGACGCAATAATTGCGCCAATGAAGCATTGTCTCGAACTCAATCAATTGGCCGCGCGGGTCAAACGTGCCTGCATCGCGGCAGCCCGAGACGACTGTCTGGCTCCGAAGGTCTACCGTAAAAACGTTTTGTTCGTTCGAACGTATAACCCTAATTTCAAATTGCAATCTACTTTTGTCAAACTTCTGGCAATTTAAGAGCAATTGAAAACGGTCATATTTTTTACACGGGTAGTTTCAGTTTTTATTATGAACAATGTATCCGTAGGTCGCTGGTTCATATCCGGCTCGAAGGACCATTTAGATTTACGGTTATTGTCCACACATTTAAAGAAGTTGATATATAAATGAAAGTCGCTGGTAAGAAAGATTTTAACTCTATTTACTTTAATTATTACGCTAGGTATAATGGTCTCATATGGTAATGCTTTGAATGAGCACGCGCTATATGTTTGGTGATTCGTCGAGTACTGATTAAATAAATAATGTTAAACAAAAATGCAATATTCGATCGATGCGTGAAAATGATGACGGCGCGGCGATTTCGCAATGTACAGACAAAAGCTTGTCGACCTACCACAAATCGTCAAATTTTCTCAATTGAAAATGATCTCTATATGTCAGGCTTAAAGTTAAAAACCTATTGGAGAACTTTTTAACTTTTTGGGTAGGTCGACGTGCTGTTTACTGTACGTAAACCGTACAAACAAAATATACAAGTGAATGGTTATTTTAATTTAATAAGTTGAGTAAGTAATACCATAGAGAAAGAATAATACTCATAGAGAAAGAATAATACTGTAATACTTTCTAACGAAGAACACCTTTTCGTAGTAGGCCTACTGGCCGTGGTGCTCGCAAAGTCTTTCTAATTAGAAATAAGGATGTTTAATTAAACATCCTCATTAATAAACTTTTCATTTTATGTTTCTTTTGGGAGTGATTCTACTGTTAGACTAAAACAGTTCTTACAATGGGATGGATCTAATATCGAAATTCCAAAAAAAATAGTCCCTTTCATACAACCTAAAACAGCTGATCGGTCAATTGTTATTCAAAAGCGATTTCGAAGTTAGACCCAATAAAAGTTATTGTATCTATCCAAAAGGAATTAAGATAATAAAATAGCATTATACGATTACACTTATTCAGGTTTGTTAGGCGCACTCATAGGGCTGATTCTGTTGTCCAAGGTACTGAGACTAAAAACGCAAGAAAAAAATTGAGGACTGTACGGACAATGTTTTTTCTACGATTTCGGTAGGTGGACCAATTCAAAAGCATTTGAACACCACATTGAGGGTCAGTCTTTTTCCATTAACCATAATGATTTATGATATATACTGCCTACAATTACTCGATGGGTTAACTAAGTTCCAAGCGGAACTTAAATCATAATACGTAAGTACGTGCCTAGACATTTTTTCCCATCGTTTTATTGTTGTTTCAATTACCTACTCTTTATGTTTCAGATATTGAACACTATTACTACTACCATAGAGAAAGTAAAATTATGTCTATTACTACATTTCAAAACAGTGTAAGTATTTAATCTTATCCTTTTTTCGACACAGGCTTTTTTAAGACATACATTTAGTAAAACAGCTTAGAATATCGAAGCAGTTATCATTTTAGGTCCTCAATAACTGTAAGCCGTTTAATGACGTAGACGACATCCCTAAAAAAGCTTTATTGGCGAGAGCACGTCTCACTGTCCTGCCTCATGTGGCAAAGTTCAGTTATCAGTTTGGGAAGCGTTACATGTCGCGTAATAAGGTCTAAAGTTCAGTGTTTTGTCGATAGACAAGTCGTGTGTAGCTGTGTTCTCTGAAGCCCGAGGCTGGTCACTCAGTGTGTACCCGTCCGCTGCGCCGACCGCACTCTCGTATTTCACACGTTCGACAGTTCGCGAGTGAAACAGTGTTACTAAATAATGACAGTGTTTTGTGCATTTACTCAAAATTTTTGACAAAAATAAATCGCTAAAACCAGGTAAAGTGTTCAAGAAAATCGGTAATATGCTATCGCGAATTTTGATGGGTAAAAGATCATCGATCCCACTTAAAAGTTAATCGTTCGGGCGATATCAAATCGAGTGCATTGGGTGATGATAACTTTGCATCTACCTACAATTTATATTAAAATCATATTTGAGTCATCGAAATCATGAATTATGAAGATATTTAATCGAATATCGAATCTAATTTGTTTTAATATCCAAAAACGTATTGCTAATAAGGTAGGTAAATCTTTACAGCTGGTGGCAGCAAGGGACGCATGTGTGAACGCCGAAAGATTAAAAGCGTGAAGAAGGTAAACATTGCTATCTAGTAACAGTAAACAAACAGCGGCGCGTTATTAATAGTGCCCGCTGCGCCTGCGCCGGCGCACGCGGCTGTTGACCGCACTTCATAAATATTGCCGATTTATTTGCACCCAACTCGTTGAGGACGGGCTCAATTATAAAACCGGATTTCGTTGCTGTCTGGGAATATGATAGTTTTTTGCTTTATGCTTCATTAATTACTATAGTTAGCTGCGTCGGATATTTTAGCCTACTGGCCACGGATTTTTGCGGTTTTACTTGAATTTGCAATATATGCAAAGCTGCACCCCTATTTTTTTATTTGTGAAAATTTAAGGGGCGAATGCATTGAATGAAAAAGTGATAAAATTCTGGGAAACAAGTTGGAAAAACTGCGAAAGACAAAATGCATCTTAAATAGTCGCTCAAAGTAGTTGAAAAAGCCTTTTTTTTCTTAACATCGTCCTTTATTATATGTTCACTATTTTTATGACATTCGCCCATAGATTGCTTACTACACCCGATTGCACTTAATACAGGCTTAGTATTAGATAGACAGATAGTAGAATAAACTTAAATCTTCAAATGTTAGAAAAAACCATATCGCAAAATGTTCGATTGAAAATTTGCATAACTGTAGTGTACAGTTCACGTACAAAAGGTACCTAACTATAAACTAAATTCGTTTTTAAATTTAGTTGGAAGTTAAAATGACCAAAACAAAACATGTCAAACTACCGTTTATTTTAATTACGTCCCCTCATTAATTCCAGTTAGCGGTGACAAGGGGATTTATCGGCTATTGTAGCTAGTCACGAAAATAGAGAAAAAAGCGTGTCCGCGCGTAGCCGGCCTAACCGCGCTCGGCAGCCCGAGGCTTTTTACTTTTTACTGGCTGGTACCTGTTTGGTGGACGGCGTCCGCGCCCTCGCTCCCTAACAAGTGCACGGCATCGCGGCAGGGGTGTCGCACCTTTTTTATTTTTTGTCATTCATTTTGAGTGCACTCGAAGTGTAATGTGGAAAAGTTTATGCAACAAAAAAAACGATAATCTACTTCTAATCATTCAGCAGCATTCGATACCAAATTGAGAATCAATGTCAATAAGGTTTACGTGATACTATGTGATTTTCATTACGGTCACGTGATTTATCGATTGTCAATTTTTCGTTAAGGGTTCTGAATCGGGGAGCTTATGTATTTATATTCTTGCCTAATTTAACTGAATTTGATGAAGCTCATGATTTATTTATCAAGATATATTAATTAAAAAATGAATGACGATTCATTTCTACCTTCACAAAAAATTGCACGTGCAGATAAGCGGGAGCGGAGAGGTTAATAATACAGATAATACAGATACTTTAGTGCGCGATAAAGAACTATTAATACTATAATATTCAATTATACAACAAGTACTTGTTGTTTATAATTCCCAAAATGATTTCGGGACAAGTGGTAGGTATTTATCGAGGGGCAACTTAATAATAACGTTTGCATTTCGTACCTGTCTTCAAGGGGACTCTGCTACTGTAGTTCGAAGGTCACTATTTCGACGTACGTTAGTTCGAAAGTTTACGAGTACGACGTACGACGTACGTTAGTTCGAAAGTATACGAGTACGATGTACGCTAGTTCGAAAGTGCACGGCAGCGAAGTATGAAATGCCGGCGTACATTTATTACAAAGTTATCGAGTGCGATGTATATTTAATCAAAAGTACACAGTTGCGAAATACGAAATTACAAAGAACGTTGGTTCCAAAGTATGAGAGTACGATGTACCTAAGCTAATTTAAAAAAAAAACAACATAAAGTTACACGTTTATTCTGAAATCAACACGAAGTTAATGCACTACAAGCATTTTTTTCTGACTTTTTTTTAAAGAATTTTATTATTTTGTTATGCACTGTTTGGCTACATAACGTATAAAATAATGTATTTAAAGTTTTGCTTAATACAATATGATATTGATACACATACTTAATACTTAATTTAAGTAATCGATTATTCAATACTAATTAAATAGTTACTAATCAAAGTGAATTAAATCCAAGCATTTTTTCCAATTGTTATTCAATCAATCAGCATAAATCTTAGGAAGTGCTTAAAGAATTTGTATTATTATATTATGAACTATTATTTATCAATAAATAATGTATGTCATGTTTATTTTTGAAAGCGTAGTGTTTATTACCCTTCTTCTACAATGTATGCTCCACAGTTAAGGCTAGTATTTTATTTATTGTAATGTTCTTGTATGCAAAGTTTTCTTTAGTAATGACGACGCCGAAAGACTCAATTGTAGAAAAGCGTAAAAAAAATATAGTTTTATGTTTTAGGTTGCTGGATGTGTATGTCTTACATTCGAGTTTAAATAAGTGGTAAGTCGGAATTTTATGCTTTGCTACCATGTAGTTATTTTTTTAATTAGCTTAGGTACATCGTACTCTCATACTTTGGAACCAACGTACTTTGTAATTTCGTATTTCGCAACTGTGTACTTTTGATTAAATATACATCGCACTCGATAACTTTGTAATAAATGTACGCCGGCATTTCATACTTCGCTGCCGTGCACTTTCGAACTAGCGTACATCGTACTCGTATACTTTCGAACTAACGTACGTCGTACTCGTAAACTTTCGAACTAACGTACGTCGAAATAGTGACCTTCGAACTACAGTAGCAGAGTCCTTCAAGGGCTGCCGTCAACCCGTTTGTTATTTGGAATTTTCATAAAATATATATATTTAAATATATTTCGATGAGTATGAAAGATTTTAAAAAATCAATAATACTAAAATAAATAACATAAATAGCCTTTGGGAATAAATAATACTGTACTGGAACAAAACTTCTATTAACCGTCATTCGTATGGCGCACTAGATAAACAAGATTTTATGTGAGGTATGGTAAATGATATTTATTAAAAGTACATGACTTGCAGATGGCTACCATCTACATTATGGTAAAAGCCAACACACAATTACATCCCTTGACGTCGCATTGTGTCACGCACGATACGACATCGTCTCGAGAACGATACGTTGTCGCATGAAAAGTAAAACTAATTAATAGGACTTCTATCGTTAAGTAAGATGAATGATTGTATCGTGCGTGATGCGAAGCGATTTTTCATATTGTTATTGTTTTTTTTCTCTGTGTAATTTTATACATTTCATTTTAATAAATATTTATTATACTTAAACCGTAGTATAATACTTACTCTGTGCTTAAACGAAGGTTAGTAAGCATCGTGGTAACGAGACTAGCCCCACTCAAAATAGAATTAGTTTTTATAGACCAATGAAAAATTCGAACTCAGTTATTGCTTACGAAATTGCGACTGTCATTTTAAAGCTGATAATATACATAAATGGGTCTAATTTTTGCCAAGAGATTAATTTGGTCAAATCGGTTAGTACAGGCTGTAGGTTACAGATCACGCACACACTCTCCCGCTTTCGGAGGAAGTGTTCTGTTGCCAGCCCGCCAACCACAGAACCGGCAGACAGTAGCTCTAGAAGGTAGGTAGGTACTTAAAATATTGTTAAGTTAGTAGGCATTTAAAAACCATCTCGACCGGTTTTTAGTACCTTCATATTGCTGTAGGTTCGCCCTATGATCCCTCGCAAGTTTGACGCTTCATGCCCTAAAAAGTTTTACTGTTGATTACCTGCAAAACTTCTATATAAAAAAGTTTCGTCAAAATCGATTCAGCTATTCTGAACAAATTAGCGCGTAAAAACAGACGCAACAAAACTAATGTTCAGGTTTTTGTCGAGTGTAAATCACAGACAGCTCATCAATTTTAATTATTTTATCAGAAAGATTGTCTCTTAATAATGACGTAGGTATATACGAGTAATACAAATTATAGGTCACAATTATTTACTTTATTCTCAAACTACTTAATTTGAGGGCGGGGGGTTATCGCTGTTGTTTTTATGAAATTATGCGTGCCTAAATTTTATCTCCAATTAATATAACATAATGTATTTATAAACAATCCCATACGTGGCCAGATAATTGATGTCGTTCAATATTTTTCTGGCTTCATACTTTTAATTTTAATATAAGTACCTAATGTTATTCAACTATTTTATTGGTGTGATTACCCCACATTACGATTATAACGATTAGATTGCGTGTCCAGAAAGTTCACGTCATGCTGCTTAATTATGCTAAGTAGGTGGATAAATAAAAGATATTTATGATTGCATACTTATATTATTATCTTACTTGTTTGCACAAGTAAAAAGGTGTATTATTTTTAAATAAAATTATGTAAGTACTTTACTTGCAATCTTCTTCTGTTTGTTTGACATAAGTCCTTGGTTTACGAAAGAATTAACTCATTTATGGCATTGGCTACCTCCTAGTACCTACATTTTATCTATCCTAACGTACCTTATGAGGTGAAGGCACCAAACATGGAAGTTACCAAATTGCGCGTAACATACATATAAAGATTGTTAGTTTCAATTTTGGAAATAGACAAAATAGTTGACTATCCCTGCGCATAGAACGATTGTCAACTTTTTTTTGTTCACACCTTTTGTATAATTTGACATCGGGAGCGAGAAAAAACTAGTAGACATTACTTTTTGACAGGGGTTATTTAATGAAGTTGTCGGTTTTTTACGACACCCCGGCCTTTTCTCACGATGTTTCTTTTGTAGGAGCACGTCCCAAACTGGCCCAATCAATTATGTTAACTGTGATATTTTTGTTTTTCTTCTTTTTTTGTCCAGTTTGCTTGAGAACCATTTTGTATGGTTGACAAACAAATTATCCGCCGGTTTCACGCCTATTATTACAGTGGTTTTATTTTTCTTAAGCTGGTGTTGGTGTTTACTAATGATGGTCTTTTATCTTAATGAAAGTGGTTGTTGCTTTCGTATCGTTTTAGGTATTCACAAACATATTTATCACTTGAAAAAAAATCCTCTGCCTCAGGTGGGATCCGAACCCAATAATTTTTTTTCAAGTATTAAAAATCTTAGATAAACCTAGCATGGTAATTGCTAAAAAACAAAAATTTAAATATTTATCACTTTAGCTTCGTGAAAATTTCAATGGTTCAAATTATGAATGACTGATAAAAATAGGTAGGTATCTACCCATGATTAAGTACACATTTACCTACAGTTGACTAACATTGAGTTACTATGTGTTAGTCAATGCGGTCAGGCCAGGACGTCATAATACTATGTCATAGTACTTATAAATAGAATGCAATACTTACATATAAATGATATACCTACATCACTGTACAGTATAATTGTCACTACTAAACTAACTTACCTTTGCGTAACTTCAGTCGTCAATTTTGGTCTACCTAAACCAACAATAGTCTAAAAGGCGAGTTCAGGTCTAATAGGACTTCAACACGCTTCAGGATGTGGCGATCGGCATCAATGGGCGCGCGGCTGTGCGCGGGAGTCGCGTTGGCGATGTCCCTCACGCTCAGCGCCGGTCGCCGCGAGTACAAGGACGCCGAGTCGCGCCAGACAGACATCTCGCTGTGGATCGACGAGCCGCAGATACGCATGTTCAGCGGTAAGTGTCACTACGGCTGTAAATATTTACATCTGCCAGGGATCCTGACGTGAGGCTCAGCGCCAACTCCCGCCATACGACATCTTGCTGTGGATCGACGAGCCGCAGATACGCGTATGTTTATCTGTAAGCTTCGCTACCACCGTGAATCATTACATCAGTGCAGGGATCTTGACGTTACGCTTAGCACCCAGTCCCGCCAGACAACATCTCGCTGTAGATCGACGAGCCGCAGGTACCTACGCATGCTCATCGGTAAGCTGTAACTCTACTGCCTTAAAGCTTTATAATTGCTAGGAATCCTGACGTGACGCTTAGCGCCGAGTCGCGCCAAACAGACATCTCGCTGTGGATCAACGAGCCGCAGATACGCATGTTCAGCGGTAAGCCTCGCTACCACCTTATTGAATCATTACATCAGTGCAGGGATCATGACGTGATGCTTAGCACCCAGTCCCGCCAGACAACATCTCGCTGTAGATCGACGAGCCACAGATACTCATGTTTCCAGCGGTAAGCCACCACCATGAATAATCTAATCAGTGCCACTAGGGATCAAGACATGGTCCTAACGCCTTTTTGAATCTTTACATCAGTACCGGAATCTTTGACGTGACGCTTAGCGCTCAGTCCCGCCAGACAACATCTCGCTGTAGATCGACGAGCCGCAGATACACATGTTCAGCGGTAAGGCTCATCTCTACCGCCTTGATTTTCGCCAAGGGGATCTTGGCGTGTCGCCCAGCGCCGAGTCCCGCCAGGCAAACAGCTCTGTAGATCGTCAAGCCTTAGATGTGCATGTTAGCTTGCAGTGAGTAGTATCGACTTTGCAAGAGTATTTCTTTGTTCGGTCAGCGCCGGGCCGCGAGTACCTACAAGCCAGATTGCAGACAGCTGTAAATAAACGGTGTATTATGATGTCGTCCTAATACACCTCATGTGTTGGTTCTTACGCATTTTTTTCAGGTGCTTTAGTGCCGATACATACATACAACTAAATAGATCTAGGTATGCTAATAAGTATAACGATATTTTTTTATGTTACAGGGATGTCAATGAGAGTATTTGCAATTTTGAATGGACACATATCACCATACATATTGGATCCAAACTTTTCTCACAAACTACCGATAATACCGTCTGAAGTGGGTTATGTCAACTTCACGTGGAGATCTAGGAAGAAATACTACTATAATTTCGATACATTGACTTCGTCAGATGAGAAAGTACTCAGTCCACCAGTTTTGTCTATCAAAACGCAAGGCCGGGTACCTAAGACTGATAGAGGTAATTCATATTATATCTATGATAAAATTAGTCTAGGATTTCGAAAAACACTATTCCTAGTTGTACAATATACTTGTTTTCGATTTAGCGTAAATCTGGTCCAAAACATCCTATGAAGGTAAGTCTGTTTAAGAGACAGAATAAAGTTTTAATGTCTCTAACTAAAACGAACTCTAGATTTAAAAAAAAATACTACTAGAACTTATGCACTTATGAAAAGGTCTGAGGATCAACTTATACATGTGGACGAATGAATGTGTAAAGTTCGCAGGAATTCTTGGGTGCTGGCCGCTTCCAACCGACCAATCTCGAAGTTATTAGAGGATGAATGTAGGCCAAATTCATTAGTGGAAGTTCTATGGCTGAAATGACGAAAAATAAATAAATAAATATTGGACAACATAACATGGTACATTGCTCTGATCCTAAAGTATGTAGTAGTAGTAGAAATCAGAAACTACAACTACTTACCACAACTCCCAGACCTGAGATAATAAAGAAAAGTTTGTTTTCTACATTGACCCGACAGGGAATCGAACCCGGAACCCCAGAGATGGCGACGCCAAGTCCAGCATGCTCGCGGAGGTCGTCGAATGATGATGATGGCACCCAAGAGGCTGTAAAGTAACTTAAGGGCTTCTAAGTGCTTTAAAGGGCTAGTGGACTAAAGTGTCTATATAATCCTACACCGAATTATTGTCCACAGAATTCAGTTTATTTTTACCGTGTGTCGGTAACAGCAGTGGGGTAGCGACGTTAGAAATAGGGCTAGTACTTAAAAATGGCCGAGGCGTGCCGCTAAAAGGCACACCCCTAAGGTTTAACCTAAAGAAGGAATGCGCACAGAGAGGTGTGTATATTGAAAGGACAGGTATTGTATCGCCAACGCATTTTTAACACTTAAACGCTTATGTTTTTGTTGGTTTTTACTGATCACCGATTAGGAACTATCTATTTATTTTTAGTTTTAAATTTTGTCACGCAATAATTTCACAAATTTACTGAAATAGTAAACACAAAACAAAAACATGGGCTAATTAATGCTTTTTGTCTAGTTTTTCATTTATTATAAAAACATCATCATAGCTTTTTTGTTCCAATTTTTTTGATCAGCTTATTAATGTGAATCATTATGCTATTTTTCTAAAATAAATGAAACCGTCATACGATACCAGACATTTAATGTACCTACTAAAACATTGCATTTCATCTATCGAGCTCAAAATGTTTATGCTTACGCTACTAATTTACATGTGGCAGTTGGTAAAGTAAAGTGCTATACCAGGCCAGTCACAATCATATTCGTAGCATAATAAGTCGTAATATCTTGTTTGTTTCATTATGTGTTCAGGCTGAACAATACGGTGATTGACATTTAATTATGGCATTGTTCCTTTGACTAGGATATTGTAATTTAAGGACTTACTGTTTTTATAGTTGTAGACTAAACAATTTTAGGTGTGTTAAATGACAAAGCCTTTTTGTATAGTTCCAGTCCCAAAGCTTTATAGTTACGTAACGTTTGTAAATGCTGTGTTTCCTGTACGCGTATTTTTACCTGATTATTTATAATATCGTAACGATGGCTGCTGCGTAAAATAACCAGACATGCCGTTCGTTTTATCTAAAAACGATTTGCTTCGGTTGAAATTTCGATTTACGCAAGTACTTTCCGGAAGGAAGACAGATCACGGTCCATCAAGTCCAATTTCGATCCTTCTTCTTTGGCACTTCACTCTGACTTTTAATGTGCAGCCTTAAGTTAAACTATGAATAAGTAAAACGCCTTTTCTATAAAAAAAAGCGTAATTTTAGAACTAGTTCTTGTTTTCACTTGCCCAACACTTTACATGTCAATAATCGTATAGTCTTTTATTAATCAGCCTTTAAAGTTTGACTAAGAGTAAAACCGTTTTTCTCTAAAAAAAAAAAAAGAAGCGTAATTTCAGTTATTTTTTTTCTTTTTTTGACTGTTAGCAACACCATGCCAATAATTGTTTAGATGTCCATCACTGGATCGTTCCCCGCACAGTGCCTCGACTAGTGGTAGGTAGCGTACTAATGTCCTGAACTCCTGACTCCAGCCGGGCCATGAGCACCTAGGCCGTATATTAACACTAATGCCTTATTTTCCGGGTGCGTATCGCCGAGAGCGCTGATTGGCTGAACTCACGGTGCCTCTGCTCACAGCATTTGCGTTTTTAGGTTGGTACATTTGCTTGCTTCGGCTGGAGCCATTATTTAAAACTAAATGGCTGCCAGCATAGAGGCGCGTACAGACATCGAAAGACAACTGGCTGTTCTAATTTAGCTAGACTTTTTGTCTTAGAAAATTTTCCTGATAAAAAAAAATGCTGCTGCAAATATAATTAATACTCGGAAACTTAACTTAGAGTTGTATCGTTGTCTGCACGCGCCTTTAGAACATCTTTCTTTACATCTCATTCGCAGTTCTGCTTCTATTATTAATACAATAGTAACAACATAATTAAGTTTAGTACATTATGCCATCATTTGGTATCAAAGAAGAATCATTTTTGATAATAATAATTAGTCATTAATGTGCCTACATTAAAAAATATCATAGATACTAACTATTATTTTAAGCTTGTATTAAGATTCCTACATTGATATTGACCTTTTGGGGTCGACCGAGTCATTACGACTTTTATAAACCAACACTGTTCTCACCTCAGTATTTTCCAATTTTAACGATGACTAACTAAACTTATTTACCACATAATCATAAAAGTTTATGATGCATTGTTGTGTTCCTTCTTTTGCCATCTAAAAAATAAACAAAAGACGTCGATTGCCTATCTAAAATTCGCGAAACAATAAAATAAACAAAACACAAACGTTACGTATACTAAAGATGAATTCAAATAAACCAGGGCCGGATCCAGAGTGCGACAAAAAGTGTGCGAACCAAGGGTGGTGCAACCACGAGAAGATTTGCCAGTGCCCCGAGGGCTATATGGGCCAGCACTGCCGCACGGCGCTATGCTACCCGCAGTGCATGAACGGCGGGAACTGCACGGCGCCCGGGGTTTGCTCGTGCCCGCCGGGATACCAGGGACGGAACTGCGAGGGAGGTCAGTCACTAGTTCACTACACTACAGGGGACAAGCCTCAAGACTTGACTGGGCGGTACAGCACCCCTCTTTTAGGTAAGGACTATAAACCCCGTTCGATCTTATGGGGGTACTACAGTTTCAAAAAATGCATACAAACTTTACATACCATGGTAAGACGATTTTTGGTCCTATACAAAAAGTTGTTATTTTTGAGCACCAGAATCATCCCCTTTTAGATCGAAAAGGGTTTTTGTTACACCTTGTATTGATTTTTGTTACTACTAAAACGTACTATGTTGTTCAACAAGGTTTAGGCTAAAATGCCCGCCAATTTTATTGACGCCTGCTGACGTACGTGTGCGAAAGAGACAACGCTCCACAGATTTAAAGTTTTATAGCATGTTATCATTCAAACACGAAATAGGTACTGCAAATTAACACGTGGCGAGTATTTGACGTAAGTTGATATTTAGAGGTAACCTTTCCGATGGATATAATGAAGTCATAAATTACTTCTTAAATTGTCTTATTCTAATAGCGTTTGCAATGCAATTGTGGCTTATAAGCAAACAGTCACTACGTCTCTAGGTGATAAATCCTTCGACCGATCTTACCTACATCGCAATAGTCAATATTTGTCTTTCATTTTGCACCAATGAAACAGCGTCGTAACTCAAGTTGTTTATTCTAAAAATAGTATCTAATACTCGTTATGCCTAGCTAAATCCTTTTGGAGATTTCTATAGCGGCTTTACAGCCGGTTTTGATGACCTCTGTGAGCGCTTTGTAGAATGGCGCTTGTTCCGCGCCGTGGTCTATGCCCGTGTCGTGATGCTCTTGTTCCTCGTCTCTGAACTTGGTGATGGTCTCGAGAATCTCTTTGTCTATGTCGGGGTCCTCCATTAAGGTTCGTAGCTGGTCGTTGTAGTGGTCCACGATGACGGTCTCGACGGCAACCGTGCAAGCCATGGCCGCTTCTTTGCCGAGGAGTGCGGTACCTGCCGGATTTTTTTAAATTTACAAACTGGATTTTTTGGGTTTATGGGTTAAATTGAGAGAGGTACTATGGAGAAATATTTAAGTTAATCAATAGTCATTTTGTCAAGGGTAAACCGACAAATTTGACAGATAGACGTCGAATTTATGTTTTTCTGTGCACCCAACGAACAATATTTGTAACCATTGGGTTGGGTTATTTTGCTTTCTTATTAAGTCAGATCCATATTTTACGTATACTAGTCCTAGAGAAACTACGTTCCATGTGTGTACACAGAAAGCCGTGTATATTTGCTGTGCTTCTTCTAGTCTTATTTGAATTGAGTACCCCATCCATAACATCATTCCGATTCCGAAATAATAAAGACTTACCAGCTCCCAACACGAAGCCCGCCACATTCCAAATGGGTGTCAGCACCGTCGGCCGCACCCTGTGCTTGTTGATCAGCTCCTCGAACTTGGCTCTGTGCTTCTTCTCCTGGTCCCACATGTGCTGGATGAGCGGACCCTCGGCCGTGTTCCCGAGGACGGCCATCTGCCCTGCGTAGATGCGGTCCGCGCCCAACTCTCCCGCGTGGTCTACGCGGATTATTTTGTCTAGCTGAAATCGTGTTATTGGGCTAGTTGACACCAATATAAAAAAATGGTTGTCGGTAAAGTCGGTTTACGGACGTAAAATTTACGTGAAACGTCATAAAAAAACATTGATGGATCTGCGAGATTTATAAGACGTTATCACGTCAAAAGTTCATTGCAAAATCACACCAATCAATTGATATACTTTTTATGTTCTGTCAAAACGCATCTCTGCCTTATAATTTGTATGGCGATAGCGAACTATGACGTCACTACTTACAAAACTCAACTTTTGTAATAAATGATATATTACCGACCGGGTTACTACAAGGACTAAAATTGGGTGTTAGTTTTAATAAAAGATGTCTTAAAATTATTTAAAAATCGTGTCAACATCCCAATTGTGGAATTGATTGATTACCCCAAAATTGACATGGTTGTGAAATAAGGACGGACGCCCAGCTACAAGTTAGAGCGACGATTTACGCGAAGTACGGATCCTTAGAAGAACAGACCTTAGCACTAGGCTTACATGTAGCAATTCAACTAAAATACAGCATTGGCGTGGTTACGTGGCATAATCAGCAGTTGGCAAAGATCGAAACAAATATCCACCCAATGAAAATTGCAGGCAGCGCCAGCATTATAGCTGCAACTTTTCGGCTCACGTAAACTGATTATGTTGATTGCCTAATTGCCTTTTATCCTTTAATATCTTGGGTTTCTGGTCCTAAAAAGTTGTAGGTACTGACTGTACTAAGTAACTTGGGACGTATGATTTGAAATATTTATCCTGCTCTAGTATTTGTTCTCACTTAAGTACTAGACATTAACTTACATTAGGATTCTTCTGCCAGCTAGCAGAGTGGGCCAGCCTGATGTGCTGCAGTGTCACTTTCGGGCGCATCATCTTTTCGGTCCTGCAAAGAAGGAATGTAACCGTTCGTAAACTGTTGTTTCAGGTATATGCTCTCAGAAGTGCTTGAACGGCGGGAAATGTATTCAAAAAGACACCTGCGAGTGCCCTAAAGGGTATTACGGGCTGAGATGCGAGTTTTGTAAGTACTTATTTAGTGAACTGCTACATCGTTTATGAATAAGGATGAATAAAATTTTCTACTTACACAAGAATTCTATAACTGCAATATTTGAAACTGTATAATTTTGACAGTTCATCGATTGAGTGTGGCAATTGACTGATTTCGCAGCAAAATGCGTGATCCCGTGCCTCAACGGCGGGCGCTGCAAGGGCGTGAACAAGTGTCGATGCCCCGCGGGGCTCGGCGGCAACCACTGCGAGGTGGGGCGCCGCGCCGGAGACTGCGCGCGCGCCTGCAAGCACGGCGCCTGCCTCTACGGCGCCTGCGTGTGCGAGCCCGGCTGGCGCGGCCGCCACTGCCACCGCCCCACCGGCGTCATAGGTGCGTATAGCTAGGCGGGGACTACAAGCCGGGGTGGCTGAGGTACTACTGCCACCGTCGCACCGGCGTCTCTCACACAAGCACGGCGCCTGCCTCTACGGCGCCTGCGTGTGCGAGCCCGGCTGGCGCGGCCGCCACTGCCACCGCCCCACCGGCGTCATAGGTGCGTATAGCTAGGCGGGGACTACAAGCCGGGGTGGCTGAGGTACTACTGCCACCGTCGCACCGGCGCCTCTCACACAAGCACGGCGCCTGCCTCTACGGCGCCTGCGTGTGCGAGCCCGGCTGGCGCGGCCGCCACTGCCACCGCCCCACCGGCGTCATAGGTGCGTATAGCTAGGCGGGGACTACAAGCCGGGGTGGCTGAGGTACTACTGCCACCGTCGCACCGGCGTCTCTCACACAAGCACGGCGCCTGCCTCTACGGCGCCTGCGTGTGCGAGCCCGGCTGGCGCGGCCGCCACTGCCACCGCCCCACCGGCGTCATAGGTGCGTATAGCTAGGCGGGGACTACAAGCCGGGGTGGCTGAGGTACTACTGCCACCGTCGCACCGGCGTCTCTCACACAAGCACGGCGCCTGCCTCTACGGCGCCTGCGTGTGCGAGCCCGGCTGGCGCGGCCGCCACTGCCACCGCCCCACCGGCGTCATAGGTGCGTATAGCTAGGCGGGGACTACAAGCCGGGGTGGCTGAGGTACTACTGCCACCGTCGCACCGGCGTCTCTCACACAAGCACGGCGCCTGCCTCTACGGCGCCTGCGTGTGCGAGCCCGGCTGGCGCGGCCGCCACTGCCACCGCCCCACCGGCGTCATAGGTGCGTATAGCTAGGCGGGGACTACAAGCCGGGGTGGCTGAGGTACTACTGCCACCGTCGCACCGGCGCCTCTCACACAAGCACGGCGCCTGCCTCTACGGCGCCTGCGTGTGCGAGCCCGGCTGGCGCGGCCGCCACTGCCACCGCCCCACCGGCGTCATAGGTGCGTATAGCTAGGCGGGGACTACAAGCCGGGGTGGCTGAGGTACTACTGCCACCGTCGCACCGGCGCCTCTCACACAAGCACGGCGCCTGCCTCTACGGCGCCTGCGTGTGCGAGCCCGGCTGGCGCGGCCGCCACTGCCACCGCCCCACCGGCGTCATAGGTGCGTATAGCTAGGCGGGGACTACAAGCCGGGGTGGCTGAGGTACTACTGCCACCGTCGCACCGGCGCCTCTCACACAAGCACGGCGCCTGCCTCTACGGCGCCTGCGTGTGCGAGCCCGGCTGGCGCGGCCGCCACTGCCACCGCCCCACCGGCGTCATAGGTGCGTATAGCTAGGCGGGGACTACAAGCCGGGGTGGCTGAGGTACTACTGCCACCGTCGCACCGGCGCCTCTCACACAAGCACGGCGCCTGCCTCTACGGCGCCTGCGTGTGCGAGCCCGGCTGGCGCGGCCGCCACTGCCACCGCCCCACCGGCGTCATAGGTGCGTATAGCTAGGCGGGGACTACAAGCCGGGGTGGCTGAGGTACTACTGCCACCGTCGCACCGGCGCCTCTCACACAAGCACGGCGCCTGCCTCTACGGCGCCTGCGTGTGCGAGCCCGGCTGGCGCGGCCGCCACTGCCACCGCCCCACCGGCGTCATAGGTGCGTATAGCTAGGCGGGGACTACAAGCCGGGGTGGCTGAGGTACTACTGCCACCGTCGCACCGGCGCCTCTCACACAAGCACGGCGCCTGCCTCTACGGCGCCTGCGTGTGCGAGCCCGGCTGGCGCGGCCGCCACTGCCACCGCCCCACCGGCGTCATAGGTGCGTATAGCTAGGCGGGGACTACAAGCCGGGGTGGCTGAGGTACTACTGCCACCGTCGCACCGGCGCCTCTCACACAAGCACGGCGCCTGCCTCTACGGCGCCTGCGTGTGCGAGCCCGGCTGGCGCGGCCGCCACTGCCACCGCCCCACCGGCGTCATAGGTGCGTATAGCTAGGCGGGGACTACAAGCCGGGGTGGCTGAGGTACTACTGCCACCGTCGCACCGGCGCCTCTCACACAAGCACGGCGCCTGCCTCTACGGCGCCTGCGTGTGCGAGCCCGGCTGGCGCGGCCGCCACTGCCACCGCCCCACCGGCGTCATAGGTGCGTATAGCTAGGCGGGGACTACAAGCCGGGGTGGCTGAGGTACTACTGCCACCGTCGCACCGGCGCCTCTCACACAAGCACGGCGCCTGCCTCTACGGCGCCTGCGTGTGCGAGCCCGGCTGGCGCGGCCGCCACTGCCACCGCCCCACCGGCGTCATAGGTGCGTATAGCTAGGCGGGGACTACAAGCCGGGGTGGCTGAGGTACTACTGCCACCGTCGCACCGGCGTCTCTCACACAAGCACGGCGCCTGCCTCTACGGCGCCTGCGTGTGCGAGCCCGGCTGGCGCGGCCGCCACTGCCACCGCCCCACCGGCGTCATAGGTGCGTATAGCTAGGCGGGGACTACAAGCCGGGGTGGCTGAGGTACTACTGCCACCGTCGCACCGGCGTCTCTCACACAAGCACGGCGCCTGCCTCTACGGCGCCTGCGTGTGCGAGCCCGGCTGGCGCGGCCGCCACTGCCACCGCCCCACCGGCGTCATAGGTGCGTATAGCTAGGCGGGGACTACAAGCCGGGGTGGCTGAGGTACTACTGCCACCGTCGCACCGGCGTCTCTCACACAAGCACGGCGCCTGCCTCTACGGCGCCTGCGTGTGCGAGCCCGGCTGGCGCGGCCGCCACTGCCACCGCCCCACCGGCGTCATAGGTGCGTATAGCTAGGCGGGGACTACAAGCCGGGGTGGCTGAGGTACTACTGCCACCGTCGCACCGGCGTCTCTCACACAAGCACGGCGCCTGCCTCTACGGCGCCTGCGTGTGCGAGCCCGGCTGGCGCGGCCGCCACTGCCACCGCCCCACCGGCGTCATAGGTGCGTATAGCTAGGCGGGGACTACAAGCCGGGGTGGCTGAGGTACTACTGCCACCGTCGCACCGGCGTCTCTCACACAAGCACGGCGCCTGCCTCTACGGCGCCTGCGTGTGCGAGCCCGGCTGGCGCGGCCGCCACTGCCACCGCCCCACCGGCGTCATAGGTGCGTATAGCTAGGCGGGGACTACAAGCCGGGGTGGCTGAGGTACTACTGCCACCGTCGCACCGGCGTCTCTCACACAAGCACGGCGCCTGCCTCTACGGCGCCTGCGTGTGCGAGCCCGGCTGGCGCGGCCGCCACTGCCACCGCCCCACCGGCGTCATAGGTGCGTATAGCTAGGCGGGGACTACAAGCCGGGGTGGCTGAGGTACTACTGCCACCGTCGCACCGGCGTCTCTCACACAAGCACGGCGCCTGCCTCTACGGCGCCTGCGTGTGCGAGCCCGGCTGGCGCGGCCGCCACTGCCACCGCCCCACCGGCGTCATAGGTGCGTATAGCTAGGCGGGGACTACAAGCCGGGGTGGCTGAGGTACTACTGCCACCGTCGCACCGGCGTCTCTCACACAAGCACGGCGCCTGCCTCTACGGCGCCTGCGTGTGCGAGCCCGGCTGGCGCGGCCGCCACTGCCACCGCCCCACCGGCGTCATAGGTGCGTATAGCTAGGCGGGGACTACAAGCCGGGGTGGCTGAGGTACTACTGCCACCGTCGCACCGGCGTCTCTCACACAAGCACGGCGCCTGCCTCTACGGCGCCTGCGTGTGCGAGCCCGGCTGGCGCGGCCGCCACTGCCACCGCCCCACCGGCGTCATAGGTGCGTATAGCTAGGCGGG
The DNA here is from genome assembly GCA_950371115.1 of Anania fuscalis. Taxonomy (NCBI): domain Eukaryota; kingdom Metazoa; phylum Arthropoda; class Insecta; order Lepidoptera; family Crambidae; genus Anania; species Anania fuscalis. The sequence goes on along the minus strand of OX493328.1, from coordinate 2,804,013 downwards.
GACTACAAGCCGGGGTGGCTGAGGTACTACTGCCACCGTCGCACTGGCGTCTCTCACACAAGCACGGCGCCTGCCTCTACGGCGCCTGCGTGTGCGAGCCCGGCTGGCGCGGCCGCCACTGCCACCGCCCCACCGGCGTCATAGGTGCGTATAGCTAGGCGGGGACTACAAGCCGGGGTGGCTGAGGTACTACTGCCACCGTCGCACCGGCGTCTCTCACACAAGCACGGCGCCTGCCTCTACGGCGCCTGCGTGTGCGAGCCCGGCTGGCGCGGCCGCCACTGCCACCGCCCCACCGGCGTCATAGGTGCGTATAGCTAGGCGGGGACTACAAGCCGGGGTGGCTGAGGTACTACTGCCACCGTCGCACCGGCGTCTCTCACACAAGCACGGCGCCTGCCTCTACGGCGCCTGCGTGTGCGAGCCCGGCTGGCGCGGCCGCCACTGCCACCGCCCCACCGGCGTCATAGGTGCGTATAGCTAGGCGGGGACTACAAGCCGGGGTGGCTGAGGTACTACTGCCACCGTCGCACCGGCGTCTCTCACACAAGCACGGCGCCTGCCTCTACGGCGCCTGCGTGTGCGAGCCCGGCTGGCGCGGCCGCCACTGCCACCGCCCCACCGGCGTCATAGGTGCGTATAGCTAGGCGGGGACTACAAGCCGGGGTGGCTGAGGTACTACTGCCACCGTCGCACCGGCGCCTCTCACACAAGCACGGCGCCTGCCTCTACGGCGCCTGCGTGTGCGAGCCCGGCTGGCGCGGCCGCCACTGCCACCGCCCCACCGGCGTCATAGGTGCGTATAGCTAGGCGGGGACTACAAGCCGGGGTGGCTGAGGTACTACTGCCACCGTCGCACCGGCGTCTCTCACACAAGCACGGCGCCTGCCTCTACGGCGCCTGCGTGTGCGAGCCCGGCTGGCGCGGCCGCCACTGCCACCGCCCCACCGGCGTCATAGGTGCGTATAGCTAGGCGGGGACTACAAGCCGGGGTGGCTGAGGTACTACTGCCACCGTCGCACCCGCATTATGGATGTGTATTTAGCATTTCGCCAGCCAGGAATTATTAGTACAGTACTGTCAAGTCGCACTGGCATCTCAAACACAGGCACGGCCGGCGCCTTATCCTTGAGCCGCCCATAAGTAAGACTTCAAGCCTGGTGACAGTACTAGAGCTAATTCTATATCGACACTTCGTTGCATTTACTTTCAATCTCAGTAATTCAAGAAAAGACTACCTAGCTATATATATAGCTATATAGATAAAAAAGTTTTTTTAGTTTTTAAAACTTAAGGCCTTAACACCACCCAAGTCCCTAAAATCTCGAATATAAAAATCAAATTGTCAGAATACCTGTTACTTAAATCTAAAAAATTAAAATACGATATGCTAGAAGAGGATTTAATGCACATCTTGAATTGAATAATTTTGATTTTCCGTTAGGTTCCTTGGATTAAAACATGCACAAAAAAGTGTCAATTTTTTTATAAATTGCAAATGTTCTCTTAAACGGCTATTTCTATTTCTTTACTGTTTTCACACAAAACAAGATTTTGGAAATATACATGTTTTAAATTGAGAGTTTTATTTGAAATTTCTCGTTAAAGGCATTAATTTCATAAAAAACATGATTTTCTTATTTTTAGAGGTCATCCGCACGCGCGAAAATCTATGGGCACGACGCGTCAAGGTCATTCAAGCGTGTTAAGGCCTTAATAATAAAATAGATTTCAATAATGGTACATTTTTAATTTCAGGTTCCTCTGAGGAGTCTATGGAACACAAAAGACCTCGGTGAAGATATAATTTACAGTGACAAAATTACTTAATAAATGCTAATGTGATTTTCATAAAAATATATTTTTTACATAATGTAAATGTAATATAATTAAGTAATAATAAATTAGTCATTTAGATAGGAAGTGCTATGCCATATAATTTTAGATTATGTTCAGACATTAAAAATATTATGCAATATAAATTAAATCATAATATTTGTAGTTTCTCTTATGCCTCATACAGAAAAAGGGCCAAATAAGACAACCCCAAACACATAAAAAAAACGTAGAGCAAAAAAATCATCAGTTTTTTTTTATTAGCATCATTCATGATGATCCTTTATTTATAGTATAAAAGACCCTAAGCCTAAAACTTTGATTTTTAAATTGGACAACGTCACATACATTGCTTTAATCCTAATGTAAGTAGCTAAAGCACTTGTCTTTACACACCCTAAACAATAATGGAAAGTTAGTTTTCCACATCAACCCAACCGGGCATCGAACCCCGGACTTCAAGTCCAGCGTTCTAGCCTATCGGCTACACAGGACTAAAAGACTGTTCTCGAACCAAGACTCGAGAGTAATTAATATAACTGTAGGTTTTGTTGTTATGGCTCCTAGCTAACCTGTGTAACCATTCCTTTGTATGTTTTGAGTAGATAGGGGCAATCTGCTTATGGGATTTTTCGTTCATGTCAAAATACACTAAACTAAAACGAAAAATAGCATAGATGATAACTTGAAATTGTGTAACAAAACCTACAAGAAATAAAAAGCTAAAATTCTTCTACATTATTGTCTAGTAAAACTTACAAGAAATAAGTAAGTTAATATTAACATCAAGTAAATAATAACAAAAACAGGCTTGGATTATAGCATCACTTTTTAGCTATTTTAAGCTTAATATTAATCAACCTTTCAATTGGCACCAGAACGAAAAGTGCTTGTTGAAGAGATTAATTTGAATATTTATACCTACCAAAGAGTAAATACTTCGCTTTTGCCTAATTTGCTCAGAAATACTTAAGTAATAAAATAAGTAAGTAGTTAATTGTATGTCCTTGACTATTTTTGGTGACAATGTTGACATATTGGTTGAGATCAGCTGATATTTATTTTCTTGAAAGCAATTTAGTTCAGCTGCTCAATCATCTAATTAATTTAACTGTTTTGTAAACTAATTACCAGTTGTGTGCTTTGGGGTATATAATTGGCTACAAATACGTCGAAATAATGCATGACAAGTAAAGAACACAAAAACTAATGTATCATCGTAACCCTTTCTGTTTTGAAGCTTAGATATTATTTAAAGAATACGTACTGAAAAATCACGTACTGGCTTCACGTATTTCACGCTACAATAACAATTTTGTTTGTTAATTATTTAAAATGACGTGTTAAAAATAAAACTGTGTGTATTGCTGAACAAATGTTGTTTACATTCTGCAGGATGTCAAATTTAGTTCACAAAAGAAATCACTAGAGAGCGCTACTACTTGACAAACTAATCAATGTTTTCGAAAATAAACCTGGAATTCTTCCTCATCGCCCAGTTTGTGGGGCAGAAAAATTGACTTTACAAGATTATTTAACCCAGAAAAGCGGTAAGTCTTATCAGAAAACCATTTCCCAATTCATAGGGATACCTAGAAAAGCTTTTATTTCAGTCCCCCCTCCGGTTGAGGGGCGATTTCCCTTTCCTTTGCGAAAAATCGCACCGCGCAGACTCGTACAAAATGGCGTTTTGTAGATGTGAAGTGTATGCTATCCGTGTATTGGGTTTGCCGATCGATAATAATGGAGGATTCGGGTTTTTCGGGGTCTCTAGTGCACTCTGTAAAATTTGTGATTTCAGTGTCTGGTTAAGTGATAACGGCTTGAAAATAGTGTTAACTGATCGGTTACATCACAGCAAGTTTGGAAGACTTCTAATTTCATTGCAATATGTGTTTCAAATCACGCAGGTGCGTACGCAGCCGTAGTCTTTCTATTCTGTCTGGGCCTGCTCGAACGCGCGATTCCCCTTCATGATGGCCATTCATTTGGGCTTATCCTTTACGCCGCCGCAAAAGAGTTTGCGTCATTCGTCTTCAATGTTGACCTGTCGCAGTAAAGCACCATAGGATGCAAACAAAACCCCTTTACGAAATGCGTCATTTGCAAAATGGCTTGATAATGTATTACTCAGCTAGAATAATAACTAAAAGCTGGAAAGCTAGTTCAACAGCTTGTTGGGGATGTCTTTACAGCTCCTTAATGTATAGTTCACCATCATCGCATTGTCCACGGAATTTGTCTGTGTAACAGAACATTAGTGTGGGAAGCTCAAGTATTGATTTTCCTGGGCACCTAGCCTACACAATAGCAAAGTTTCTATCTATTATGTAGATGTAGCTAGTATTTGGAAGCAAATGATTCAGCAACTTCTAGATACATATAAAGCTAAATATAAAAAAGGACACATTCTAATAAGAAAAAAACCTAATTCTCAGTTTAATCCTCTTAGGCATGAAGTTTGAAAAGGTCCAAAACTCAATCAATAAACTCTTGCAGAGTAATGATTTTTCTCATGTACTGTGGTGCTAAATGCCCTGAACAAGTTCTCTTTATGTTAACTATGAAAGATTTACAACCCTGAGTAAACTAACAAGATAGTTTTAAACATTAAATCTTATAGGAATTAGATTTAATTTTTAAAATTATCTTGTGATTGTCTAGACATAATATCTAGCTGAACTGAACTAAAGTAGGTCTCCAGTATGTATATTATTATAAAATGAATTTTCTCAATTTTTCATTCACAATGCTTGCTTTAATTACTTACTTACATAAATTTATTTGCTCAATCAGTGCCTGAGTGTAGCAAAACAATTTTTACATAATATTTAAACAATTAAAATCATATTTTGTCCTGTTTGCGGCAAAATTGCCATAGGTTTTAAAATAAAACTTATTTTCTTTTTCCTGTTTGCTGCAAAAAATATCTCTATTTTCTGTATTAAACCTAGTAATAAGAAGCCCTTTTATGTATTTTAATTTTTGGAAAATATAAGCAAGGTATGAAAACCGAATTTTTATAATGGTTACATGTTAACCAAACTACTGATTAAAACTACATTTTTGTTGTTTCACTAGGATTTAATTTATCTGCCTGGGTGAAGAATATCGTGCTTCAACCACGAGTGACCTAGAGGAGGGTACGCAAATGGTGCGGGAGGTGCGGAGTCAGGACGAAGACGGTGATACTGACTTCATCATGAACTCGGCTGTGAGCACGGAATCTATGGATATGGCAGAGGAGGTACTATTTTTAGTCTAAAACTTTTTTTAGGGTCTTTACCCAAAGGGTAAAATGGGACCCTATTACTAAAGCTCCACTGTCCATCTGTCTGTCTGTCACCAGGCTGATCCTCATGAACTGTGATAGTTAGGGAGTTGAAATTTTCACAGATGATGTATTTCTGTAGCCGCGTTAACAACATATACTAAAAACCAGAATACAATAAATCTGTAAGAGGGCTTCCATACAACAAACATGTTTTTTTGCAGGTTTTATAGATAATGGTACGGAACCCTTCGTGCGCGAGTCCGACTCTCACACTTGGCGGTTTTATTAATTTTAATAGTGTCTGGGATTATAATTTTAATGCCCTGACAATATCCACCTTTCCTTGTACATTTTTGCCTGACATACAAAAGTAAATAAATGCATGCACAGACTAGTGTTTGTACCACCGGATGATATCTAAACTCTTAGACATCTCACGATATAAAGATAGATTGATAAAACAAAACACTAGATTACTAACAGCTATAATCACTTGAAGAAATTCGCCAACATTACTAAGGTCTTCGTAGCTCAAACGTCGAAGAGCATTGTGAGTGATCGGTTGTTAGCTCCGTATACACGCGTCTTCTATGATGATCGTCTCGTAAGATGCGCAAAGCAATCCCCACTCTTTGCCGCAGCATTAAACATCGATGCGGCGTTCGGTATATAGGGTGTACAAGAGAATAAGGCCCTCCTTAAAACAACATCGAAATTGAGAATTTCTTAGCTGCTCGATACAAGCTTATTTGCATACCTCGATGATGATTTATCATCATCATCATCATCATCAGCCCACACTAGTCCACTGCTGGACATAGGCCTCTCCAATTGCACGCCACTCTGCACGATCCACGGCTACTCTTATCCAGCTCCTGCCAGCAACCTTGCGAAGATCGTCACTCCATCTAGTCTGAGGGCGTCCCACACTACGCTTGCCGACACGCGATGATAATTTATGGAGCATCTGAAACAAAAATCCCGATTTCGATGTACATATATTATTATGTATATCATCAGCTGATCACGTGGTTTTAAGGAGTGTCCCATTCTTTTGTACAACCTGTATGATATGAGAGTAACTGTTCGCAGGACATGTCGCAAGTGGAGGGCTGCGGCCTCAGCGGGTCCGAGGAGGAGGATGACTGCGCGTCGTCGCCCGCCGGCTCCACGTACGACGACAGCAGCGACATCATCAAGACTGCCATGAGCGATGAGGTCACTAAGCAACTTGCTGCTGCAGGTCAGTTTTAGAGAAATCGTTAGTCGTAAAGTTAGGTTTGACTTTTTACAAAGTTATTGGTGAATAAAACCAATGAACTGATAGATTTTTTTTGTTATAAATGATTGATTTTTGACAGTAATAGCATAGTACATATATCTAATTTATCATAGTATACAATGGTAACAGGTTATAATTTTGTCCATGTTATATTTAAATGAATAATTTCGTTAAAAAGGAATGTCAATATTGTTTACAATATTAGCAAGAATTGAAAAACAGAGTATCTGAGACAACAGCTGCCTGAAGGCCTGACTCCAGCAGACTTCCATTCAGGATCTTATGAAGTTACGTCATTTACATCTAATTGTTTTGCAATCTCGCTACGAGCTGTGGAATCCCGGCAAATTAACGACTGATATTTTTAAATAGTAATTTAACATTAAATTGGCGTAAAAAAATATTTTATAAATATCATACACAACAAAATATGTTCGATAATGATTAGAAACTTATACTACAATGTAAAGTAGTATCTTCAAGAAATGATTCTACCTTCTGTAGATAATATTACAGAGTTTAGCACCAACAAATATCAGGAAGGTCACTGTATAAAACCTAAGTAAATCCGCTTACGATCTATTAGACACATCACCTGGCGTAGAAGCCTTACGTATAACCGGTGAGTAACGAACTAACGAGCGATTTCGCGACAGGCCCGGTGGGTATGGCCGCCGCCGCCGCCATCGCGTCGTCGAAGAAACGCAAGCGGCCGCACTCCTTCGAGACCAACCCGTCCGTCAGGAAGCGCCATCAGAACAGACTGCTCAGGAAGCTGAGGGTAAGTGATAAAACTAAAAAATAGAAGGTACTTAACTTTTATGAAACTTTTAGTTGTCAGTAGCATCGCCGAAGTTTGCTTTTTCGCGGATGAAGATGTTGCATATCATCATCATCTCAGCCACAGGACGTCCACTGCTGAACATAGGCCTCCCCAAGTGACTTCCAGATCGGCCGGTTGGAAGCGGCCTGCATCCAGCGTCGTTGCTGTTGCATATAGATGATAAAAATTACTCAAAAAATTGCATCAAGAACAGAAAACTATCGCAGATTTCGAGTTGACCAGCGGTTATTTTTGTCGCCGATAGCCCCTGGAGGACCACTGCATAATAATAGTTTGCCAACTTGCGTTCCGTAGCTTCCCAGGGGTCGCTGACTTATCCGACTTGAAATAAAAAGTAATATTTCGTATTCATGCCGCTGTCCGTTTTTAGAGGTTTATGGTTTATAGTTATTTGGCGTTAGAGATCTGCTTTATTTGATTTGAACCAGCCCCAACAGCAAACAATCGAAGAGTTCGCAGCCCGCGTTGATCAACAAGCGATAGTTAGTAAGTACTAGTAGCCACGCTCGGCAAACTCAACACGTCTTTTGACTTGTTCGATCAGAAAAAAAAGTGAAACGCGTCTGACCATTTTTAGAGGTTTATGGTTTATAGTTATTTGGCGTTAGATATCTTCTTTTTTTTATTTGAACCATCCTCAACAGCAAACAATCGAAGAGTTCGCGACGCGCGTGGGCCAACAGGCGGTAGTGCTGGTGGCCACGCCCGGCAAGCCCAACACGAGCTACCGCGTGTTCGGCGCCAAGCCGCTGGAGGACGTGGTGCGCAACCTGCGCTGCATGATCATGGAGGAGCTCGAGAACGCGCTCGCGCAGCAGGTAACAGATCTCACGCGGCGAGCGAGCGAGCGCCACGTACTGGCCGGTTTGGATTTTAAACTATTACTTTTAAAAAAAATGGCGATCTTAGACAGAATCTATTAAGTTTAAAAAAAACTATTTTCCAAGGATAGGTGATAATTTTGGAATGAGTTCTTATAAAAAACGCATATTAGAAAGAAATGTGATACAAATAATGAGTATATGAAGATTCATTGAAATTAACTTTGATATGTGAAACTACGTCTAAGGAAATTAGAAGCAAAAAGATTCATTGATTTGTATTTTTTTGCTTAGGGCTAATAAAAAAAAAAAAAAAAAATCGTTTATTAAGTATAAGAAATGCAGATACATTTAAATTAGTACACCTTAAAAACTATAAATTGTAATTAATGTATCTTGCAGTTTTTTTTATTGTAATGTTAAAATCCGAATGGGCCAGTAATATTTTCTTTTTAGTAAATGAAATAATGTGAATACTTAAGTATTTGGTAGTTTTTCCAATTTCATTAATTTTTAATTATTTCTTAATTCATTTATGAAGATACACTTAGTTAGTAATTATTATAATTATTTTGAACTAGTTTTAACAGTAAAATCTTGGAAAACTCTTTTTATTATTGAATGTTATGTGGTTATAACAAAATAACCCTGTATCGCTGTCGCACATCGCATCGCCGCACCCCGCGCGCCGAGTACCAAGCGTTGACTCAGTATTCATTCACCACGACGACTGTTCAACTGGTTTACGACGTACGAGCTAGCTTAAAGATAAGTCAACTCGGGTGTCAACTAGCCTATTATTCCGTTTACGACCTCCGTAGCCGAGAGGCGAGCACGCAGAACTATTTTAGGCGTCGCCAACTTTGAGGTTCCGGATTAGATCCCCAGTCGGGTCAATGTAGAAAACAAACTTTTCTATATTGTCTTGGGTCTAACTCGGGTAGGATTCTCACTACCTCCAAGTAGGAATGGCAGCGTGGTTGCATGATATTTACCTCCTCATACAAAATTATGACCTAGCTGTTTAAATGAGTAATTATTACAGATTTAAATTTTTTAGGTTTCCTTTCATACAAAACGTAATTGTAGTGAATTTTCCAGCTCAAAAACCAAAGAAACAAATTATGCGTAAATAATTTGTATAAACATTATCAGGTTTAGTCTCCCAATAGTTAAATGAATTTCAACTCTAACTAACTTGAGTCAAGTTTCTTCTGAGTTAGCACATCTGTAAGCTAGCTACCTAACTACTAGCCCAATGTAGCCGTGTCGGGTCTGGTAAATCGATTTTTCAATAATGTGAGTCAATCACTAAGCTACACCTAGTTACAGTAAGGTCATCGATTTTGAGCGCTGCGGCAAAGATTGGGGATCTTACGAGACGATCATCGTATCAGAGACGCGCGTGCGCGGAGCTAACAACCAATCACGGCTGGCGGTGTAGGCGCAGCGCGCGACCAGCCAATCACGTAATCGTTATGGTCTTCTGTGCATCTTTCGCCCAGTGCTCAACTCCGTGCCGCTAGTTGTACTAGCTCAGTATAATCGAGGGGGTCGCTATCTAAATCTGCTAGGCCAGCGTAGGCCGGTCATGCCAAGTACCATCAGGGCTGGGTTGCGCTAGCCCAAGTCATGGTGGGACCCAGTCGCTAGCTGAGGCTACAAGCCTAGTGCAGCAGGGCGGGTTGCGCTAGCCCAGTATAGTCGTAGTGGGCTCGTTCGCGCTTGGTACCTCATACTAGGCGGGGCCGTTAGCTCAGTTCATAGTCGTGGAGGCCTAACTTTACTAGCCTCGTGAAGTCTAGACCCTAGTACCGTCAGGGCTGGGATGCGCTAGCCTAGTCGTGGTGGGACCCAGTCGCTAGCTGAGGCTACAAGCCTAGTGCAGCATGGCTGGTTGCGTTAGCCCAGTTTAGCCGTAGTGGCTAGGTAGTTTGGTACCTCGTACTGGGTGGGGTGTGTTAGCTAAGTTCACAGTAGTGGAGGGACTAGTCGCTAGCTGAAGCTACTAGCCCAGTGCAGCAGGACGGGTTGCGCTAGACCAGTCGCTACCTAAAGCTACTTGCCTAGTGCAGCAGGGCGGGTTGCGCTAGCCAAGTTTAGCCGTAGTGGTTTGTTACCTCGTACCGGGTGGGTTGCGCTAGCCCAGTGTAGTCGTGGTGGGACCCAGTCGCTAGCTGAAGCTTCTAGCCCAGTACAGCTGGGTGGGTTGCGCTAGCCCAGTGTAGTCTTACCGGGCGGGTTGCGCTAGCCCAGTGTAGTCGTGGTGGGACCGAGTCGCTAGCTGAAGCTACTAGCCCAGTGCAGCTGGGCGGGTCGCGCTAGCCCAGTGTAGTCTTGGTGTGACCCAGTCGCTAGCTGAAGCTACTAGCCCAGTGTAGCTGGGTGAGTTGCACTATCCCAGTGTAGTCGTACCGGGCGGGTCGCGCTAGCCCAGTGTTGTCGTGGTGGGACCCAGTCGTTAGCTGAAGCTACTAGCCCAGTGCAGCTGGGTGGGTTGCGCTAGCCCAGTGTAGTCTTGGTGTGACCCAGTCGCTAGCTGAAGCTACTAGCCCAGTGTAGCTGGGTGGGTTGCACTAGCCCAGTGTAGTCGTACCGGGCGGGTCGCGCTAGCCCAGTGTAGTCGTGGTGGGACCCAGTTGCTAACTGAAGCTACTAGCCTAGTGCAGCTAGGTGGGTTGCGCTAGCCAAGTGTAGTCGTACCGGGCTGGGTGTATGAGCCCAGTGTAGTCGTGGTGGGACACAGTCGTTAGCTGAAGCTACTAGCCCAGTGCAGCTGGGTGGGTTGCGCTAGCCCAGTGTAGTCTTGGTGTGACCCAGTCGCTAGCTGAAGCTACTAGCCCAGTGTAGCTGGGTGGGTTGCACTAGCCCAGTGTAGTCGTACCGGGCGGGTCGCGCTAGCCCAGTGTAGTCGTACCGGGCGGGTCGCGCTAGCCCAGTGTAGTCGTGGTGGGACCCAGTTGCTAGCTGAAGCTACTAGCCTAGTGCAGCTGGGTGGGTTGTGCTAGCCCAGTGTAGTCGTACCGGGCTGGGTGTATGAGCCCAGTGTAGTCGTGGTGGGACCCAGTTGCTAGCTGAAGCTATTAGCCTAGTGCAGCTGGGTGGGTTGCGCTAGCTCAGTGTAGTCGTACCGGGCTGGGTGAATGAGCCCAGTGTAGTCGTGGTGGGACCCAGTCGCTAGCTGAAGCTACTAGCCCAGTGCAGCTGGGTGGGTTCCGCTAGCCCAGTGTAGTCGTACCGGGTGGGTCGCGCTAGCCTAGTGTAGTCGTACCGGGCGGGTCGCGCTAGCCTAGTGTAGTCTTGGTGTGACTCAGTCGCTAGCTGAAGCTACTAGCAAAATGCAGCTGGGTGGGTTGCGCTAGCCCAGTGTAGTCGTACCGGGCGGGTCGCGCTAGCCCAGTGTAGTCGTACCAGGCGGGTCGCGCTAGCCCAGTGTAGTCGTACCGGGTGGGTCGCGCTAGCCCAGTGTAGTCGTACCAGGCGGGTCGCGCTAGCCCAGTGTAGTCGTACCGGGCGGCTTGCGCTAGCCCAGTGTATTCGTACCGGGCGGCTTGCGCTAGCCCAGTGTAGTCGTACCGGGCGGGTTGCGCTAGCCCAGTGTAGTCGTACCGGGCGGGTCGCGCTAGCCCAGTGTAGTCGTACCGGGCTGGGTGTATGAGCCCAGTGTAGTCGTGGTGGGTGGTGGGCGCGGCGAGCGAGTGCGTGCGCGACCAATAACGTGGGTCAGTTCGGGCTGGGCGGGTGCGAGCAGGCGCCGGCGCCGCCGCAGGACGACCCCTCGCTCTTCGAGCTGCCGCCGCTCATCATCGACGGCATCCCCACGCCGGTCGAGAAGATGACGCAGGCGCAGCTGCGGGCGTTCATACCGCTCATGCTGAAATACTCGATGGGTGAGTGATACTTTTGATTATTACTTTACATTTTTAAAAGTAAATATAATGAATGTTTCATTCTCCTTGTATTTATTTGAAAAATTTTTAATTGAGAGATTTAATTGTAAAAACGTATCCTCCCCTAGTATATCTTGAACTGGTAAATTAGGCAAACAGAGTTTCACACTTGCTTAATTCAAGGTGGCATGTGTTCATCGGTAACTGTTTTTTTACTTTGTAGTCCATATCAAAATTATGAAATAAAAAGTTGCATCATTGATACAATACCAAAAATATAGTGCATTTATGGTGTATAAACAGAATACTCCCAGACCCCAGCACTAAGCATAATAGGGATGATGAAAATGTAAAGGGTAAAGAAAATGGATTTCTGTCCGTCAGTAATATAAAAAAAATTGAACTCATATTTTTTCTTTTGTCAATCAAGTATCAACCAAAAAATTACTAAGACAGAGCGCGTCAAAGTTCGGGCGACACACAAGGGGGCTCGTGACCTCACCTCTTAGTAAAAATTTTACCTAGGCTTGACTTCATGCGACATTTTAAATCAATATAATAATTTTAATAAATTACCAGCATCTATTGCTGAACTGCCCATGTTTAAATTTAAAGCTCATGTAAAAAATATTCTCATGAAAAAAGGGTATTATACTGTTATAGATTATTTAAATGATAAAAATGTTTGGATATAAATACTGCCTTGCTCGCACAGGTGCATTTATCTTGTAATTTAATATTTTGTTATGTATATTTAAAACTTTTTAAAAGAGGCTGACAATAGTGACCGAGTTTCTTGCGCTGCTTCTTCTCGGCGCTAGCCCAAACTTGTCCCGAAGCAGTGGTAGGGAATAAAATAACAATGGGACGTGTAAAAGTGCTTAGTTAAAGCCTATTTGCAAAAATAAATTGGTTTTATTGGTTTTTTATTGGTAATATATCTCTGTAATATTTTGATTAAGTAAAAAAATCAAACCTGTCCAATAGTTTTTGATAAACTACCTGATGGACGAAGAAAAAAAAGTTAGTCGTCATCTCAATTATGTTTGATTGTTGGTGAGTAGTGCAGTAATAATAAGCGATATTCCCGCAGTGCGCGGCAAGCCGGGCTGGGGCCGCGAGTCGACGCGGCCGCCGTGGTGGCCCAAGGACCTGCCGTGGGCCAACGTGCGCATGGACGCGCGCACAGAGGACGAGAAGCAGAAGGTAACATTATATAGCTTTTGTCCTAACTAACTGACCCGACAGACGTTGCCTTGTCCTAAATTTACAGTGACTTCTCATATGTTTCCGCACATAGTAACAAAATCCATCATCATTATTTTAGCCACTCCAATGTCTTACAGATGGCCCATTGAAAGCGTTTCAATGGCCCAATCAGTCAGGCATTCAGCTGTTTCCTGTAACCTTTACTAGCTCGTACTTTCACCTTGCAGGTGGACGTCCAATGCTGCGATAAAAACCTTGTTTAATGTTTGATCGAGCTGTTTCCGAATGGCGATATTTTTTTACATCGGTGATGAGGCAAATTAATTTTAATTTGAAAAGATGATAAAATCAAAAGGGGGAAAATCAAAATACACACAAAATGTACACTTGCCAAATTGAGGGAGGTAATAGTATTCATCAATAAAAACAACTTATTCTATAAAGTCAACATTGAAATCTTGATTATTTCTTCAATAAAACTTACGATAATTTATGTAGCAGGAAAAAATATTTTTTTGCCCCTATAGTAAAAGTTTCTTTATTAATGAAGACATTCCTTTTTATTTATTAAACTACTGTTCGAAAAAGCATCCTGAATTCCCTCACTTTCTTCTTTGATCATCATCATGTCAGCCTATTGCAATCCTATGCTAGACGTAAGCGTCCCCAAAGAACACGATTTTCCGCTGTCCATCGAGCCACTGTCATCCATCCTACGGTCGTCGGTCCATCCCTAATGAATATGCATTTGTCCCAGATGTCGTGGACGCACGCGCTGCGGCAGATCGTGATCAACTGCTACAAGTACCACGGCCGCGAGGATCTGCTGCCCGCCTTCACAGAGGACGACGAAAAGCCGCAGACGCAGACCGTCAGTACTCACTACTCACTACACATACACATTATACTCTATATCATTATCAATTCTGTTCTGTTCTGTTCTCAATTACTACTACTACTAACTAAAGGAGTCTCTGAAATGTTTAATTCAATACAGGAGTGTTATTTAAATCAGTCGACAGATATATAAAGAGAATTCTACTTAATATTATGAAAATATACCACAACTTTTGTATTGAACAGCAGATGTTTTTGATGTAACTGTATCAGTCTTATTACAGCACAAATAATTAATAGTATAAGAACAGAAGCGGGCATATCTTTGTCGCTTAACTCGTATTCATGTGTGGAGTGTATATGCAATTTCCCAATGAATTCGTACTCGTACTACGCGTTTGTCCTGCCTAACGGGCCTAACCTGTCAATAACAAAAGCAAAAGACTCTTTACAAAACTTCGACTAATTTTTATATCACCTGTGCAACCAGATTCCTTATTGCACACCATTGACAGGGTACTCATCTACCCGTGAAGCATGTAACGTATTTGAGACTGTATCTCACTGCGAGCTTAATGCTCTATGTGCCAGCGGCTCGCAGCATGCTCGTGCCTACGTACTCACTCGATACAGTATCAGAACCGTTACATGCTACACGGCTAGGTCAGTACCCTGCTAATAACAGCTAGCGCAATTTCTTTTTCTTGACATTTTGTACACTAACTAATCAACAGCTAATGCAGCTTCTCTCTCTCTCTCTCTCTCTCAATTTCTCTCTAAGTGTGTCATACAAAAGTCAAGGTAAAGGTATTGTAGTATAGTAAAATTAAGGTTAATTTATGTATTTTCTAATTTATTTGGCAAACCTAATTCTAAATTTCAATTAACCATGTTCATCTCTACATACGCCTTCACTTGGATTGCTGCTTTGGATTTGGTAACGTTGTTATTATTAACTATACTTTTTTTTTTTTTTTTTTTGTGTTTCGTGTTTTCATGGTAACCCGGTATATGGTGACCGGATTTTACACTTCGTACACAAACGTAACACGTCGTAACATTGGCTGTACTAACAACCTATTGCATGACACATTTGAGATTTATCATTGTCATATTTTAACTTTTCTGTATCCTGTATTCAACACGGCAAACATGTTTTATCGGGAAACGCCTCATCTTCGTTCGAACACCGATAACTTTTCTATATCCCATCCTTTCGGAATACACGTGTCGTGTTCTTGTAACATAAAAACTGTTTGTCCATCCGGATTCGAGAAACACCGTTCGAAAACCGATATCTTTTACACATATACACATCCCATGTGTTCTTGGAATGTAAACACCTACCTACCTGCATTCCGCAACCGGCACATATTCGGCAAACGGCACATATTCGACAAACGGCACATATTTGGCAACTATTCTTCAACTGGCACATATTCGGCAACCGGTACATATTCGACAAACGGCACATATTTGGCAACTATTCGTCAACCGGCACATATTCGACAATCGACACATATTCGGCAACTATTCGTCAACTGGCACATATTCAACGCCTGGCACATATAACCCTCTATAGATATCCGCGTGCATGGCGAGTGCGGGGGTAGGGGGTGTGGGCGGTGGCGGTAGTAGCAGTAGCGCGGGGGGCTCGCGGCAGCACGCGCCCGCGATGCAGGAGCAGCAAGTCTGCATCGACCAGATGACGCTCGCTGACGTCGATGTACGGGATATTAGATCTTATAGCTTTGTGATACGGCTTAAAACGATTTTAGAGAGTACTAGAACAGATTTAACGCGTAACCTACGTGCAATTTGGGACTTTTCCGCTGTTTATAGCGCTACTTTGTAGCTATGGAGATAATAGAATAGAAAACGTTTATTTGACATACATAGGCATAGTTACAAACAGAATTACATACATTGAACATACAAAAAGAGTGTCAAACAAAAAGATCCCCGCTCAGCATTTGTCGTTACAGCCGAAGCCGTAACGACGCTGGTTTTCAGCGGCAACCCCTACTAGGACGTGGGACGAGTAGTGACAGTAGTATATCGGACAACGATAATATACACTAAACTTTTGTTTTTGGCGCTCAACGCTCAGTTCAGTTGGAGCATCGCAGTTCGTAGTCATCGAGTTACGTTAAATGATCTATAAAACCACAGGCCACACTAGAAGCGATAAGTTTGTTTGACTACGCCCGTGTCCCTACCGCATCTCACACTTGCCCCTCTAGCATGTGCAACAAAACACGATATGATATAGCGATTTATCGCATATTTTTTGTCAAAATATGAACTTTTATCAAAAAAGCGAGCATAACCGTGACGTCGCCGGCACGGACATGCTTACTGTTTCAATAAAAGTTCAAGATGGCAGCTATGTTATCATATTTTGAAAGTAAATAGGCGATAAATCGCTATATCATATCGTATCATATCGTGTTTTGTTGATCGTGCTAGAGGGGTTGGGCTTATACCGTTAACTACAAACTTAAACTCGATAACTAAGCGACGCGAACTTAGCGAAACAAACCTATCTTCGTATCGCGTCGCTCTCAATGTAGGCAATAATATTATCATCTTTGGTCACGTAACAAACCCCTTACGCGTTTTATCATTAATCAATACATAAACGCTCTCTGCATGTCTTTATACTACATCTATTTAAGGTGATCGCGCATCTGTGAACACTGCAAGACCAGCCATGCAACCATCCGCCACCAGGTGGTTGGGAGTCTAGCAGTGTTCATGTTGTGTCACCTTAACTCGTCAAAATTCGGTATTCCATTAATGGCGTACCTACTCATTCATTATTGTAATTGAGCATATTATCACATAGTGATGCCTGAGGTCACCCTTTATATTTGACGACCTCCGTAGCCGAGAGGCGAGCACGCCGGACTATATACCGTCGCCATCTCTGAGGTTCCGGGTTCGATCCCCTGTAGGGTCAATGTAGAAAACGAACTTTTCTATATTGTCTCGGGTACTTGTACTTTTCTATATTGTATCGTGGTACCGTCGGTGTTTCTAATTTCTATAACACGAGTGCTTTAGCTACTTACCATAGGATCAGAGCAATGTATGTGATGTTGTTTATTTTTTAAAAAATATACAATTATATACCAATTTCATTACGTATTACTACCACAACGCGGTCTGACGAACAGCAAGTAGTATTCCAGTTTTTTATAGCATCCTTTTTTACGGTAAACTCAAACAGATGTCTCAGTACGCGCCGGCCGTGCTTCAGACGATCACGAACCCGGACGGCACGGTGTCGCTGATCCAGGTGGACCCCAACAATCCCATCATCACGCTCCCTGACGGGACCACGGCACAGGTGGTAAGTGTAAGTCTGACCCCATTCACTAATCTATACATGTATGTGTGCTTGTTCTTTTTTTACTTAAATGTGATGTGTTTTGTCGATGGTACAGCTAGCGGCACGTTAATTTAGCGTTGAGCCAAAGTTGTGCAGAAGATCATTACGATTACGTGATTGGCTAGTCGCGCGCCGCGCCTCCACCGCCGGCCGGGATTGGTTGTTAGCTCCGCGCACAGACTTCTCTGATACGAGGATCGTCTTGTCAGATGCGCAAAGCGATCCCCACTCTTTGCCCCAGCGCTAAACTTACGTGCCGCTATCTTTTTTTTTATTGAAGCTACCGTCATTGCAATAAATTACTATTACAGTCAGTAATATTATTTTTTTGCATGCATCAATGTATCGTAGTAGATAGATGTAGATTTGTCTGAAAGTTTTAAAGTAAAGTAAAAAGTTTTAATGGCAGACCAAATTAACTTTTTATTTTACTTTAAAATTCTTTATTTTAATTGTTGTTGGCTAAGTGTTTTATTGTAAGTTATTTATTTACCTAAGTATGATTATTAAGAAAAAGTTGTTGAAGAAGAAGATATAAGTAGATGTAAACAATTTTTTAAATTTACTTACAACAATGAAAAGATTCTCGGTATAGGTACTACTCAACCGAGCTAAGTTTGCACTTTGCTGGAATGTATTGTAGAGTACGTTATATCAATTATTACACAAAGTTCGCCTATCCGAAATTTTGTAACAAATATTCGTTTACTTTTTTTAAGTCCTAGCAAATCCTTTTTAGCAGACCGTACCTAAGCGTCACTCGTCAGTGTGACATACTTATTGGCCGCTGTCACGACGTCGACGCTCGAAAGACTTTAGTGTGGGGGAGGCCTTAAAACCAATAAAACCGATTTATTTCTATCTTAGCTTAATGGAGTTGTATGTTGACAGTAGAATAGGTAAGTAAGATAGTGTATGTAGTCAGTAGTATAAGTAAGTATGGTTGTGTACACAGATCCACAGCGGCGAGGGCGGCGGCGGCGTGGGCGTGGTGCAGGCGCTGGACGGCGAGGGCGCCGTGGCCGTGGACCTCAACGCCGTGGCCGAGGCCACGCTCAACCACGACGGGCAGATCATACTCACCGGCGAGGACGGACACGGTATGTACCGACTCATTGCTGTGCTAATAATCTTGTAAGAGCTAGACCGCACTACGGTTTTTTCCAGCAAGCGGTATACCGCGAAACTGGACACGATTTTCACAGTTTGAAGATGAATTCCAAGAGAACTGTATGTATTGTTCATCATCATCATCTTAGCCTATTGCATTCCACTGCTGGACTGATAGGTCAACATCACATACATTGCTCTGATCCTTAGGTAAGTAAGCTAAAGCACTTGTGTTATAGAAGTCAGATACAACGACGGTACCACAACACCCAGACCCGATACAATATAGAAAAGTTCGTTTTCCACATTGACCCGACCGGGGATCGAACCCAAAACCTCAGAGATGGCGACACCATGTAGTCCGGCGTGCTCGCCTCTCGACTACGGAGGTCGTCAAAGGCACTGGACCGCGGGTAAAGTTTGCTAGTTACATAATAATATTTTAGACTGCTGCCCCACCCTGAGCCCATGGCTGGCTACGCCCATGTTGTGGTTCCTGATCGAACCAAAATGTGTATACCAGTAGAGTGATGTAATGTATCTCCCGGCAGGCTACCCGGTGTCGGTGTCGGGCGTGATCACGGTGCCGGTGTCTGCGTCGGTGTACCAGTCCATGGTGGCCTCCATGCAGGCGCAGGACGGCGTGTGCGTCGCGCCGCTCGTGCAGGTGCCCGGCGCTGCCCGCAACACTACCCGCGTGCCCGCACGCATGCCCGCACGCACCCGCCTCGTGCGCTCCATCGTCAAGATAGAGCCGAAGGACTATGTGCTCATGGCATAGAGCGATACGGAAACGTTGCACTTTGATGGAGCACGAAAATATATCTTTTATTCGATCGTATAAACCTATATTAAAATAACCAGTCTCATACAGATGAGACAATCCTTTGATAAAATATGTCAAAATCAATCTAGCCGTGTAAAAAACCCGATCGTTTTCAATTGTTCATAAATTGTCAAACCGTTAATACAAGTGAATAGATATTTTAATTTGATCGGATATTATGACCGAAGGATCGATACGCTTTCGTATTAGGCCTCCTGGATTGCTTTTGGAGTTAATGCGGAACTAAATATTGCACTTTTGTTGTGCTAGTTCGATTTTTTGCAGTTGACTAGCTAGATTAGTCGTGTCGACCAAGAAAATGATACATTTTTAACAAAATTTTAATTTGAAAGTCAATGTACAAGATGGTACAAATATTACGAAGTGTTAGATACGTAATACAAACTTTAATCCATGCTAGGCCTGGCGCTCTCCGTACTTTTGGTACTATATTAAAATACATCTAATGGTCTGCTTTGACCTTTAATTAATTTCATGTTACGTCACAGATTAATCTAACTGAGAGAGGTTATTTGTCTTAATAAACTTCCCACAAGATTGTGTTACATCAAGATCACTCCTAAACTCTTAATTTTAAGAATATCCTAAACTAATGGTATAGTTAACCCTAAGTTACGTAAATTTTAAATTGATAAAGGTTAATATGAACATTGAAGTGCAACATTTCTTATCGATCTATTTATATGTTGCAGTTGCCATCGTAAACTCCTATATTAACTAATAATACAAATTTACAATGACACTGCAATGAGCCTGACCATTTCCTAACCTGACATAGTATATTTACATTGTAGATAAAGCTAGTTCCCCAATTTATTTTTTACCCAAAGAACAATAATTTTATTTACACTAGATACATACGAATTTATTTTGCGCATCCGTGCCATGACTTGTGTATATGCCAGTGAGACTATGTGATATTATGTACGGTACCAAGTGCCTACAGTTAAGCGAGATCTCTTCTCTAGTGCTTATATATCGGGTGTAAGAAAAGGCTTAACGAAGCCGAATACCACATATACTACGTATTATTACGATCATTTTTTTCTTTTACACTATACCTGGGAAATGACGGGTTACCGAGTTATTGACAGTCAAAGTAACAAATTTTTTTCAAAGATTTTTACAAAATTGACTTCTGCTTGATAGGCTAGTTGACACCACCAATCAATTGACATACTTTTTATGAGCTGTCAAAACAGATATCTTCCTTATAATTTGTATGGTGATATCGGATTATGACGTCACTATCCAATAAACTCAACTGCCTTACTTTTTTACGATTTTAAAACAATCAAAAATCAGTTTGTCTCTTAAATCAAATTGTACTGAGTTATTAGGCCTAAAATAAAGTGTCTGTTTTAATAAATGATGCCTTAGAATTAATTATGAATGAGGTCAACATCCCTATTAATTATACTTAACTTGTTTACAAAGAAACATGATCCGCTTACACACACAGGCATAGTCTGT
Source organism: Anania fuscalis (assembly GCA_950371115.1). Lineage (NCBI taxonomy): Eukaryota > Metazoa > Arthropoda > Insecta > Lepidoptera > Crambidae > Anania > Anania fuscalis. The sequence goes on along the minus strand of OX493328.1, from coordinate 2,783,196 downwards.
GGCATGCGCGCTATACATTGCGGGTTAGAAATAAGTTATTTTTGATACCCAAAAATAAAAGTCATTTCCCAGCAATTTTTTTTTTGCATTCTACTTGGTTTAGTGTATAGAATTCGTGGTTTAAGGCTTTGTTAAGCCTTTTTTTACACCCTGTATGTAGATGTTTTAGCTTATTTTTAATTTGTCCTCGTCCAGTGTCTGTATGACAGAGCAATTTTAGATTTTTAAGCCTTTGGTTGTATTTTGTTTGCATTCAAATACAGTGTTATACGTATTAGCATCAAATTACAAGTTTTAAGATAGATAATTTGTCAATATGCAAACAATACTCGACCGTAGTTTTGTTTTTAAATTTTAATTAGTTTAGTTACTATTTCGTTGCCAAAGCATAATAAATTAGCGAAATACTGCCAAATGCATGATATGCTATATGATTATGTTGTGTCTAGTTTTACTGTCAGAATGCACATAGTGCTTGTTTTTATTTACACTTGTGATTTTGTTGCTTACATTAAGATTTTATTTATGTTGGTGCCATAGAAATTGTACAATTATAATAATAGAGCAGGTTCTCTTTTCAAGGTAGTCTGACCTATCAAAGCTTTTTAATAGTCTATTTTTTATACAGTGAAATTTATTGCTAAATAGCAAGTAATATTAGGCATAAAATGTACAATAAACTCTGACTCTTAATACCTACGATATGATAATTTAGACAAAATCCGAACTTAGACCCAATTGGGTACAAATGTTAGTTAAAATTTTAACAAAACAAATGTGTTTCAACAATAAATGTCATTAGAATAGTTTGTTACGGGATTGCTACCATGTACCTTATTTTAACTACTTATTAACTCAAAAATAAGGTACATGGTAGCAATCCCGTAACAAACTATTCTAATGTTAGTGACCATGAAAGTTTAAAACAATATAATAATATGTCAATGTCTGTTGTTTTATGTTGTGGTATGTGGGTGTTATATTTTCCGTCTGATACTCATTAGATTCGGCCAAAACATACAAATTTTATTTAGTGTTAGTCGCAGAATCTTGTTAATTTTTTTAAATATTTCAAACTGTTTATTTTTCTTGCCAAGCAAGTTGTTTTATATTTTTAATTTTATTTCGTTGACGAAATTTTTTTGTGCTTAGTCTGGCCAAAGAAAAAAACTCTTTGAACATCACAGTATTTTATTCAGTGCCTAAGTTGTGTATTTATTTTGGTTAAGTGTTGTGTTGCATGCGTTTGTGTGTAGCCTTTCACATGAATTGATGATCATCCTGATAACATCACTTCTTATACAGGTGTTCAAAACGTAAAAGCCTACTTTTTGGTTGAGGTTCAAAGCAGGGTTTGAAATACCATTGAATATCGTTTATCGGTATCGTTATGATGCTTGTTGCAGGTGACGATACTTATGTTACGTTATGCCGTTATATCGATATTTCGGATCGTTTTATTAATAGCGTTAATCCTTCAAGCGGCCGCGGCAGCCGGCTGAAGCACGTCCATTGTTATCTATTTTCCTGGGAGTTAAAGGGTTAAATATGTGCAACGTTAGACATCATACTATTATTATCAATACTTTTACCTCCAAATGTAAATTACGTTACTATAAATCTTACCTTGGCTGACGTTAGTCAGGCTCGTTGTGTACCGTGGATTTTTTGGTCCTGCCTGCCACGATATCTATAAACGGTTTAGGCGCATAATGTCAGAAACGCAAAATGTCAGACGTTAGTAGATTGTCGCAAATGATCAGAAACGCAAAAAGACAGATTAGCAAAATGACAGATTCGTAAAATGACAGATTCTCAGAATGTCAGATTCGCAAAATGTCAGATTCTCAAAATGTCATATTTTAAAAAATATAAACATCACACTAAAATACCGGGTGGGTATCGCCATCTATTGAGATGTGATCGTAACATAATAGTTATCTGTGTTACAACAGTAGAATATTATACCTATTATTTTGTCGTGTAAAAGTTTTAATACAATTATGTTAGTAGGTAGGTACCTATGAATTATATTTTAAAGACATTAAAAGTTAGAATACGAATATCTAAGCATAATAATAAAAAGGGTTTTTTTCATGTTTATAACAAAATACATATTATTATTATAAATTTAAAGGGTAGATTACAAAATATTGTTTTAAATTTACCATATACACTACAGTTAATAAATAAATAAATATTATAGTGTTATAAATAATCCATTACTAGTACTCACTAAAAAATAATTATTTATTAACAATATAACTAAATTTAGGCAAATGTACTATGTACCTAACTAAACATTTTTTGTTGATTATGTTGTTGATTTTCTCTGAACAACCAAAGTTCATTTACAATTAGAAATAAAATAAAACTGCTAAATTACACGTCTTTTATTGAAATTAGTCGCACTGTCATGTTCACTAGCGAACAGAGGCTACTTATGGATTTAGGGTTGCTGCATTTCTATCAGTTTGAGAATCTGTCATTTTGCGAATTTGTCATTCTGCGAATCTGACATTTCGCGAATCTGGCATTTTGCGCCACCTGACATATTGCGTTTCTGACATTTTGAGAATCTGTCATTTTGCGTTTCTGACATTATGCGCCTAAACCCTATAAACGACATATCGTTTTTTACACCGTATCTATTTAGGATAGGATATGTGGCTAGTACAAGTAATGCTGTAGAATCGATCCAAAAGTGCGCGAAATGGCAACATTACAATCGCCACCATGATTGTGATGAGAGATCTCAAAAAAGTAATGTTAAAAATACCAAAACTTTTTAGAATAAAACAGTAAATTTAACGATAACGGACTATCTTTACGAAAGAACCGTCTTGTACCTTATGTGTGAATTGGTAAAGTTTTTAAGCCCCAGTTCAGTGACGAGTTTGGCTGGCGCGTGTAGCTCGCTCGTAAATACAGTAAAAAAATTTAAAAAACTTAATTGTAAACTAAATGTTATTGTTTAGCTACTTTCATAAAATAAAACCTAAGAAGTCATTAACAGGATGATCATGGATCATGTGAAGAACTATTCTATAAAGTTACTAGTTGTATTTTATTATTTTCAAAGTTGTTTCTATAGTCCGGCTTTTAGTTTAGTTTTAGTGATTCAAAATAACATTAAATAAGTATTTATAAAGTTACATTAACTAGCAACTCTAAATAGTGAAGTATTTTTATTTTGGATCAGTGAAATTGAATGGAAGCATGACTTCGAATGTTACGCTTGCGCGAATAAACCGTGCTAGTACCACGAAGTTGTTTTATTGTTCTCACGACACGTAGCGATAACTTTGCACGCTCATAAGGACAAATCGTAAACTTGTTTGTTGTTATTCAAATTTCAAACCACTGTGGCGTGACTTGTGTGTTTTTTTTAAATTATTTTTAGCTTTTGTCCGCGATGACCGTGCTCAGTTTTGTGTTTATCCGTAGTGTGCCAGTTGTCAAGTGTGTTTTGTTTGCTGCATGCCAAGGTGTGTATTGTATTATTTTTTACTTATATTTACATCATCACATTTAAAATAACTATTAGAATTCTTTGTGTAGAAACTCGGCGTTTTTACTGTACTTTAATGCAGTCGCAATTGCTATAAGTAGCTATTTACTATAGTTTGACCGCAAGCGCTGTACCGCTTTCCAGGGGTTTTTATTCTCTGGCTGACTCGTTGATTTCGTGTAAAAAAAGATACACAGTTCAGTGCAAGTAACGGGCCTAACTGCCACGATTATAGCGGCAACAGAAATACATTATCTAGAAAAAATTTAACTCTCTAACTAGCACGGTTCATTAGATACAGCCTAGTGACAGAGCCCTAATAATAGGATTTTACCCTTTGGGTACGGAACCCTAAGAAGTAGGTAAAATATTGGCCCGACTATCGGTCCTACTCGTGGGTGAGCGCCGAGCAGCCTATGGCTGTCGATTTTGTTATGCACGATTGAACTCGCTTCGCTGCATAGTCGGGTACCTACGAGGCTGATACAGCGCTTGTGGTCAACCTATAGAGCACGCAAGAGCACTGGTTGACGTAGTCATTATACGACTGACGAATAGACGACCTCTGTAGCTGAGAGGCGAGCACGCCGGACTTTAAATGGCGCCGCCATCTCTCGAGATTCCGGGTTCAATCCCCGGTCGGGTCAACGTAGAAAATGAACTTTTCTATATTGGCTCTGGTCTGGGTGTTGTGGTTCCGTCGTTGTATCTGGTTTCTATAACACAAGTGCTTTAGCTACTTAGGAGCAGAGCAATGTATGTGATGTTGTCCAATATTGATTTATTATTGATATTATGCCAGATGGAGCAGAACGGCGAGGGCCTGGAGGCGCTGTCGATGGGCGGCGGCGTGGCGCAGGTGGTGCTGCAGGGCGGCGACGCGCAGGTCTTGCAGGTGCTCAGCCTCAAGGACGCCACCGTGCTCACCAAGGCCATGGTCAGTCGCAAGCTACCACGCTACCACGCATCATACACTACGTACTACTATAGAGTACTGATCTAGAAACAATTGATTCTACTGATCAAATACATCAATTTTCACCCAAGAGGAACTAATTTTGTTATGAAACAACATCGAAATCGCAAAACAAATCGTCATACCATACTAAGGGACCGACACTAGCGTCTTTAGAGCGTCAAACGTCGTGGCAGCGTCCAATCGGAGTTGACGCAATGTTGCACAGCGGCATTTACTTAACCCTGATTGGACACTGCCACGGCGACGGCACGACGCTAGTGTGGCCGCCTTAAGCCGCTGATTGACATCGGTTTGTAGAGAGGTGAATTTTTTTTTTGTGATTTTGATATTGGTCCTATATTAAAAGTTGTTCGTTAGCAGTAAATACAACCCCTTATCGATCACACAGGGTTCTTGTTACAGCTTATATACACGCAGGTCTTGCAGGTGACGCCCCACCGTGCTCATTGAAGCCAGTGTTGATAATCTAGCTTTTTAGTGCGAACAAACCAATAAACTTCTCATATATCCGATTAAGGAAAACGTCCTCGTATATCAGATAATCTAAAGTCGTTCACGTTTAACATTTGTTATCAGTATCACTTCCTAGCAAAAGGGGACCGACCGATAAGCTGACAAAATAGTGACGATGAATCGAAAATAGCCCAACATTCGGTTTTCTAGATAATAACACTTGAGGTGCTCGTAGCTCAGTGGCGGCAGCGCTTTGGTATCGATTACTAAAGTTAAGCAACCAACGCCGCGGTCGTGAGTGGATGGGTGACCATTCCGACCATATTAGTGACATTTATCACGAGCATCTCCGTGCTTCGGGCGAGTGCTTTACCAACTAAGCTACCGAGGACTTCACGTGACACGATGAAATTTCTCAAGTGTTTCTTTCTTCTCGCTGTCGAAGCCAGCGTATCTCTGATCAATGTTGTAGCTATATGTATAGCTGAGTAGTATACTACCGTCAACACCCGATAGAAATAGTATTTTTACAAATATTTGACTATTGGTTAAGATCAGAAATGCTTAAACAACTGAAAATTTTTGCTTTTAGCAATTCCATGTAGCTTTGTTGGTAAAGCACTCGCCCGGCATGCGATGGGACGTGGGTTCGAGTCCCACCTGAGGTCGACGTTTTTTTTTCAAGTGTTATTTATCTTCAATTAAATCTGGCATGGAATTGCTAAAACAAAAATTTTCAATCGGTTTTCTAATACGCGTATAAGACACGTCAGCACTGCCCAACAACGTCTTCACTATAAGAAAGATGCCATTTTCAATTGATTTCAGCAAGTGAAGGCAGAACGCGACGCGGTCGTGGCAGACTCCTAGCTGCTGACCCTGGTGTCGACGTCGCCGCCGCCCGACGCCGCGCCCGACTGTCCCGACCTGCTCGCCGAGCGCGCGTAACGCTACGATCTAACGCAACGCGTCGGCCGAACGCAACGCGTCAGCCGAACGGAACGCGTCGGCAGACCGGAAAGCATAGTGAGCCCCAGTGATCATTTACTGGACAAAAACATAGAAAATTCGCCGTCAGTGCACAGGCCCGGACGCGGCACCCGGAGACGTCCTTTTATTTTACACGATGTTGATAACTTATGATTAGTATTATAAAATGAGACTTAATTTATTGAAATAGAAACAAATCGCAGACAGAAACAGATTTGTGCAATATATTTTTACAACGATATATATTTCGTATATTTTGTCGTAGAGACGCGTATAAGATTAATTTAACGTATTTATAATTATACATTCCTTAATTTATTAACGAGTTTGTTGAGTTCGTTGTTGTTTACGATTAATTTATTCAGTGATTATGTTTGTTACGCCCGCTTATTTATTTATTCTAGTCTTCTTCGAGTCACGAATGAAACTTTCTAGTCTACGATGGAATTTGTGAACACTTCACTGAGACACCATGATTTTCTATGTAAATATATTTACTATTCGAGTAAGTTTTGTAATATATTTAACTAGGTGAATTTTGAATGTAATTTAATAGTCGACAGTATTGTATAATATTCTGTAACAGAAAGATATATTTCTTGCGCAGGGTTCAACAGATTGAGGTTGGTATTTGAATGTTTAAACCTATTATGTGTATAGATGTGATTTCAAAACTAGCTATACTTGTAATATATTTCGATTCGGGACTACGTAGATGTGTCCCGGGTCAATCTCCAGTGTTATAGCCATCGACATTTCTAAATTAATGATTTACGTTGAACGTTAAGGCCCACTGGCACATCCATCTTAAATTAATATTTACCTTTAACATGAGTTTGCATTAAATTGATAGAGAAAATCATTAATTAAGATTTAGAATAAATTTAGATTTAAGAAAGATGTGCAAGTGGCTCTAATAATATTAATTAAAGTCGGTTCTAGTCAAATAAGTTAGGCGAATAGAAGAGTACAAAAGCGATTAACTATTTATATTTATTTTGTTTACTGTGACAAAAGACAAAGAAATCATAGTATTATTATTTTCCTTTGTTGTTTTTAATTTATACATTTTTATTTTGTTTATTTAATTATAATTTTTCCTCAATATTTGAAAATTGTGTTTGTCCTAAAATAGAGAATGTGTAAAGCACAATTATGTTGTTAAGTAAATGATTTGTGATTGTAAATAAATGAGTATGACTGTGTGAATATTGCAATCATTAAAGTATTTACGTAAAACTAAGAGTTTATTTATTTAAACTTGCACAGATGAAAAAAAAGGTATTTGCTAGAAGTCAACGGTTGGGACAAACATAAATGCTAACTTTGGTTACCGTCAGAATGGCTGGTCGCCTGCTTCGAACAGCTTTAAAAGCTTCTTCCTACATAATATGTTAATAAATGTCATATACATATTTCATACCTGATCTAATATTGCCTAATCGGTGACTAGGGAATGGTTTCGTGAAAACTGTAGGAACCTCTTTAAAGTCCCGGCCAAACCAACGCGTGGGCGGTGGCGTGCGTGGTGGCGTGGGCGTGGGCGTTCAGATAATGCCATAGCATTTGTATCGACAAGTTCACACCGGTGCGGACAGCGGCGGCGTGCAGCTTGACATTTAGCGTTTGTTGCACGCGCGGCATTTGACGTGACAGGCTCAACAGACAGATGTGCGCTACTATGATAATATAAATAATTACGTTTAAAGCTACTATTTTTTTTCCGAAAAGCAATGAGTGATGCCAACCAGCTTTTTTCTTTCCTACATCTTTAAATAGCTTCGCTCGGGTAACCGCGTTGGAATTAATTAATGCGAAACTCAGTAAATAAATTAATTAAAAACTCTACAAAAATTATTTGTTTATTTAGTAAAAGGGTTGAGATTTTATATTCGTAGTATATCTGCAAATAATCTGATAAACAATTGTTAAATCATAATTTCTACAACATCATTAGATACCTTTATTATGACTCATCATCCATCATTTCAGCCTGTTGCAGTCCACTGGACATAGGCCTCCCCCAAGGTGCGCCACATTATTATGACTAACATTTTTAATCTTCATTGACTTCATTCATGACTAATCTCTTTCTTGTTAGGTTTATACGTCCGAGCGAAAGATACATTTTCGTGCTAGGCCTCCTGAACGCGGACAAGTGGGCGTGCACGCCCACGCCCCGCGTTGGTTTGGCCGAAGCTTAATAGCATGTCAATTAGTAGTAGTGTAGTTGAGGTTTTACTCGTATCCTGAGTTTATGAGGAACTTACAATTTGTCACATGCAGGCCCTTTTCATGAGTCAATTACTCAAAAAAAGGTTGTTTCCAAAATGACCGGGAATCGAACTCGAGACCCTTCCGACATGGGCGACCCTACGCTACGCTACACTGCATCTAGCAGGACATCTAAGTATCAATATTATTAATGCAGTGTTAAACAAGAAATTGGAAATTCTTAATATAAAAGGCTGATTTCAGACGCGCGTTTAATCAGCGCCGGCCACGCGCGCGCTTACAATATTACACTAGATAATAGTTGCGTTTCATAGTCACGCAGTTCAAACGTGCCGTTCGTGTGACGCGCGCCGTCGGCCAGCGCTGCCGAAGCGCGCGCGGTCTGAGCTCCTCTACTGGCAGTTAGCGTTACGACGACGTCGCTGTTGCACTCTTTTCCATAAAAAAACAAATAATCCTTATCCTCTTAATAAATAATCTAATCCAGTTGGTTTTTCTCCATGATGACGATTATACACAACTGGACATTGCAAAGAAACGCGCGATACTAAAACTCGTTTTCAGCGTCGTTCGACATGCGCGCGCTTGTTAACGGCGCGTGCCGCCGGCGTTACTCTGAAATCAGCCTTAGACTAAGAGGTGTAGAAGACAGGAATGTGTCTCCTACACCTTACCTCACACGGAATTATAGTTAACCCGTTAGGCTTAGCTGCCTGGGCAGACTGGTTTTATTTAGGCGCTACTAAAGCTTGTTGCGTGCTTACTGAATAAAGATTTTTTTATATCATAAAGCTGTAAATGAATTCAAATATTATTGGTCTATGGTTTCACACTTCTAATTAAGTAAGTTTTCCAAAAGGTACAAGTGAAATAGGATGTCTGGGCTAGAGCACAGGGTTGATAAAAAATGAAACTAGGAACATAATTTTCTAATGTTTATAGATTAGACCAAAGCATATCGATTTGAATGGTGGACCAACAATACTTGAGTTTGAAGACAGGTCTCCTCACAATTATTTGTAAAATAAAGTCGACAACAAAACTATTATACAAATTTTCTACGGCTTATTTTGACAAACTTACATTTCATAAACATTTTCTAAAGCTAATTCTGGTTTGTCATAACCAAGTTCCTCCGGTGTCTCAATGCCGAGTTCAGTCAGTGTAGGCTTTATTTCCTGGATTACGTATGGGTAAATTTCATTAACTTTGGGGCCGCACTTGTCTTTGCATGCCTCAATAAACCTGACAGCAAGGGCATAGTCGTTCACTCGCCTGCAGGCGTGGAGGGCAGCTTTGATGATTTTTGGATCTGGCACAAGATCCATACCACAGAGGTCATTCATTCCTTTGCGGATTTCCCAGCCATCAATGTCTTTCCTGTTGAAGAATGCTTCATATCTGAAATTAGAAAATGGTCCCAGTTTAAGACATTATCAAATAGCATAATAGAACCGGTGGTCGTTTATTCAAAAGCTTTTTACTTTTACACTCATAGATTTGCTGTATGTATAACTAACCTCTTCAAATGTCATTACAAAAATCAATACCTGCATTTACACAATAAATCAATACCAAAGCCTTACATAACTAAACACTACACTACAAAATTTTAAACGCTAGACGATTTATGACCAGTTGAATTACAGATTCTACGCCTTAGAATTTTATCTTGCAGCATCGGCAAGAGGTAGTTAAAAGTTATGATTTAGTAAGGAATTCATGGTTGCAAAAGAAAAAGCCTTGTACAGATTAAGTAGCTTAATAATTAAAGACTAGATTAGTTAACAGGATAAAGTAAAACACCCTGCTGAAATGATTATTTATCTTTTTCAGTTACATAACGTCAAACGGCCTAACCTGCAATCGAATTCTTCATCAGATTCCACTGGGCCGCCATGTGCCCTCCTAGCAGGGACCACTGCACTGATCCTCACTGCCGGAACTAAGGACCTTTTCAGGACATTGGCTAATGTGCCAGTAGCTGATTTCAACATTTTGGTAAGACGTTTTCACGGGAACTTTGGCAGATTTCACAAATGGCTGAAACCACAGACTACATTTTTTATGCCAGCTACCAGATGATAAGTGATGTGATGTTCCAGTTAAGAAAAAAGATTTTGTGATTAAGATAGGACCATAATCGTAATTTTGTGAAAGGATTTCATTAATCTTATCATGTTTTTTTTAACAAAATCAGCTTTACTTCTTTGAGTACCTAGTCTGATAGTGATTGCAAACCGCAATGCAACTGCAGGCCGCACTGTGGCGAGCGGCTGGAATTGGCCGCAGTGGAGCCCGCAGCGCAGCAACTGCAGACCGCAGCAGTCAGCAGCACCAGTCGTTCGTGCCGGTCGTGCGTGCGTTTGCAATAAGACCACTGGCAATACTGCGGGCTCCTGCAGCATTTCAGAAACGTACTCTAAGGAAGTGCGCTCACTATGAGGACGAGACGGCAAGGCATTTGATACGAAACGTACCTTCGTTTCGTATCAAATGCCTTGCGGGACGGCAATACAAAACGAAGGTAAGCTACGATCAAAAGAACATATCTGGACCCACCTTTACCCGATGCCGACCAAATGCCGCGATCGCGTCCAGACTGGTGGTGGGTCCAGATAATTACTTATGTTCTTTTGTCCGTAGTGTATCGTACCTCCGTTTTGTATCAACGTCGCGAGCCAAAATCTTTGGACGCAAAGTTAAAAAAGACCGTATCTCCTACGTCGCGGCGATTATCACGTGTTCTTTTTGTCCCACCAGGTCGTGGACTGCGAAAGTCTATGTGAATTTGGCGATTTGTTGCACGTGCTACATTGTTCAAAATATTTTAACAAAAAAATATCCCAATATCCATCCATAGGCTTCACGATATTTACGGTATTCCACTGTATTTTTCAAATTCGTAGCTGATTCGGGCAGTGACAGAGGGTATGACCACTGATCAAATAAGTATGACCTGCGAATGCCGCGATCGCGTCCAGATTGGCGCGTAACATCGTATCGTATCGTTTTTGAACGGTGCGAAAAAAACGGACTCGCGATGGATTGCAACGTACCCTCCGTATCGAGACGCCGTAGCACCGTACCGTACCGAACGGACGTCCAACAAACTAGCGTTCTTAAAACGCAACGCTGATACAGAACGGAGGAACGTATGGACAAAAGAACATATCTTTACATTCTTCTCACACTTATTCGCAGTCCTTCACTGTGCAATCCATCCGCTTATGGAATTCTTTCCGATGTCTATTCAGCCGATGTCTCCTGTCTTTTCTTCATGTCTTTCATTTATGTTATTGGTTTGTATTTATTTTTAAGTATTAGTATTATCTTTTATTAAGGTAAATTTTTATTTATATTATATTTATAAGTATGTTTATTATTTATTTTGTTAAGTAATTATATTATGTATTACATATTATTATTAAATTATTATTTTCTATGGCTCATCACCGCCTCCCCCTATCAACTTTTACTAAACTGTTCTCTACCTGAAGGTTGTCTGGAAGAGATCGCTTCTAGCGATAAGACCGCCTAAATTGTTCCATTCTCAATGTATTTTTTTCTGTGTACTGTTTTGTGTGCAATAAAGAGTATCTATCTATATCTGGACCAGCTTTAAGTAAGACGGCAAAACGGTAAACCAGTGAAATGGCTTGCACGAAACGCTAACTGGCACAAACTAGATTTCCACAAGTAAGCAAACGGACACCTCACTTGTTCACATCATTGTTGCGAATACACTAAAGTAGGCAGGCAGATGACCAAATATGTGGACCCACATGTGGACGCCTCCAGTTTTGGCTCAAATTTTTGCACTAACTATTTGCGCATGAAAGCCGATATGTGACAATTTTATTCGATCGTTAATAACGATGACATCGAGATGCGAGGACATAAAAAACAGTAATTTTACAATAATACTTTATTCATAAAGAATTATCTTGTCCTTTAACAAAAAAAAATATCCATGTTTATTATACCAACATTGAATAAAGTTAAATTAATCAATAGATCTAATAATACAAAACGGGCAGGCTTACATTAATAATGATTTATATTTTGCTAATACAATTTCATTTATTACAGTATAAATCTTTTCAAAACTCAAGTTACGATTCCTAGTTAATAATTTTGTTATTCAGTACCAACTTTCCTTCTCTTTTTTTTCTTATGAGCAGAAATGCTTTCCTGGCCGCTATCTTCTTCACTAGAGCTGTCCGAGGAACTGCTCTCACTGTCACTACTTGATGAGCTGCTGTTGGAAGAGCTGTCAGATGCTACACCAGTGCTTTGGCTTAGGTTGACACTACTGGCTATTTTGTATAAGTCAGGTTCTTTGGCCTCAAGAACTTTGATCCACTTCTTGGATAGTTTTGGTCGACCACGGACTGTTTTGTGCCAGACAATGGGGAAGTTGGTGCGGCTGCAGAAGTTCTGTGTGACAGCCACTGTGTCATCCAGATTGAGCACCACATGCCACCAGCCGCCTGGCACAAACACTGTCTCGCCTGGCTTCTGGAGAATTTCCACCTGAAATGCAAATGTGGAATTAAGGAATAATTAATTGTTAATTGTAGAATGTTTCAGTTACACAGTTAACTACATTTGAACAAAATAGGTACCGGTTTATACTCCTTAGGCCAAGAATCCAACTGAGTCTTGGGATAAATTAACTTGAACCAAGTAATAGCTTCATCTCTCTGCTTCCCTCCCATGGCACCTGTGACTTTAATAAGCTCTCTAGGCGTCTGGGTAGGGAACAGGCACCATCTCTTGTGACCAAACACCAAGGCATTCCAGGCACCAGTGCCCAGAGGGTCTATATGGATTCCAGTTCCAGACCGCTGGGGTCCCATCACAAACCACCGATATGGAGGTCTTCTTTCATTACCACAATACTTAAATAAATCATCTCTGAAGTACCTGGGTACTTCATAGTCTTCAAGAAGCTTTTTCCGCCTCATGTGCTCCCCAAAACTGCTATCAAAAATATATAGCGGGCTGTCGTCAGTCGTCGTTTTCATATACGTGATGTAATACTTCATTTTCATCTTAACACTATAACCTTCATTGTCTTCACCGCATTTAAATTTTTGGTTACGATACTTTTTGGCTAGTCTATCTAAGGTCCACTTGTGGTTTGCTTTCCAGTTAGTCTGTACATTAGTTATCACAACAGGTTTAGACACTTTCTCATACTTTTCGATAAATTCTTCAGGTGTAACTTTATTGTTATCTATTCTCTCAACATTATCACTACATTTTAGAAACTCTTCAAAGTTTTCTGCATAGTTTAATATCATCCATTGTTGCTTGTTAGTTAATTCTGGAAACAAGAATAACCAATGTATTTGTATAATACCCAAACAAATTCTATCCTTGAACTAGACAGACCTTGTATTTTGCAGACAAAAATAGTTAAATATTTTTCTTTACTATATTTTCATACCTAAATCTTTCTAGAATCTAATGTGTGTGTAAACCTCATATAATTACTATGAAAAGGGAATCATTTCATTTTACCATAGGATTATATTATTTACAAAGTAGCCAACTAAACAGCATGATTATTATTGTATGATTGTAGAATGTAACATAATGATGACATGTAGTGTTATTGTAACTTTTGTTTGGTTAGGTAAATGTTTTAAGTTCATGAATACCTTTTGGAGGTTGTAATACTGCTGTTACATTATGAAGTGATTAAATGAGTATGAACTAAACTAGAATAAATATGTTTTACATAGACAACATTTTGTCAACATTTCTCCTCTGAGTTACTTAAATCTTAGGGAGGTTAGTTTAGTTGTGTTAAGGATTTTAGTGTTAAAACAATGTTGTACCCAATAATAAATATGATGATACTTCACTAGGCTTATACCATCTTAACAAAACAGTAAAAATATCAAATGTAAGCCTTTTTACTTTGTGGGGACTAAGCCGAGGTTTTGCCCTTTAAGTATGTCAAGCTATTTGAAGAAATATCTGGAATTTATTAGTTTCAGGATACTCCTTAAGGGAATACAGTGCATTTTTACTCTCAAACGCCTAATGATAATGTTGTTTTAGTAAAGCAAGCAATAAATTACATGTAATGATAGAAATATTGTTGAGATTGCTCATGGTAGCGGTTCTCTAAGTGCCTGACATTTTCTTACCTGGTCGAGCTTTCCGTTTTACTTCCTTGATACGTTTTTTAGCTTTATGAGAAATTTTGTATTCTGTAGTCATTTTATATTTGCTATAAAACTCATAAAATGTGAAAAATACTACTTATTTCGATTCACAGGTAGGAATTTTTGGTGTAATTTTTTGATTTTGACTGATTCCTATTTCCTTCTGTCTGTCTGTCATGTCTGTGTGACTGATTGAGAATGTCATTTTATAGTCTATGGTGTAGTGTTGTAGAAATCGATTATGTGACTAACCAACTCTCCTTGGTATCTTTTTTATCTATGCTTGCCTGCAGGGATTATAGTGCTGCCAGAAATAAAAATGAATCAAATTGCGGGCGCCTACTTCCAACCAAGCAAATCTGTTAGTTTATAAAAGCACAAGCAGTCATTGACCAAACGTTGTTGTTATTCGTTAAGTAACTCAGTGAGGGTCAGATGATAGAAATGGAGGCATGTAAAGAAATAGATAATCTGTTTGAAATTCTTTCAGAAGCTCAAAACATTGCAGCAGTCTTGTACAGCACTGAAATTTTATTTCTGGCAACACTGTCAAGACATTTTCAATTCAACGCAGTGTTCCTGATTATTTTAGAATTTCGTGTTTATAACCGAAATAATTTAAAACATTTGTGAGTTATTAGTTTTTTAGTTTTATAACTTTTTACAATAATCAAATCAATTATATAATTCAGGAATTAGAAAGTAGTGATTGATTTGACTGTTGTAGTGAAACAAATTTCAAACGTTCCAGTCTGAAGTGTGTAGCTAGCACGGCATAACTGTCAATCTGGGTGTAGAAATTTATTTTGTAATTTTCACCGGTTCATATGTGTAATTCCTAATGTGTTAGACAAATATTGAATAAACGTTTATTGCGAAATAATGTTCTATAGTGTATGTGGTGTATAAATCAGTGCGAAAATGGATGACGGTAGCGTGAAGATCCAGTCTGGAATTAACATCAACATAAAACGAACAGATGGTGAGTATGATCACGCTGGGGACCTCACTGGAGCTTGCATTCTATTTTACATCATTCCCTCAACGGATTTTCTTTTGTTGGTGCCGGATGCGACGGCCGCCTGTAACGATATCATGCACTTGGTTGTCTCGTGATTCACATCGGTGCGGGCGAGTGAATCAGCACGATTTTACCTATAAATTGGCGATATCTCTGTCCTAAATGAGCCGTATTTAGCTTAGAAACTATTGTATTCTAATCCCATTTATTTTACTCTGAGCTTCTGGAGGTTATAGAAGCAGCTGATTGAAAGTGAAAGCATATCACTGTTGGCACAGTACATTTTTCTTGCTTGTTTAATAATTATATATGATTTCATTTGAAATAAAAAAAGAATATGTAAAATATATGCATGTCATATTTGTACAGGATAAAATATATATGATTCATTCCTCTTGAAGTAAGGAATTATCATTTTCTAGGGGCAGGCAGCCTAACTGACACAGCCAATTTAGAAAAAAAAAATGTTTGAATAATTCTTTAACAATTTAAATACAGCCTACCAATTGAGGAAATTGTGTTTATTTTGTCTTAATCATTAGGTGCCTCTCTAATCTTTGATGAAAGGTTGCCAGGAGTAGGTAAACATGTTCTTAATATTTTCACAAGTTGTAGTTGGGCTTGTTTGAATCCTGTTCATGGAAATTGGTGAAGCCATTAATTCATCCTGAAACAAACAAAGTAAATTGCCTTGTGTGTTCAATAATTTTATGATGTTGGAACTTGGATTGGCTGCCAGTTCTATGAGGTAAATTGACCGCTACGCTAGTAGTAGTTTAATTTCAAATGTGTTTATTGTAGTAAGTAGTTAGATAAATTCCATGTTTTTGAAAGCTGGTTACCTCAGGAGTAACCCTATACACTCAGGTCAATTAGTAAGAATAAAATTGTGTATTTAGAAATAGAAAAAGAAAAAAACATAACAAGAAATAGAAAATGTGTCATTAAATTACTAGAAATTATGTACTCAGCTGCTAATATGAACAACAACTTTCATAGGCCTAACATTATAAGTCATAAAAAACATTGGAGTCAACTATAAATTATTACCTACCTATTACCTACCTACCTAAAATACTAAAAAACTAAAAGTATGTTAAGTAATATTTTTTTAATCCACTGTAATTGTAACATTAAGTAAGGAAGCTGTAGTAAATACAGTTCAGTCAAACTAGTATTTTTTTTTGCAGTTCTAATATAGGTTTCATGGTAAGAGGTATTGTACACCTGCAGCAATTAGTTTCAACTTTCAAGGAATGAAATATCTTTTTGCTCTTCTTTCCTCTTTTTGTTCTCTTGTGCTCTTCACATAATTGTTTGCTCCTTGTGGGACTTCAACCCACAACCATCTGGCTTCACCTGGAGCGTAAACCACTAAACCAGACTAATAGACATTATAGATATGACAGTTATATCAAATTAAATAAATAAATAATTTAAGATTTTTAATACTTAATAAAAAAATCGTCCGCCTCAGGTGGGATCGGGATCCACATCCATCGCATACCGGGCGAGTGCTTTGTATGCGATGGACGTGGGTTCGGATCCCACCTGAGGCTGACAATTTTTTTCAAGTACCTATTAAAAATCTTAGATAAAAACCTAGCATGGTAATTGCTAAAAACAATAATTTAAATAAATTATTATTTTATTTTAAACTATGATGGCAACTAACTACAAACATACTTTAAACCATATCTTATAAATATGGCTTAAAGTATATAGTATATATAAAGTATATAAACATACTTTAAACCATATCTTATAAATATGGCTTAAAGTATGTTCGTATGTGTATTATTAAATATTATTAATATTTATATGTATTATAATAAATATCCACAGCTTTGGTACAAATACACATACATACATGCTAATCACTCAAACAGATGCCCCTTGCGGGATTTGTACTCGCAATCACCAGGCTTTGTAGTCCAGAACGTGACCCACAACACCAGATGATATTTTACTATCAATAACCATCCCGATTATTTTATCGAATTTTACTGAGTTTGATTAAGTAAAGCTTGGCCAATCTGCACAATATATTGTAATAAAATATATTAGTACAAATTGGTACATCGGTAGCAGCGGACAGCCGAGGAAGGCACCCGACCTTGCGTTACATACCGCCATATACGGCGAGCGGTGCGCGTGCGTCGCCGGCCCGCTCGTTTGTTGTCGCAATTTAAGACAATAATAGTTTCAGTTTTTTGGTTGGAGACGTTGGAGTTCCAAACTTTTATAGTGCTGACTCCCAATTGATTAGTAATTATAACAATCATTCAAATTATTTTATTGTATTGTATTGCTAATGTCATAATAATCTACTGAACACTAGAACATATTAACGATCTTGCGGTTTAAACATCACAGTGTAATAGATTGTAAAACTGTGAAACATCTTGTTTGTTAATAAATGAACTGTAATTAGTCTTTTTTGCAAACAAGTGGCTAGCCTGAAAGTAACTTACTAACTGCAGTAAACTAACTAGCAGGGGTGTGCGGTGCATATAGGCGATTAGGCAGTGCCTACCTGATAAATGAAATTAGGTAGGCAGTAGGTACTTACAAATGTGTGTTATTAATGAAAACCACTGATTTTTATCAATAAAACACAGTGAGTCTCCACGGATCTACTGCCTACCTCGGACTTAAACCAATGCCCGCCACTGACTAGCCCTAAAGGACATTTATATAAGTAAATAACTTGAACTTTAAACATAAAAGTCATTTCTATGTACAAATGCAATATGTCTTTAGTTGTCAGAGTGATTTAATGAAGAGCTGTGACAAGCAGGAAGCTGTCAATAAAGCCAGCGGCCACGCACGCCGATATACGCAAGGTTACGGGCCGCCGACTAGTTCAAGGGAATCCAAGGGCTTTAGGACTCCATACGATGTTGATTAAATTGCCTAATGGACATTGAACCCCATTAGATTTGGTGCGAACACTGATAAGCGCCCCGTCGCTCTTTCACTAAACTTATGTTATAATTTCTTTTATTGTGATATCATCTATGTTGACGACCTCTTTCTTATAATTTATGTTGCGTTCACCATTAATGTTGAAGCTAATCCAAATTTAATCCAAAAAACAAGTAAAACAACCTGTTAGTAATCTGACAGAGTCCAGAAGCAAGATCAATCAATTGATGATTACATTTTCTTGCGTTGTTTCTTTTTAGCTGCTGTAAGGCGAGCCTTTACTGAATAAACAATCGTTTCAAAGAAAAGTATATATGCAGTATTCTTTCGAGTAAGTTAACTAACTAAGTAATATAATAAGCGACATAATGATCCCCTAAAGTCCAAACAACAGATTTTATATTGTATGGCAGTCAGGTTTAAAAACTGTTGAGCGGAGGAAACAGTCTGTTTCATATGTGCCGCAAAATTTGTCAAAGTTTCGTGGTGAGCGTTCGTGCCGCTTGCCACTTCCTCATCGTTTGCGAGTCGCCCACGGGCTGGCCAAGGTTACGTCATCGATCTGAGGCCCCCCGGCACCAGCACTTTTAATATTACCTTATTGGTCGCGAAAATAGAGCCCTGCCTATCTATGAATAGTACTAGTACTCTTGATTTACTATTCGGTATACTGATAAAGTTCTAGCACTCACTGCTGTCCAGAAGTATATTTTACATTTACTAGGTGAATCACAGTGGAGGAAACACTGGTCATAATAAAATAATACATAAAATAGTTTACCGGAATCATATTTTTTGCCAATTCGTTCTCACGATTCAGATTAAAATTG
This sequence comes from Anania fuscalis, assembly GCA_950371115.1. Taxonomy (NCBI): domain Eukaryota; kingdom Metazoa; phylum Arthropoda; class Insecta; order Lepidoptera; family Crambidae; genus Anania; species Anania fuscalis. Next base: position 2,764,067 of record OX493328.1, on the reverse strand, counting down.
AAGTTTTATCGGACGTTTAATTTGAGCAAAGTTTATGTAGTTTATGTTTGTAGGACGTAATCTCTTGGAACAACTGATTCAGTTCTGAAAATTATGGAAAACTGATAAATTTAAAACGTGGACTTTTTGTGACCAACCAAAATACACAAAGGAACGGACTTCGAGCGACGGTTAAGTTTGAAATCAGAAAGAAAAGCAAAGCAATCGCTCGTGTTTAATCTTTGTTGCGTCCTTCCTATCTCCATAGAGTCATTGGCAGTACGTTTTCATTAGCGTCCAAGTGGCATGTTGTGCGGTCAGCGAGTGAACGTGGCGTGAGTCACCGAAGAGCGGGTTCCCTCGACGTGACGCCGCGACGTTCTCCGGGCCGATCGCCTAACAGTACATAGGTCCTCTATACTCTACCGGTCGCCGCGTTGAAAACCACTAGTTTGTGGGTTGCGATGGACTTCGTTAGTTACACTTTCAGCTGGGCTTGTTTTGGCTCGTTGCAATCTGACTTTTGAGTTTTGCCCTGATATTCTTGTGCTCTACCGACAAACTCGAACTTTATAGTATTACTCATAATATTTATTGCACTAAATACAAAGTATGTCATTATTACATTTGCATGGATAGATGCTCAATTTAGGCGGTCTTATGTCTCAAAAGTGATACTTATCTTTACTTACAACTTTCACGAGATCTTTACAACTTTCAGGTAGAGTCCAACTAATTATAATTTACGTGAAATCTGACTCAATTTTAGCTTGGAATATTTAATTATATTTGATTACATTGGCTCTGCCGTTTCAGTGATTACTTTGTTTCGTCGGGAGCTCGAAAATCACTTGGCCAAAGTCGAATCATGTGAACATTCAAAGCAATTTGCAGGCAGGGTGATTGTTTTGCGTGTGCAGTTGATTCAATAACAAATAAAGCAAGCGCGGTCTGGTTAGGCGAGGCGACCTCGCTTGCGTCAGCGCGGCCACGTGGGCGATGATGTCCTGAGGCCGAACTGGCCGAAGTGTCCGGCTCTCTAATTGCCGACTTGCCGAGCCGTGCCGAAACTTGAATTAATTACACACGCTCATTTGCCGATTAGACTTGCCTCTGGTGTAGATTAGGGTCGTTCTGCCGGTGTACCAGTTTCACCGTCTTTCTTGGGTGCAGTTTCTTAATAATAGATGTTCTTTTGGGATCATCGCTTAGTAATCTAGTTATTAGATTTGTTTAACTCACTTTTCCGGCAATGTTGTTCGTATGGCCAATGCTTTAATTCCCCAAATAATGGGAATCTCTCCTCTAAATTCTGAAGATGTAAAATGTTGTGTTTTTTTATATACATTGCGGCATCGATTAATTAATCACAATCACAAATGAACTGTATTCAAGTTCGATGTCAATGGTAATAAAATCCAAATATGCTGAAAACGGTTAAAATTGCATAAACAATGTGTTGAAAAAACGCGTTATGTCCATGTTTTGCCGAAATAGATAGACTTTCGATTTCGGTGATGAAGTCATCGAGCTGAGGGTCTGTAGGAGTCGGCTGTTATAATGCGATAAGTGATCAGGGTGATTGAGGATGCCGACGCAAGTGGCTCATCTCCGCAGCTACTGTTAATTACGTAATGTCGCCACGGCTGGCTTTGAATTACTTAAGCCTAATGAAAATAAGAAACTTAATGAGAAGTATATCGATAAAGGGTTTCCAATAAATACTTAGGGTTTTTTCTCATACATACGCTACTGGCGTTTCTATTACTGTTTCAGTGTTCTTAAATTTATTCATTAGTCCTCATTACATTCACACAATGAAATAGAAATCCTTATTGGTGGTTTGCAACCACACAAGCAAAACTACGCTTCGATTACAAAACGAAGTTTTCCAGACAACCTTCAGGTAGAAGACAAGACTGTGACTGGTGATTTGGTGAAGAATAAAAATATTCATTAAAACTTAGTTATCGTAAACAATGTTCAATTAATTATTTTTGTAGCTTCGATTGTCAGGTTTCAGTAAAATTAACTTAATCGATGCTTTTTATCGTTATGAAATCGCTTTTTCAAATAGTGAAAGTATGTAGTACGCTTTTACGACAATCGGTAATCGATAAGCTGTATTCAGGTCGTCACAACTCTGTTTCGGGTCGATGTTGTATCATTTAAAGGTAAACTTACTAGAACTAGATCAAAAGTCCGGAAAATGCTTGCTCCGGTTTCTTTGTCATTGGATATTAGCCTGATTTTATATTGTTCGGGGACAGTAGCCAATGCGTCATGGGCTTATAACCGACATTTTAACATAACTATTGCTGTCATACTAATAGATAACAAAGAAACATAATGTAAACTTTCATTACCATAAAAACCCTTTAACGGTTGTTTGTCTGTAGGGAATTACAAATTCGTGATTGTTATTTTGTCGACAATAGGAAGTACATTAGTTTCTTGCAGTTTTTATGCTGCTTTCTATCATGTACTGGTGAAATCAACAGCAGAAAACCTGCCAAATGCCGCAATGTTAAGTTTGTGGTTGATTTTAAATTGCCTATAAGTATCTAACCTCCGACTAAACGAGAGGTTTTAAAAGTTATTTAAAGTTTTTTACCGCTTCTCATAGAATGAATAAGACAGACAAATAAACCAATTCGTGTTTTTTGTATCACAAGTATCTTATTTATAAAACTACTAACGCCCACATGGTTTGAACTAGCCTTGGTCTAAGGTAGCCGATACTGTACAATACGACAGTTTAGTAAAGATCATGATGCCTGACGCTAAGTGTACTTATCTTTATCAGTTCACCAAACTCGTTGGCCTGCTCCTATCGATATGGCACTGGGTGTTCGGTAAGATTAACCTTCATAATTTTACTTGAAATTATGCTGCCAAAGTTGCAGGTTCCTTTAACCAAGTTAAAACAATAATTTTGACGCAGGTGAATATGTATTGTTCTCGCTGTAGAAAAAAGGAGGAGTCCTACGATGGACAAGATTAGGCTTTTATTAGATGTTGAATTGATGATGAAATTTGAATCAAAAATTGAATTGACACTTTATTTAATAGGATAGTTTCAAAAATTTCTCTTAATTAAGACCATTTTTTCTGTCACCGGTAGAGGTAACATCAGGTAGCATATACTGAGGTCTTCGTCCGTCCCTTTAAGGGGTTAAAAACTTAAAATGTAAGCTTCCACCATCACAAAGTACTCGAAAGCATTAGAAAACTACCGTAAGCAGAAACCTTCGAGCTCAATTCTCACTCGAGATTGGCTGTTGTTTCTTTCTAATTGGCCAGCCAAAGGTCATTTATATGCTCCCATAACCAAACAATCATGATGATTTTAAGTTCCATGGGATTTAATAGCAAAATCAAAGCCGGGATTTTGAATGGGATTGTTAAAACTCGTTCAATTGGTATTGCTTTGCACATACATAATGACAGCCATTCGGCTATTGTGACATTAGGATCTAATCGCTTCATTTCCGATTTCCATTGTAGCCCTGAATCAAGTCCAAAAGATGTCTTGTGGATGTTACTTTGGGTTCGTCGACTCAAATCATTATCCTCAATTGGCCGAAGCCGTTTGCAGGAGCAATTATCGTGTTGTACAAATTTGTCGTTCTATTTAGTGTTGAATCATTCGGACAAAAATATATTTTGTTTGTATTCGGATTTTATGTGAATGAGCTCAACATCATTCATCTTGTTCGTAAATCAAATAAAACTTGTTTTAAACAGGTCTTTGCGTACCAAACGCGATGTAATAACATTGCACTGCTGCAATCAAGGAGATAACTTGTAAGAATTGCAATGTTTTGATATAATCGAGATGCTTATGTGCGATATTGTTTGTGATCCCATTATTGTCTTGTAACGTATGTAGGAATCTCTTGATGTTCTAACTTTACGTATTTTTGACATAAACAATTTTATCAATAATAACATGACAAATAATAATTGTCATGTTCACGAAGTAAGTAATTAAATTAATAAAAACTTTCTTAGCTTTTGCAATGCATTGCATTGAATGAAGTACGTTGGAAGATAGATTACCATAGCACATTCAAATGTTGTCTGTTACACAAGTTTCCACTTCCAAATGTGTCCTATTCCTAACTTTCGCCGTCTGATTGCGCCCTCTGCAGCTCTGTCATCTGTGCGACTAGAAGAGGCAAGAGGGTTTTGCAAGGCTCCGCGCAAGTGGGTGGCGCGTGGGTGCCCAAGTGGTTCCGTCTACTGATGTCATCGCTCTATGGCCCCCAGCAACTTTATGCGATTTTCAGTTTTATAACTTAGAAAATAAAGACTATTATGTGATCATAAGTAAAGTGCGCGCTGAACTTGGGTTACAAATAACCCTCTTGTTTTGATTCGTATGTTGTAATTAGATGAATGGTGTTGTTCATAAATAGCGTTGTTTGGTCAGCTGGGTTTAATAATAAATAAAATGAGGATAACAGTAATAGCAGGATTTTAAATAACACTTTATTAATTTTAAATGTTAAATTATAATTGCATTTACAATAACAAAATCTAAAATGGGTAACATTAAACAATCCGACAGCAAAATACCCTTGTGGCTCAGTTGCAATTGTCGCTAGGATAGCTACTAGCTAGATAGAAAGGACGTGTCTTTGATTTCTACCTGAGGCAGTTAAATTTTAAAAGTGAAACATCACCCCTTTACTCTGATATATAAGTACTTAAATTTTCCCAATGGAAAATAATTAATCAAATTATAATCCACGAAGTGGCTTACATTCCTTTACGGCATTTATGTCAGATCGGTATCGCATTTCAGAAGAATGCTAGGAAAGCGTTCATAATGCAATTGATCAACTGAAATTTGAGATTAAATGAAATCAGACACTCGATTGTTGTTTCATTGATTTTCAATGCTGATCGACATAAGAACTTTTAAGTTTATTTAAGCTTAAAGCTTTAAGATATACTTACTAAAATTGCATTCTCCATAAAATCATTATGGTCCAATCCGTCCAATGCGGCCTTAACACGCTTGAATGACCTTGACGTGTCGCGCCTATACAATTTCGCGCGTGCGGATGACCTCTAAAAATCTGATAAACATGTTTTTTATGAAATTATTGCCTTTAACAAGAATTTTCAAATAAAACTCTCAATTCAAAACATGTATATTTCTAAATCTTGTTTTGTGTGAAAACAGTAATGAAATAGCTTGTGCCGTTTAAGAGAACATTTGCAATTTATGAAAAAATTGACACTTTTTTGTGCATGTTTTAATCCAAGGGACTTAACGGAAAATCAAAATTATTCAATTCAAGATGTTTATTAAATCCTCTTCTAGCATATCGTATTTGAAATTTTTAGATTCAAGTAACAGGTATTCTGACAATTTGATTTTCATATTTGAGATTTTAGGCACTTCGGTGGTGTTAAGGCCTTAAGGCGTGCAACAACATTCTGTTAAAATGATTTCTTATGTTCTCGGAGGGATCTTCATTGGCTATAACTAACTAAAGCGTTTTTTACACAACTTCGTCATGGTATGGTCTTTCGGGAATCAAACGATAGAAAATCATTCTGTAAACGAAACTACTAAAAACTAGGGCTCAAAGTCGTGGCAGGTCTACTAAGCAAAAGAGGTTTTCCGAATTGACTTGTGGCTGGAAGTCCTAAGAATCATCCCAGACAAAAAACCTGTTTTCTGGTAATTCGTAACACAAATTATTCCTTAAAAATAACAATTTAGAATATAAAAAAAATATTACTTGGTACAGGTTGCAGGAAGACGCTGCACGCTGGATGCAGGAGGCCTAATACGAAAGCGCATCGTTCGGTCGGTCGTATTATCTGATCAAATTAAAACATTCATTCCCCCGTATCAAAGGTTTGACAATTTATTAACAATTGAAAACGGTTGCGGTTTTTACACAGCTACATTTTTTGGTCATATTTTATCAAAAAATTGAGACATGAGACTGGCGATTTTAATTTTTTAGGTTTATACGACCGAACTAAAGATGCACTTTCATGCTAGGCCCCCAGGTCGCAAGTCACTGAGGGAGGCTTATATGTTCAGCAGTGGACGTCCTGTGGCTGAAATAATGAATTACTTGATTGAAAGCGTGGAAAAAACCATTGTTTGTTATGTCACACAAAAATAGTAGCAAGCAATGAATTATTGTATATAATTAATTTAATACGTCATCCACATAATCGATGGGTCGTCTATTCATACTGCCATGGCATTCGATTCGATTCTATTCTTATCAAGATTGACGTAAGCAGCCTTATGAAATATTACTATTTCGTATCTGATCGTTCGCTGTGACTGTAAATTTTTATCCCATGCATTTGTAATGAAAAAAACCGGCCAAGTGCGAGTCAGACTCGCGCACGAAGGGTTAAGTACCATTATCTATAAAAACACGTATGTTGTATGGGAGCCCCTTAAATATTTATTGTATTCTGTTTTTTAGTATTTTTGGTTATAGCGGCAACAGAAATACATCATCTGTGAAAATTTTAACTCTCTAACTATCACGGCTCATGGGATACAGCCTGGTGACAGACTGACAGACAGACGGACGGCGGAGCCTTAGTAATAGGTTCCCGTTTTACTCTTTGGGGTTCCTAAAATTGAGGGAGCTACGGCCTATGTCCTAATTGTAGGTAGTTAACCTAAGGTTCTTCATTTCTTAGGCCGTCGTCATCGTTTCGAGCCCATGTTAAACGAAATTTAACAAAACTTTCAAAGTTTATGTAACTAAAAACATTTTATTTTATTTAGTTGTGTAAAAATCATGTTTTACGTGAGTTTCTGCGTACAAAATACGAATCTACATACGATCTAAAAGAAGCAGTTCCATGAATGAAAAAATGACAAACCTATAATAAAGCATCAAATACAATTTTGCATTCCATTTATCGTACTTTTGTGCCTTTGATGGATGCGTTGACTCTTGATCATTGCGACCTATTGACCTGTCCGTGGTGATCGTCTGAAGTAGTCTGAATGAAGGTCAGCTCATAAAGCCAGTTTATTACGCTATACTTAGATCATGTGCATTCCAGTGCAGAAATACCTAACTCAAATGCACTTGGATATTTCTTATATCTCAAAAACTGGTTTAAATCATCGTCCTACTGATAGTTTGATTGAAGTTAATAAGAACAACAAAATTCTGCAAATAAAGATTTTGAGTTTGGATAAGTTAAAAATCTAGTTTGAAGAATATGTGCAAGCAGACCTCAACCTGAAAAAGGTTATGCTTCTAATAATGTTTGGGCAAAATAGGAAACCTATTATTTAGTATCCGAAGCGCTGAGTTTAATTTTAATAGGAAGGAATTCAATGATATACTTACCACAATAATTCCTACTAATAATTATTTAGGTAGGTGAGATGATTGTATTATTGATTCAAGATATGATAGCATGGTATAACATGGTTATCTTGCTCTGTCTTGCCTTCGGCTAGGTAACCTTAACCCAGTGGCGGGCATTGGTTTTATTTCGAGGTAGGCAGTAGATACTTACTTATGTGTTTTATTGATGAAAATCAGTGGTTTTCACCAATAACACACATTTGTAAGTACCTACTGCCTACCTCATTTCATTTATCAGGTAGGCACTGCTTAATTGCCTATATGCAGCGCACGCCCCTGCCTTAACCTTAAATTGTGCATTATACAAAATTATGTGCAAATTTTTGTGTACTTCCGGCCGTCTGAGCCAGAGTCCTAGAGAGATCTCGCATATGTAGGCTGATAACGAATCGTAGGTGACGCCAATATACCTAGGTTTCATCGTTTGTGACGCAATAGATTTTTTGAAAATTGAAAAAAACCTGGCGCAGACAGCCAGAATTTCACGTTTTACGACACTCTGGATCTCAAATTCTAGAGGGTTTTAGGGCCCCGTTTCTTATCAAAAGTTTAGTGACGCGATATGTGACGGCAACTAAAGTAGTTTCATCCATTTTGATGCAATGGTTTTCGCGGAATCATGAAAAACGTGTGGTCAGACAGCCTGATATCCGGCTGTCTGAGCCATTTTGTTTTTGCAGATATATAACGAAATATCACATTTCAGACTCATCTTTATGGATTTTACTTTAGTGACGCGATATGTGACAGCTCTCGACCAGATTTGAACCTTCGTTACCCACGCGTTTAGGAGACATTCTGAAAAAACTGTTGGCACAGACAGCCGGAATCCGGCTGTCTGAGCCATCCAGTTCTACCACTTCCAGGTGTTCTTGGTAGCTGGAAACTCATCTAATCTTTAGTGACGGTGATGGTTAATACGAATTATCGTTTGTGACGGCTCTATATGCCGGCAAACAAAAGATATAAGCAAATCAATTGTTCTCCATACATCGCTGCATTAGGGTGACCACACTTCCCACTTTATTAGGTTAATTATGCAAATACTAGTATAGTAGAAAATCGAGGCAACTCGTTTTACGACAGCTGCTTGACGTGTTCTTTAAATACGTATTTATCTGTGATTATTACCATGTCCATTTTATCTGTGAATGTGATATTTGATTTAACAATATTTACCATACTTTAGAAATAGCACTAGCACTCGCGCACGAAGGGTTCCGTATCATTTAAAAACGGCAAAAAAACACGTTTGTTGTATGAGCCCCCTTAAATAATTATTGTATTCTGTCTTTTAGTATTTGCTGTTATAGCGGCAACAGATATACATCATCTGTTAAATTTTTAACTCTCTAACTATCACGGTTCATGAGATACAGCCTGGTGACAGACGGACGGACAGACAGACGGACAGCGGAGCCTCAGTAATAGGGTCCCGTTTTACCCTTTGGGTACGGAACTCTAAAAAAACATGAATTTCTTATTTTCTGCATCTTGACCCCAATGGGCCGTAGGCATGTGGGACGAGTTGATAAATTACTCAATGAAACGGGAGAACGACTTGCAAAATAAAGGTATTATTTAAATTCATTTTTTGCATCTTGTCCCTAATGGGCCGTTCCAGCATTTCCAGTAAAACACAGCAAATTACTCTGAATAAGAGTGGTCAAACAAATTTTCCTCTTGAATCACTTAGGGTAAGCCCTAAACAAGTCACACTTAACCCAAAAAGCAATTATTAGTGTTGATTGGTCCTTCATACCAACGTATACGCAAATACGTATTTAAAGAACACGGCAAGCAGCTGTCGTAAAACGAGTTGCCTCGATTTTCTACTATACTAGTATTTGCATAATTAACCTAATAAAGTGGGAAGTGTGGTCACCCTAATGCAGCGATGTATGGAGAACAATTGATTTGCTTATATCTTTTGTTTGCCGGCATATAGAGCCGTCACAAACGATAATTCGTATTAACCATCACCGTCACTAAAGATTAGATGAGTTTCCAGCTACCAAGAACACCTGGAAGTGGTAGAACTGGATGGCTCAGACAGCCGGATTCCGGCTGTCTGTGCCAACAGTTTTTTCAGAATGTCTCCTAAACGCGTGGGTAACGAAGGTTCAAATCTGGTCGAGAGCTGTCACATATCGCGTCACTAAAGTAAAATCCATAAAGATGAGTCTGAAATGTGATATTTCGTTATATATCTGCAAAAACAAAATGGCTCAGACAGCCGGATATCAGGCTGTCTGACCACACGTTTTTCATGATTCCGCGAAAACCATTGCATCAAAATGGATGAAACTACTTTAGTTGCCGTCACATATCGCGTCACTAAACTTTTGATAAGAAACGGGGCCCTAAAACCCTCTAGAATTTGAGATCCAGAGTGTCGTAAAACGTGAAATTCTGGCTGTCTGCGCCAGGTTTTTTTCAATTTTCAAAAAATCTATTGCGTCACAAACGATGAAACCTAGGTATATTGGCGTCACCTACGATTCGTTATCAGCCTACATATGCGAGATCTCTCTAGGACTCTGGCTCAGACGGCCGGAAGTACACAAATTTTTCTGAAATAAACATAACTATGTCTACAAAGCGAAGGCTTTTTGAAAAAAAAAAAACATATGCAAAATCATCACCACACCACACCATCAATCTGTTGCAAATTGCATTGCTTGACTATTGCTATTAGTACTATTAAGAGGTTGGTTTCTATTGATTTGTCTAAAAGAGGTTTTGTTAACATAGATGTGGTAACAAAAATTTCAGATGTTCATTTATTTGTAAGGCTTGTAGTTGTTAATTTTCTTTTAAACATTAATGCTTGCCCTTTCTTCTTGTTCGCTCGGCACGTGCGCTGCGCTGCGTGTGTCGGCGCGGTTGCGCGGGCGCCGCTCGTCTAGCCGGTTACAACCGGATCGCTGACTCACTCCAATGCACTGCTCGATTGTTGTCCAAACTAAATAACTAGTCTAAATCTAAAGCTTAATAGATTCAAGTTTTGAATAATCATTGGAAATTTGATTGTTATTTGAAGATATTTGTCACAGTTGTTTATTGAGGTTATTTTTTATCGGTTTTATATCAAAATTACCTGTTGTCCCCACTTAGGAGGAAAACTGAATCAGAGCGAACTCAGTCTGCGAACACTGATCACTTCAAACGCGGTTTGCGTAAACATTATAATCTTTACATACCCCATCAAAATGTGCTCTTCCTAGTACCTACTTACAAAAATTTTAAGGTTTTTAAACCGTGGCTTAGTGTTGCTTAAAGAAATGTCTCCATAAGTGACAAATGGAAATCGACTGTCCCAAAATAATTAGCAAAAAGCTTTACTGAAATATGTAAAGTGCAAGTGACGCGAACTACAAGAAATTAATAAAACTTTAAAACTATTTGGAAACTAAATATAACTCAAGCCAGCTCAAATAGAAAGCAACAGTTGATTGTTTGAGTCATCCGAGACAAGCCTAATGACTAAAATAAGGTATACCGTAAAAGGTTAACGACATGAGTGCTCAAACGAATTGTAGTTGCATAACAATTTAATCACTGTGCGGATTTATGAAGGCTTGAGAGCACTGATTAAATTGGCTTGCTCACCTTGAGAGTTGCCTTATTTAATTAACTCATTCTTATCTTTGCCGTAAATCTTAGATATATAAATATTGAATTAATCTTCAAAACCTGTGTTTTCAAGGTTAATGTCTCAAGTATTCTAGGTTCCAGTTCAGGGATTGGAACTAATAATACATTTGTGTGCTATTTTATCTTTACCTCTGCGTGTCATATTAGGTCTTATATTTTAAATTAGTACAACCTATAGTCTAAGCACTAACGATGGCCTTTCGGAAAATTCTGTCATAATCAGGAAAAAAAACGTGCACCTATCTTCCTTAAAACCCGAAGTAGAACTCGAATTCAACGCGAAAGTCTGTCTCTATTATAATAAAATGATTAAAGTTTCCGAATCCGAAGTTTCTATAACGAAAGTGCTATCAACAGAAGCTGTTGTGCTACTCGGCGGAGTGGCGGACAGAGCAGCCGACGAGACAGAATAATGATTTATTAAACATACAGCAATTGTGTTTTATGTGGGCCACGGCCGCGAACACTTTGCGAAATTACTATGCGGGTAAGTAGCTCATTACGGCCGCACACCTAAGATAAGAACCTACTTTTACTTCGCGTTGTAGATCTCGCAGACAGAGTTGATATGCAACTGTCCATGCATTCAGACGGGTCGCTTATTTTGGGACTTTATATTCTCTGACAATTTAAACTTTTCTGAAAGCCATCTTTGTTTTATGGATAGGGGTTTACGTAGTTTCAGCATTTCATACTGGATTTTCCTTGTGTATTTTGTTTCTAACCTGCCAATGTTCGCCTTTGAACGCCTTTCATACCCCTAAAATATCGTTGTTCCCATTCCTGTGAGTTTCGCTAAACTATTCCTAAAGCTAGTATCCTGGAAAGGCAACATAATAGATTCGCGATCCTATCATACAAATGGTACCTAAAAGGCAGGCACTCCCTAAAAGGGACCGTTCCTTTTCTGTGTTTCATGATACGTCTCGTTTGGTCGTAATTGCTAGGCTAGCATTGTTAGCAGCGCTTTATGGGGAAAGCCGCGGTTTGACCTTAGCGCCATTTCACGAGTTTGACCTTATGCGGCATTGACGACTGGCTCATGTCGTCGGTGAGATCTTTGACCTGTTGCAGGAACGTGTCATTGGATGTTTGTATTTTCCGATTGCCATTATGCTCTGTCAACTTGCATCGTATGTTTAAAGCGTTTGACGTTTTGAGATTGTATCAGTTTGATAGATCTAATGTGAGTGGTTCTGGAATGCAAGAAAGGAATCCATGAGTTATATGGCCGTGATTGATTGCTTGAGGATACAAGATTCATAAATAAAACATCTTCATCTGCATTGCCTGCTATCTATCAAGCCGTCTACGCCGCCAGCGCCGAGCGTTAAACGACTACATTCGCAATAGTAGTTGCACGCCATTTTAAATCTTCTCCCTTGTTGCAAACTTGACCGTGGGAAACTAAAATGGCGTGAGCTAGTTTCATTCCACTTTTACCTGTCATGTATAATTATTTGTTGATAATTATCTAGACAGCATTCTGTCAAGTGGCAGTTGAGTTGAAATCTATTCAATGTGTCTCTGCGTGATACTGTATCCTGCCAGGATGGGTGCTTGAATCCAATAACCACCTTGATTTTTAAAATTTATATTATAGTTCAATAGTAGGTTGCGGAACCGCGGATAAAGAAACGCAACTGGATTATAATTAGCGCAAAGCAATGCGTTAACGGGTCAATGACACAGCGGCGACCAAACCAAACTGCTAGGCATCCGGGCTCCCATTTTACTTTGATCTTCCTGCTTTGAGAACTTGTCCCGATGAAAGGTCTCGTTACATTGGTGTCTCGCGACTATTTGGCAGTTGGCCATGTTGTCCCTGCGTTCACACGAATTTTATTGACAACTGCCTATTGCTTACCTTACTATGCGGTATGGTATGAAGCTGAGTTCCATTTTCAATTATATCTAGCTTCCGCTATAATATTAACAAAAACCGCTAACTTTATCCAGTTCCATACTGAAACAGTGGATTGTTTTCTGCGGAAGCTCCCTATCTTAAAGTGTCATATTCATGATTAACACTTCCTTCTCTCTTATCGTGTCTAAAGATAGTGATGCATCAATTGCATTTGTCATGCATGATAAATAAACCACCTGTTTAGTTTTGCAAATATAGTGACATGTTAGATCACTTTTTTTTCCAGTAGCATTGGAACGAATAGGTCTTCTTGGGTGAAGTGCAGACTTACCCCCTATTTTTAATGGCCCTAGGCGGTTGGACAGTTCGATGCATCACTTATGGTCACAGCCTCATAGAGCACATTAGCAGTAGCGGTGTTTTTAGCCTTTTATTTCGGCGCTTCGTTCCACTTTCATTGCTCGGCCGCGGAGCGTAGCCATGGTAACGGTATGTGTTCGATTCGATACCTGCATAACGTTTATCGGTAGCAAATCGAAACGTTTGTTACATGTTTTATTAGAGGGCCTCATAGCTTTCAATTAAGCATTTTATTTAACTTTAACGATTCTTAGTAGAATCAACCGTCTTGCCAGCATCGGGCTATAATAAGAGAGCTTTACAATCGTTTACGGTCAAAAGTTTAGTCTTAGAAAAACAAGACTAGTCGATTTTAAAGTTAGGCCTTTTACCCACGGAAACTAGCACACCAAGGGTTGTCGTGAGTTTCGAACACAATATGCACTTGGTGATTTAGTTTTATCTAGGTCGGTAGGTACATACACGACAACAATATATCATTTCGCTATTTCATATCAATATTCAAGTAATACCAGCATCGTTACTGATGTTGTCTGGCTCCGACATAGTCCACCTTGAGAATTATTATGTTGATTTATTATTGATTGACTCATGATATGCAAAGGTAATTACAGTTCTGTGGTATAAATTAAACACCTAATATACAAATATACCTAGGTACAATGCAAAATCCCTCAAACCAATTTTGCTCGATTCTATGTTGATGACAAGCGATTACATTTTTATGTGTTATTTCTTCATTTTTTTTCTTTCTATATTAGGTAGGTACATTGATTCACAAGATAAGTATGATAATAATTTTCACGGAAAACCATTTCTTTGCAAATTGTCCTTAAAGCCGATGATAATATAGTGTTAGTTTCGAAGTTTCCCATTCTTCATTATCAATACATAAATATGTCATATGCCATTGAGTCATATGTTAGCCTGAGTCTACAGTCGACACGCAAAGAGAGAGAAAAGAGGATACATAAATCAACAAATACGAAGGAGAAAGACGCTACTTGTGTGAAAATTCTTTGTATGACTGTGCTGTCCTTACAACGATCCCTAGGATCATTTATCATTGGGATCAATATCAGTGACTGGTAGAAAACCACAATATGAACTTGTTTCTCAACAAACTCGTGTGTATGTAGGTTGTAGTCAATTTTCCTTTGTAGTGCTAAGTTATAGGAATTTGTATTTAATTCTCATACCCATTGCTCGCTCGACATGATATCCATTGGTTTTGTTTAATTATATTTTAAAATGTGTCTTTAGATTTGTAATGAATACGACAATCCTAGCGTTTAATCCTGTACATAGTTGAAGTGCGATTGACCGTAGTGATTTAGCAAGTCTACGCAAATGTATCGGTCGTTCGTCTGAACGTCTGTATAAACCTAATAATTAATCTAATAATAAATTAAAAGTGCGGCTTTCCTCACGACGTTTCCCGTGATATTTGTAAATTAAATGTTTTTCGTTTCCCGTCATATTTGTAAAAGCCCAAAGTTTTTGTTTTAAGCCTAAGTCTAAGGAATAAGCTTGGTATATACGACCCACAAATGTGAGGCACACTAACATTTACTAACTAAGCTTTTGATTCTACATAACCTATATTGGTTTGCGGTTAAGTGACTTTCCATTCATCATCATCTCAGCCTATTGCAGTCCACTGCTGGACGTAGGCCTCCCCCAAAGAGCGCCAAAGAGCACGATCTCCCGCTTTTTTATCCATCCACTGCCAGCCATCTTCCTAAGGTCATCGGTCCATCGAGCTGGGGGTCGTCCTACACTACGTTTGCCTAGGCGTGGTCTCCACTCGAGAACCCGTTTACTCCACCTTTCATCGGTTCTGCGACAGATGTGGCCAGCCCACTGCCACTTAAGCTTGCTACATTTTTGGACTATGTCCGTTACTTTAGTCCTCTGCCTGATGATCTCATTTCGGATTTTGTCCTTTAACGAAATCCCAAGCATCGACCTTTCCATAGCTCGCTGAGTGACATGTTGTCGGTGGGCCAGCTTTACTGTCATATTCCACGTTTCGGCTCCGTAGGTCATCACCGGTAGGACGCACTGATCGAATACCTCGCTCTTCAGGCATTGTGGCAGTGGCAGTGTTTCCATTGGTCCGTATAAATTCTCAAACGGTTTAATAAAACTTAGTATCTCGTAAAACTCAACGGACGTGGGCTCTGGCTCTTTATGATTCTTATAAATACTGTATTTCTAATTTGTTGTCTATAAAATGTAAATAGATACGCTTTTGTTGCTATCTGATTTATCTGGGGGCAAGGCCCCCTTCCCGCCAGGTCGAGCAAAAAAGCGGCACGGCAGTAGGTACCATCCTTTTATCAAAACAGTTCAGGCCATTTTCGAGCCCCTATAACTACGTTGTGGATAAAACTAGAAGCCGAAGAAGAATGTTCAGTAACCAAGCAGGAATTGTATAAACACGGTATAGGTATTTCAAATTTTATTTAATCAGTTTTTTTTTCACTAAGAAACTTTGCCGTTTTCATTTTGAGCTCTACGTTTTGGGTAGGAGATGCAATAGTTATTTGACATCACGGGAGGGCCAGGGGAAAAGAAAATATTTATTGTGCTTTTCAGTACTGTTTTACAGAATACCTTACTAAACTGCACTGCTATTTTTTAGTCTGAAACGTTCGACTTTCTACATTAATTTGTCCGCTTCTGTGTCTGTGATATATTCTACGTCCCTATCTCTATATTATTAGCGTTGTAGAAATCATTAAATGAGAAGCTCTAAAACTGAAATAGTACCGCATGGCTTTTCAGGCGTATCTCGCTTTGCCCAGCGAGTTTCAGACGGCGGCGGTAAAAGGGAACGCTGTTTGGGAATAGGGAAGGTCAGTGACCTTGTCCTTTGAATTGTATATTTTTAGAACTGTATACTTTTACTGGCTTCTAGGGGTTTTCTCAGTAAACCGTTTTCAAAGTGATAAAATTATCGCGTCGTTTAAGAGTTAGATAAAATGGTTAATTGCTACAAACGTTAATTGTTACGTGATTAAATTAAATTCACCTAACATAAACTTCTGGTTAATTACAATATATTTTATTGCCCTTTGTATTTTAGCCATATACCTAAACTAAAAAAAAAAACTATAGGAAGTTCAGAAACTTCCTACATTATTCCACTTGCGACCTTGCTGTCTAAACGCATTATAGAGGACGTTGGTTTAGCGCGTCTAGCCAGAAACCACCCCCTTTTGTGAGTGCTAGACAACCCCCCACTTACCCTTCCCCCTGTTTATATTACGTTTGTTTAGTTGAGTAAAGACCTTATCCGCATTAAATAAAATTAATTATACGCCTGTAAAGGCTCTGTTTAAAGTTCTTAGTTCTTAATGTTAATTACTGTTGATAGAATTCATTTAATGTTATTAAGTGTTGGTGGACATTTTTCCGCAAGGACTGCAAGGTGTGCATTCGGTGCTAGATTAGTTCACTTGTACAATTGACATTTGTTTTAAATATTTGTCCGTTAAACAAAGAACAAGCGTAAAAGAAATAATTATTCATACTTTCATTGATTTTGTATTAGGCGAAAATTTTCAATTTACAAATGTCTGCAACGTTAAACTTTCCGCAAAATCAATCATAGATAGTGCTAGTTCACCGGATTAAAAACCAAATAAGCCTGAAAAAAAAAGTTTCTCAAAAGTATTGAAATTAACAAGATCATCTCTTTCTTTTCCAGGGCGGATCCATTCGGCGATTGTGTCCGGGGTCAACCTGGAGACGCGGTCCGTCACGGTGGAATGGTACGAGCGCGGGGAGACGAAAGGCAAGGAGGTGGAGATCGACGCCATCCTAGCACTCAACCCCGAGCTGGCCGGCACCCGCAATCACACGCCGCACCTGCAACCCATGCCGAACAAACTCGCGAGGGTGAGTACGCCTTACCACTTATGCGCACCTGGTACTTGATTATACATAAGACAGTAACACCCAAATTTCTGCAGAAAATAATTATCCTAATTTAAGGTTTATGGTGTCCTAAAGTCACACTTGCTCTTCTGGTATTTCAAGATACTTATTGACATTCTTAGAACAGATTATTACACATTTAGGCTCCATTATCATGTAATCATTACTTGTGATATCCTAGTAATTCAATATTATTGGAATTTGGAACTATCTCGTCTATCAAACAATCGAACGATCAAACTCAGAAATGCACCAAATTTCCTTATGTATAGATAGTCAACTCAATTTCAAACACTAGTATTTACGTACTTCATCATTATTGTTCACAATTCAGTGTTCATACATCCCCTGGTACCGCAGCGATTTCGAAACTTTAACACAACAGTTTGAGCAAATAGTCTAAGTTCAACAACCACTCGACTGGAGATCGCTTGCTTTGTAGTAACAATTTAGCAATTACACTTCAACATAACAAAGGCTAACACCAGACGCTAATGCCATTGTGACGCTTAAAGTAAAAAATCTTGTTGAAGCAATCATTAATTAACAAAATATAAAGCGGTAATTAAAGTTGTCAGTCCGTAGCCTTGCTTTTGATTCTAATATATGCAAGGTAGCAACGGTACAAATGCAATTAATTTCTGCAGCGGGAAAGCGTTTCTTTATAGCTGAGGTCGAAAAAGTGCTGAATCGACCCAATTTTCTCGTAAAGTCTACAATCGCGGTTTGCTTGCTTTCGCCGCGAACAGTTTTTGTATAATCGTATGTGCTTCACTTTCGCGATACCATCGGCGGAAGCTTTAGTTAGGCTTATCGATTTACGGAGGCGTTCGAACTGCGTACCAAGCCGCGATCACTCTCATTGTTTGGGTTCCGACACACGTTGCTACCTAATCGACGCCGGGCCACAGTGCCACTAACATATCCGCGATAGGCGAATGTGCCCATGAAGCCCTGCTACCGGCTAGTTACGATTACGATTCATCCCAAAATGTCCATACTAATTTAAATTAGTTAAAAAAACATCAAGTAATAAGTTAATTCAGTATGAAAAGCATCTGTGAAACGTAAAGTGAAAACACCCGATCTGTCTATGAATGAGCGGAACTCGTCATTGAACCGGTGTCACGGCTGTCGCACAATCGCTGGGGAAAATGTAGAAATGTTCCCATACATCATCAGCTGGCAGGTGATCATTTGCAACTTGCACACAGTAGCGATCATCGCTTGTGGAATATTTTGTTAGAAACTGCACCCGTTACCGAGGCAACGCTGTTTGTTAGCGCACGCCGCCTTTCAGATGACACCAAACACACTAATGAATTCACGTAGAAATACATGAACAATGGAAGAAATGTCGAGGTAGACAAAGGTATTGGTAACTTATGTAATGAATGATGGTTAGATTGTAATGTTTACGAGCGTACCGGTCAGTAGTCGCGTGCTGACCCCCCCGGTCTGATCAGACGATGATTGATGGACGATCGACCTTCTAACTTGTATGGGTACGTCTGACGCACGCCGGACACCGGGTCGCATCGATTTTCCACACTCTGCCGTGTAAGCATTCCAGTTTCACTTTCTACTCGCTGTAGAACAATAGGGGGTACGTGCCGCTCTCTGGATTATTGTAATAAAATGACGGAGACGGACGATGAGGCTGCGGACGGTTCAGTAAGTTTTGATTTGTGTACTGTGGGATGATTGGCACGTGATTGTTTGACATGGCGCTGCAAGGATCCGTCGGGCTCCTCGTCGGACGACGGCGGGTTCCTGGCGGGCGCGGAGGGCGAGGGCGCGGGCGACTCCGGACACACGCTGCCCGTGCGCAACTCACGATCGGTACAGTCCACCACCATCATCCGCACGGGCGTCGGCGCCGAAACCTACACCTTATTTATTTCGACTTTCCTCACTTTTCGATTACGTTGCTCCACGATCTATGATTTGCACACGAACAGCTTGTTTTGGTGTTTTGTTGATGGATTGCGCTTTTGTCACACCTTTGTTGCGATTTCAATAATACGATTCGATTTGCCAGATTGCGTAGGGCGTGACAAAAACTCGGTCCAATCAGTTTGATGTTGTGTAGCGTGTACTGTATAATATTAGCACAATGGGTATGTTATCATTTAAACCTTTTTGTTGGCTATTGAAGCCGTTCTATATTGTCTACAAATGAAACCTATTTACTTTGCTGTTTTGTCAGCAAAACTAAAACATAACATGTACTAATGACATCATACCAGAATATCAGGTACTGACTGATATTGCCATTACGTTTATGAAATAATTAATTATGAAAATTTTGTTTACATAACGGTTGATATGAATGAAAAACTTAATAAGTATTTTGTTTATTTATACATACATTATTATTGCACAGGTAAGAACAATGACTTGATGCTTTAGCTGTTAATTTGATAAATGCTTCTGTATTTGATACTAGTGGTTGGCTCTGTAACTGAAGAAAACAAACGATAATAATAGATAACAGATGTTTCGAGCTGTCTTCGTATTTTATGATAAAGGATACGGTATTGTAAACAGTTTGGTCACTGCCCTTCAAGCCCGTTCACAGGGACTATTCGTATGTGAAAAGCTATTCAGCTTGCTCGTCTGAGGAAGCCCCTTTTGTTGGTGTAATGACTTGCTTCCGAGGCCTCGCTACACACAAAAAGTTAATTTTGCACTTGATTGCGTTTGTATGAGGAATTTCAAAACGGTGATGGTTTTAGTTTGGAAACTATAATTTAGTTGCCGAACTGCCTAGTAGGCAGTGCCTACTGTATGTAAGTGCCATACCTATTGGCTTGAAACACTTGTAAATACTCTTCTTCCGTGTTTTCTGTCCAATTTTGGTAGACTAACTTTGACTTATAACAGAGAAAAGTGACATATTCGCTGAAATTCTGTAAAGTGGATACTTTACATCTCTAAAGAATTTGCGTGAAAGCGTCCATTATCTTCGTGAATCTATAATTAAGAGGGAAATTAACCATCACGGCTTTACTAGAAAAAGATACACGTGTTGAACACCTGTTTACAGATAAGTCAACCATTTTAAATTGTTTGTTAGTAATGTGTCTCGAATTTCAGATGTGTCAACATTTCAAATTGGTTGATTAATTTTAGACAAGTGTTCAAAGCTTGTCTATCTTTTTTGTAGTCAGGCCATTAGTCTTTAAATCAGACAGAATGTAGGCTGTTGTAGCCTAGGACCTGGAGGCCTAATACAAAGCGCTTCGTTCGGTCGTATTATCCGATTAAATTAAACATCCATTCATAAATTGTCAAACCTTTGATATGAGGATATCAACCCTCTTATTCCAAAACAAAGTTTAAACTTAGTACTCAGTTTAGTACTGGTATTAAACCATGAAACAAAATAAACGCTATTACAAAATGAAGTTTATCGATGGTTCGGGAATTGTCTATAGTATCAAAGTTAAACCGCCTTGACCCCTAGTTTAACTCTGGTACTAACCTCGAAACGTCAAATTTAATTCAGACGTTGACATACGCGTTTGTGTTTTTATTTGTAAAATCGTCAAAAATTGAAATTGATTCAATTGATTTAATGGATTTCGATGATTTGGAGGACCTGGGAACGCAGCGGCGTTCCAATAGATACCGTATTCGTTTGAATCCTTTTGATTTAGATGACGAAGTTTTTCGCTACAAATATAGGTAATTTGAGTAGTACAAAATTAAAGAACAAATATTTAATAAATAATGAACAAAGCGTCTTTATTTTATGATTTCACTGGAATAGTTTATTATTTCGATGACAGATGTACTCGAATTTCGCGCGCCGCTTACTCGTTTCTGTTTTACTTTAGCTCGATAGTTAATAATATGTACCTTTAAAAAAACTTGATCATAGGACCAAAATTCAGTTCTTACAATATTGAAACAACTTTAAACATAATAATTGTACGAATTTCATTGAAAAAGCGATTATTAATAATTATTTTTTCTATAAATAAGTAACAATATTTTGTAAAAAGGAACGGCGCATCGAATGTTCAGCATTCGATGCGCCGTTCCTTCCGTTCCTTTTTGACGAATAAGTGAATGATAAACTGACATTTGCTGCTTATAATCTGTGGCCCTGGATAAGACCAGGAACGAGTTTCGGTACTATCAAGTCCTTGTTTGGGCTACGATTTGTAATATGCTAAAATTTTAGTACTGTAATAAGCCTTAGTACCGTAATAAGCCTAGACTTTTAAGTCCTGGCTCAAACCCGGTACTAACGTATTTTTTTTGTAATAAAAGGGCAAAGGTTTGACAATTTATGAATAATTGAAAACGACCGGGGTTTTTTACACGGCTAGATTGAGTTGGTCATTTTATCAAAGTATTGACAAATGAGACTGGCTAAATTTGTTAGTTTTATACGACCGAACGAAAGATACAATTTCGTTCTAGGCCTCAGGCTTAAAAAAATTGAAAATTAATTCCTTCGTTTGTTTTTATTGCCATTCGAACAAGAGTTTTTCAATTGAAAATGCAATATGTAATTCAGTGACTTTGGAACCCTACAAATCACGTGTAAAGTGTTGAGGTCTCATCTTTCCTTTTATTTCCCGGTCGTTGGTGTCGTCTCGTCGAAGAGTTAATTACTGGGAGGGAATGGAGCGACCAGTCTGTTGGAAGAGATTGCGACTCTGGGCAATTTGTGGCAGCCATTAAACGTTGTGTTCCTCGTCCGAGATAAATACCCCTCACTTATTGCAGCTAATGTCACTGTTGTGCAAATACATGATATCTTTGGCTGTGCAATGTTTAACTTAAACATCGCGCAGGTTGTATTTCTAATAGTTTCTTAAGATTATAGTCCTTTAAGGAGAACTTAAAGGAAAAAGACCATAAATATGTCTTAATATTTTTCAAACCAAAAGGAATGGAGCCGCGTCTTTAGGTCCAACGAGCTTTGGCTTCTAGACAAGCTTCATTTTTTTAGCATTAAATCAGATCTACAGAGGTTTTGGTTTTTACGCGAATAATATAACTTAATTTAATCAGTCTCTGAAACTAAGCGAATGTATCATTCTCCTTCTTCTTCCTCGGTACCTCTCTGATGAGTATCGCGACCACAGACAGTGTTCAACCACAGACTGCGATCATAGGCCGTGTGGACCGCATATTGCATTTTCCGCCCACCGTCTTGCTTACCGCGACCGACCGACGATGTCAAATTAAAATAGGACTTGTTAAAGCAATTAATGTAGGTAGTTAAGGCTCTATAGTTCTCTAGTGTTTTGTCTATTTCTGTTTGCTGAAAGAAAAGAACACAGAATAAGTCTCTTGTCTTGACACAGCTGCATACCAGCGATGTTTACGCTGCAAGACAACCGCACAATAGACCTAAAGCGACAGACCTTTGTCCCAGTTCCTTGTTCTTAGGTTATCTAAGACTATACCCGACACCACGTGTAGCGAATAACCTTCTTCCTTATTTAAAGTGCGGTTTCCTCGACTAAATTATAATGAAGTCGTAGTGAAGCAGCAGAATTTCTCTCGTTGGTTAGTGTTAATTT
Source organism: Anania fuscalis (assembly GCA_950371115.1). NCBI lineage: Eukaryota > Metazoa > Arthropoda > Insecta > Lepidoptera > Crambidae > Anania > Anania fuscalis. The sequence goes on along the minus strand of OX493328.1, from coordinate 2,741,334 downwards.
CTACAAATGGTAATGCAAATTATTGTTGACATTTTAGTAAAAGCGATAGATAATAATGATGATTAGTATCTGTAACAGTACCTGGTGAAGATTAAAGACATACAAAAGCTATAACTTAGGTGGTCGTAAGTGTAAGAGTAGTATGAAGCATTTAATTTTGATTTAATTTAATGAAGAATTTAATTAGCAATTTCTAAGCGTTAACGATAGTTTCTGTAATAACTTGGTAAAAGTAAATGTCACACTCCATCATCTCAATAAAGTAATTCTGCAAAGGAAACAGAAACGATTGCGGACGAGGAAATTGCTAGTTGCAGCATCTTATCTAACGCCATGGCAGTAGGGTCACTCTAATGTAGTCCCTTGCTGCCAAAACAAAACCGGGCTTTGCATACAAGCATGTTATAAATCGGATCGGATGAAAAATTTGCTTGATCTGATGTTTGACGAGGGCTTGGTTTCGTGTATCAATTCTGACCCAAGCATCGTATCAAAGATCCTTTCTTAGATGACCAGTTTCCTTTGGGTTTTATAAAATTGTCTCAGATTCGTAATTATATATAAAATCTAAAATTTTGTTGTTGCTGCAATTCATACTCAAATATGTCTCTCAATGTGTCCCCTAGTAGCGGACTGCTACACACGGTGACTGCAGGCCGACTGAAATGTGGCCGTGGAAGCGGATTTCATCACGATAAAACGCTTTGATGTGCAAGAGTTTACCGACACGCGGAGCGATGCGGCTGAAGCTTTGTAGCTGATGCTGAAGTATTCGCGAATATTTGTCTACATACATAAGACCGCCTAAATTGTACATCTTTCTGTAAATATCAATTGTAACTTCTTTGTTTGGTGTGCAATAAAGAGTATCTATCTATCTACATAAATCGCGATAGCACGAATCTTCGCGCTATCGTGATGTGTGCAGCCTAAGCATAAGCGAAAGGGTTAGTGAGCCTTCTGTATTTATTTTTTGTTGTTGTGCGAGTAATACCTATTGCCCTACTTGCATAAGGTGCACGCCGATGCCTATTCAGATTTAATCTCATTTGGTTTTTAAACTAGGTCGGGAATTAAGCCATTTACTTTCGCTACTTGTTAGATGTTCAAATGAATATTAATAGATTGAGGCGTCTCTGCTAATTGAGGCTTCCGACGCCACTTCAGCATTGCAATTTATAACTAAAAAGACGGTCTGTGGATAGCTAGCTAAGACTCCTTTTGTTCGCAGTTAAGACAAGTTTTAAAGAAGACTTTACAATTACTGTAACCATAAAATTGCATTAAAACTGTGGTCTTACTTTCCTGAAATCACAAGCATGTCTATGAAAGTATGTTGTCCCAAATATTAGTATAATAAAAATGTTATGGAAGCCCATTATTTTAAAATGCATTTAAAGTCTTATTTTAATAACGGCGCAGCTAATGGAAAACTAATGTTTTTCTTACAACAGACTGAGTATTATTTGCAACAACAAAGACAATTTTAAAGCCGTTTGGTTATGCAAGTACCACAAAAGAGACGACTAGTCCTTCCGTTCTCGCGACTAATAGGCTGTATTAAGGTTGCAATAACGCACGTTTTGTCGAGGATTAACGCTTTTCGCGACTGGCATAAGGCGGCCTAAATATATACCTTTTTTATCTATAAATAAATATACTGCAATGAATTTTTAAGTAATTATTGTTTTTATAGTTATTTATAGACATAATCTACTGAACTAGTTGTAGTTTTACTATGTTTACTTCAACAATATTAATGAACTGTTAAGAATCGGCCCGCATATTCTCTATGCAATTTCATTTCGATAGTAAAATTTTTTGAAAGTAACCATCCGTTACGGAATCATTGAATTAAATGCGGGCGTATCTATTACGTTACGACGAACCGTAAGGCTGTTTTAGGTTATATACTTTGGGGATTCCACGATAGACACTTGTATCCCATGATACCTTTTACACTTCTCCTTAAAAAGCGAATTCTTGTACAGTGACTTCTGACGCACATCTTTCGGCATAATCTTAAATCGTTTCTTTCTTTGTAAATACAGTATTTAGGTAGTTTGGTTTGATATCCTCTGCTTTTTATCTGTTTTATTTTGCTCATGCTATAAATATTTTGTGTGTGCTATCAACGAATATGGCTAATTTGTGTTTTCCGTTTTAGGACATGACGCGACAATCCATCCCTGTGGCGACTAAAGGTTAGTGAAAATACCTTTATTTTATTTATTATCTATTTAACTACTAGCCTCGCATTCGGAAATCTATCTGGAGAGTGTACCTTATAAAACGTTTTAATCAATTTCAATCCCATTAACATATCGCAGCTTAAAATTTATTATAGCCCCCGGTCGTATAATTTGTGGTAATAGCACTAAGTGCTGCAATTAATTGTAGTGTAACTGACATAAAAACTGTTTTCAATGAATTAGTGTTTTATTGTGAATGTTTACTTAGACGATAACAATAATAATAACACAAATACATTCAGGAGAAATATTCTTTGGAGCAAAAATTGTACATTTGCCGTAGTCAGTCAAAGCATCCGAATTTAATCAGTTATTCGAGTCCGTGAATCATACAAACAGTGAATATTATCCTATGCCTCACGTGTGTAAATATAGAAATGTTCACAAAGAGTAAAGTCACCGAGCTCCTAATGATCTCACATTTGTGCCCTAACGGTTCAGATGCAATCTAAACGACGATCTTAGCTGTATGCACTGACTCTTTGTGTTTTGCTTTTATTGTGCCAAATTTATGTTATTTGTCTTTATCTTCATTGTTATCATCACTTTCTTACCCGATCCGATTTCCGCATATCGATCTACAAAAGAATTAAGTTCCGTCAACAAATATTGAACTCGGACTATCAAAATATAAGTGTCCAAATATTGATAATCGCAAAAAGGAGGTCAGTCCATCGGCTTAATTCTCATCACGCGATGATTCACCGTTGAGCGCCCGTACTTCGTGAACTCGAGCGTTGCAATCGAAACTCTTCACCGTCTCTGTCACATTCTTATTGTTAGAAGGGAAGAGTGCGTATATTCGCGATTGGATGTTATCTAGCTCGCAGTAGCGTGGTAGCTCCATTGACGGTTAGAGGTTAACGGTCGCGGGTCAGTTGTTGGGTAAACAGGTGGACGTGTACGCAAAATGGGCACTCGTATGATTGAAGCTTGATCTATTCCGATATTCATTTAGATTTAAAATAAAACTATAATCAGCGATATAGTTTTTAAATTGTCTTTAGGACATTGATCTCAACTAATAATGTTGTGAATGAGATGTTTACAGAAGATGTGACAGTTCTCGGCCGTTGAACTAAGGACCTTGTTGCTTTCACTTGTGTAAATAATCGTTGAACTGTCACTAATCGTGTAATAGAATCTGATGCCTGCCGACATCTGCTTTATAACGTTGCAAGTTTAACAAAAAGTTAAAAAAAAATGTCACATCACCTTGCTCCAATTTCTGCATCTCTTGTCCGTCAATCAACCGTCAGATGTTAGCGTTTCGTCTACTATTGCGTAAATATTACCAGAGAAACTGCCTCATTTACTATTTCCTTCAAGGAATCAAACAGAGTATAATAAAACGTTGTTAATAAGAATCCAATTACCAGCAAAGTGTTTGTCGCACATAAATAGTGTTGTCGCGTGCCGGGACGCATTCCCGGGCCTGTTGCGTCAATCGCAATCGCACTGGCTTGCGTAACGATAATTTGGCAGCGATTGCGTGCCCGGCCCGGCCGCCTTACATCTCGGAACTTGTTGATGGTGGTTAGGGATCGGCATGTCTTGCCACTGCAGGTGGATTGATTTATGTTGTTATAATATTCGTAATAATTTGACGACCTCCGAAGCCGAGAGGCGATCGCGCCGTACTGTATATGGCGTCGCCATCTCTGAGGTTCCGGGTTCGATTCCCGGTCGGGCCAATGTATAAAATGATTTTTTCTATATTGTCGCGGGTCTGGGTGTTGTGGTACCGCCGTTGTGTCTGATTTCTATAACACAAGTGCTTTAGCTACTTAGGATCAGGGCAATGTACCTATGTGATTTTTTCTAATATTTATTTATTTATATTTAATCTGGAATCCAAAAGCTGTTGATAGTGTTTCCAATAATCTTATCTCCTAGCCTAGCCTCATTGCTGAGTAAAGATCTCCTTCTTTCAGTGCCAAATATTGTCAGGTCGCAAGCTGATTGCAATGCCCACTTTTCCTTGTACCTCTTTTGGTCAATATTCTTTAACTGCTTTGGTTCATCGGTTGTTTTGTCATTTCGCTACATTCTCCTAACAACTCACTTTCGAACAGGTAATTAGTTAGTGATAATAACAAATACGATATCCATGATATGGACCAAACGTGACCTATCCCGGAAGATACTCCACCATAAGGTATAAATCAGTTCTCTTGCTGCTAACGTTTTCCAATATGTATAATCTTGCGTTGTTCCTAAATATAATTTATCCGTTTATTGTCCTAACTTGAGAATAGATGTAGCGCAAAGTTTTGCAACTCTCCATAAGTTTTATTAATGAACTGCTCTACTTTCTTTCCGAGTTCTTTTGAAGGCTATCATCGAACAAAATCATTACTTAACAACTTTTCTTCTACTAGAATCGAGTTATAAATACTTTTATTTCGAAGCAATCAAGGTATTTTTACTGGAAACTACACTGCTCTTATAACCATCGTTGCTATTACTCTCACACTGTTCTCAATGCGACTGCACTGAGTTGGTTCTTAGTAGTCGTTTAACTTTGTAAGTTAGTGCTGATAATTGTGGTCACATCCGGAAAAATAGTTTATATTTCCAATACTCCTCGCTTTATTAGATTCTTATAATTAACTATAAGATAAGGATAACCTAAGGCTATTCCACTACACATATGAATGATAATCATAAGTCTCGATTGTTTGGACAGCAGAACTAGATTAGTTTCCGATAGTGAGATCTTGTAACCGACAAATGAGTCGGATTGTTTATCAACATCGCGCTTGAGCGATAGATGCGTGCTTGTGCACCACATGCAATTGTTATTTGCACATCTGAACTATGTTAGCTGCGCTTGTTATAGCTTTATGATAATGCATCTATAAGACAATTACTTGCACCATACATGTTGTGATCCGGTTAAAATGAAAATTTTAGCTGGTTCACAACTTCGTGCATGTGCCTCTTTTTAATGTCACTGCATCCAGTTGGCTCTTAGCAGTCCTTTCATTTTGTGAGTTAGTGAGCTGATTATTGTGTTCCAAAAGTCCTTCCGGAAAATAAGTTGCTATTTCCGATCTTTTAGATTCTTATAATTTGCTCGAAGATAAGGAATTAACCTAAGGATATCCCACTACACATATGAATGATAATCATAAGTCTCGATTGTTTGGACAGCAGAACTAGATTAGTTTCCGATAGTGAGATCTTGTAACCAACAAATGAGTCGGATTGTTTATCAACATCGCCCTTGATCGATAGATGCGTGCTTGTGCACCACATGCAATTGTTATTTGCACATCTGAACTATGCTAGCTGCGCTTGTTATAGCTTTATGATACTGTATCTTTATGACAATTACTTGCACCATACATGTTGTGAACCGGCTAAAATGTAAATTTTAGCTGGTTCACAACTTGGTGCAAGTGCTCTCTCAAATAATAAAAAGAAATTCATGTATGATTGTTCAATTTTCAAAATATAAACAGCATATGGTTTTTTTCAAGTGTTATTTATAAATAATAATAATAAATGACGGGTAGTATACTACTTAACTATACATATAGCTACAAGATTGATCAGAGATACGCTGGCTTCGACAGCGAGAAGAAACACTTGAGAAATTTCATCGTGTCACGTGACGTCCTCGGTAGCTTAGTTGGTAAAGCACTCTCCCGGCATGCGATGGGACGTGAGTCGATGGTTTTTTTTAAGTGTTATTTATCTTTAATAAAACCTTGCATGGAATTGCTAAAAACTAACAATAATAAAATATATAATAAAAAATTACAATAAACAGCATAATTTTAAAGATGTTACGCACAAAGCTGTCGCCCTGAGGTCATTTATCTTACCGAACTTACTGCACAAGGAAAGATAAGAAAGAAAATCTCAATTTCTCAAACAGACATTATTATGTCGCTCAAAATTCAGTATAAATAATGAGTTTCTAGAAATACATTTTTGATGAGCTCTATTTATACGTTGAACTTTCAAGTGCCCCGGGTCACACGAGTATGCTAAATAATCTTGACATTGTGCTGCTACGAAGGCCGCCGAATAATATAACAATGCGCCGGTCACTGTTAAATTAATGGCCCTTTGACAAATGACGAGATTACCATCAGCTATTTATATATTAAAAAAAGGTTCGGAAAAAAAACTCAGTCACTGGGCTTTTTTGGTACGATCTATTTTTGGTATGAGGCATTTCCACTTTCTTTAGCGTTTCCCACTTGTTATCGTCAATGTTTTTGCTTTTTCTATTTGATAGGTTGTGAGGAGTACACTTTTTATTTCTGGTTTATGTTTGGCTTATAAAGACGATGTTTAGAAGAAGGTACTAGCTTTTTCTAAAATGTCTGCGAGTTTTTTTTTTAAACGTTAACTGTAAAAGTAAGTTCCACTAGTTAGCAGTACCGCTTGTTTGTGTTCACACAATTAGATACTGGTTCGTAATAAATTTATAATTCCCACTCGGCTGGGAACGACGCCCATCGCCCGTGCATTGCACTTTAGTGTTTATTATCATTGACAATAATTTTATTAACACAATATTCGATACGTTAATAAGATACAACGAAACAATGTAATACATACAATTACATTGTTTCGTTGTACACGTGTTTTTATTGCTTAAGAATACCGTAGCTCTATGTTAAATAAATCTTTTAAATGTGAGGACTAATCCACATTGCTATTCCGTAGGCGTTTTAAAATTAAAAACTTGTAATAGGTAGTATAATTTCACAAACAATTCCTTTTCACGATGAAATGTAGTTAATCTCTAGTGGTTAAAAATAATAAGTATTTTAATGAAATTGTTTTTATGCAAATAGTTGCTAAGTATTCGCACTAGTTTCACTTCTGCAAATTGTATTAATGCAATTTTAATTGCATAATTAGCATAGCAGTTGACCTATTTTACAAATATAAATTGGCGCACTAGAATTTATATTAGACGGTGACGTACTGAATAAATATTGGGAATAATTAAAATTATTCCAAATCTTCATAACTTTGAATTAATAATAATCTTACTAAAGTGAACAATGCTTATAAATGTAGTTTAAACTCATTAAAAATACTCCCGAGGGTAAACGAGATGATCCCAAGAACAAAAAGGTTAGAAAATTGAGATACCGATCTTTATGCTGCAGTGTCAAAGGTCGCTACGGTCCAACAACGGCTACAACCACGGGCGTTCTATTCCTAACCTGACCTTTGTTATCTCCGTAGCTATTTTCATCACATCCTCGACTACAGGAAAGCGGATACTCGAGCTTTCCTTTTTGCCCACGTACGCCTTCAGTCTTACACATGCAGCCATATTTTTCAGGTTATCGTCATTAAAATGTTGCGATGGCATGAGGTTGATGGCTTTTTTGTTTTTTGGGGTTGTTTGAATTTAACATGGGGCGGTCAGCCCCGTTAGTTTCATCGCCCGCTATAAGTGTGGGCTGGCGGTGGCGCTCGCGGACAGTGTGCGGCCGGCCGTGTAGCGTGTACCACAACACTGGCTGGCACCGGCGTTCCAAATTCAAATTAACCATTTACACAAATGGATTACACACAATAGTGCGGTGAACCTGACCTTCGATTGTAGAGATCCCCATTATCCAGTTTATTTTTTTTTTTCGCCGAAGGATTACTATGCCAGTGTTGTACGAGAAATGCGCTCAACCGCATCTGCAGCCGCGGCGGGCTACGAAAAACGTAGGCCGTAAGTTCCGACCCTATGGCTGTATTTTCCCATTTGCCCAAGCTCACGCCAATTTAAACCTTATCCCGAACCTTTGGGGTTTTGCTATAGATGTCTCGATGGACGGTTTTGCTCGGGGTTGTTGTTTTGCTTACCTACGAATGGCTTCGACGGTGAAGTTTCCTTTTCGGAAAGTTGGTCTCAAGGTATTAAGTGCGGAAGTTATGTGACCCTTACCAAGTTTGCTGCACAACGACCTTCGAAGGCAAACTTCAGAATTAATTCTGTAGCTTCCATTGGTTACTGAGTCAATAATAAACTACTAAGTGACAAGTTCTCCCTTGTTAACAATTAATGAACGCTTGCTTATGTTTGCAAATTGTTTCAGAACTTGGTGCTTCAGTTTGTTTTATAATTTTTTTGTAAATCTTCTTGTAAATGCTGTTACTGATTTTCAAATTCAATCATCTGCTAGTCTGCTACCTACGCATACAATGCAAAAAACAGTTTTTTGTTTATAACGCCGCGAATCGATGTAGCTTGTGAATCAGAGTCGTTGCGTGGGCGCAGGTTAAACGACCCCTCTTGTGACCCCTAATACAGAACTCTGTTTATTTTTCAATGAATATCTTCTATTTGTGGGTCAGTAACATTCGTAAGATTAATCATACGATTGCAGCTGAAGATATTGAGTTCCATAAAACCGTTTAAATGGCAATGGTAATCCGTAATAATATGAATAATGATGATACTTTAAAGTCTGAATGATTTTGTTACTTCTACGTTTTGCTTGATATCACGAATACGATTCGTGTGCGAATTCTATTTCTATCACTCCCGATTTTACGCATTTTTGAATCACTCGAATTCTGTGTTGCTATTATGGTAAAATTCTTTAACTATTTTCGTTTCACGCAGAAAATAAATAAAACCGGAATGCAAAAACTTATTGATTTTAAAAACCGGCAATGAATCGCATGGAACGGAACGAAAAAAAGTTTATAATCTATGAACCATATGTTTAAAAGTCAAAGTCATACTTATAAACTTTCTACTAGTAGAATCGAAATACGAGTGGGTCGGATCACTCGTTGCAGAATTCACAGAATGAATTTTCAATAATAGCGATTTTAGTCATTCGCATGCGAATCTTGCCATTTCGTATTCGAATTGGAATTCGCATGATTCAAAAATACGTCTCTAGACATCGTTTGGGTTAAAAAGTTCACTTTTACGCGATTTGTGGCCAATGAGTTAATGCTACAACGAGGTGGCAGATTTTGTAGGTGTCTTTTAAACTTGCTTTGAATACAAGGGCTATATTTTTTTTCACGGTAGCGTTAGGTTCCTAAATCTGACGTCACATGTAGCGTCAGTTGAATCACGGCTCTAGAAATCCAATTAAGGTACCAACATGTCCACGATAGTATTTTGCCGGTACATAAACAAGAGCAATATTACCGGCAGTAATTAGCAACAACACTTGATTTTTCGGTAATATTGTGTTGAGCAATAATAACATTCTGCAACATAATGTTTTTTTTTCCAAAAAAAAATGCTTACTTTTTGGAACGGAGTACGGGAATTATAGGCTAATTCTTCAATCAACCCTTTTCATTTTTTATGACATTACATCAGCGGATTAAATTATATAACTTTCGAAAAATATGAGGTTTCATAATGACTTGGAAATAGGCGACTCGTTAAGATCCTGCTAAAACCTTACTATCACCATCCATCCGTTACACAAGCACTTGTCGGTACAATTTAATAGAAACCGCGAACAGAATTGAAGTTTCTTCCGCGAATCTCCTGTAATTTCTAACACGAATCAGACATCGCCAGGTGTTTTGCGAGCCATTTCAGCCGAATTTTTCGGCTTTTCGCGTAATTGTAACACATTTTGATTGTGAGTCAAATTAGAAAACTTTTCAGGCTTTATCATTTAGATGTAGATAACAGAGCGGGTAGGAGTAAAATAAGTGCAAGTCATTTGTGTAGGTTAGGTAGGTACTAGGTAGGTGCCCCTTTCGCAGTTTTTAAACAAAACATTTTTTGTTTCGTTATGCTCTGGACGTCTACTACGAAAAACGATATACGATGTTTCGGACGAAACGAAACACGAACGATACGCAAACGATAAGCCTACTACGAAACACTATCGGATTTCAATGCTTCGATCGGATCCATAGACACATTTCGGAATGACTTAGTGAAACGAATGACTATGTTGCTATTTACCGAACTTATAGAAAAAAAACCGGAAATCATGTAAAAAAAAGCAACAATAAACGTGCTTTTTTATTTTACTGCTTAAAACGATCAATACATCAAATTTTTAAGATTCTATGATATTTATTGTGATTATTTAATGTTAAAATAAAACAAATGTCTTCGTCAAACAACGAACGTCGTCGCCGATATCGGATCCGAAACGTTCCATAGTAAGCAATCCGCAAAACGATTATCGTATTGACGGATTTCGTTTTTCGTAGTAGACGTCCTGGTTCTACTGCTATCTCATACCTGGCTGGTAAAGTCATACGATTTTCGCAGAGCCATCCAGGGTCATTGTAACCATCCAGTTTCTGTTATTTGAGTCACTATTAGAGACGGGACGTCGACGGGAGACAAGAATAATATTATCTTCTTAATATACAGGGGGTACAAAAGAATGGGGCACTCCTTAAAACCACGTGATCAGCAAGTCATATAAACAACAATGGGAGCAACATCGAAATCGTGATTTTATTTTCAGATGCTCCATACATTATTATCAAGGTATGCGAGTAAGTTTGTATGGGGAAGCTAAAAAAAATATCGATTTCGATGTTGCTCCCATAGAAAAAGTTGTTTTATATGACCAGCTGATCACAATGAACCGGGTTTTAAGGAGTGTCCTATTCTCTTGTACACCCTGTATAAAACAAAGTCGTGTTTGTTACAACACTTATAACTAGAGAACGGCTGGACAGATTTTCATGGTTTATGATTTGTTGGATTTGTCTCCGTCCCGAATATCAGAATAAATAATAAAAATATTAAAAAGTTGATGAAAAAAAAAAAACTGGTTGGCGGTACGAAGTTCGTCGGGTCAGCTAGTTTATAATACAATTCAGATTGGAAATTGTAGTTCTGTTATCCGTCGCTTTCATTGTGTGTTCATACCTATGTCACATTGCCGAAGTTGGTTAGTATTTAGATTACTATTTGAGGACACGTCAATTGTGCCGTCATTACTAATAAAATAGGGGTGTAATGATTGTTGTCTCCGATAAGGATCGGTGCCTGGTTTTTTAATCAATACAATCAGGTTGGTCTATCCCGCGAGGGCGTCGAACCATGCTTTATTTATCTGCATGCCAACCGTCGTCAAGGCGCAGTCACCATGCGCCAATTCCGATCAAAAACAAATTGCGAGCTATCCCAACATGCTACCTGTTCCTCAGTTCAATCTGAGGCTCCTTCGTTTTTAATAGAAACCGATTTGTCTGGATATATATTTTGTTTCTAATTGTACTTGTATAATCGTTTTACATGTAAACTTTTCTTATCATTTCTCAATTAAAACCTATCTAGTCCAACACTTGACTAATTTTGTTCCAGTTTGATAAGTTCAACGTCCTTACTTATGTGTCAAATGTGAGATCTATGTTTGTGTGCTGTCAAGTTCAACTCAACACGGCCTCTATGTGTATTGATCGACGCTCACCTTGCACGTCATACAATACATTTTTCATCAATGTGACGGACAAACGACATTAATGAAAGCAAATAGCCGACTATTATTTCTAATTTCATTCGCTTACAGAGCGATTCCAGTAATTGATAAATGATATAGCCTGAGCTTACTCGCCAGTCACACAGTGAGTCAAGGGTTTCCGTCGCGATTAGTCTCCTTCCTCTATTTTAGTGTCTTATTATTTTCAGTTCATTTTACATTAGTGTGTAAATTGTGCTTCGCGAGACGCGTCGTCGTAAATTTCTTATTCGTTTGACTTTTAAGGCGGCCTGTGGTGACCTAATAAAACTTATTCTCGTAGGTCAGTGAGGTCTTGACATGTTAAACTATGTGTTAAGCCAGTTTTTCAGTAATAAGCGCAGTTTATATGCAATTTCACCTTCGCGCACGACCGTACTCGGTGCGTGTGCGTCACGGTTCATTGCCTTGACTACGGAAAGAGATCCTAATATGGCGCTCGGCGCAGGATTGCCTTGCGCCAACGCAGACCGCAGCCATTACGGACAATTCATCTGTCAAGAGAGTACATATCACATAACACTTTAATTCAGTTCCTGAATCTATGATCTGCCAAATAATCTTCAAGAAAGTTATGACAAACAATACTGATACGATAAATAAAGCCAAATAGAGAATAGTTAAGACTGAGGATCGGCAAAAATGTGTTGCTCATGGTTACGATGCAGAAGAAGGGTGGCCGACTCGAGCGAAGTTAGTACTGCCAAAGAGGCGTTCGAGCAAACTGAGTTACCCTATAAAGAGAGTTCAGATGACAAGGAAGAGGAGCCAGCAGATCAAAAGTCACGTAAGATAACAAAAAACAGCTGTTTGTTGCACTCGAGTTTTCGCAGGGCTTTCTCTAGATAGTTATCGCTTTATGCACTGTTGGGTTTGCATTCAGCTTAATCGTATTAGGTTTTTATTTATTTCTGTTGCGGTTTTTGAAAGGTCTCGGTTCATTATTAAATATTACGTCACTGTCACATGATTCACGGACTTGAAAACTTTTAAGTAGCCACCTTTGGGTATTGAGGCCAATTCGGTGATTCTTGAAATCCAAACTTATCAAATAGCCGGATTATTTTTTACCGTTTTTCAAATAAAAATGTGTTAAAATAATTTAAGTATGGGCATATAATTTTTTCATCATCATAATCATGTATTACATGGATTTGAATGTAGGTAGGTAGGTGCTATCTAAATGCATTGATTAGATAGCAGATTTAGCAAAAACGACCTTAACATCGCGACAGGTGCAATAAATAAGGTGCATTTAATTTTTGTAGCAACGTTTGAAACATGGAAACATTAAGGAAATTTCTATTTTCTTACTTCTTTTGGATGTTGTCCAGTAACATTTGAAACTTTTGTTCTACAAAAACTAACTGCGGCCTGGTTGGAAGTCTACATGACCTGTGCTCGTCGCACTGGCTCTCCCTCTTTGTAGTCTAACCTAAGTTAGATTTGCCATGTTTGATTGAATATATTCCTTAATCTCACCATATTGACGAACGTCTGGGTCTAGTGGTACACGGACTACAAAAGCAACGGTTGCGGGTTCAAATCCCGCAAGGGGAAATTTTTTGTGTGGTGTCTATCCGATATCTAGTCGCCATAGTGGAAGCTTAGAAAAGTTCAGTTAACGGGTTCTTAAGTCCACACCACGCCTTGCTAAACGTAGTGTAGGCTGCCCCCAGCTCGATTTACTGGCGGCCTTAGGAAAATGCTGGCAGTGGCTGGATAAAAAAGCGGGAGATCGTGCCCTTTGGCGCTCTTTGCAGGAGCCTTACATCCAGCAGTTAATTGCAATGGGCTGACATATCATGATGTGATAGTGGAATTATAATAATAATCAGCTTTTGGAAATCCACTGCTGGACATATGCCTTCCCTACAGAAAGAACGCCACGCGCGCGGTTTTAAGATGCTTCCATCCAGCGGCTGCTCAGAGCCCTAACTAGGTCGTCAGTAAGGGTATGTTTATTAGAAGAATGTATTTTTATTCGTATGCCCGACCTTCCAGCGCCGTCTCGAGTCACCCGCAACAATCAGATGCGGTTGTCGAACGCAGGCGGCGCGTACACCAACGGGCACGGCGGGGACACGACGGGGCGGCGCGGCGCGGAGAACGTGCCGCCGCCGCAGCAGCCGCCGCAGCAACCGCCGCCCAACTCTAGGGTCACGCAGCAGGTAACAGGAGGCTCGTTCGTTCGGACGTATTAACCTTTCAAATCAAAATAGCCATTCGCATCAATCAATTCTGGGATAATTTGTGAACTATTGAAAATGGCCGTGTTTACTACACGGCTAGTTTGAGTTGGACATATTTTGTCAAAATATTGGTACTTACTATGAGATGGTAATTTTAATTTGCTAGGTTTATACGTCCGCACGAACGAAACATTTTCGTAGACGTCCTTCAGAGTTCACAATGTAAGTGGTCACATGTCTGCGTGAATGAAAAGGCACACTAGCGGACATGACGGGGACCGCAACACAACTCAGTGATTACTATTATGAACAATACTAGCTTCTGCTTACAGCAGTAGCCATTACGGGTACTTGACGAGGCGACAACGCGTCTAGAACATCGTTGTCGGTATTATACAGGGAGTCCCAAAAAAGGGTCAAGCGGAAATCCAGACGAATAAACAATCCAGACCACCCTTAGTTTTAAAATTTTTATTAACTTTGGACAAAAAATTTGTTATTTTAAGCATACCAAATAAAAATACGAAAAACACTTCTCAAATTCTCTAGCTTTCCTCTTGATACTTTCTTGGAACCCTGTATAGAAGCAACTTTGTGCAAGGTCGCAAAAAATACCTTAATCCTAATCCTTACATTCCTAACCCTAGATTAAATGATGATCGGAAATATGCCCTATAATCTGGTAGAAGTTCGATAAGCTTACATCCTATCCTTCCCCTCCAAACTCCTAACAACACCCCTTCCCCTCCCAGCCCCCCGCATCGGGCGGGCGCTCCCGCTCGGGCAGCACGCCCAGCGCCGCGTCGATGGCGCCGGGCCTGCAGCAGTCGCCGTACATGCCGCATACGCAACGCCGCCTGCACAGCAACCAGAAAGAGGTGACTCTTCTACGCAAATTACTTCGTTTTGCGTCGGAAAAAGGGGGTTACGCATATAGCCTCAGTCGTACGTTTGCGGAACCGCACTGACTGTTGGTTGTTGTTGTTAACGCAGTTGTCATACAACTTTCTGTGTGCGGTCCAGCAAACGTGCAACAGATATCTAGGGTGCCTAGGGTCATAGCATAAAGCACGTACCCTTTTGTCTACATATCCTATCACTTTATGGTATGTGCTCGATGGGTCATAGGCATACTCCCAGCTTGCCTATGGTTTCCGTTAGTGAGCGCCATCCGGTTAAGGGGGGAAAGAGCTTATTTCGTTTCTCCTGCAGGCAACGCTCGAAAAAACGTGTTACGCTGTTGCGAACCCCCTTAAGCTGACGACAGACACCCACCATAAGAGAGGAAGAGGCAGGTGGAGAATGTAATTCCTCCTTCGGTGCCTATTGCCACTGCGATGGGTAAATCAGTGACCCAAATATCCACTATCCCATCCTTAATCCAAGAAAAGTTTATTCGCCCCTATAGGTCGATAGAAAACACATACTAACACATACATACTTACATACTAAATACATACATACTTTAAATATGTTACATGTTTATTTTTTTTTAAGATTGCGGTAGCTGTTCTACCCATTGTTTAATTTTGTTAGATTAGTAGTTATCATAAAAGTTTTTTGTTCGTTTGTACGTAAAATGCTGGGTCCTGTACTACTAATGGATGATATGGAGTGTAATGTGACTTTTTTCAAAGCAAGCATACGTGCGTATAGTACACGGAGTAATGTTAGGAAGCGCCCAGAATCTGGCGAATGCGCAGTGCATTTTATGTTCGTGTATTGTACAAGCCTTGCATGAGTTCCGCTAAAGAAGCAAGCTAAGAGCTGCACATTGGCCAGACTGGACGTACCCTAACATGCTCGTTGAGAATGTTAAATTCCTCCCCAGTCAATTCCCCTTCAAATACAATTGTATATCCAGGCAAGCCTGTAAGTGAAGCGTGTATCTGTGCATTATGAAGTGTTCTGCACAGTTCACAGCGCCCAGCGGCGGTGTGGGCGGCGTGGTGGGCGGGCGCGCGGCCGGCGTGTCCAGCACGGTGTCGGTGCCGCACGCGGTGGCGTCGGGCGCGGTGCGGCGCTCCAACGTCGTCAAGGAGGTGGAGCGCCTCAAGGAGAACCGCGAGAAGCGACGCCAGCGGCAGGCCGAGCTGAAGGAAGAGAAGGTATGACTTTTCACCTGTTACACTCGGTCTACTAGTTGACTTATAGAAGTCAGGGTGAAAGACGCCTTCGTCTTGGTGCCCCCCGGCTATCTCTAACGCGATAGTCCAAAGTAATGACTCTCAAACTGTTACTCTGAGTTAGATTAAAGTGAAGAAGTGAGGGTCCAACCAACCCCTCCCTAATGATAAGAAAACCAATTAAAGTAAACCACAAGTAAAGTTTCCTGCCTCCAAGGCTAGGTCTGAAATGCTAAGAGTATTACTATTTACTTTAGGATATTGTCAAGAGATCTAATAAATCGCGTTCTTTGTTTATACACACAGCAATTGCCTTTTTGGGCTGAACTGAAGGAAAAGTAATTGCAATGTATGAACTTTTTAAATTCTGAAGCAGTAGTAGGATAAATGAGTTGATTTTAATATTTTTTGCAGATTTTTTTGCATTTTTCTTTTCTTTGCAGGAAGCACTAATGAACATGGACCCCGGCAACCCTAACTGGGAGTTCCTTGCCATGATCCGCGAATACCAGAACACCATCGACTTCCGGCCGCTGACGGGCAACGAGCCGGTGGAAGACCACCAGATCACAGTGTGCGTCAGAAAGCGGCCGCTCAACAAGAAAGAGCTTACGAAAAAAGAGGTGAGTTAAATTTAAATTCAATCGTTTATTCGCAAGAATTACATCATACTTGCATTTTTTAAATGTATAACTTAAAACCATTATATAAAATGTCATACTATTTAAATTAAAGATGTCATATTATTAATACAATTATTCATTAATAAAATTAAAATATTCACTCAACCAATTATTTAACATTTTCTTAAATACATTTCCTTGAAGCACTCACGACTTTCGGGTAATATTGGTCAACTAGTTAAAATAAGCTAGTTGACACCACCAATCAATTGACATACCTTTTATGTGCTGTCAAAACGCAGATTATAATTTGTATGGCGATAGCAAGTTATGACGACATTGTTTACTGGACTCAACTGCCTAACTTTTTATTGATTTTGAAGCAAACAAAAATCAGATTATTTAAATAAATGATAATGGCCCAAATTAAGACGTCAGATTTAATAAATGATTTCTTAGAATTATCTATGATTGGTGTCCATATCCCAATTCTATGGAAGTAGTTCAGACTAGGAACAGCTAAATAAATTTGTTTGCGGTCAAAAGTATTCTTATTCTGAAGAGTTTTGAATAACCAAATAACTTTTCGTTCTTTATTACCTATTGTCAAAAAAAGGTAGAACGCGAAAACGATGGGCAGATGATATCATCGAAACTGCCGGTACAAACAGGATGAAGATTGCCCAGGATAGAGAAAAATGGCACGGGATGGAGGAGGCTTTTACCCAAAAGGGACCCAAATAAAACATATATACTTAAAGTAAAACATGCATTTATATATGGATAAATAAAAAGATTTTTTATTTTTTTATTTATTACCTATTGATTGATTTTAACGTGTAACACGTGCGTTTCGTTTCTGCAAAACAGTGTTGCCATTATACAAATAAGTTATACAATTGATTACAACTTACTTTCATTAAAAGGCTTGGCAAAAGATAGGACGCGACTGCGAAGTGCAGAAAGACAGTTCGCAATAAAACGCACAATCTAAACGCTAAATGCGTTTGCGACAAATCATGTTGACGCCATACAAAAAGTTATTTCTATTCATAAACATACCTTTTTTACCAATTGTTTTAAAACTAAAACTTATAATCACAGGTCCAAACGCGACGTACTATAGTATGTAGTAGTATTGATACCACTTACGTTTCTCGACGTTTCGACCGTGATGCTACGGTCGTGGTCACGAGGGGACTGTTGCGCGGCCTCTTCGTATGCATCTTGCTTGCTTTATTACATACTATAGTACGTCGCGTTTAGACACGTGATTATAAGTTTTAGTTATAATGCAACGCGAAAGTTTAAAAGATTAAATTGTTTAAAAAGTAATACACAATTTTATAAAACAGTCTTATTTAAAATTTTGAAAATTACGATTTGATAATAAGCGACGCAAAGACTCCGAGCTCTTCAAAGCACTTCTTGGAGTTTGTTTACAAATCGTGGTAGATGTGTGAGTGACGTGTGGCGTGTGTGTGTGCAGGTGGACGTGATCAGCGTGCCCACGAAGGACCAGATGATCGTGCACGAGCCCAAGAACAAGGTGGACCTCACCAAGTACCTCGAGAACCAGAAGTTCCGCTTCGACTACGCCTTCGACGACTCCTGCACCAATGAAGTTGTTTACAAGTCAGTATCCATACAGGGTGGCACTACAAAATTGTGTCAGATATACAGGGTTATTTGAAAAACATCAACAGCCTCGCACGACTAGATAGCTAACATCATAAACAACATTTGTTCTACGAGTTTTATCATAACTCAATACATTGATTAAGAATGATTTTCCAAGCTATTATTGTATTGTCGTAACATTTGTTAGTCTATGTTCCATTTATACACGAAAATACGACGCGCGCGACGCGATGCGCACAGAGATAAGAGACATTGAGACAAACTAAAATTATTATTATTTTTTTTTTTTTTTTGTATGAAAGTAAAATATCAAATCAAAAGGCGTAGAACAATTATTGTTGGTTATGATGTTTACTACCTAGTCTTGCGAGGTTGTTGAAGTTTTACAAATAACCCTGTATGGGAGTGATGAATGTTCCGTGACTATTTGTAGTTTGCGAATTTTTATTTTTATTGTGTGTTGTTAAATCATAACTACAAGACAAAAACCACTGTGACTCAATCTGATACAATTGTGCAATAAAGCTAATAAAGCTGCATATTAAAGTTAGTTAAAATCAATAAAAAATATTATATGGGTTGGATGAAGAACTTCCTCCATTTTTTTGTCGGTTAAAATTATATGATGAGTGCTTGGCAGGTCAGCATGATCTTATGTAGCTGTATTGTCCCCTATTTACGCACCTGCTTTCCAACAGTCAGTTTATCATGTCATATTATATTCCTGCAATTTTAACATCACCTTTCATATAGTCGGTGTATTAAACCCCCCGGTCCTATGATAACAACGTGTCATTACGTGGTGTTCACTCTGAGGGTCTACATCCACTTTCGGCACGGCACAGCAAAGGCTCTTTAGGCGACGAATAGTAATGTACCTTAATATTACGTCCCTAAGGTTGAAATTAATAATTCGGTATTTCTAAGCATAACCGCGGCTTGCTAAGACCACTGTCATAGCAATTTTAACCCAAGTGCCATATAATATTAAAGTAAATTATTATTTGTCACCAAAAATGCCTTGTTGTGCCGTCTACCGATAGTGCGTGCAGTCTAGGTTACCGAAAGACCCTGTCAGTGCGGTAAGGGCCCGTCCACACCGCGAGTGTAAGATAATACGTAGGACACCACAGCGAGGCGTCGTGTGGCCAGGCCCTAACATGTCTGTGTTGCAGGTACACGGCCAAGCCGCTGGTGCAGACGATATTCGAGGGCGGCATGGCGACGTGCTTCGCGTACGGACAGACCGGCTCCGGCAAGACGCACACCATGGGCGGGGACTTCCAGGTACTAATACACGATTTATCATCATCATCATTTCAGCCACAGGAAGTCCACTGCTGAACAGCGGCCTCCCCCAGTGTCTTCCATATTGGCCGGTTGGAAATTATGTATTACATTAAGCAAATTACTTTGCCAATATTGTCGAATACATATTTAAATTGAAAAAAGACAACTCGTACATGCCAGGATATGAACCCTAACCTCCTACCTTTTACCAATTAAGCTACAGGGACATATCTTGGTTGGACGAAATTGGCTTTCTCAATTTATTTATCAGACTAACGCCATCTTTGTTTTTCGAATCGATGCTTGCCGTACCAAATGTTTATTCATAACTAACCAAACGCATTTCAATCAAATTTATTGTTTTTATATATCCAAAAAATATACTGACTATGAAAGCGCCCTAAGACTATCTTAATCACACACATGCCACCTCTTCAAAAGTGCAGTCAACAGCATGTCGACCTACCCGAAAAGTCAAAAATTCTCCAATAGATTTTCAACTTTAAGCCTTGACATATAGAGATCATTTTCAAATGAGAAAATTTGACATTTTGTGGTAGGTCGACGAGATGTCCGTACTTACATTTCGAATGAAATCAACATAGAATGTGATCTGTATTTTGTACTCTGTAGGGCAAGACGCAGGACTGCAAGAAGGGCATATACGCGATGGCGGCGCGCGACGTGTTCGCGTACCTCAAGTCGCCCAAGTACAAGCCGCTCAACCTCATCGTCTCCGCATCCTTCTTCGAGATATACTCCGGGAAGGTGCGTACACTGTTATACAGGGTGCACAAGAGAATAGGACACTCCTTCAAACCACATGATCGGCTGGTCATATACAACAACTTTTTCTATAGGAGCAACATCGAAATCGAAAATTTTTTCAGCTGCTCCATACAAACTTACTCGCATACCTCGATGATAATGTATGAAGCATTTGAAAATTAAATCACGATTTCGATGTTGCCCCCTTAGGAAAAGTTGTTTTATATCATCAGCTGATCATGTGGTTATCAGGGGTGTCCCATTCTTTTGTACATCCTGTATTACTTTATGGATATATGGTTTTAGCGAATAACTTTGCATATATTGTGGAATACATTTTACATATTAAAAGTTTACTCGCCCAAATCGAGACTCGAGCCATGAATCATAAACAAGCGAGCTTATCAGGAGTTTTACCAATTAAGTTAGGGCCTTAGGGGGAAATTGAAGAAGCTCCAACAAAATGCAGCATACATGTGACATCCTGTCTGTTTTTAGGAGGATAGGGTCTTTAAAAAATAAGTGAATATCGAATTAATATAACATAAGATCCATAAAATATTTTTTACGATAAATATATCTATTCAGTTGTATTTGGAGTCGGTGCCAGCCAAGGCAAATTTGACATGCATTCAATGTTATAATGGAATAAACCATTTAAACCTTCCTCTCAGATAAATATTTGTATGGTGTAATAACTCTAGTCGAATATTTTGAAGTCGGTGTCAGTCACGGCAAGTTTAACATTCTTAGATCTTTTATGTAGGTAATTAGAGCAACGTAAACATTCCAACACTTAACTCTGATTGAATACTTGTTTGGTAAAATAACTCTAATCAGTTACTTTCTGAGTCGGTGCCAGCCAAGGCAAGTTTAAAAAAAATCCTGTAACGGGTTAAACAAAGGAAACAATTCAAACCCTCTTGTCAGTTACTTCTGAAGTCGGTGCCAGCCAAGGCAAGCTTAACATAGCCCTTTAATATAAATATGAAACTAAAACAAAGTCGCCTTTCAGATTTAGCCTCTTGTTTGTTGTAAATTACTTTTGAAGTCGGTGCCAGCCAAGGCAAGCTTAACATAGCTCTTTAATATAAATATGAAACAAAAACAAACCCTCCTTTCAGATTTAGACTCTTGTTTGTTGTAAAAACTAATTTTATCTATTCTCGCCTAGGTATTCGATCTCCTCGCGGATAAAGCGAAACTGAGGGTACTAGAAGACGGCAAGCAGCAAGTCCAGATAGTTGGGCTTACGGAGAAAGTGGTGGACAATGTAGATGAGGTGCTCAAGCTCATCCACCACGGGAACGCTGCAAGGACCTCGGGACAGGTAAGATTGAGTTCTATCACCAGTGGAATAAGGTGCATATTGCAATAGCATAAGTAATTCGAGATTTCTTACAGCAAACATACTTTCTTGACAAGAAACTACAGACCAATAATATGTGAATACATTTACAAATTCATGTGTACGCATGCGTGACGTGTGGTGCCGGCACGGTAAAGGAATTGCACCACCCCTTCTCTTCCTATGGGTGTCGTAAGAGGCGACTACAAGGAACCGCCATAAGAAGACGGGCAGCAGCGTCTCCTCTCCACCATTGGCCAAACTGCGATCGCCAACCCGCCTGCCAAGCGTGGCGATTATGGCAAAATCCTCCTTTTGGAGAGGCCTGTGTCCAGCAGTGGACTGATATAGGCTGGTGATGTGATGTAATGTGATGTGTACGCATGCACGGTTTAAAGTGGCGCCGAAATAAAATCAAACTGCCCGGGCAGTCCGCCTAACCTTTAAGGCTCGGTCTATACCCAGCCGGAAACCGGACCGGGTTAACGCGGATTCGATCTATCGCTTAAGCAATAAGGTCGTTTCTTGAACAGATTCTTGCGGATGCTTACGGATTCCGGCAACGTATAGACCGAGCCTAAGGAGATGTGTAAAATGTTATAGCGCACATGTTTTGCGTGAGTGAACAGTAAAAGTGAATTGTACATGAGACTTATACAGCGTCAAATATTTGGTTGTAGATTCGGTCTAAGCTTATTATTTTGTCTTTCTTATTAGTACCGGAATTCAATTTTATTGGTCGTGGTGCTAACATCATTTTTAAATGATAATGTTTGACAGATTTGAGATTATTTTAAGAGTTCGTGATTACCGCCCTGTATCTCAAAAGAAAAACGGACCACTTTTGTATAGCAAACACAAAAACAAACTTGGTCGATAGGTCGATTTTGTTTGGGTGCCAACCGCGATATAGAGCTGTATCTCAAAAGAAAAACGGACCACTTTTGTATAGCAAGTTTTTTTTTTTTTTATAAAAGGCAGTGATGGCCATAGTAAAACTAAATACATATAGGTTTAATAAAAAATGTTGGAAAATTTTGTGGAACAAATTAAATCACATTTATTGTACTTTAGTTAGAGGGTATCTACTGTACGGAGCACGTACTAACAGTGGGCGGCCAGTAACACATTTGTAAGAACACTGTCGAGGACGCTGTTTATTTGTCCCTCTCTTCATCCCTTTCTTTCCAAATTGTTTAGCCTAGTGTTGTAAAAGACTCGAGTTCTTCAGTCTTAAATTCGAGACTCGACTCATTTTGCATTCCTCAAGAGTCGATACTATTAGTCTCGCGAGTCATGAGTCTTTTTAAGTCTTTTAAGTCCTTTGAGTCTTTATAGATATGATATCATTTTATCTAATAATATTTGGTATATTTTTATTTCGAGCGGTGGTAGCCGTGTGGTAAAGAACGCCGGCTTAAAGTCAGCCCCGACGTGTTTTGAAAAGACTCAGTCACGACACGAGTTCTCGTAGTCATGACTCAAGTCTTTTTTAAAACGCTCAAATACTTGAGCTGGACTTATCACCAGCCTATATCAGTCCACTGCTGGTCACAGGCCTCTCCAAAAGGAGGATTTTGCCATAATCGCCACGCTTGGCAAGCGGGTTGGCGATCGCAGTTTGCCCAATCATGGTGGAGAGGAGACTCTGCTGCCTGTCTTCTTGTGGCGGTTCTCCTGTAGTCGCCTCTTACGACACCCATAGGAAGAGAAGGGGTGGTGCAATTCTTTTAACGTGCCGGCACCACACGGCACTGAGCTGGACTCGGTCTCCAAAAAAGAACTTTAAGTCCCATTGTTATAAAATTTTAAGACAAGTCTCTTACAACACTAGTTCAGCCACATTGGTAATAATAGTCCTGACTCCTGTCCCCTTTTTAATAACTCTCAAAAAATGTTTAGCCACGGTATTAATAGTGTTATTATGTCGTGCCGGCAGACGTCAGCGAACTCGAACTCGTCTCGCTCGCACGCCGTGTTCCAGATCGTGGTGCGGTCGCCGGGCATGCACCGCGTGCACGGGAAGTTCTCGCTCATCGACCTCGCCGGCAACGAGCGCGGCGCAGACACCTCCAGCGCCAACCGGCAGACGCGTGAGTACCACACACACGCTACACGCTACACGCTACACGCTACTCGCGCACATACTGCACGGCAAGTTCTCGCTCATCGACCTCGCCGGCAACGAGCGCGGCGCAGACACCTCCAGCGCCAACCGGCAGACGCGTGAGTACCACACACACGCTACACGCTACACGCTACACGCTACTCGCGCACATACTGCACGGCAAGTTCTCGCTCATCGACCTCGCCGGCAACGAGCGCGGCGCAGACACCTCCAGCGCCAACCGGCAGACGCGTGAGTACCACACACACGCTACACGCTACACGCTACACGCTACTCGCGCACATACTGCACGGCAAGTTCTCGCTCATCGACCTCGCCGGCAACGAGCGCGGCGCAGACACCTCCAGCGCCAACCGGCAGACGCGTGAGTACCACACACACGCTACACGCTACACGCTACACGCTACTCGCGCACATACTGCACGGCAAGTTCTCGCTCATCGACCTCGCCGGCAACGAGCGCGGCGCAGACACCTCCAGCGCCAACCGGCAGACGCGTGAGTACCACACACACGCTACACGCTACACGCTACACGCTACACGCTACACGCTACTCGCGCACATACTGCACGGCAAGTTCTCGCTCATCGACCTCGCCGGCAACGAGCGCGGCGCAGACACCTCCAGCGCCAACCGGCAGACGCGTGAGTACCACACACACGCTACACGCTACACGCTACACGCTACTCGCGCACATACTGCACGGCAAGTTCTCGCTCATCGACCTCGCCGGCAAAGAGCGCGGCGCAGACACCTCCAGCGCCAACCGGCAGACGCGTGAGTACCACACACACGCTACACGCTACACGCTACACGCTACTCGCGCACATACTGCACGGCAAGTTCTCGCTCATCGACCTCGCCGGCAACGAGCGCGGCGCAGACACCTCCAGCGCCAACCGGCAGACGCGTGAGTACCACACACACGCTACACGATACACGCTACACGCTACTCGCGCACATACTGCACGGCAAGTTCTCGCTCATCGACCTCGCCGGCAACGAGCGCGGCGCAGACACCTCCAGCGCCAACCGGCAGACGCGTGAGTACCACACACACGCTACACGCTACACGCTACACGCTACTCGCGCACATACTGCACGGCAAGTTCTCGCTCATCGACCTCGCCGGCAACGAGCGCGGCGCAGACACCTCCAGCGCCAACCGGCAGACGCGTGAGTACCACACACACGCTACACGCTACACGCTACACGCTACACGCTACTCGCGCACATACTGCACGGCAAGTTCTCGCTCATCGACCTCGCCGGCAACGAGCGCGGCGCAGACACCTCCAGCGCCAACCGGCAGACGCGTGAGTACCACACACACGCTACACGCTACACGCTACACGCTACTCGCGCACATACTGCACGGCAAGTTCTCGCTCATCGACCTCGCCGGCAACGAGCGCGGCGCAGACACCTCCAGCGCCAACCGGCAGACGCGTGAGTACCACACACACGCTACACGCTACACGCTACACGCTACTCGCGCACATACTGCACGGCAAGTTCTCGCTCATCGACCTCGCCGGCAACGAGCGCGGCGCAGACACCTCCAGCGCCAACCGGCAGACGCGTGAGTACCACACACACGCTACACGCTACACGCTACACGCTACTCGCGCACATACTGCACGGCAAGTTCTCGCTCATCGACCTCGCCGGCAACGAGCGCGGCGCAGACACCTCCAGCGCCAACCGGCAGACGCGTGAGTACCACACACACGCTACACGCTACACGCTACACGCTACTCGCGCACATACTGCACGGCAAGTTCTCGCTCATCGACCTCGCCGGCAACGAGCGCGGCGCAGACACCTCCAGCGCCAACCGGCAGACGCGTGAGTACCACACACACGCTACACGCTACACGCTACACGCTACTCGCGCACATACTGCACGGCAAGTTCTCGCTCATCGACCTCGCCGGCAACGAGCGCGGCGCAGACACCTCCAGCGCCAACCGGCAGACGCGTGAGTACCACACACACGCTACACGCTACACGCTACACGCTACTCGCGCACATACTGCACGGCAAGTTCTCGCTCATCGACCTCGCCGGCAACGAGCGCGGCGCAGACACCTCCAGCGCCAACCGGCAGACGCGTGAGTACCACACACACGCTACACGCTACACGCTACACGCTACTCGCGCACATACTGCACGGCAAGTTCTCGCTCATCGACCTCGCCGGCAACGAGCGCGGCGCAGACACCTCCAGCGCCAACCGGCAGACGCGTGAGTACCACACACACGCTACACGCTACACGCTACACGCTACTCGCGCACATACTGCACGGCAAGTTCTCGCTCATCGACCTCGCCGGCAACGAGCGCGGCGCAGACACCTCCAGCGCCAACCGGCAGACGCGTGAGTACCACACACACGCTACACGCTACACGCTACACGCTACACGCTACACGCTACACGCTACACGCTACACGCTACTCGCGCACATACTGCACGGCAAGTTCTCGCTCATCGACCTCGCCGGCAACGAGCGCGGCGCAGACACCTCCAGCGCCAACCGGCAGACGCGTGAGTACCACACACACGCTACACGCTACACGCTACACGCTACTCGCGCACATACTGCACGGCAAGTTCTCGCTCATCGACCTCGCCGGCAACGAGCGCGGCGCAGACACCTCCAGCGCCAACCGGCAGACGCGTGAGTACCACACACACGCTACACGCTACACGCTACACGCTACTCGCGCACATACGCTATTCACACTCACAGACACGCTACTTGCACATATACGCTACTAATGCACTCACGAGCTCATCTCGAAAAATATGCATTGCGATATTTGCGATGTCTGATCACTGCTATTTAAAACTATATTCTGATTGGAAATATGTATCTCTTTTACTAAATGAAAATGACTTCTTAAATTTAAATACAGTTATCTACCGATTTGATAGAAGTTGGCTCAGGTTTGTGTCATTGCTGCATTGGTCATGTTCGTGCCCCTTGCTCTATGATACACGCATTACACGCCAAATATAACTCGAATACATTTAAAAGTAACGTAAATATATGCTTATTTCATCCTCTTATTCACTTGTTTTCTGTTTTAGGCATGGAAAGTGCAGAAATCAACAAATCACTACTAGCGCTAAAGGAATGCATCCGCGCCCTCGGGATGAAAGGCAACAACCACCTACCGTTCCGCGTGTCGAAGCTGACGCAAGTGTTGCGGGACAGCTTCATCGGGGACAAGTCCCGCACCTGCATGATCGCCATGATCTCTCCCGCCATGTCGTCGTGCGAGCACTCGCTCAACACGCTACGCTACGCGGACAGGTCAGTAGGGGGACCGAGTGAACGAGGCTAGCCTCATTGCTCACTGGGGACAAGTCCCGCACCTGCATGATCGCCATGATCTCTCCCGCCATTTCGTCGTGCGAGCAATCGCTTAACACGCTGCGCTACGCGGACAGGTCAGTAGGAGGACCGAGTGAACGAGTGAATGAGGCTAGCCTCATTGCTCACTGGGGACAAGTCCCGCACTTGCTTGATCGTCTGACATCTACAACGTATAACGCTAAATACGCAAAACCTGACAAAATGAGAACAAAACGGCTGAGCGTCTGTTGACAGTGCTCAAAATCAAATCAAAAGCGCTTGACTGTATCCAACGGGATTTATAAATTTCACTGCTATACATCCTAATAAACTGCTTATATTTTTTTGGAAATATATATAAGTCCCTCAGTAAAGATAGAAAACATCTTGAGGCAACTTGCAAATTAAGATAAAGCTGAATGTGTTCTAGACAACGTCTTAGTTCCTCCTTCTTTCCTATGATAACGTGACCCCGTCGGTACGGCCCAAATTGTACGGATTATTAATCATAAAACGTGTATAAATGAGTTGTGTTTATTGATGTATGGTGTTTACGTTGCAGAGTAAAGGAGTTAGGCACAAGCGACGCGCGACGCGCGGAATCCCCGGCCGCTGATGTCGATATGACGCCTGCGCACGACGACTTAGCACATCTACGCTCGCTCAATGTAAGTCTCTCTCTCTCTCTCTCTCTCTCTCTCTCTCTCTCTCTCTCTCTATTTCTTTCTCATTGTTTTCTGTCTCTGTTACTGTAGCAATTTTTAGGGCTAGGTGTGGGAAACCCGTACCCTGATTTCGTATCTTGCAAAAGCAATGCGATAGCGAAAATTGAGCAATTAATATAATAAATAAATAAATATTCGACAACATCACATACATTGCTCTGATCCTATGGTAAGTAGCTAAAGCACATGTGGTTTAGAAATCGGAAACAACGACGATACCACAACAACCAATTCTGGCTTTAAAATTGCAAATTGACAGCAAGAACCAAAAACAAAGCACTCTTCTGTCAGTGTTGCCCACACTTTTGTTGACACTAAGCACCAATCGGGCGATGACTGCGCGATTATTGCTGATTGTAAATTTTTAGGGAATAAGTGGGCCGTACCCTGATTTGGTATCTTGCAAAAGCAATGCGATAGCGAAAATTTTGCAATTCAGGCTTAACATGTCAAATTGACAGCAAAAACAAAGCAATATGCCAGTGCTGCCAATAGACTTTGACAAGCATCAATCGGGGGATGACTGCGCGACTATTGCTGATTGCTAATTTTAAGGAATAAGGGTGCCGGCCGCCGATGTCGATAGACATGACGCTCGCGCATGATGACGTCGCGCATCTACGATCGCTCAAATTATCTCACTCTCTCTCTTACTCTATGTGTCTCTGTCACTGTATCAGTTGTTAGGGCTAAGCGCGGGAGACCCGACCGCCGACGAGCAAATGCGCCCGCGCACGTACATGTGAGTCGCGCACTCTATCTCTCTCACTCGTCTTATTTCCTCCCTGTTTCTCTTTGTTACTGTAGTAGCAGTGTCAGGGATAGGCGCGGTGATACGGCCGTTGACGTCGACATGCCATTGCCGTTGTAGATGGTGATCTAATCACGGCAGTGTCTACCCAAGTTTGAAAAAAGGAATGTAATTTAAGGGGATTTTCTCACGTTAGATTTTAAAGTAATCGAATTGATCATTAATTTTGCCGATTTTTATCATTGACTGTGTGACTGACTCTACACCGTTTAGCGGTGGCTATCATGTCCAAACTTATTTCCACCGAAAATCGAATTCGGCAAGAATTTGGCGATTTGCTTTAGTAACGGCTTATTAAGACGTGTGTGTTTCAATATTGCAATCCATATGTGTCGACAAAAAATTGGTCTTTAATTTCTCAGGCGTTGTCGAGTGTCCTTAGGCTTTCTCTTTCTCAAAGACACATGGGTTTTTTGGCATTTAGCAAGACTTAAGCAACATGTGTTTATATTACAGGAAGGCGACATGTCAGCGGAGATGTACACGTTCCACGAAGCGATAGACGAGATGCAGCGCGCGGAAGAAGAAGTGCTCGACAACCACAAAGCGATCTCCGACTACCTGCAGCACGCGCTGCAGCGCTGCAACCAGCTGCTGGGCATCACGCGCGACGTGGACTACGACCAGGACGGTGAGTGACAAACAACTAGTGCTGTTTCGGATATTTGTATTCGTTTTGTATCCGCGGATATCCGAGTGCGGAGAAAGATCCGTAACCGTGTCCGTTACTTTTTCGGCGAATCTTCCAGTCAGCCTGTGACCACGGTCGGTGTAACCCGATCGAAGCGTCAGGCAAAATCTTTCATGGATCCTTTACAATTCAATGCAATGATAAAACGATTTTTCTCATGTTATATGAGATTTGACAATATTCTTGAGATAAACTATTACAGCTTCAAGGAATTTTATTATGTTAAAAAAAGATATAAATACCGTGGTTTACTATAAAAGCACAGTTCTTTGGTGTTCTGCGGCGGCAAATATTCAATTATTTCAATAATGCTTCGCATGTAAATGACAGAAAAACTTCAACAAACTTAAAATACGCAGCGTGAGACAGCCCTAACAAGCAATGTTAGGTGTCTATACGGTATTTAAATAACTATTTCACATGTGTTAGCCTAGTATGTTGTCAAGCTATTTAAGGTGTCTGTCAAACGCAATGGCGGGCATAATTTTATTTCGAGGTAGGCTGTAGATACTTACTTAAGTGTTGAATTGATGTAAATCAACGGTTTTCATAAATTTATTTATTTTATTTTATTTATTGTAGGGAAACAAAAAGTACATAGTAACATATAAATAAGAATATAAATTTAGATCATAAACAAATAAAGTCTCCACTGATGACAATATCATATTAAATACAGTACGAGCAGCTACTATGTTAAGATTTATGTATTAAACAATGAAATTTTATAATAAATAATCGTGCATTTGTAAGTACCTACTGCCTACGTCATTTCATTTACCAGCCTCCCTAGCACGAGAAACAAATCACGATATGATACGATATGATAGCGACTTATCGCCTTGTTACTTTCAAACTATGATAACATAGCCGCCATCTTAAACTTTTATTGAAACAGTGAACATGTCCGTGCCGGCGACGTCACGGTTACGCCCGCTTTTTCGATAAAAGATCATATTTTGACAAAAAATAAGCGATAAATCGCTATTATCATATCGTGTTTTGTTGCTCACGCTAGAGGGGCAGGTAGGGACTGTCTAATTGCCTATATACACCGCACGCCCCTGTCACCCGGTATCTCCACAGTGAAGTCCGCATGTGGTGGTGAGTGTGAGTGTTAGTGTATGTGTGTGCGCATGTGTGCAGGCGCGCGCGCGGCTCGCAAGCGGCTGCGGCCGGCGCGGGGTCACGTGGGGTCGCGCCGGACGCGCGCTATGATAGGTTTGGAACTTGACCGCTACGTAGCATTAACAGCTTGGGATCATCTGCTGCGTTATACGTTTCTTTTTATAGGAAATATCCACCTTGTTAGTTGTGTTGTCCTTGAGTTAGTAGCTTGCGATTAAGAAGCCTGACTTTAATTTTTTTTAATGTTTGACCGGGTATTGACAAGCCTAACTTTGAACGTCGAGTAGTCTTGGAGACAACTGAACTGTCATAAGATTGGAGATGTACCGAATTAGGTTGACTTGATTTAAAACCATAGTTTGAAAATGCGCACGAGTGTCGAGTAGAATTTTTTATATAGAGTTACATTATATCACAATAATGTATCCTTTAATTTTGAGTATTTTTATCGAAAGTCGCTTATTTATTTAGTCGCGAAAAGTATGCGGCTTCTGGCACCAAAACTAAGCTCCAGAACTATCTTAAAAAGTACTCTGAAACGCGTTCCTAATATTTGAGTACCTGGCCGTGTAAGACAACATTGATGGCGTTTAGGTTATATGTAAATCAGACTAAAAATTGGTACTGGAGACGTATTTTTGAATCATGCGAATTCCAATTCGAATACGAAATGGCAAGATTAGCATGCGAATGACTAAAATCGCTATTTTTAAAAAAATCATTCCGTGAATTCTGCTGCAACGAGTGGTCCGACCCACTCGTATTTCGATTCTACTAGTAGAAAGTTTTGAAGTATGACTTTGACAAGTTAACATATGGTTCACAGATTAAAACTTTTTTTTTGTTCCGTTCCATGCGATTCATTGATTTTGATTTTGATTTTGAAAAGGTCTTTATTAAATAAATGTTTACAATTTGCTTATGTTCCTAGTGTACATTTTTTTTTTCTTCCTAGGTATAAACAATCGGGTTTCTTTAGGTTTATGAGGTCCGAAGACCTATTATAACAGTTAAAATGAAATCACGATATACCTTCATTGCAAAATAAATTAACGACAAAGTAAATATTATTTAACAAACACTTTGTAATAGTGCTGTTTTAGTATCATCTTAATATTTAAAACAATAAAGTACTTATCAACAAGTACCAATTGTATTTCTTTTAAAGTAGTCCACCTTTAATATCAGTAACTCATTCCAACTAACACAAGTACTATCTTTTTGAGTCAGCACAAGCAGAAGGCGTAACCAGATAGGCCCTTACGAACATCCATTGTTTTATATCAACTAATAGTTACCCGGCAAGGATTATCAATTATTGAGTCGACTAGTGTTGCGATACTAACGATAAGCACTCAGGGGACCGGCATCACCGACTGCGGCCGCACGAAATGTGCGAACTGCGAGTGCGCGGCAGCGCGATCGCACGCGACGTCAACCCGGATCCAGTGCGTGGTGATGTGGTAGCCGTGTTATATATCGATATCGATTGTTAACTAAGGGGCGAGTGTCACCAATGGTAGAAATAAGGTTATTTTCATGATTTTTATTTGTAATAAGATAGAACCTCTTAGTAAGTTTTACTATGTACTCAAATAAGGTTGGGAAATTAAGAGTTTTGTGTAATTTGGATAGATTTGTTCGAAAGGCGGAATTGCAAGCTATTTTAACGGCCCGGTTTTGAATAACTTGGAGTCTATTGTGATTAGTTTGTGACGTATTGCCCCATATAGGGCAGCCATATGAGATGCAAGGTCTTACCAGGGTAGTGTAGATTGCTAGTTTAGTACGGCAGCTAAGAAGTGAACGCCTGTTTAACAACGGGCTAAGGGCACTAAAAGCTTTCATACATTTTAACCTAGTCTGTGTAACGTGCTCATTCCATAACAGTTTACGATCAAGATATAGGCCAAGGTATCTAACCGATTTTTTCCACGCAATGGAAAAATTTTCAATTTTCAAGTTCCTTACAGGCATGTTTCTTCTGCGAGAAAACAGAATAGCTTCGGTCTTAGACGAGTTTAATTTTAGTTTCCACATTTGGAAGTACGCAGAAAGATTGTCGATGGCCAGTTGAAGGCGTGAAATTACTAGATCAATATCACGTGACGCCGTAAAACAGGCGGTATCGTCAGCAAAACATGCAAGGCTTGTTCTTGGTTCCTTTGGAATATCATTCAGGTAGATAATGAAGAGATAGGGGCCCAAAACAGATCCCTGGGGTACGCCTGCAGGGACTGGTCGGGATGAAGATGTTGTGGTACCTATATAAACATGAAATTTACGATCACGAAGATAACAATTTACAATTCTGACTAATGATAAGGGAATGTCAGGGTATTTAAGGAGTTTGAAAATCAGGCCATCGTGCCATACGGTGTCGAATGCCTTCTCTATATCAAGCAGGAACATACCTGTATGCTGGCCATGGTTTAAGTTTTGAGCAACATTTTCGGATACTCTGGCTAGCTGCTGTATTGTAGAATGGGCACTACGGAAGCCAAATTGTTCATTAATTAGAATCTTGGTAGTACTTTTTACTAAACGAGAGTTAATAAGTTTTTCAAAAAGCTTACCTAGAGATGGCAATAGACTAATTGGTCTATAATTAGTAGGTACTGACTCATCTTTTCCGGGTTTTTTAATAGCAATAATTTTTGCCGTTTTCCATGCAGACGGAAAATAGGCCAAAGATAAGCACGCATTAAAGATTTTTGCTAGCAGAACAACGGCTTTTTGAGGAAGGTGCTTTAATAGGCAATTTGGAACATTGTCCGCTCCGGGGGCTTTTCTTGATTTAAGCTTACAAATATGTAACCATATTTCTTTTGGGCGGGCAATTACGAAGGTACCACCAGGTTGACAGCTATCAAGTGACACAACGGCATCACGGACTTCGTGTTCTATTTCATCTGACCACCAATCGGCTGTTAGAGTCATGTTCTGATGAAAGGCAGAGGCCAGCTCTTCACATTGGTCAAGTGGTGTAGTAGCTAGGTGCCCATCAGAACTTTTGAGAGGTGGAACGAATGTTGAACAACTTGATTTCCTGACACTTTTAGCAAATCGCCAAAGGTCGGATGCGGCGTTATCGACTTTTTTAAGTTTGTTTTGCCAAATGCGGTCATTATGATTCTTTACACCTGTTTTTATTTCAGCACTTAAGATATTTATCTGTGTACGGAGATCACTTCGAGATACTAAAACAGTTTCACTCTGGTATCGTCTACGGAGTCTATTTCTCAAGGTAATTTTCCTCTTGATATTACGTGGTATAGGTTCGGTTTTATGGGAAATTGTTACTGTAGGTACCGCGACATCTCTAGCCAGAATTATATTCTCAGTTATCTGTTCAATTGCTTCATCAATCTCCGTTAAGGAGCCAAAAACTTTAGACGAAAGGTGGATGTTATCATTTAGATAAGATCTATAAGATGACCACTTAGCCTTAGAATAATTATGGCGACAAATTATTTTACGTTCAAACTGTACATTTATCTGAAAGAATATTGGTAAATGATTTGATGAGAGAGCTGTGATTGTTTTAACATTATCAATGTCATGTATGTTACTAGTCAAAATGAGGTCAGGTAAGGATGGTTTTAGATTTTCACGATAATGAATTAGAGTGGGGCAATTTGGTGCATATATATTAAAGTCATTATTGATGCAATGGTTATATAGGAGGCATCCGTTAGCATTTCTTGCACCGGCAAACCAGTAGTCGTGTTTGGCATTTAGATCGCCCATTAGAAGAACTTGGTCATCGAATTTTAGTAGCAGATCAATATCACTTGTTAGAAAGGGCAAGTTGGGAGATTGGTACACTGAGAAGATGGTAAATTTGCAACTATCAGTGTTAAGTTTCAAGCCTATTACCTCCAAAGATCTTGTTTTTGGGGAAACTACCAACAAGTGTTCTATATCATCCCTAATAAGAATAGCAACACCCTGACCTCGGCCACTAGGGTGCTTATCAATGCGGTAACAGGCATAACCGGGAAAATTTAGATTAATACGCTGAGTAAGTCTGGTTTCACAAATGGCTACCACATCAACTGATAGATCACTTACCAGATCCAGGAGTTCACTTTGCTTTGTGCCGATCCCGTCGGCGTTCCAATAGAGCACTCTCAAGCCACGCATGCTAAAAGTACTGACCCATATAAGACAATATTAAGGTGACCTTGTCTAACATGGTTTTGCACTCAACGAATTGTCCTTTAATAGTTTTAATGACATTCAGTATTTGTAGCATTTCTTTGGTAGTATCATCATGGTCCAGGGATTTCACGAAGGGTTTTGTGTGTTCTACTCGTTCAGCAACGACGCCCGCATAGCTTTTGTGCTTGATTGGAAGGTTACTCCTTTCGAAATGAGGCTGTGGGCGGTACGGCCGGTTGGTCGATTCTATGTGGCTGGCTGGATGTCTAGGCAGTTGAGTTGTGTTATGGGCTTCAGTCCTCTCTTTAAGCCTATTTAAGTACTTCTGACGTTCTACACATTTAGAGAAGTTAGCAGGGTGTTCTTCCTGGCAATTACAACAGCGAGCAGGAGTACTACGATCTTTTTTGGGACATTCTTTGGTAGCATGAAGTTCAGTACATTTGACGCATCTTGCGGGGAGATTACAGTTGCGTGCGGCGTGTCCAAAGTTTTGGCATCTGTAACACTGCGTTCCCGTGGATGGCCCGGGTTTGAAACGCCGGATATCAACTACAGTGTTTCCTATATATTTTATTTGACGAAATTTTGATATATCAGATCCAGCAGGCAGCTGGACTAAGAAGGGTGGGCACGGTGAAGCTTGTCTTATAGGTGAATTGAGCTTTTTCACGGTTACATGTTTGAACCCAATTTTATCAAGTTCGTCTTCGAGAATATCTTCAAAGTATGCGGGTAGACCCCGCAAAACAACTTTGTACATTTTTTCATCTTTCCTTGTATAAGTATGGAAACAGATGTTTTCGGTCATGAGACCTTCTTTAACAGATTGGTGAGTGGAAGTTGTGTAGCAGTGGACAGCAACTTTGCTTTTGCTTCTATATTGGAGGTGGAACTCCTTGCTGTGCTTTTCAATCAGCTTTAGAATTGTAGTATGGTTCCAGTTGTCTTCCAGGTGTATGATTATGGGCGGAATTTTACTGATGTTCTTCCTGGTTGATACCGCAGCACGCAATGGTTCAGGTATTCGGTCATCAACAGCTAAGCTGCTGTAACGATTTGAGGTTGTAAATATAGGCTTGTTGGAAGAGTCCTGTCTCGGTGTAGCCGGACGCTTCGGCAGCTGCCAATCCTCTGTTCTATCATCATCTTCTCTATCCCGTTTGCTATTTAGGCTGGCGTTAGAAACACTTCTTATCAGATACTTGTCCATTTCGGGGTTCAGCACCAATATCGATACTCCCGACTATCGATACCTTGCCCCATCCTTGACAATGAGAAACTGGTTGCGCTTCGTGTCGCTTGGTGTTCGTGTAGGGCGAAATACGAGATACGCGTGTGTACGATACCGAAACCGAACGACGACTGAATGCGATTCATTGCCGGTTTTTAAAATCAATAAGTTTTTGCATTCCGGTTTTTAATATTTTCTGCGTGAAACGAAAATAGTTACTTTAGTAACAACACAGAATTCGAGTGATCCAAAAATGCGTAAAATCGGGAGTGATAGAAAAATAATTTGCACACGAATCGTATTCGTGTTCGAATTCAAGATTCATTTCTAATGCTTCAAAAATACGTCTCCAGTTCTTTTTATCGCGTGTAAACCAAAAAGTGGTAGTTTACAAATGTCAAACTAAGTATTCATACATCATTTGATCGGCATATAAATCAATTACAATAGATATTTTCAATTGATATTAATACAATAATTCACGTTACAGTCATAATAATAAATCCTCAAATTGAAAATTAGTTAACAGGTTCCAATCAATAATCATATTTAATTTGTTTAATCCCTTCATCGTAATGCCAACGCTGCCGCTCGCCTGCTGGGTTTAACTATTGGTGTAACTATTCAAAATTTAACATTTTCAAAATTAATAACAACTGTAATTTTTTAACTCATTTAAATAAATCTTTTTACAGAAATAAATTGGTAAAGTAAAAAAATACAAAAGTAAACACCGTAGGAATAAGAAATTAAGTCAAGCTCAAAAATGACCTGGGTGATATGGTTTTAAGTTAGAGGCAGTCTTTCTCAAGCTTTTTCAAGGGGTTTCCTTAACATTGAAAAAAAAGAAGATTGTTCGCGGACCTTTGAAATCGTTCGACTGCAATAATAAGCTCTACTACTTCGTCCCAGAGATGTCCGAGGACCATAGGTCAGATTTTGACAGTTTTGCGGTTGGTCATTTCAAAGATAAATCGAAAAACGAAGGCCGTTATGTAGAATAAAATAACAGCAGCCAAACAGCAAGTCATAACTGCAAAAGCGGTATAAAATAGGAACGTGCAGAATGTGGGGAAATGACTTAATTTCTTTGTCCCAAAAAGTTATAATGATTTAATAAAAATAACTAACTGATACTTGTAGGTTTCCCCTTTTTTATAGTACGTAGCTTCCTCCGATTTTCCATTCATCTTTTAAATGCCCAGTAATCGCCAAACGACCGCAAAACTGATAAAATTTTCTAATAGGCCTCTTAGGGCTTCGCAGCGCCAATTTTCTAAAAAAACATATCAGCAAAACAGCCAGTCCGCTGCACCTATTGTTGTTATTGTCTCATTTTAAAAATGTGAAAATTTGTCAGACAAATGGGGAGGGGACTCCCCGTAGACGAACACGGGGGATGTTATCTATTCGCGACGGCGAACATGTTATTGTCTTTATACTAACAAAACTGTTACGCCACGCCCCTATTTGGTAAGCAATAGCAACTAATTGAAGATGAATAACACTTAAAAAAAAAATCATCGACCTCAGGTGGGACTCGAACCCACGTCCCATCGCAAGCTGGGCGAGTGCTTTACCAACTAAGCTACCGAGGACGACACGTGACTAGATGAAATTCCTCAAGTGTTTTTTCTCGCTGTCAAAGATTTTTTTTTCAAGTGTTACTTATCTTCAATTAAGCCTTGCATGGAATTGCTAAAAAAAAAAAAAAATTACAATAGCAACTAATGTTATCGTGCAATTTGCAATTTGCAAATACGAAACACGGCGCTGCGAACCCAGCTTTAAGCTGTGGCATGGTGTTGCAGCGTACGCGACGCAGTGGGAGGAGCTGCTGAACGAGCAGCTGGCCGTGCTGGCGCAGTCGCGCGACCTCGTGGCGGAGTTCCGCGCCAAGATGCAGCGCGAGGAGCACATCTCGCGCCGCATCCAGCCGCCGCGACACCACTAGCCGCCACCAGCCGCCAGTGAGCCTTCTGTATCTTTACATTATCCTGTATCCTTCTCCCGAGATTGAAGGCGGATAGCGAGAATCACACGCGAGACAGACTTTTAAATCTATGTCTTTTTATTTTTTTGCAAACGTTATTTTTTTGTTTTTACACTAAATCGGTATGTAGAATGAACTGTTGGATGATCCGATTCTTCTTCTTCTTTGCGTGTCGACTCACTCGGGCTATTATACAGGGTGGTTCAGGCCGGATGGATATATTTTTTTTTTAGGTAGTCTGCTTAGGGACCTATTTTTAGCCGCCAAGGAAAAAAGCGCTTGTCAGCCGCTTCCAAGATATATATATTTTTTATTTTAGAAATATCACCAATTTTTTTTAGAGATTTCTAAAATAAAAAAAATATATCTTGTAAGCGGATTTTTCCCTGGCGGGTAAAAACAGATCCCTCAGCCGACTACCTAAAAATTTTTTTATATCCATCTGGTCTGGACCTCCCTGTATATGTGAGGATCAAAACTCAGCCACCGATATAGCGCTATCGGTGGCCTTGTAAAGATCCTCGCGTGTGCAGATGTAGGGACACGCAGGGCATGACAGGAGATGCCTGTCCGGTCATGATCCGATTGAACGATTGTTAAATCTCGTGTCTCAACTTTTAACTAAATCTCACTCTCGTCTACGGTAGGGACTATCGAACCGTGTACATTTTGTTGCCGCGTCCTAGTTTAATGTATTCGAAGGAGGTGACGCGTTTGTGATGTTTTTAAGAATAGAATCTCTCCGGAATCGTTCGTGTCGATCTCTGTGGGCGTGACGATGCGATAGTCCGCAACGCTTTGCGACTCGAGAGCGAGATCGAGCCGACGGTATCCGATCGAGTCCGAGGAATATTCCGTAGCTGGCCTACTATAATTTCGATATATTCATCGTCCGGACGCGAGATGTGACAGTAATGTTCTTTTTCGTCTATGATTTCTCCTCGTGAAGCTTTTATGTCGACGAAACTAGTGCCGTCGTGTTATGGAAACGATAGACTGTTTATTGTAGGGAGTGTTAAAAGCACAAACGCGCTGATTTTGTTGGTGATGATGCACTGCAAATATCGACTGTTTCGATGAATCAATCGATATTTACAGTTCGTCCAGAAATCGATCCGTGTGTGTAGATCAACGCTATTTGGTGCGATTAATGTTTAATTTATATAGAGACGTTATTACGTTGATTCCTTCGCCCTTAACATAAGTGACCCATTAATTTCTGAATGCATTTAACTCCGCTAAAGGCCTACTTCTAAAATTGTAGATATTTGTATGGATTGGAAGTACAAAGTGGCGTCGCGAGACCCAGTGATGTATGGTGCATGACATTAGTAGTGCGTCTAGTTCGGTGCGTCGAGAGTGATACTCGTAATGTTGTGAAACAAATTGTTCGTCAGTTACATTTGAAATTTTGCTTGCTCCGTTTAGCGCGATTGTGGTATTCACAAAACCGTAGTTATGTTTGTCAGACGGAATAATTATAAACGCATTTTTTTTTTGGTTTATAGGTCGAATTATAAAGATAATGATGATAGGAGAGGAGAGGCTTTGGACGATAAGGGTTACTGAAATGGAGACAAGAAAGTTTTGATTTTGTGAATGCCACTCTTGCGCAGCCGACCCTGAGCGTTTGAGCGTGATACATAAGAGTTTAAGGTTCGTTGTAATTCGGTAACATATCTTTTGCCTTACAAGTCGCTTGTTATTGCTATCGTTATATGACTCCATGTGAGATATGTATGTAAACGCGCCCTTACTCCTGTGGGACGTACGTTAATTATTACAGCTACAACAAGATCAGTATCATCAGTATTGTTGCTATAGAGTAAGTTCCGTTGAATAATAATATTTAATAAAGCAGGTCGCTAAAGAAATAATTGGAAATTCCAAGTGGTGCATGCATACTGCAGATATTTAATTTTGTTTGTTGGCTGTAGTGAAGTATAAATGAATTTGTTGCACGTGAAAATCGATGAGGCTGAGATTAAAATCAATTGATTTCCGCACTGAGATTATAGATTGAACTAAGTTCAGATTAAGAGCATGAACATACAGAGTTTCGATCGGCCGATAGTTGCATCGGACTAATTTCTACGAATTTGATCGATTAGAAATCATTAGTTTGCACATTCATATGTTTATTCATAGTAATCAAATGACTGAGCAAACTATCGGCCTATAAGTCTCTAGTAGTGTAGCTCTAACTCAGTCTCAAACGGTTTCCACTTGCCGTAGAAGCGGGGAGTGTCCCTCAGCTTATTATTATCGACTTTTCTGTTTGAGTGCCGCGGCCATATTTAATTTACAATTGTGATTTCGGAGATTGGCGAACTCGCGAATAGTGCACTCAAACGAGCATCGGAGACGTAGACACGGTTGTATTATAATTTTATCGTTAGTCTAACAACGTTGTTAATGTAACATGTAATGTAACAAATAAATAATGCTTAGGCTTACCAGGACATTGTCGAATTTGTGTTTTGATTATACCCTGTGTTCTGAAGAGCCGAGCTTAGGTATCGTGTATAGTGGTCTCTTTCCAGCGATGAATTAGAAACTCGATGTTGACGCTGCAAGTTGCAACATCGGCTGCAGGCGTTGCTTGTGTAATCTAGATCAAGATATATTTACTAGAGTAATACATGACTGACATGAGCCGGTGAGATAAATTTCTATACACAGATTTTACTCTTACCTTTGTACTGTAATTATAATTTATTTTTAATATTATCGTCTAATAAATTCATCTCATAAAAAACGCAAAACGTGTAACGTGTTTGTTTAATTATAAAAAAACGTAAAACTACTTAAAAGACTCGTGTTAACTGTAAGTTCTTTTTTTTCAAGTCAGTACATTTAATATTTTTTCATGATTTTTATTTATTATGTTTGTGATAAATCATAATTGAGTGTTCCGTGACGCGCGTTCGCGGTTTCTCGTCGTTCTAAATCTGTAATAAATTAACTTTTTGTACGAGCAAATGCGATATAAACAAGCGCCAACTGGCCGCCCGTGCTCGCCCGGTGCTAGGCGGAGTTCCCCTTATAACACTAGTCGTCGCCGAAACCGTCTACATTATAGTTTACCTTTGATATTTTAGTTTAACAGCTACACAATTAAGCAACTCCGACATTTGTCGCGATTTTTTTCATTTGTACATCGACCAACTTATACAAAGATGCTCATGCTTTCTTATACGTCTCAATAGAGCAAGCAATGGTTGCTGATCAAATGTCAAATTGGTTTGCGATAGATGGATGAAGCGCACACTAGCTGACAACCCAGAAACTCGGTCCAATCGACTCGTGGCTTTCTCAAATTCCTAAACTCTGTTACTTCTGGCAGAGAGGTTATCCTGCCGTAGGTACTATGTATACTGTAGCTTACAAACGTTATTAGATAGTGCTTTATTAATAAATGAATAAATAAATCGGCGCTCTGTATCAGAGTCGCTGCTTACGCCGATGTTTGATTGTACTGAACGAAATCTCTCATTACTATATTTTTTTAAATAATTGTATTATTGAGATGTGTCGTTTGCCCGGGGTTTGTTTGTATGGAGTTAAATGGACAAGTGTGGACGCGAGGGCGCGACGCCCGAGCACTACGTCTAGTTGAAATGCTTTATTATAATAAACATATTTTAACATCGCACATTATAATAAATTAATCGAAATTGAATTTCTGGTTTTATTTTAGTAGGTATACCCACATTAGATAATGTATGCCGTTGCTACATCGTGCTCGCGCCTCTCTTCAGACAGTAAACGTAGCAAGCTAAAAAACTGGTGGTAAGTATATTCATAATGGTAAATCCTAACCACATGCTCAGAATGTCTGGCTAAAAAATAATTTATATAGGGTATAAGACTTCTGCGATGTTGCTAATAGTAAAAGTTTTAGTGTATCAGTGTCAGGAACTGATCACGTGGTTGTAGCATCGCGAAACTTATTTGAAGGAGCGCTCTAATCCTCTGGCATTCAGTAAGCGCGCTGGCCTTTGTCAAAATTTGTTAATTGGGGAAGGTAAGGTTGATAAAGGTTGCAGGAAGCCGCTGGGGTGTAGGCCGCTTCCAAACGGCCGATCTGAGGCCTATGTTCAGCAGTGGACGTCCTGTGGCTGAAATAATAATGATGATGATGAGAGAGGGAAATATTTTTTAAGAAATAATAGAAACAAGATCGTTACAATAAGTATAAATAATTTATTAGACAAAGTTTGTACTGATACCTTGGAAAAGTAGCCGACAGGGAAACAAAATGGAAGACACTCATCTCTCTTACACGAAATAAACATAGAGAGAAGAAAACAAACGTACAAGATGAAAAAACACAATTCTGGTAATAAAATAATAAAACCAAAAGAAACCAGTTTTAGATTTCTCAGACATATTTCAAAGATATGCTCATAATAGTCGTGTAAATAGCAATATTAGTTTTTTCCATTCACGTACTCAATATTGACTACAATAACAATTGTGTATCTTTAATTTGTGCTAATTGTGTCTGTCGCAAGTAGCCCGTGTGCGGCGACGCTGAACAATTCTAACTATTCGTCATTTTTACAAATAAATACATTATAGTAAGTAAACAATAATTTAAGTATCACAGTTAACATCTAGTGACGCCACGAATTATATAAAGTTATAAAGAGCAAAGAGCCAGGAAGATGATACAATTAACGTAGAATAGTTTGTTACGGGATTGCTACCATGTACCTTATTTTTACTTTTTTTGAGTTACTCGGTGATCATGGCGCTTGCAACAGTGCCGAAATATCGGGAACTCAAAAATAAGGTACATGGTAGCAATCCCGTAACAAACTATTCTAATGTTAGTGACCATGAAAGTTTAAAACAATATATAATAAACGTAGATTTCACAATATAATTAAAATGTCAATTTAGGTATAGTATGTAGTGAAACGTTATGTCTTTGGTAGTTAACGGGAGTCAATTTTAGATTATAACCCCCCGCAAACTACAGACTTTCTATCGGCCGATAGTTTGGTCGGCTGCTTCAGTATGAAGAGGTATGCAAGCTGTGCACATTATAAGTTTTTCTTCTCCATACTAATTTCGAAGTCAGCCAACTATCCGCCGATAGAAAGGCGCGGGGTCTAAATAAAATGTATACATTAACTAAATACACCCAAATCGGTATATCAAGCACGTGTAACATACACGGATTAAGCTCCTTCCACACTGAGCGAAGCAGAACAAACATAAGTTCGTTGCGCTTTACTCCTAGTGTAGTCCGCGCCTAAAGGCACGCGCAGACGAGATTTTTTTCCGTAAACAATAGATCACATACGCACACAATGAACTTGAAAATAACTACCGCATAAAATAATACAGTATTTACAGTAAAGAGAATACTAAAGACAAAAATCTGTCGTCAGCACTGGTTTTCATAGATTTATTTTTTCTACACAAACTTTTAACAAACATGTAACATGCCAATAAGACTTTTCCTAATATAAGGTTTTATACTCTCCATACGATAAATCCATTGAATACTGCCAGTTGTCACGTCATTGTGCTATCAACTACGTTTTATAGTACACATAAGTAATTCTGTACAACTTACACATCAAACAACATTAGGCCTGCCTGCAAGCCTATTGTTCAATTAAATTCACTGAAAGTCCATATTTACAAATTTAAGAGAGCCTGATGTAATCACAAAACATAGTGTTGTGACAATAAAACACAAACATACTACTCACTCATGCAAAATGCATTAGTGTATTCAAGTAACAATACCAGCATGGATGTGGTATCATTAAATGGTATTTTTATAGCGTACTTCTCTAAACAGGTAGAAAAGTATGTTCCAACTTCAACAAGAGTTAAAAAGGCGTAGTTCTCTGCTATACTTATTTAAGTTACGAATCCTTAAAAACGGGATACCATTTTCTATTTGAAAGAGATCGGTGTCAAATAATTTGGTTTCTGTAAAAGCAGGTCCTGTGTAGGTACTTCTCTAAACAGGTAGAAAAGTATGTTCCAACTTCAACAAGAGTTAAAAAGGCGTAGTTCTCTGCTATACTTATTTAAGTTACGAATCCTTAAAAACGGGATACCATTTTCTATTTGAAAGAGATCGGTGTCAAATAATTTGGTTTCTGTAAAAGCAGGTCCTGTGTAGGTACTTCTCTAAACAGGTAGAAAAGTATGTTCCAACTTCAACAAGAGTTAAAAAGGCGTAGTTCTCTGCTATACTTATTTAAGTTACGAATCCTTAAAAACGGGATACCATTTTCTATTTGA
Organism: Anania fuscalis; assembly: GCA_950371115.1. Classification (NCBI taxonomy): domain Eukaryota; kingdom Metazoa; phylum Arthropoda; class Insecta; order Lepidoptera; family Crambidae; genus Anania; species Anania fuscalis. The sequence goes on along the minus strand of OX493328.1, from coordinate 2,697,145 downwards.
AAGAGATCGGTGTCAAATAATTTGGTTTCTGTAAAAGCAGGTCCTGTGTAGGTACTTCTCTAAACAGGTAGAAAAGTATGTTCCAACTTCAACAAGAGTTAAAAAGGCGTAGTTCTCTGCTATACTTATTTAAGTTACGAATCCTTAAAAACGGGATACCATTTTCTATTTGAAAGAGATCGGTGTCAAATAATTTGGTTTCTGTAAAAGCAGGTCCTGTGTAGGTACTTCTCTAAACAGGTAGAAAAGTATGTTCCAACTTCAACAAGAGTTAAAAAGGCGTAGTTCTCTGCTATACTTATTTAAGTTACGAATCCTTAAAAACGGGATACCATTTTCTATTTGAAAGAGATCGGTGTCAAATAATTTGGTTTCTGTAAAAGCAGGTCCTGTGTAGGTACTTCTCTAAACAGGTAGAAAAGTATGTTCCAACTTCAACAAGAGTTAAAAAGGCGTAGTTCTCTGCTATACTTATTTAAGTTACGAATCCTTAAAAACGGGATACCATTTTCTATTTGAAAGAGATCGGTGTCAAATAATTTGGTTTCTGTTAAAGCAGGTCCTGTCCCCAATCACTGTCCTGGCCTGGATCAAAGCAGGTCCTGTCCCCAATCACTGTCCTGGCTTGGATCAAAGCAGGTCCTGTCCTCACGGACCTGTGCCCCGCGCGGGTCAGAACAGGTCCTCCTCGAAGCCCTCCCCGGTGAGGATGTGCGGCTCGCCGATGGCCGGCACCATGTGCGAATACTCGCTGGTAGCCCACAGGTACAGGTTCAGGGTGCGCTCTGTGCATTGGGCTATGAACCTGAAAGTTTTAAATAAATAAAACAAATAAAAAAAAAAAGGTTTTTATTTCTTACAGTAAAATCTAAAAATACTAAAACTATCTTATGCCTTGGTTACACGTACTCGTATTAAGTGACGGAGTAGTTAACTAAATTCTTTCGTGTAAACAACCACTTAAAAGCTCTTTAATCACAAGTGGTAAGTAAACGATTTAGTTGTGGTCAAGTGAACAAGTAGAATAGAATCAAGTTTAAGTAGAACATTAGTATGTTCTAGTGCTGATTATTTAAAGTTATAATTCGTAAGAATTCCTTCCCCTGCAGACGTGCAGGGGAAGGTCTCCTTCAAAAATAGCCGACCTTTCCTGGTCTGGGATGTTTGAATGGGAAGTAATTTAATACTCAGTTATTATTTTACTTCAGTATAACGTTAATGTTTGTATCTCAAGGTTTAAAAACTGATTGAGATACAAACGTGAAGAAGAAATATGTGGTTTAAGAAACTAATGATAGGTTTTAAAAGTACGTGCATTAACATTGACATCCTTGTGTTATGACTTAAAGAGGCACCGACGATGAAATAGTCCGGATAACGAATAAACGTGGGTTCGATTTTTTTAAAAATATCTTAGATAGAACTAGGACGTAACTGCAAAACAACATTGTACATGTTGTCATTCTGCGAGTTGTTTTTTCTGAAATTTTGCTAAATTGTTTAATACTAAAATCAATAACAAGGTTGAGATATACGGTTATCTGTGATAATGATTACAAACAAAGTATCAGTGACACGGATTATTTGCGTAGGTGTAGCACGTTACACGATCAGCTGTTGCGTCACGTTTTTATCGCTGCTCATGATTTACACGCTTTAACCAATTTTATCGTGACCGTACACATTGCTACTTAGTGATAAGTGGAAACAGTCGCCACGTGTATACAAATAAGGCACTTGTTCCACCGCAGCGCGGTCGAGTTAGTGTTTCCACGTCAAAGTAACGCAATTATATTAAACATCAAACATGTGACATTTGTTCGGGTGAAATTAATATGCTATACTCCGCGTATAATAGTCATATATCAAAGATATTTTATTAAAAGTGCTACAGTAATGAGATGAGCCTATTTTACAGTAAATGCGATTATGTGAAAGTATAGTAGGTAAGGAGCAGTGACCCCTTAATTAGCCTCGGTTCAGACACGCGGGGATCGCGCGATTCGAACCGCGCGGTTGGAGACCGCATGGCCTTATTTACCTATCATTGTTCGCAATCGTTCAGACATAACCGCGCGTTTTGGCCACGGTTAACGCGCGTTTATCGCCGTGTCTGAACAAGGCCTTAGGCCGGTGGACCATGTGTACCATGGAACTGATAAAGTTACGCTTTGTATGGGGCTAGCTGGGTATCATAACAGACGCCGAATCGACCGCACTAATGAATGGATTTATTTGATACTGTCTCTCTCGTGCTTTTGCTAAACACTGCAAATCGAAATCAATTCCCGCAATCAGTTCTACAGGCGTAAAATAAGTGCGAGTATTGATCTTGAATTGTAGCACTCAGTAAGGGATAGTAATTGTTTAAAATTGATTATAATCTCCATGGCTTAATACTCTTTGCATGCGATTTTCACCCAACTGGAAGCAGTTAGGTTATTTCGCATTAGTTTGCTATTCGAATAACGACTTGTTGTTTTGCTTAACGGAAGCGGATGTTTAGCGGTCTCCTTTCGAATCCCGTTAGAGGCAAAATTCAATGTTTGAGTGATGAGGTCGATATTTTTTTGTACCTATGACGTTTAAATTAATCAAAGTATCTAATGTTAATGTATTCGCCATAGTACCAGCATTGTTTAGTTTGGGATAATGGGTGTGACTGTTATTAACGGAATAATGTACCTATTACATAACGTAGGAAGTTGGCTGGCAGTGGCTAGATGAAAAACGCGGGAGTTCGTGCTTTTTGGCGCTCTTAGAGGGAAGCTTACGTCCAATATGCAGTCCACCTGCCATAAGCTGACACGATAATAAATAAAGAATTAATCCACCCACCAATTTCCTCAATCACACCAATTAGCTAGCACCAAACTAAGCATAGCTTGTACTATAACGACTAAATAACGGATAAACATATTTAAATACGTTTATAAACGTCCATGACTTAGGTACAAATGCTCCAGCTCACAACACAAAAATTTGGCCCCTCGCGGGATAGCCCGCAACCGCCAGCCTTTTTAGTCCGGAGCGCGAACCACTACACCGGACGGTCGTCATGATGATGTTGATGATGACATAACTGTACCTGACAAACGGTCGGACGTCTCCCTCATTAGCCGTCTGCAAATGCTGGTAGTAGAGATGGCGGTGCTGTTTCGCGATAATGACGGGCGGGAACCCGGCCTGCATGAGCAGCAGGTTCATGAGCAGCCGCGACGTGCGCCCGTTGCCGTCCACGAACGGGTGGATGTGAACTAGCTTGTAGTGGGCTAGAGCTGCGTATCTGGAATGGTTTTTATCACCTTAGAAATCCATGTTTATCATCCTTCTTGCGGCGGCAGGTGTGTATAGTTATTATACTGGCTGTACAAATGAATAGGACACTCCTTAAAACCAAGTGATCAAAAACTTTTACGGTGAGATCAACATCAACATTGAAATTTTTCTTTAGATGCTCCAAACATTATTTTGGGGGTAGCGCGTTAGTTTATATGGGGCTTCCATAAAATTGTCGATTTCGATGTTGCTTTCATAGAAAAAGTTGATGTCTATAAGCAGCTGATCAACTGGCTTTAAGAAGAGATTTTTGTACATTCTTTAGACTTCCTACATTCTAACGGGAAAACAGCGACATGGGCGTTCGTGCCCACATGGGAAAGGGTCTGATAAGGTGCGGTATCGATGTCTGACACACGTCATACACGCATGCATCTAACCACAGCCATGGAAAATAGACACAATAAGCATTTGATTGTTACGGGACTATAAATATAAATAAATATTGGACAACATCACATATATTGCTCTGATCCTAAGGTAAGTTGCTAAAGCACTTGTGTTATAGAAATCTGAAACAACGACGGTACCACAACACCCAGACCCGAGCCAATATAGAAAAGTTCGTTTTCTACATTGACCCGACCGGGGATCGAACCCGGAACCTCAGAGATGGCGGCGCCCGCGCCATTTAACGGCGTGCTCGCCTCTCGGCTACGGAGGTCGTCGCTCGATAAATAGGTGGTTTCAGCTTTATAGTTTATAGCGCATTGGAGGGACAGGACAGTCTTTTGTTTATCGTACTAGATCTCTTACAACTGCTTCGGAAACGGCACATACGCGGGACTAAGAGCTGACCGCACAAAAGTACGAGGTGTCTGTAGAAACGCGGGGTATGATTATGAGAGGGGACTCCCTTTTTCGTACTTAGTACAATTCTCGGCATGGATGCTCAGCGCTGGAGAAAAGAGTAGGGAATGCTTTGCGCAGTTTACGAGACGATCATCGTATCAGAGGCGCGTGTGCGCGGACCTAACAACCACTCACAGCCGGCTCGTCGCACGACTATCCAATCAAGTAATCGTAATGGCCTTTTGCGCATCTTTCTGAAGAGCTCAACATCTGTACCGCTAGTTGTAGGGGAAAGGGAGTCCACTATCATACTCATACCCCGCGGGTTGTGCGTGCGAGGCGTTGCGTGACGTATCGTAAGTCACGTCATGGGCTTCTCAGTTTACGGAGAGTTGGTGTATGCAGCGTGACGAATTCAGTGATTACGGCCGTGTCGGTCTGTGTAGTTTTCTTATGCATATGCATAGATACAAACATATGGTGGGATGTACTTTGGCCACATTGACAGAAAGTTCAGTAACAACTAGAAGAGACTGATAATAATAGTTACTGGCAAAGTCGAAAGGATGAAGCTTGACGTGATTGACAAGCAAGTTCTATAAGATCCCGGACAGATGGCGTCAGATGGTCTGCATTAGGATATTCCATGATGGAGGCAATCACGATCCTCAACATTGAGGAACCCATTTCGAAGAGGACAGTGTCATTTATGGTAATTTCATGCTCATAGTGTGTCATTCATGCTCACCTCGCACCTTCTGAGAAGGTGCATATCATGGACAAAGCTTATAAAAATGCTTTTTCACAAACACTCAGATAAAAGTCTAAGTACGTCCTACTTGCTTAAATATAAACTCTTTAGTTCTGACTGTACTGTAAGCATTGTGTTCAAGTCATATTATTTGCCATATTTTTATATTGCCATATAGCACATAACATTTAAACAAACAAAAGCTTATGTAATGTCAAAAATTAGGTATTGTTTATTGTACAAAACTAATTGTAAGTTAGTTTAATGTCCAAACTGGTATTTAGCTGGTAATATGTTTAGCTGTCAAAAAAATAAAAAATAAAAAAATCAACTTGACATTCAAGTAAATTTAAAAAATATATGTTTACCTGACTGGATGCAGTTCTAATGCATCCTCAGAGTTCAACCATTCCAAAAACTGTATCATTAGTCTCTGAATCTCTGATGGGCCAGGCGGGATGTGTCCGCCCACATACACCTGCGTTCTCCTAAAGTGACCGCCTTCTACTGGGTCCACATGACCCAACACTCTCTTGTGGATCTCCAATATATCTCCCATAGTAATGTCTCTCAAACGATACAATAATGTCTGGTTGATATACTTCATAGCTGCATCTAAGCCCAGAATCTCATTATGTTCATCAATACTTTTACCAGCTACAGCTATTCTCGTCTCTAAAATACTTCTTGTCTGAGACAGTGACATAGTATTCCCTTCAATACCAACTGTATGGTAAATGTGCTGGAAATATGCCTCTTTCTTTGCTCTTCTAAGAGCAGCGTTATTTTCTGGTATCGATGAGAGTGCATCTCGTTTTTCATCGATCTTTCTCAACATTTCTCTATCTAGGTTCTCAACTATACTTGCTGTTCGCTGTCTGTTCATCAAAGCACCAGTGTGATCTGGGAAATTGCTTAGCGCTAGGGTGTAAAGTTGGTCCGCTCTCACCACATCCTTTGTAGTGTCTTCTAAAAACTCTCCATAGTGATTCAAAATGTCAGCATGTTTCGGAGACAAGGCAAAGGCATGTTGAAATAGTTTTAAAGCTTTGTCTGCCTTACCATTCTTCTTCATTTCTAGAGCAGCATTCAACGAAACCACAGCTTCAGCATCGCGAGCCTTATCCTGCTTTATAGATGTGACAGGGAGCGGGTTTTGGTCTTCAAAAGTTTCTAAATAATTACCATACAGTCCAGTTGGTATGGGTGAGAATGGCTTCGTAAATTTCACATCGTAACTTAACAATTTGTGCAGGGATATCACGACCGCTAAAGTACACACAACACTTGATAATATTAGCACTGTTTTACACCTATCTAAAATCATTTTTGTGTGCATATTCGACTTTATTTCACACTTCATGGTTTCGGATTCGCTAGTCCTACCTATGAACAACATGGTTAAAGATATTAATGCTACATCTGTATCTTGATAAAATCTCTGTGGTAATCACTGAAACTAATTTAAATTGCATTATGTATTGCGAAAATATTTTCTAAAGCACGAATACCAAAAAAACACGTAAGGCCATTGCGATGACAGATATCTGACATTGACATTTGATGGATGATGAATGACAGAAGATGACATCGATGCGTTTCGTTTTGTGCATGTATCGTTTTTTATTACAAGCTTTTATTTAGTTTCACCTGTCCCGTTGTCTGTAATCAAATCTTGCAAGTTTAAGTTTATCCACTTTCCGGTTACCGATTGAGCTGAAATTTTGCATACATGTGTAAACCGCGTGACAATGCAATATTATGATGAAATGGTTTTGATCTGATGATGGAGCTGGAAGGTGGCCATAGGAACTTCACAATAAAACAAAACAACCTCATCGAGTTTGGGCTCGTTTGAATCGTCTTGACAAGTAGTTTGTCTTTCAATGGTAAGCAGGGTCTGGTGATGGAGCTGGAAGGTGGTCATAGGAACTCTGTACTAAAACGACGAAACTCCATCGAGTTTCGGCTCGTTTGATTCGTCTTGACGAGTACTTTGTTTTAAGATGGTTACCAGGGTCTAATCTGATGATGGAGCTGGAAGGTGGCCAAAGGAACATTGTAATGAAACGACAAAACTCCATCGAGTTTCGGCTCGTTTGATTTGTCTTGACGAGTACTTTGTTTTAAGATGGTTACCAGGGTCTGATCTGATGATGGAGCTGGAAGGTGGCCATAGGAACTTCACAATGAAACGAAACAACCTCAACGAGTTTGGGCTCGTTTAAATCGTCTTGATGAGTAGTTTGTCTTTCAATGGTAACCAGGGTCTGATGATGGAGCTGGAAGGTGGTCATAGGAACTCAGTAATTAAACGAGATAACCCGGTCGAGTTAGGGATTGCTTGATTCGTATTCACGAGCTAGTACCTACTTTGGTGCTAGATGGTAATTAGGTTTTGATGATAGATCTGGAAGGTAGCCATAGAAACTCAGTAATTAAACGACATAACCCGATTGCGTTTGGACTCTTTTAATTCGTCTTGACGAATACTTTGGTGCAACATAGGAACCAGGGTCTGATGATGGAGCCGGAAGGTGGCCATACAAGCTTTTATTTTTTAGTTTCACCTGTGCCGTTGTCTGTAATCAAATCTTGCAAGTTAAATTTGATCCACTTCCCGGTTACCGACTAAGCTGAAATTTTGCATATAGTTATGTGTAAACCGTGTGAAAATGCAATATTATGATGCCATGGTGCTGATCTGATAATGGAGCTGGAACGTGGCCATAGAAACTCCGCAATTAAACGACGCAACCTCATTGAGTTTGGGCTCGTTTGATTCGTCTTGACATGTACTTTGATACTATATGGTAACCAGGGTCTGATGATGGAGCTGGAATGTGGTCATAGGAACTCCGCAATTAAACGACGCAACCCCATCGAGTTTGGCTCGTTTGATTCGTCTTGACATGTACTTTGATAATATATGGTAACCAGGGTCTGATGATGGATCTAAAACGTGGCCATAGGAACTCCGCAATTAAACGACGCAACCCCATCGAGTTTGGCTCGTTTGATTCGTCTTGACATGTACTTTGCTACTATATGGTAACCAGGGTCTGATGATGGAGCTGGAAGGTGGCCATAGGAACTCCTCTCTCCGTCATTAAAACTCCGTCCGTCATTAAACGACGCTACCCCATCAAGTTTGAGCTTGTTTAATTCGTCTTGACGAGTACTTTGATAATATATGGTAAATAAGGTCTGATGACGGAGCTGAAATGTGACCATAGGAACTTCGTAATTAAACGACACAACCTCATCGAGTTTAGGCTCGTTTAATTCGTCTTGACATGTACTTTGATACTATATGATAGAGCTAGAAGCAGAGTCTGATGATAGAGCTAGAAGGTGGCCATAATAACTCCGTAATTAAACGACGCAACCCTATCGAGTTTGGGCTCATTTGATTAGTCTCGACGAGTATCTTGGTTGGCGTAAATATGCATCTCCAACAAAGGTTAACTGGCATTTTGTTCGGACCTGTGACCCACCAACGACCACTGACGAATCTAGTTGGAGTACGTTAAAGACCATGAATACTAGCCAATGAGATAAGTCGCATTCCTCAAAAGCATGGGAAAGTTTTTTTTTTAGCAAAACAAGAATCAATATATAAAAAACTAATTTTCGTATCCAAATATGCTTTTGAATGTATAAAATGCTTACAAAAATGTACAATATCTTCCTAAAAGGTTACACGAATACTTAAGAGCTTTTCTATCTTGTTACAAAGCCTGGCGATCGCGGGTTCGAGTCCCGCAAGGGCAAATGTTAGTGTGATGAGCACGAGCGTTTGTACCTATGTTAGGATGTTTAAAAACGTATTTAAGTATATTAATCTGTTATCTAGTCGCCATAGCACAAGCATTGCTTAGTTTTGATCTAGCTAATCGGTGCGATTATGGAAACAATTTATTAATATATTTAATTATTATTGGTATACCGTGGTAAAATAGGGGCCTCTAAACTCTTTATTGTAATGTAGATTGCGCCCTACGAGTAACAGAACGTATCACAGTAAGTTATAATTATTGAAATCAATAATTAGGCAAAATATACGTTTTGCGTTGAAGCACATAACTTTTTTCTCCTATGCATTAGGATCAAAATAAAAACATTCCGCGAAATGTTAAGCCTAAACCTTCAAGAAAAACCCTACTACCCTACCCCTACCCTTTCAATACTGGTCGTGAACTTTGAGGTACCGGGTCAAAAATGCCCAATATGACCTTTGGAAAAAAAGTTCGTTCCGTTTGTTATGAATGTGAATTATGTCTGATTGATTAGATAGATGACCCAATGCCAAGGTGAACACGTGCCAAGGGCTGAATGTATGTATAAACATATACTAAAAAGTGACAAATAAAATTAAAGAAAAAAAAACTTTTTTAAAAACAAGCTTTTATTATTTGTTAATGAAATGAACTAAAAAGTTATAAATAAATTTATCTGATGAGAAAAATACCATTATATAGGTGGCATTTTTTTTAATTAATAAAAGCGTGTTACATTATGATTGCAGAATAAAATAAGTACATAATAAACTAAATGTTCTTTAATGTTTCTACAAAATGTAACACGTTTTTATTATAAAAAAATGCCACCAATATAATGGTATTTTTCTCATCAGATAAATTTATTTATAACTTTTTAGTTCATTTCATTAACAAATAATAAAAGCTTGTTTTTAAAAAAGTTTTTTTTTCTTTAATTTTTTTAACGACTAGAAAGAAGAATAATGCTTAGATGGATTTGCCCGGTTTATTATGTTGTTGAATGTTGTATGAGTTGTATGACTGTCTCTGTAGCCTTAATACTCTTGAAAATTTGTAGTGAAAGGTGTCGTTAGGTAGAATTATCTCTATCTTATTACTCTTGTTTATACCAGGGTTCCTGCCTGCCTTCAATGCCTGAAGAGCAAGGCATTTAATCAAGCGTTATGACCTACGGAACCGAACCGTGGAACATGACTGTTAAGCTGGCCCACCGACTTTTGAGTCACTCAGATAGCTAAGGAAAGGTCGATGCTTGGAATTTCGTTCGGATATACAATCCGAGTGTGAAAAAAAAACAAAGCTCTCCGGGGTAAGCTTACTTCTTACTAGGGTTTCAGTCCGGAGATGAACCGCAAACAGGTAGTATAAGAACAACAACATAAACTACTTACCGTTTTCTCGCTAGACTTTATTAATGTCCTTGGATCTGGCTAACCTGGCCATTATTTGTTCCTTCCTCATTTGCGTTTAAGCGTGTTGCAAACCTCTGAAAAGTAGAAAATAACCAGCCCTGACAGGCTTCTCCACATTTTGCCGCTTTTAAGTTAGGTAATGAAATGAAATGAAATTATTTTTTTGTTTAAGGCCTTCTCCGGGCACTTATACATGAATGTACCTACCTACCACTCGGGTTTTAGACCATAAATAAGCCTTTTGAGAAGCATCACGTGATTATATACTGTGACTAACACCTACTTGTTTCAAGTACCTACCTCATCTACACAAACAGAATATGTGGCTACACTAGCTGTAGATGAAAAGTTATATATTTAAGTCCTATATGCCTGCATAAGGCATTACTTATCTACTTGTTAACTTCCATCCATCAGCCGAAAGACGTCCGACTGCTGTACATAGGTCTCCCCCAAGGATTTCCACAAAGATCAGTCCTTTGCCACCCGCATCCAGCGGCTTGCCTCGACCTTTACCAGATCGTCGGTCCACCTTGTGGGGGGCCTGTTAACTTAGAACCTATCAGTTCGTCAATGAGCCAACTAACAGAATTTAATACGTTCGATTCATTCCAGATTCCAGAATCACTTTCTTGAGCCTCTCTGCCTTTTCGTACCTGTCTAGATTTATCGTTTCACAAATGAGCAGATAAGATGAGTCCCGAGTTCAATAGACAGAGGACAACGTTTGAGTGCTACCGCCATACCGCTACAGCGTGTAAATCGATCGAAAAGACCTACTAAAACATTTACTTTTTGATCCAAGCAAGCAAAACGAATGTTGAGGCACTCACACCATATAGTACATTATACCTCAGTGACCCTCTCACCATCTTTCCCATCGGCTTTCAGTCTTCTTTTCAAAGAAAACTTTTGTCCATGAGTATTTTGTATTACGAGTTAAGAGTCAGGCCGTTGAGGATAATTATACCAAGTTATAGAAAAAATATGTAGTAAGACTATTTATGATATTTTGACGACCTCCGTAGCCGAGAGGCGAGCACACCTGACTGCCATCTCTGAGGTTCCGGGTTCGATCCCCAGTCGGGTCAATGTAGAAAACGAACTTTTCTATATTGTCTCGGGTCTGGGTATTGTTTCTGATTTTTATAACACGAAGTGCTTTAGCAACTTACCTTAGGATCAGAGCAATGTATGTAATGTTATCCAATATTTATTTATATTTATGATAAGGGATCAATGCCTTAGGGGCATCACCAACCTTTCCTGTATCTTTCCTCAAGTTAAGAAAACACAGGGTAAAATAAACAACGCAGCATGTTATGTAGGTAATTAGTTATGTATTTCACTAAACGTAACCTTCCGCCTCAGCTTCATTCACGAATAAATAAATTCTCGAAACATCATTCAGATCATTAGGATAATACAAAAAATACTAAAATTTAACTATCACTAATTTATTAATCACATAAATATGTTTTCTATAATCATTAAAACTACTTATTTCTAAAATAATATATTTATTATTTAACAAAACTTGGCCAATAGCGACCGTTTTTGATAAAGGGTAAGCTGCTTGACGTAAGTAAGGCTAAGAGTACTAGATTTGAAAGTCATCGAAGTGAACATTCAAATCGTTGCACTATTTAAGCCTTGGTTCCGTTACAACATCTACGCGCGACTAAACGTATACCTATGACTTAAAAGTCGTTGCCTAGCGACAGGTCGCAAAATACTGTCAAGATTCGTAACACATTAACATCATCGAAAAAGAACATCGACAACGCAAAATCACGATTTCTCAGATGGCAGCGGCCGGCCGCGCTTTGGCTTCGCACACGTGCACTGCACGTCGCGCGTACGTTGCTAGCCTCGTAACTTCCTGCGATTAAGGAGTTTTACGATCATTGCCCGGTGAAAAGCACTCACGAGAATCTATCTTCAACTACTTAACACTACACTATAACTATTTTATGGCAGTATTGCAGGAAATTAGAGAGCAGACAACATGAGTTTCTTCGCAATCAAGCAGCTTAAAGATGGGTAGGCTGCGGTCGCTCAAATAAAATGAATTGCGTCTACAAGCGACTCTAAACTAATCATTAATTGGACTGGCAAGATCCATAAATGCCAAAGTTACTTAATTTAATTTAATTGATTTACAATGCAATAAGTAGGTATTTTTTGTGGTTAGTTACCTTAGAAGGAATGCGTATTTGAATAGTTTAAAATGATATCTGCTTGTTGCATTATAAATATTATATATATATTATAATATTATATATATATAAATATATTGTAGTTAAAAATTGGCTAAAATGTCAAAGTACCTACCAGGGAACAGCTAGCTTTCCAGCTAGAGCTAGCTATTGCCTGGTTCGACAGTTCGTTCATTAAAGGCTCATGCACTAACTAAGACTTTTCTTAAACCACACCAAATACCATCGGTGGCTAGCTTAAAAAATACAAGTTCATGGCCAATAAAGCTACGCTGACATTATATTTGTAAAATCATTTAGTTTTCAAGACAAAGTTTTACCTTAACTAAATATAATAAGCTATAATTTGATATATTTTTCTAGTACATTTTTTGTCTAATAAATATTATGTGCGTCCAGCGCAATGCCTTTAATCCAATGTTAACAAATTATCACTTGTTTATAATTAAACTATTACTTATTAGTAGTATTTTTCTTAGACCCAATAACACTAATCTCTGTTCTTCAGTTACAGAGGTTTTAAAGAACCTCTGAGTCATTCTATCAAATGAACTAATCCTATAATGACTAATAGAGCCTCAGTGTAATAAGGTCAAAATAAATACAATTTGTCATTACCTGGAGGCATTCTCGGGGGTAATTAACTTTTACTTGCGAAATGCGCCCAGGCAAACACACCCTGACCAATGTCCGAAATATTCGAAAAATATTTAATTACACAGACATAAGATTGATACATACAAATACTGTTAAAAAGAATAATCGCAAATTATTCTACAAGTTATTGCATGTGAACAAGAATAACAGACGTTGTCTGGATTTGAAGTTCATTCTTATGCAGTTGTTAATAATATTTTGCAGTTTTCTTTAAAAGTCGTGCCCGTGGAACTCACGCTTATAGATAAAGGCATAACAGCCCTTGTTGGTTATTTGAAAATATCTGGGTATCTACACAGAAAGCTGAATGTATGGAATTTAATTTGGTTTAATGGCACGAATATCTACCATAACAAATCTGAATCTACAGAGTATCAAATATGGGTCAATGGCAATTCATATAAGAATTATATGCACATTGAGTCCACGATGATCATGGTGGAGTAAAGGGAGCAGCCCAGCGCAATCATGGTGCCCATGGCGATTGAGGAATGGTACATCCTGAAGGTCTTCAGGACGCGCAGGTAGCGGGGGCAGTGTGCAAGCTCGCCTAGGATTAGGCGGCCGACCTGGAACAAAGGAAATTACTTATTAGTCACATGTTTTATTAAACACTAAGTACTACTACACATTAATAGCTGTATTGATGACCAGTATGATACAGTCGGAGACTGATCACAGGTTACATAATGGTTAGACAAGTAGTTAAAAGGTCTGGTTAGGAGGCCTACACACGTAGTATTATTCTTTCTCTATGCCTACACTAAGAAAGAATAAGATTGCTTTAATTTGGCACAAAAAAAGAATCAAGTAGGAGTCCATCACCTACGTATTAATTTTTTTTTCCGTAATATTATTTGTAATGTCATTTACTTCTATATATTTATCTTGTTATATTTACGTGTCATAACAATGTATGTGTTTAATTAAAATAATTAACACTTGAAAAAAAACATCGACCTCAGGTGGGACTCGAACTCACGTCCGATCGCATGCCGGGCGAGTGCTTTACCAACTAAGCTACCGAGGACGTCACATGACAAGATGAAATTCCTCAAGTGTTTTTTCTTGCTGTCAAAGCCAGCGTATCTCTGATCAATGTTGTAGCTATATGTATAGCTAAGTAGTATACTACCGTCAACACCCTATAGAAATATTTTTACAAATATTTGATTGGTTAAAATCAGAAATGCTTAAACATTGTAAATTTTTGTTTTTAGGAATTCTGTCTGTCTGTCTGTCTCGCGCGATGTATACGCTAATCTCCGAAGATACTGCACGGATTTCTTTGCGGACAAATAGATTAAGGTCAAACCAATAAAAACATTTCTATTTCTGATTTATAATGTGCACAGCCAAGGAGTGGAATGAACCCGTCCAGTGAGATTACCATCACGGATTCAAGAGCAAGGAAGCCCATCCAATTTAGTCAACCACGGAAGTGGTTTGCGAGGCAATTTATTAAATTATTTTTTTTGTAAAAGAATAATAATAAATAAATAAATAAATAAAAACAAATCCATAACATCCTGCTTATTGGACTCTAAGTATCTAACATTTGTTTTGAATCTGGTTCTACTAGGACAAAACATAAAACGACATCGATAGTTGTACATTAGAAATAATTTCATATTATAGGTATCTATAATAATAACTTTATTTATTTACCAAAAAGAAAAACAAAACATTTTCAGCAAGCAGCAGCGGTCACTGCACTAAGCAATAATGCTTGTATTGCAGTGGCCAGTAATTTAAAAACAAGCAAAACTTATTCAAAGACACCCGGCTGCCCGGACGTGTATAAAGTTAAAAGTTTAAATATAAGAGAGATACATGAACATAAAATGTGAAGAATATATTATATGCAGGTTAAAAATGTGTAAGTTAATATGCATGTGTATGTGTGTCTGAAGGTAGTCAAGGTTTTGAAGCCATGACTCTATTGCTTGTTTTGCTCCATGTGTCGTTAGATCTTTTAATTCAAGTTTTCTACATATGGAGTTATAAATTTAAGGTAATAGAAATTATGGGTGATGTTTTGCGAAAGTGGTATGAATGAATCTATCTATCTATACTTCTATTTTGCTTACAAAAGTCAACAAAACACTTCTCAGTAGGAAGCAATGACACCTATACGGAAGGGATTATGTGTTCATCTTAAACTACTGCTATTTTAGGTAAGTGTACGAGTAGATAAATATATTGAAAACCCTTCCGTGACTTTATCTCTCTATCTTACGAGGAAGTATTTTACCAATACGGATCGTGCTTAAGAAAAATATGATAGCTTACGGACGGTATCCCGTGCGCATGAGTCATTTTGCGATACCACGAAGGTTGAATTTCTGCATGGACCTATTGTGAAGTGGTATCAGAACAAGGTTAATAGAACAGGAGGTTCGCTCAATTTTTGCCAGCTGTTTGAACTAAGAAGAGAGTAAAAAACCGGCCAAGTGCGCGTCCGACTCGCGCACGAAGGGTTCCGTACCATTATCTAATTGCGGTTTCCGATTTATGACGTACTAAAAAAAACACACGTATGGGTTTAATAAAAAATTTTTTTTGAGTTTCAGTTCTAAGGATGAGGAACCCCCAAAATTTATTGTTTTTTTTCTATTTTTGTGTAAAAATCTTAATGCGGTTCACAGAATAAATCTACTTACCAAGTTTCAACAGTATATAGTTCTTATAGTTTTGGTAAAAAGTGGTTGTGACATACGGACGGACAGACAGACATGACGAATCCATAAGGGTTCCGTTTTTTGCCATTTGGCTACGGAACCCTAAAAATGTACTCCATGGTTTCAGAAAATCTGAAGAGTTTTATGTCGAAGTGTAATCAGGTGTGCCGTTAATCTACTGTTCTGTGCGTTTGCATTTTTAATTGGGCGTCATTATCATTGATTCAATATGAACTAATATAAAACAACAATTGCAAGGTCTAGTAGTAGAGATTTTACATAGTTCTCCGTGCTTCTTACTTAGCTGGGCCATAACCCTTTGTTTATTTCTAATAAGGTACTTATTCATATGGTGAATGACATTTTTTTAAGCTCCCACGTTAAGAGACGAAGTATTTTAATGTACTCATCACTTGTGTCGAGAGAGCTTACTTTATTTATAAATAAATAATAAATTTTGGACAACATCACATACATTGCTTTGATCCTAAGGTAAGTAGCTAAAGCACTTGTGTTATAGAAATCAGAAACATATAGAAAAGTTCGTTTTCTACATTGTCCCGACCGGGGATCAGACCCGGAACCTCAGAGTTGGCGGCGCCATTACAGTCCGGCGTGCTCGCCTCTCGGCTACGGAGGTCGTCATTTGTTTTTAATTAGACTGTGCATTGCATCGAGCACATGCGGAATGCGCTTGCACATGCGAAATGTGATATGAATGGACTTCGAGTTAACTGTGTCAAGTGTTTCTGCTTTAAAAGTTATGTAATTATTATGTAATTTTATCGTATAAGTATGGTGTGATTAATTCAATAACCACAGTCTTACGTCTATTTATTATTGGATGATTCCATGCATAAGCACTTTCATAGCATGTTTCCATTACCCATTTCTGTAAAAGAAGGTTAAGTGTCTACACTTTAGTTATCTACTAGTATACCTTATAACGATAAAGTTTTTTTGGATGTAGGTTTATAATTTCTTGATTATTATCTATACTTAATAAACTTTTCGGTAATTAACGTAAAACGTAGGTACGTTTTACGTTTTAGTTTGACAACTGAACAGTGTCATCTAGGTAGATGACACTGTTCAGTTGTCAAAAAGTGATTAAACAATAATATTTTAACTACCCTTATACGAATCCAAGGGAACAGCTCCAGTCTATAATTGAGTAGATAGATAGATACTCTTTATTGCACACCAAACTAAGAAGTTACAGTTGATATTTACAGAAAGGGGAAAGTGGTGCAGAGTGCTTATTATGTATTCGTAACTCAATTAACAGTATTGTAGTTATGTACTCAACACTCGGACACATTTTACAAATGTTTATTAGCACAGTCTGCCGCAGAAGAAACTTCTTAAATGTAACTCTATGTGTTTAGTAATAAAGGCTACAATAACCACAAACTTAGTGATTGACTGTACGCAAAAAGCAAGTGTTTCCCCGTCTTTTCTCGGTGCAAATGGGTTCATGTAAAATTCAACATTTGCAAAAGTAGAATGCAAATGTTGCCAAATTGTTCTCTTTGGCACCCGTCCACAGCCACATTGTTGGTATTTTTACCCTGCTTTCAAAAAATAGAACTAACTATAGTCCAAGTACATATTATTTATTTACAATAATACTTTTGTATCCAAGCATATGACAGTTGTGTGATTCACCAAAATTTAGGATTTAAGTTCGGTACTGTCGAACCCGATTTAGTTGGATCGGTTTTGGAAGGACAGACAGACAGACAGACAGACAGACAGACGGACAGCGGATCCTTAGTAATGGGGTCCCGTTTTACCCTTTGGGTACGGAACCCTAAAAGTAATAAGTAACATTTGACATGTTCAATGCTGATACCCAAGGCAATTGTAAATGTATTATTAATTCAAATTCTACTGATTTAATCAGTTTTCATTGATGATAATGATGCCCCAATTGAAGTGCAAGCAATAAATGATGGGCCATTTATGTGTGCCTGAACATAGGACTCCCCGTCCTATGTTCAGCAGTGATTCTATGGCTGAACTGATGACGATGACGATATGTGTCCGGCAGATGGCCTATATACCGGTGCATCCACACCGTAGTTTCTTTTTTTGGTGCAGCATTTGGCAACATAACATTGCGCAACTTTCTGTAGACTTTCTTTGTTATGGATATTGCCGAGACACACTTGGAAACGTTGTGCAACATAAAGTAACTGCGGTGTGGATGCACCGTACCAAACAAAATAGGTGTCATGATGCTCACCTCTTGCCCGCCACCAGCGACCTCCTCCATCTGAGTCTTGATGTGCTTGGCGCGCAGCATGGGGCTCACCAGGCGCAGGCGCACGTACGCCTCGATGCTGAACACGGCCAGCAGCAGAGCGAACTGGAAACAAAGAGACAACGCTTTAGTTGAAACTTTTTATTAAATAAATAAATATTGGACAACATTACAAACATTGCTTTGATCCTAAGGTAAGTAGCTAAACCACTTGTGTTATAGAAATCAGAAACAACGACGGTACCACAACTCCCAGACCCGAGACAATATAGAAAAGTTCGTTTTCTACATTGACCCGACTGGGGATCGAACCCGGAACCTCAGAGATAGCGGCGCCATATATAGTCCGGCGTGCTCGCCTCTCGGCTACGGGAGTCGTCAATCGTATGTAATGTATGTACCTAATCAATGGCAAAATAGACACGTCGATATCAATGATAATGGAAGTGGCACTCATAAGCTCTAATGCGTGAGGTTAGTAGGGCATGTCGGTCGGCTAAGATAATAATAAATAAATAAATACCTAAATACTGGGCACCATCACATACATTGCTCTGGGCCCTAACCATGAACTCTTAAAACAATCTCAAAGTTGTCAAATCTGTCAATTTTGGTACGTCATTTCATACAAAATTTGACAGAAATGATAATGTTTGACAGATTTGTGATTCTTTTAACAGATCATGGTTAGGGCCCTGATCCTTAAATATAGCACTTGTTATACAAATCAGAAATAACGAAGGTACAGATAAGTTCGTTTTGTACATTTGTATATTTGTACCTTTGACCCGAGAATTTGATCTGAGTTGTACCTTTCCCGTATCTCTCAATATTGGGCTCTAATCTCCGATTGGTTAGTCCTTTTGCTAAAACGAAACTGCCGAGATTTTAGTATTATACAATACGACTTATTTAAATTGGCTAATGTACTTTAGCAAATGTTTAGTATAAAAATACTTTCTAATCTATTCGGTATATTATTTTCGAAACTATAAGCCTCGTTGTCTGCTGTGAGGTTGTAATGTACAGGCTAAACTACGAATTGGTCTATTTAAAATTATAATGACGTTGCAGTGAGTAATAAAAGATTATAATTGTTTTTTTTTTTATTTTTTTTTTTATTTGAGATGGGCTTACTCTTGACCCCAATCTTGCTCTAGAGCATAGATGGGATCTACGATAGAGCGAGCTTGCCCAGAAGATGCCTATTCACTCTGGACTTAAAGAGAGTCAGGTTATATGCACTCGGAAATACAGACGCAGGCAGGGAATTCCAATCCTTAGCTGTGCGCATTATAAAAGATGATGAGAAGCGCTTAGTGCGGGTTATGGGTATATCAACTAAGAACGGATGGTAGCCGGCCGTGCGTCTGGATGTCCGATGGAAGAAAGGTGACGGTGGTATGAGTTCATGCAGCTCATGAGCACACTCTCCGAAGTACAATCTATAGAAGACCGATAGGCAAGCAACCTTGCGGCGGTGAGCCAGGCTGTGCAGCTTGGACGCCACCAGTTTTTTATCGCCTATTATTCTCTTGGCTCTGCGTTCCACCGAGTCAAGTGCAGCAAGTTGGTATTTCGCCGAGCGAGCCGTCCCAAAGGTGGCAGCAGTACTCCATGCAAGATCGGACTTGGGCTTTGTAAAGAGTTAAAAGCTGTCCAGGCGTGAAGTACCGCTTGACTTTATTCAGGACGCCCAACTTTCTAGCTGCAATTTGAGCCTTAGACTCGATGGTGGTGCCAAAGTTGAGGTCAGAGGACAACTCCATGCCAAGAAGTTGTAGAGTGCCGGTCACTGGAACAGATGTACCTCGGAAAGTAGGAGAAAGGGTGAAAGGACTCCTTTTTGTGGAAAAAAGACACGCCTGCGTTTTAGAGGCATTGAAGCTGACGAGATTGTCACCGCCCCACTGGGAGACGTTACTTAACGTCAGGCTCGTACGCTCAACCATGGCCTCTCTCAGTCTTTGGACCTCAACTCCACCGGCTCCTGCACTAGACAGATACTTCTCCGCGACAGTACTGTCATCTGCGTACCCAACAATACCTGAAGATAGCAGGTCATTGATGTGCAGCAGGAAAAGAGTCGCCGAGAGCACAGACCCCTGAGGAACTCCGGCGTCAATGGCCTTGAGGTCAGAGGAGCAGCCGTCAATGACTACTCGGATCGACCGTTCACTCAGGAAGTCAGCCACCCAGCTACAGAAGCCAGTGGGGATACCGTACGCTGGAAGCTTGCTCAGCAGACTCGCATGCCAAACCCTGTCGAAAGCCTTCGAAATATCCAGCGACACTGCGATTGCTTCGCCGTGATTTTCGATGGCTTCGCCCCAGCAATGCGTTACATACACTAGAAGATCCCCAGTTGAACGGCCCCGGCGGAAGCCATATTGACGATCACTGAGAAGATCATTGTCTTCTAGGTATGAAAGCAGTTTGCAATTTAGAACTTTTTCCATAACCTTACAGAGTATGGAAGTGATGGCGATCGGTCTGTAGTTACTAGGGTCGGCACGGCTACCCTTCTTGGGTACTGGTTGCACATTGGCAAGCTTCCAAGATTTTGGTACGATTTCTGTCGTGAGAGAGAGGCGGTACAGTCGCGTCAGTACGGGAGACAACTCAGGCGCACAATACCTCAGCACTCTTGCTGGTATGCCATCAGGACCACAGGCCTTGTTCACGTCTAGACCAAGAAGGGATCTACGGACCTCTTTGTTGTGCACTGTGATCTCTTGCATCAAAGAATCACATTGAGGCAAGGTGGGTGGACGTTTCGAGCCAGCGTCTAGACGTGAATTGCTTGCAAACAGATCGGCAAATAAATTTGCTTTCTCTGTTGCTGTGTGGGCAAGTGACCCATCAGGTTTCTGCATTGGAGGTAGTGTAGGAAGGCAGAAGTTAGATTCGACTGATTTCGACAGGGACCAGAACTGCTTACTACCCTGTGGATAAGATGCAAGTTTCGCCCCAATACGGCTGACATGGTCGAACCTAGCTTTTCGCAGCACCCTTTTGCAAGACCTGGCGGCTGTATTATATGCTCTCTTCTTTGCTCGCACCTTTCGCGCTCGCGCTTTTTGATCTCGAGCTTTTACCCAAGCCTGGTAAGCTGACTGTTTACGAGCCTCAGCTCGAGCACAGTCCGCATTGTACCAAGGTCAGGCTTTGTAACCGAGCGGGATGTCGGAAAATGGAATGAAATATTCCATTCCCTGCCGGATAACAGCTGTGATCGCATCAGCGACGCATGAGGGGTCTTTCGAAGAGAAGCATAACTGCCGCCACGGGTATGATGCAAAGAAAGCTCGCAACTCGTCCCAGTCTGCTGACTCGTATCGCCATACTCTCCTCGTACCCCTAAGGGTGTAATCCGGAGGAGAGCAGATCGATACGGATTTCACTACACAGTGGTCGGACGATCCCAGTGGAGCCTAGACTGAAACCGAATGTCTGTGCGGATCAGTTGTCAGCAGTAGGTCCAGGCAATTGGGTGTATGATCAGCGATATCCGGTATTCGCGTCGCTTGTTCCACCAGCTGAGTGAGATCTAGCGCCAATGCTAGCTTGCGGGCCTCTCGCCCAGCATGGTCAGTTTTCTGGTATGGGAACAGCCACTCTTTGTGGTGGGCGTTGAAGTCCCCCAGAAAAACAAGCTCTGCTGTTGGATATCGCTGAAGTGCGGAGTCTGCCGCCTCAGCAAGGTATTCCATGAGCCGAGTCGTCTCCCGATCTCCACTGTGCGAACGGTAAACACTAGCGCAGAGAGATTTCTCTACCCCAGTGTCCACCAAAAGCCACAGCACAGAAAATTCAGACTTCTCAAAGCAACGGAGACGCTTACAGCAGATGTCATCGCGAACATACACACAGACCCCTGCACATTTCTTGAACTTATGTTCGAGAGTGTATCCAGGGTAGTTGAGGTATGCCACGTCCGACGGTGTTGCTATCTGCGTCTCCGTTAAGAAGAACAAGTGCGGCTTCTCGGTCTCCAGGTGGTGGTGGACCGGGTCGAGATTTGAGTGCAGACCTCGGATGTTGGTGAGGTGCACTTTGAGTGGGAGGAAGTGTCGCCGTTGTTTAAACTTTTTCTTCTTCATTTGTGTAGTCATTTTTTTTAAGAGTTTTACCCACTAAAACTCTAGGGAAAGAAAAAATAAAATCGAGGCGCTGCTTAGCAAACCCTACTCGTACTGTGATCGTAGCCGATCAGAGGGGAACTCGCTTGGAGACTGCGGGGACGCCCGAGCCCCCCCGATACCACTCCACCGGGTCCTCCCAACCAGTCGCCAACTGGCACGGTGGAGCATAACGGGATTTTTCGCAAGTTGGCGGGGCAGCCTTTACGCGTGGCTAGCGCGTAAGTCGGGCCCCCTACTGACTGCGGTCGGCCAACGGCTGGGACCGTGCCTCGGATCCCGCTACCCTCCAGAACGAGTTACCCGATACAGCATCGCCTAAAGACAGAGACCGGTTCCAACAGCGCTACTGACTTAGTTTCAAACCCCCAATGGCACTGGCACTCCCGCACACCGACGGAACACAGCAGGGCTGCTTGGCGCCGGACTCCGGCGGGATGGTGGTCGCGAGCCAGGCGGCCCCTTCCAGGGCCTACCACCGCCTTTGGGATCTTCTGCCGCCATCACAGATTATGATGACGTTGCCCGGGGTGGACCGCTAGGAGGTAGATCCCAACCACCCCTATACCTATATTGTTGTTACACTTTTATTAGAATAGTTTGTTACGGGATTGCTACCATGTACCTTATTATTATATGTATGCCGAAATATCGGGAACTCAAAAATAAGGTACATGGTAGCAATCCCGTAACAAACTATTCTAATGTTAGTGACCATGAAAGTTTAAAACAATATATTGTTACACTTTTGTCCATTGCATTCGAGATACTATCTCTCATGCTCGTAATGTCTGTCGTTCCGGTTCCTTATTGGCAGAAACGAATTTTTTACACGCCAAAAATCAATAAACAAAACTTTTTACGATTTAATCTCTTGACCTTCTACTTTTACTGTTTTTAAACTTTCGTCTTAAAATGGGATTTGGGACTTTAAAAATATGACCTTTCAAATGTTTTGTAATTAAAATGAAGGTGCAATCATTAAGCAATTTTGCCAAACCGATTGACAGAAGTAATTAATCATAACTTTAACGTGTAAATCAGCACTTGATTTAAAGCGTTGCCAATCAGTTACATGCAACCTTGCTGTTGTTTGTGGCCAGAAAAAACCTTGGCAAAATATATTTTTAGTACCATTATTCACCCGTTACCGTAACTTACTTTTGTGTTAAATAATTTTACAAATTGATTTTTTCGTAAACAGCTAGGCATAAATAATCAAAGATCAGTAGGTGTAGTCTAGTGAAATTGAAACAGAATGTATTTTTTTCAAACTTAGATCCAATGTTTGTTTTCATACTAATAGAGGATTAAATTATTAACAAATGTAAACAATCACAAAAGTTTACATGGTAATAATCCTGTATGATCATTTCTAAAGTTTTTATGTCATAATGGAAAACAAAAAACAAACAATCACAGACTGGATAGTATTTGATACATTTATTTCCTCTTACCAAGTAGGTATGCTATTGCCTACTATTGAAAAAAAGAAGTTTGCAAGGCAAGGGATTGGCAAAAAAATGCTTTGACGCTACCAACATTTTAAAATTCAATTTATCCCAATGATTTTCAGGCTTAAAGTTAATGCAACAGATAATGCACTTAAAAATCATTTACCGATAAGATACCGTATTAAGGTCAATGACATCGGATTAAAAAGTAACTTTGAACTGAGTTGGCGCCTTATTTGTATTACTGGAGATTTTATTGGTCTTCGATTTAACTACGGCCGTGATATTTAAGAATAAAGAACTGAGATTTATCTTGCATTTTATTTACTTTTCGATGGTCCGTTAATAACAATACATTTATTTATTATTACATTAAAAGTTTAGTCATTCGTTGTAACCCATTAAATGAATTAGAATGTAGTGATAAACGAAGGCTGAAATCCTTTCATTGTGGCGAACAAAAGTATGTAATTTAACTAGTTATTAGGTGTGATAGATTTCAGCGGCTCGTCTGCAGATTGCGAATATGTTTAATTGAAACATTAAAAGCGAGTTATTGAAATATATGCCATTAAATGAAGTCTATCACTTTACTAAATTTATACATGGAAACCAAAATTCTTTGCGATTGTTTTAAGAGTATGTCAAGTTTAACGGTGTTTTGGATTGAATGTAAAGGAATATTAGCTTAGCCACAGCATTGTAAAATAGTACATAATTTTACAGTGGCGTGTTTAAAGATACAAAAGAGTATAGCGGCATAAGTAGCGGTACGAAAAATTAAAGCGTATTGTGTGGTACAAGTCAACTCAAAAGTGCTAAAAACTAAAGCCTACACTTGATCCTGGAGGTCTCATCTTAAATATCCGCAGAGCATAATTTGATAGCCGTGCACATGCATAGCTACAGTTTATCGTAGCAAAGAATATAATACGATATATCCAGTCAGTCAAAAGAGTATCGTATTGAATAATGTGCTACGGTATATAGCAACTAGCAAGTGCTTTTATACTACAGCTCGCTATAGGCGTATTTGAATACTAACAGACTGTTGTACGATGTAAAGACTTGGGATACTCTACACCGTGAAATTTTAGTGGTTGTTTTCCCGCAGTAAAATAATTCTATCTTAGTAGTACAATAGATTAATGAAGATTTTTTTATTCAAATCACCTGTAGGCATTCAAATTCATCGCGTGCAGCGCGTGCGATGCGGTTTATTCTGTATTACTTTGTGCGGGAGCTTCTTTTACTTTAAAAAAATATTTTGTGCCCAAGTACCCAAAGACGTCACATCTCGTTAAAGAAACTATCGTTTCTCACGCTTTCGAGTTGATAATTATTTTTTTGATTAGTTGAGAACATCTTTTTTTTATAAAAAAAAAATAATAACTCACTTGTTTCGATAGTACTACTAAAGGTAAATCGTTCTGCCGCGGGAAAACCACTAAAATGTCTCGGTGTATAGTCTATAGTGCTACAACGATTACGGCACATTGCGTGAAATGCAATAGCATTTCACGCAATGTGCCGTATGATCCAATAGGATGCTTTGAGACACAAGCCGTAAAGCCGTACTACAGATGCATTGCATTGAATGCTAGTCTCGGATCACTATAGCGTACTACGGCGACTACGGCACATTAAAATGATATGCTGTTAAATGCTTTGCTCCACAGGCCGTACTATAGCTGGCTCTCTAGGGGCCTAGTGTAGCGTTCGGTCGGTCGTATTAACCGATCAAATTAAAACACCCATTCCCCCGTATCAAAGGTTTGACAATTTATGAACAGTTGAAAACAGTCGGGTTTTTACACGGCTAGATTGAGTTGGTCATATTTTATTTTATCAAAGGATTGACACATATTTTAATTTGTTAGGTTTATACGACAGAACGAAAGATACATTTTCGCGCTAGACCCCTTGCGGCGTATTGAATGCGAAACTTGGGTCAATGTAGCGTACTACGGCGACTACGGCGTGAACTTAGATGCTTTTAAATGCTTTGCTATACAGCTGAACAGCTATCTGTAGTGAATGCAATTCTCAAGTCACTCTATAGCGTACTATCACGACTACAGCACATTAGTGTGCTTTTGAATGCTTCGCTGTAGCCAGTGTATGAGCCATAAATACAGCAACTGACTAACTGTAGCGTATTGACCTAACTAATGACACCCACTTGCGCCCACGAAGCTTGGGTGACGCGCGTTAACTCTATATTGCGTACTACGGCGACTACGGTATAAGATGCCTTTGAATGCTTTACCACACATACTATACATACTGCAGCTCAGTAACTGTAGTGTGTTGATTTAACTCATGATACCCTCCATCGCTCACGAAGCGGGAATAAAGCGCGGTAACTCTATAGCGTGCTACGGCAACTACGGCGTGAGATGCCTTTGAATGCTTTGCTACACAGCTGAACTAAAGCGTAATGAATGCGATTCTCAGGTTAGTCATACAGGTCAGTACATACTGCAGCTGACTAACTGTAGCGTGTTGACCTAACTAATGACACCCACCTAGGCTGTGCCGACGAAGCTTGGGTGAAGCGTGGTCACTCTATTGAATGCTTTGCTACACAGCTGAACTGTAGCGTAATTAATGCGATTCGCAGGTCAGTTACTACTACGCTATAACTGCGACGAATACGGCACATTAGTAAGCTTTTGAATGCTTCGCTGTAGCCAGTGTATGGCCCGTAAATACAGCAACTGACTAACTATAGCGTATTGACACAAAACGCCGCCGCTATACGTAATTTGTGGTATTGATCTAACTTATGACACCCACCTGTGCCCACGAAGCGTGAGTGAAGCGCGTCAGGCACTGCAGACGGAAGTAGGCCAGCAGCGCCACCATGCTGACGCCGGCGTTGAATGCGTAGTACGTCGGGAACAGCACAGTCTGCACGCGCCCGAACTCATGGCGAGGCAGGCTGAAGTATAGCACTATGCCTGTGGAAAAAAAACAATATTATTTACCATTGCATTGATTCTAGTAGATAAAAAAACTTTACAGTTATTGTAAACACAAACAGACATATTTTATATCCAATCGTAACGCACAAAATCAGAAAATGTAAAGAGTACTTTGGGAAAAGTTACTAGCCACACTATATATGCAATATAATACGTTTTTCTGTGTCGATTAATATGCAAATAGAGCTAGTAAAGGTAAGTTATTAAACAATAAAAGATCTGTAAATGTCCCTATCATCACTACTTTAATACTTCCCGCGGATGTCATTACGGACATGCATTGATGTGAAAAATCATTCATTCATTATTTGCTGACATGAATATGAATGTATAACACTCATTAAGAATATTAAGATCTCACGAACAGACAAAGAACTTGTATTTCCCTAAATTACATGTAGTTTTGTCCGCCGTAGCAATTATAATGGCGTCTGGTCTAGACAGGCAAAAAGTGTAAGCTCGCTGTTTACGATCACTAATTGAGAAAATAAAACATAAATATAAATTTTTCTGTATTAGCATCGATTGTTCTTAATGTCGTTTGACTCCAGTCACGTATGATCCAAGGAAGGGCAGGTTCTCGACTCGAGTGGCGACCACGAAATAGATGATGATTCTCCAGACCAATTTCGGTCACAGCGCTGCAGCGACTGCATTACATTTTAGGAGCCTTGTTGGTCAGCTCTGTCGTCGAAATGGAAAATGCAACGTGGGATCTTCCGTAGGTAGATGACCTAGTTAGGTTACAAAAGGGGCCAGAGCCGTCTGCTGTAGCACCCATGTCCAGGATGAGAAAACAAAATAAAGTTTTAGTGGCAAAGAGCAAAGCCAAACTTCAGACTCATGGTCCAAAAGACTGTTAGAAAGATTTGATAGAAAGGAGATCGTGGAAGCAGAAAAGACAAGTTGGTAGACCTCAGTCAGATGCTTTGGAAAGAAGATACAAGAACGGTAGCAGGCAAAAATTGGATATAGGCACTGTCAGCCCAAAACGACTTAGCGGGGTTAGAGAGTCCTGCAACAAATTGGACGATGAAGACTTAAGATGATGACAATGATGGAATGATCTCCAGTTCTATATTTCTGAGATAGAGGTAAAAAAATGTAAAAAATACTTTCTTTGAAAGTTGACCATAAAATCGTTGACCTTGCTCCGATATTGACCTCAAATGACAAGATCTCCAAACCGGTTAGCGATCAACTGACGTCGCGTCAGTTAACGATTTACGAGCGTCATCGAAACGGTAATAAACCGATGGTTGCCCAAAGGTCATATTAATCAGCGACGCCGCAGCGGCAAGTGCGAATCGAGCCGTTAATGGTTAGGCGATGGAAGATAATGATTTTATTTACCTATTACTAGAAAGATATCTATTCATATAAAAAGTGAATTATTTCATAGTAGGAGACGTACAAACATTTAAACATTCAAGTAATAATTTTAAAGCAGTGAATCCAGACTTAAGAGGCCTGTTACAAAATGTTGCCAGTTTTGCGGTTGTTTGGTGATTACTGGGCCCTAACCATGAACTGTTAAAACAATCACAAATCTGTCAAACATTATCATTTCTGTCAAATTTTGTATGAAATGACATACCAAAATTGACAGATTTGACAACTTTGAGCCAAAGATAAATCGATAATCGGAGGCCGCGACGTACTATATAAAAAGGAAAACTAAAAGTATTAATAAGTATTTTTAACCGACTTCAAAAAAAGGAGGAGGTTCTCAATTCGTCTGAATGTTGTTTTTTTTTTTTTTTTTTGTATGTTTGTTACGCGATTACGCCCTCAATTATGGACCGATTTCAAAATTTATTTTTTAGTTTGAAAGGGTATACTCTCGAGGTGGTCCCATTTTCACCAAGTCAGATTCTGATGATGGGATCCCTGGGAAATGGAGGGCAACCCTCAATTTTTATAGGCACCCATAATGTTTTGCATATATTTTCTGACTCGATGCTGATTTTTGAGTCTGGTAATCATCATGTCATGTTGCTGACCTGATGATGGAAGCCACAGAACTCCTTAACGGATAGGAGTTAGAAGATAATACTGCAATTTGTCGACAGAACGTATTTCGCAGTATGTTGAGCAGACGTGGAGCTTATGAGGTACCAGACCGCCAATTTTTATTTACTGGGGGCGTACCCGCACACCCAGTAACGAAAAAAAAATTGAAAGTTCCTTTCTTAATTTGACTTGTTAATTAACGCGAGACCTTATCCTATGGTTACGACACCAAAATAGCCGCCGTTCTGGTTGGAGTGTAGGTAAACCCTTTTCTTAAGACTTAAAAATTTTCGTCGAAAAATTGACCTTATATAACACCTTATTTTTATCATACCATTGGATGGGGGTCCGGTCCATAGAGGACCAATATTAGTTAAGGTTACTTTGCTATAAAGTAATTTTTGGCGAAGTTAGGAGGGAAAACATAGAGGGCTTTACACTTAAAATTGTAAAATAAAAAAAGTTTAATAAAAAACTAAAAACCGACTTCAAAATGAACTAAAAAGCGAAAAATAATATTGACTAAAACATATCTAATCAGTTCGTTTTGGAGTCGGTGCGAATGAACACATTTTAACTCTCGATGGCTGGCACCGACTCCAAAAAGAACTGATTAGATATGTTTTAGTCAATATTATTTTTCGCTTTTTAGTTCATTTTGAAGTCGGTTTTTAGTTTTTTATTAAACTTTTTTTATTTAATAAAACGTCTTAAACTTTTGGGACAAACCAAAAAAGTCATTTTCCTATTTTTTGCACGTTCTTAAAAACCGTTTTTGCAGTTATGACTTACTGTTAATATGTTTGGCTTTCGTTGTTTTATAATACGTAGCGGCCTTCGAATTTTAATTTATCTTTTCCAGTAATCACCAAACAACCGCAAAACTGTCAAACATTTTTATAGGCCTCTTAAGTCGTTAAAATCAGAATAGACGTCCAAAGTTAAACAAAAAGTCATATCAAGACTGTAAGAACAATGGATTGACTCTGAACCTTGATGAAATGACGAAATACCGACGTTAATATGAGTTCTTTCTACGAAAACAAATAAGGTGGTATCGTTTCGTCAGAAAGCCCCGTGACTTCGAATAATTTATGAGTTTCTCGTGATTCTTTTGCATGATTCTTTGGTTTGGATAAAAGTATGTGTAGATACAAAATATTGTGTTTGGATATAAATTCAAATTTATTTATTTACATCAAACATGGTACATAAAGATATTATAAAAATAAAGGTCTGACATGTTTCGCCATTGAATGGCATGTAAAATATTTATAAATGTCACAAGTAAAAATAAGTAATAAATAGATGCCTGTATAAAATCTAGATAGATACCTGTAGAATTATAATTTAAAACTCAATGAAACGGGAATTAACGTGATCATAAATTATGATCACGTTAATTCCCGTTTCATTGAGTTTTAAATTATGCAACGCGAAAGTTTAAAAGTAATTACTGTATAATTATATTTTTTACTCGAACTATACGGAGTGTTTTGTCATCAGTAGGTAAATACAAACTTGTTAACTATAACATTAAACCTGACACGTGTTTGTTGCATAACCATAACAAAACACAATGCACCTGGCACCTGAATAGTAGTCATTAGTCGTGAGCTAGTAACATTAATTAAGTGCATAATAAGGGACTTTCTTTTGTTTATTTTTAATACCTTCATATAAAAGTTAAATAATAATCATATAAGACAGAATTAAAATAATAATCATTTATGACAATCTATTTCAGGTATTCTAGTATTTGCATAATTATTGTCCTCGTGAAACTAATCAACTTTATAACAAGTATTCTTTTACTTTACTCTACGTTTATGACAAAATATGTTTAATATTTTAATATAATATACAATACCTAATATTACTCGTATAACAAAATATGTTTCATCATCATCATCATCATATCAGCCTGTTGCAGTCCACTGCTGGACATAGGCCTCCCCCAAGAAACGCCACAGCGCTCGATCTCCCGCCCTTTGCATCCAGTCAGTCACTGCCAGCTGCCTGACCCTGAGCTGACCTTCTTCAGGTCATCGGTCCATCTAGCCGGGGGGCGCCCTACACTACGTTTGCCTAAAATATGTTTCCACCTTTCAAAATTAATCAATCAGCTAGCTGACCAAGCAGGGTGTAGGTATGACCAAAATTGTTTTTCAAATTTTGTCCAAATTTCATGTTCATGTTATGAGTTATCTAATTAAAAACAGAATACGTACATTAATTAAGAAACATATTTAAATGTATCCTGCATTCTTAGTTTAATGTTGCAGAAATGAGGTCAAACTAACATTTGCTTAACTATTTTATAACTAATGAGTTTTTATTACCACTGTACGTGTAAATGTCAACATAACTATAGCACCCGCAGCTGACGAGTTTCTTTTATGATCGCATGTTTTTATTTTCTTGGCCTATTGAGAGTACTTATAGTTACCAATTTATTACCTTGCCATTATGAAAACCTTGCAAACTTTTAGCTTTGTTTAATAACTTAAATAAAATAAGGCTCATTATAATGATTCAAAGTCAGATTTATTTGAGAACATGCCATTATGATGGAATAAATCGTAGTAATTACAAACAATTTTGATAATGATTTGGGACCCTGAGCCATAAAAAATAAGACCTCTAGCAAATTTCAATTTTGTTTTTATGTTTATTAGTGTAATTACAGAAAAGATGCCTTAAGTAATTTTCTTTCAGTATAAATAATTCAACTATAAAATTAGTCTGTGATTTTTTTGGAACAGACAGTCAATAATAACCGTTAGGGCCGAATATATTCGTCTTCCTTATAGTACCTAAGTTTATCCCGTAGAGCCGATAATTATATTATCTAATTCTAAAGCAAGTGACGTGCGTCTAATATCTGCAGATGGAATATTTCAGAAGCATGAAACAATCGGTGTTATTGCAAACAAGCGCGAAAACAAACCTCACGACGACAAAAAGATAATGTTGGCTTAGTACATTCTTCGTTAGTTCAGTTTTTAATAATACCTATTTATATAGCCTATATTGTAGGAAAAACTCAATAATCTTATTGATATTTGTATCTTTACTATCTGTCATGGATTATATTTTTTATTAATTATATTTTTTATTAATACAGATTATCAAATTCGTTATGAGTAAAATAACACATTTTCATGTACGAACTGTTACATATTTTGAGATATCCAAAATAACCATTTGATAATCAATTTTAATGAATAATTCTATGGTTTATCTTCAAATGTTGACAGTCATATTTCTCATAATATGTTTTAGCAATAAAATATTGTTATGGGCATTTCTTGCTTGCCCCTATCTTGTTTATGTGAGGTCAACATAAAGCCACTCATAAAACAAATCATAAATATAGATTTTAAGAACTCGTTTCGAGCGTCTCAAGAACTCATTGTATTATTTCTGTGGGAACACATTAGAAACACAATTTTGAATTTGATAACTTATCTTTAGACAAGAAAAGACCGGTGACTACATCAGTCAATGTCTAAGATAATGTCTCAGATAAATAGTCCGATAAGTCCGGGCTTGACAATAGAATCAAAAGAAGAGATTAGCTATTGCTGATGTAGGTAAAATGAGAAACGTCTTTAGTAGAGTCACTAAAACTAATTAAGGACAGCTGCCATAAAGATAATAAGTAAGTAATATAAGTGGGCAAAACTCTACTTACATACTTTAAAGAATTTTGTGCTTTGGTTGTCGTCGCCGGCCATCGGAGCTGATCGTATTTTGATCAAGATTACAGATTTTTTTAGTAGCTACTACAAGCTAAGTACTAGCAAAATCTTCACGTTTGGGCTTATTTCATTCGTTTTGATGAGCCCCAAAATAGTAATTTATAGGCGTGTTTTGTTTTTAACCTAAGAACAGAACAGGAGCACAGCGAGGCCCAGTGCCACGTGGCAGGGTTGAGAGACATAGGTAGCTATGACTGCGAGTACCAACCTGACACCAGGGTCACCTAGACCTGCGCGCTGAAGTGCGTGGCCACGGCGCCCACGTACAGCGCGCGCAAGGGCCTGGCCGTCTCGGCCAGAACAGGAGAACAGGAGCACAACTAGGCCCAGTGCCACGTGGCAGGAGAGACATAGATAGGTAGCTATGACTGCGTGTACTAACCTGATACGAGGGTCATCCAGACCTGCGCGCCGAAGTGCGTGGCCACGGCGCCCACGTACGGCGCGCGCAAGGGCCTGACCGTCTCGGCCAGAACAGGAGAACAGGAGCACTACTAGGCCCAGTGCCACGTGGCAGGAGAGACATAGATAGGTAGCTATGGCTGCGTGTACTAACCTGACACGAGGGTCACCTAGACCTGCGCGCCGAGGTGCGTGGCCACGGCGCCCACGTACAGCGCGCGCAAGGGCCTGGCCGTCTTAGCCAGAACAGGAGAACAGGAGCACTACAAGGCCCAGAGCCACGTGGCAGGAGAGACATAGATTGGTAGCTATGGCTGCGTGTACTAACCTGACACTAGGGTCATCCAGACCTGCGCGCCGAGATGCGTGGCCACGGCGCCCACGTACAGCACGCGCCAGCCGCGAAGGCTCGCGCCGCAGCCGGGCCGGCTCAGCCAGAACAACAGCACTGCGAGGCCCAGCGCCACGTGGAAGGGTTGAGACGTTTTCGTCGCAATGCTGTAACAAACGAAAACACATTTGAATTGCGTTCGTTTTTAGGGTTCCGTACCCAAAGGGTAAAACGGGACCCTATTACTGCGGTTCCGCTGTCCGTCTGTCTGTCTGTCTGTCTGTCTGTCCGTCTGTCACTAGGCTATATCTCATGAACCGTGATAGTTAGACAGTTGAAATTTACACAGATGATGTATTTCTGATGCCGCTATAACATCAAATACTAAAAACCAGAATAAAATAAATATTTAAGGGGGCTCCCATACAACAAACGTGTTTTTTTTTGGTCATTTTTATAGATAATGGTGCGGAACCCTTCGTGCGCGAGTCCGACTCGCACTTGGCCGATTTTTTAACACGTTAGCGCTCGCAGACAGCCCAGTGCATGTATTTCGGCATTATATTCATGTGCATCACACATTTATGATATTTTTGCGGGATAAACAGTAGCCAATCACTTGTCAGCTCATAAACTATACATTTGCAAAAAAATCACGTTGATGCGTTACATTGAAAGATAGACGAACAAACTTAAACACACTTTTTCACGAAAAATGTATATATATAATGAAGACAGTGAAAAAAATATTGCTTGTGCAAGGTCCACCCTATTATAAGAAATCTCTATTGAGAACTAAATACGGATCAAATCACTACAAAATTAGCAAACAGACTATACTTGGCTCTACTTTACTACTTATCCAATCAAAATAAGTAATTGGGTATGCTGGCTACTTGAAAAGTGTATATATTGTTGTGTTTATTAGTTAAAATTTTGGCGCAATGACGCACGCGCAGCCAGTCTACTGCTCCGCAAACTTAACTATGCATATCTGTGTCAACAATTCAAGATATGACGATACTTGTTTGTGACGTTATTTTTATGTAAATAAGCAGCCTAAGACGTTGTTTTATGTAATTTATTGTAATAAGGACAAATATTTTGTAACTTTTCTTTCAGCTTTGACAGATTTGAAGACAGGCTGCCTTTTTTAATAGGTACCTACTTAGAATATGATAAAGAACACTTGGAATCTTAGTTTAAGAGACATGATGAAGAGCCAGATCCCTATCTGAAAATAGCTATTTTATTTTATTAGCCTTTTTCTAAATTATTCATTTTTACAAGCGAAAACAAGTGGCCAGTGTTTGTTTGTTTTCGCGTTTCTCTCTAATCATAATCTTGAATAATCTGGAAACTACGATACCCAAATATTTCCAATTTAATCAACATTCGGTATTTTTACGGTTAAATGAATGAGACTACGAATAGCAAAGCTGGAATGCATTCCAATAACAACGAATAATAAAACCTCAGCATTTGATTAAGCCTATATTCTACCTGCGCCTGCGCAGCTGCGGTAGGTTAGGTGGGTAGCTCGTAATAAGGCAGAGAAGGCTAAAATTACGAAAATTATTAGGTTCCCCCTACCATTATGTTGGTAACGATAAAATTACTATATTATTGGGAATTCGATTGATACAGCCGAAATCAAATCTCATTTGTGCAACCCTTGTTGGGGCTCGACGATTCAAACAATTTTCCACGGGATATAATAATTTATTTTTAGCTAGTATTACTTTCAGCAATTTAATGAAGCTAGGTTTTGTGGAATTCATGATATCAAAAAAGTCAAAATATTTAAAATCGCAAGTTCTCTATTGACTCATTTTAGGGGCCTCTTAGAATTATATTTTTTAAACATACCTCATTTTGTACCAAAGCCACCGAATATGTTATCTAAAATACAAGGAGCAAAGCTTTAATTAAGACGTGTAGATCACTTTACTTCAAGAAATAATGATAGTTTAAGTGGCACCAATAACTTTAAGTATTGTATGAGTGTCATGTGGTGCCGGCACGTTAAAAGAATTGCACCACCCCTTCTCTTCCTATGGGTGTCGTAAGAGGCGACTACAGGAGAACCGCCACAAGAAGACGGGCAGCAGCGTCTCCTCTCCACCATTGGCTAAACTGCGATCGCCAACCCGCCTGCCAAGCGTGGCGATTATGGCATAATCCTCCTTTTGGAGAGGCCTGTGTCCAGCAGTGGACTGATATAGGCTGGTGATGATGATTGTATGAGTGTTAATGCTAATGCAATATTAGTTAGAAACGCAGATGCTTCCTTTTGTTGCCAAATATAAATATTAGCATGACGCCAAGCTATAATTCCCTTTGTCATCAATAACGCTAGAATGCGACAGCAAACGTAACAAGCAATGTTTTCCATGTGACGTAGCCAAACAGAGCGCGCACGACAATCGTGCGGCAAATATTTGCACTTCGAGAAAGTTGCAAATTAGAAAAAGATACGACTACAAGAGTTAAGGATCCTGCGTAAGTAAATCATAATATTTACAAGCTAGAAATGAACGAGTAAACAATTCCTATAGGAATTATTTTTGTACTATAGTGTAAAATTACAAAACTTATTTAAAGCTCTAAACCTTGATTTAATATATTTTCTTAAAATTTATTTAACGTAAACCTTTTCAACTATTTAATTAATTTAAACTTAGATTAAATCATCCGTCTGTCTATCATCTTTGAACAAAGTAACCGAAAGTCATTACCCATTTTTACCTAAGCAGGTTAATACAAATTGATTTTTGAAGGTTATACTAATATACCTAAATTCTTTAATTGCTAAATCCTAGATTAAACTGACTCGTGTTTTTAACACGAAACCGTTAAATGCAGATTCTACTGTACGCAGGACCCTTAACACTAATTTTTATTGAGTCCGAGTGAATATGTTAAGCTATACAAAAGGAAAGATTATCAGTTAACCACGAGAGCGCCACAGCGTTATTGAATGTGCAAATGTTAATTAGCACGTTGTCAGTCTGTTTGAAGTCTCGTTATAGGGCGCTAAGTGGAGCTTGTTAGTAATAAATTTGAGTGTAATATGATTTGCGGATTTCGAATCGTTACTTTATTTACGATATTAGTTAGGTTATCAGAGTACGCCTGAAAACTGGGGAAACAAGAGGTAGACTCCACTTTAGGTAGACTCTTTTGATTGTTATAGGGTCAATTGTAACATTTGTAACAATTTTGTAGAATTGAAGATAAATAACACTTGAAAAAAATCATCGACCTCAGATGAGACTCGAACCCACGTCCCATCGCATACCGGGCGAGTGCTTTGACCACTAAGCTACCGAGGACGTCACGTGACAAGATGAAATTCCTCAAGTGTTTTTTCTCGCTGTCAAAGCCAGCGTATTCTGATCAATGTTGTAGCTATATGTATAGCTGAGTAGTATACTAGCTTAGTGGTCAAAGCACTCGCCCGGTATGCGATGGGACGTGGGTTCGAGTCCCACCTGAGGTCGATGATTTTTTTCAAGTGTTATTTATCTTCAATTAAACCTTGCATGGAATTGCTAAAAACAAAAATTTACAATTTTGTAGCTTACATATTTACGTAATCTACAAATTATATGTCACACAAGAGGGTTGCCTCAGGCGCTGAGTCATTAGGAACAATCTCATCTTAAATATGAGGTGGTCTAAGGCATAATCATCATTTCATTTAAAGTCCTAAAGGATTTGTGGAATACAACTGACTAACCTTACTGTCAGTTGTAGGCAAACTAATCTGAGACTAGACTAGGTTTAACTTTCAATATTGCAAATATGTTTTAATAATGTTTAATAGCTGTTGCCTGGCTTGCCTTTGGTCTTCAGATCAATTTAAAAATATTCATTCACTAAATTATTCATCCGATTTTGCGATGAATTAATCGCAATCGGATATTTAGAAAAGGTTATCGTATGAACGAACTTATATTCAATTTTGAATTTACTTTAACTATATTCTATTTATTCTATACTCCGATTTTTATTTTCATTCATTTCATCTGCCCAATTTTAATGTTTGTGTACCCATGTCTGAATGAGTGAATCCTTCTTATCAAGATGCCTTAGAAATTCGTTATCTGATGCAATACAATAGTAAATATTTACACACATACCTAGTATATTTTATGTAACATCAAGGACAGTTTACAAGCCGCAACCGCGACCATACTATCGCAAATCCACATTCGCGAACGTTATCATCGGTGCAAAGTTTCCGCGGTGATTTCTCTTATCGAATACGAATGGCTTGTGTGTTCTTGTATCGGTATATGTTGGTTTGTATGTGTGTGTGGGGAGGACGTGCGCAGACGCACGTGGACACCTAGAGAAAGGTGATTAGCTGGCGTCATGGCGTCACTCTCGTATGCAATGTGCACGCATGAGAAGGCGACTGGAGTGATAAGCTTATTGCTTGTTAAGATTAGAAGCATTTGATGAGATGACAGGATTAAATCATCGTCATCATCAAGTCTACTCCTGGACTAATGCTATAGATCGCCAGCTGCAGCGACTCCTTAATCTTTTCTTGATTTGATTGAGAAAAGGGATACTTTTCGTACTACTAGCTACTACTAATGTTATAAAATATATTTTTTGAAGCAGCCCGTCTCAATGAACTCGACGCCAAACGCCATGTTCGAAAGACACGCCCCAAAGTCTCCTACAACTACACCTAAAACACAAGTGGGCAGTTGCAGTGCAGCTTCTGCAGTCGCATGTTCAAGACCAAGTTCGGGTTTGCAAGTCACCTCCGAGAACATGCCAGAAACTAGTTAGGTGTCCCGTGTCACCGTCGACGGACACGTCGTGGAGGACATCATCATCATATAAAAAATATAGGCGCCTAGCGTTGAACTCTAAATAGTTCTTACCTAAGTAGTGTTATTTATATTTAAATAGAAAAACAAAACAAAGCATAAATTGAGCTCATGGATAGATCCCAGATCCTTGACATATTAATCTGAATATGCGACAAAGAGAAAAGCGCATACTTATTTCCAACAACTCACAGCGTGATCTGTTGTGGTTGACCTGAATGACATGTGCAACGTTTTCGATGTAGTCAAAGTGTTCAATGTGTGCACTATATTATGACTTAATTTATTTACCAAATTAATTGCAAATAAGATTGCAACCAGAAATTACCGATTGAAAATGCCGCTATGTAGGTAAATACTAAACTCCAAAGTGCGGAAAGAACTAGATTTGTTTCAGGACTGGCTAATAATTCATTCAGCGATAAAATACTTTATTTGTACCTAAGCAATTGAAGATATATGAGAAAACACAACAGATGGAGTCCATTAGAAATGCTTATTGTTACGGCTACACTGCTTTTATTGCTGTATTCACTGATATTAGACCATAACTAACAAGAGATTTACATTTATCACATTTTGAATGCAAAAATAAAACTCGCATAGGCAACCGCTCCTCTTCCCCTCCTCTTTTATGTCCTGAACTCCTGGTTGATGAATAAAAGAATCAATGAGATTAAAGTACCTAAAACAGTGACTGCACAGATTATTTTAGTTCAGCCGATATGTAGTCCCGAAGCGGTGGTAGGGCTAAGTTATATTTTGGGAAGTGTATACGTGCCCGGAAAAGGGACTTTATACTGAATAAAGAATTTAATTTCATGTACATTCTATTTCTTTGCCAGTAATCTAACCTGTGCATATAACCTGACTCTCTTTAAGTCCAGAGTGAATAGGCATCTTCTGGGCAAGCTCGCTCCATCGTAGTTCCCATCTATGCTCTAGAGCAAGATTGGGGTCAAGAGTAAGCCCATCTTAAGTAAAAAAAAAAAAAAAAAAAAATCTAGGATAA
This sequence comes from Anania fuscalis, assembly GCA_950371115.1. NCBI lineage: Eukaryota > Metazoa > Arthropoda > Insecta > Lepidoptera > Crambidae > Anania > Anania fuscalis. The sequence continues at coordinate 2,658,291 of OX493328.1, read as the reverse complement.
ATGTAAAAAAAAAACTACGCGTCTTGACGAAACCTTATACTCGTATGTATCTGCTATCAATTTTCTAATCTTAACGAAATATCGCATATAAGTATCATAACAAACGTTTTAATTATTGTTTGAAATTGGTTCGAAGTCATGAAAATTTTCAGATTAGTTACTACACCATGTTAATTGGTACAGCAATTAAATTGAATACTCACGTAATTGATTTTCTGGTTTAAGTTCAAAAATATCAGTTAGTAACATAGTGAAACAAAGGGAAAGTTTTATAGAAACATCCAGCCAAATATTCCCTCCAAACCATGGTTTTTCAAATCCAAGCTAGATAAGATCGGTACTAGTTGTCTAATTCGTATGAGACTGGGTCATGTCTGTCTACCTTTTCATTTAGCAAGACTGAATATTGCAAATACTGATAAATGTGACTGTGGGGATGAAGTGGGTGATTTAAATCATCTGTTTTTTTCCTGTCCTAAATATCACCGTTCCTCCTTTTTAGTTTCACTAATATCCCTCAGAGTCCCATTTCCTACTAATATATCTTGTTTATTATATTTTAATGATTATTCTATATATCAATGTATAACTTCATTTTTAGCTGAAAACAATATTAAAATTTAACTAGTATCTATTACTATTTGTTTTATGTATTTCCCACATCTTTTGTTCCTGATTCCTGATCTAATCCTTTCCAAATTTCCGTTTATTTCCTATATACGATTCCTTAGCTTTTAACCCCGTTGTGGCTATGCACAAGCCGTGTAGGCCAGAGAAAAAAAAAACATAGTGAAAAAAAATGCTGTCATGCAATTTAAATATATCCTAATGTTAACACTGAAAGAAATAAAAAAAAAACTACTTATTTTTTTGTTTATTTTCAAAAGTTAAGTATCAGTTACCGCATATCATGACGATATTGTTGTCAATTTAAGTAACTACAGTACTAATAGTACTAAAATAAAAATAAAAGTTTGCTGTTTCATAAAAATCCTAACATCCAATTGATTAATTAGTATCGGGAAAGCATTTATTTCTGTGTTGTTGTGTGTTTGACCATGTTAATTTTTTTACACATTGATAACATTTTATAATTTATTTTATTTATTTATCGAAAACGTTACTTTTACAACTGCTGTTCGATAATTACAAAAGATTTAGTAAGTAGATATAAAATGAAAATAGTATTCTTAAGTATAATTTATACATCAAAATTAAATCTATCTTGTCGTTGTCGATTAGTTAAATAGTTACATTATCCTCGCGTACAGAAGAAAACTAAAGGTTATTCTTTAGAGTTGGAGAAAGATTTCGTTACTTCTAGATCGTCACAACACAGCTTTCCTGCCAAGATGTTTGAGCGTAAAAATAGGTATTTCTGATGGAGTGTCTAGTATACAGGGTGTATAGGGCAACATGTAGGTAAATTAAAGTCAAGGTAAAATGAGAAGTCTAGAAAATAGATAAAAATATTTCACTGAATAAATTTAGACATGTAAGAAATTATCACATCGGGAACCATTCCGCAAAAGGACCGAAACTCATGGGTACAACGTTAGCCGGGCCGTTATGTTTATTAATTGTTTGTAATTGTATGGTACGCCGAAAGACGAAAACGGCCCGTGGTAAAGCGGGCAAGCCACGTGCGCCAGAACCAAAATTTAAGATTAATGTGGACAGTCTCATGAAAATACAAGTACGGTACGGTACGGTTTTTTTTATTGATTCATGATCAGAATCGTTTACTGAGCTATCTCCTTAATTTACCTACGCGCTGCCACTTACATCCTGTATATTCAAGTACTTGCCAAAAAAGTATTATATCGAGGAATCAACTACCAATCCTTTAAACAAACCTATTTTTTCCAATTATAGAGTTCAGTTATGGCGGCCAGCTTTAAGAAGTTATTTCTGTAAGACTGTGTGTAAATAAAATAATGTACGAGTGCACACTATTTACATTCCAGTTTATTAACAAAGAACTGAATGCCCCGTGTCGTGAGAAAGTAAATAGGCAGGTACCACGTCATTCTTGGCAGCTATTTACAAATATCAACTTTTAAAACAATGTGACTGCGTCCGTCCGCATAATATAAAGTCATTGCCTACTTTTTACTTTTGGTGTTCACGAAAACAAAAATGTGGACCCACCAGGCGAAAATATTGATAGCAACTTGTTAAAAATTCAAGCAGCCATTTTGAAAAAAATAAGCAGGTTTACGGGCGCCGATTCTGGGAATCAATACGCAATGAACTGCGATTCTGTATATCTTGAATGGCGGGCGCAGTGTTACATTTTAAATGCAGTAAAAGTAATTTTGCCTTTGCTTATTTTAAAATAAAAAGTGAAAGTGTCTTTCGGATACTGAAAACGCAGAAGTGTAGTAAACACTTTGGTTTAATATAAAATGATTTGATTTGGTAGTAAAAACGTAGATTTATCAACTAGTAGCAATGCAATGAAGTAGACATAGTTCGAGTCTACTCAATTTAGATTTTGCATGTTGATTGGTTAGAGTTTCATTGCTTAGTATTCATGGAAGCTAAACATTACGGTAAATTAAGTTTGCAATTTACAGGATTGCTTAAAGACTGGTTGTCCTTAGGGGAAATCTACAAAACCCTTATTTATTATGTCAAAACTAGTTAAAGTTGAACTAATTATGACTTTTCATGTTCCTAAGTTATTGGAAAAGCAGAGCGATACCTTGTTTGTGTCATGTAAATTAAAACTAATCTAAACGCATATTTTTTTTATATTTATGTTGATTAATCTGTCACTCTTAATTTACCAATGGAATGGGATAAGGTTCAATACCTCTATATCTGAGGCTGTATATTACCTAGAATATAAAAAAATTGGGTAAAAATCCGAGAGGAGTCAAAAAAGATAAGCAGAACCTCTTTCTTGGTATAAAAAAGGTAAAGCCAAATGTAACCAAATCGGCTTGCGATGGGACGTGGGTTCGAGTCCCACCTGAGGTCGATGATTTTTTTCAAGTGTTATTTATCTTCAATTAAAACCTTGCATGGAATTGCTAAAAACAAAAATTTACAATGTTTAAGCATTTCTGATCTTTACCAATAGTCAAATATTTGTAAAAATATTTCTAAAGGGTGTTGACGGTAGTATACTACTCAGCTATGCATATGGCTACATCATTGATCAGAATACGCTGGCTTTGACAGCGAGAAAGAACACTTGAGGATTTTCATCTTGTCACGTGACGTCCTCGGTAGCTTAGTTGGTAAAGAACTCGCCCTGCTTGCGATGGGACGTGGGTTCGAGTACCATCTGAGGTTGATAATTTTTTTCAAGTGTTATTTATCTTCAATTAAAACCTTGCATGGAATTGCTAAAAACAAAAATTTACAATATTCTTGGTGTATTTTACTAGATTCATTGATAATGATATAAACTATTTTTGTTGTATTATATTCCGGAATTATAACAACGTTTTTTATTACTTATTTTTTTCAACTTCTTGTACAGTAACACAAAAAATGAATTTGCGCGACGAATTTCGAAAAATTCCGATGATGCTACCAACATTACTGTACCTCTTCCTTTCGACGCAAAAAACAAATGCCTTTGGTTCAAAATCTTCGAGTGGTCATTTCCTACAATGGTGGGTCTAACTAAAACCTAAACGCTCTTATACTCTAGAAGTTAAGGTTTAATATTCGTTGATAGGGTTTTTGTTCCAGGACAATGACACTGTACGTTAACCAATTTAATTCATGTGAACAACATTTTTCTCTTAAAACATTATGTAACACATAATTGTTTTTGGAAGCTTTGGTTTCCATTTTAATGACTTCGACGTAAAAGAAAAATGTATTTTTGAGTCAATGTAGGTATATTTGTTTTTCGTTTTTAGAGTGATCAATAATAATTGACTATTTATTTCATGGCTAAATACAGTCGAACTCAACTTTTATCAGATAAACTACTTATATCTTGCTTTGGCTGACAGCCAAAGGAAAATCTTGTTCTTAAAATCGTCTGATCAAGATTTTACAGCAACGCGCTTTGCATTAGATTTGCAACGAATTACAAATAAGCATTTCAATTAGCATATCGATTGTATGGATCCTCTAAATGCTCGTTTAACAGCCAATGATTATTACCGATTTGTATGTTCATTACCTTAAACGCAACTCTTAAGACTCGCAGCTAAAGATAGCTTGCTATTATCGGTGTTTGTAGAATTAAATTGTCATTTATAGTCAAGTCAAAAACTACATGATTAGGTACCTAGTTGTAGAGTACGCACTAAGAAATTAGTATGCATCAACTAAGTATTTTATTTTACTAAGTTTAGAATTGTTAACATTTATTTTATTAGGTATAAAATTGCTGTATGTTGTTAGGGTACGCATTGCCTAATAAATAATAGATACACTTGGCAACAGAAAAGTCTGAAACTATTGGTTTTTACAATTTTCGAACTTGTAGTAAAAGACCATTCAAAATATCAATGTTCATGATTGTTTTATGTTTTATTTTATAGCAACTTTTTTAAGATCATGTTTTATTAGTTTACTTTTTTAAATAGAGACTGTTTCTTTTTTTTTTTACAAGAACGACGCTGTGTTATGTCAATCTACCCGTTTTACGTTTAATTTATGTGCGCTCATTCTGTTAACTACACATATTATATTAAGTGTAGTTAATATACAATGTTTCTCAGTGAGTGAACTGATGTGAGTAATTAAGAGAAATACATTTCTTAAACCACAAGATCACTTCTCAAACTATACTGCCAGCAACCTGTTTGAGAAAATTGTCATTTTTATTCCGAAATCTGTCTCAAAGTAAAAGTTGTTGATTTTAGAATCACTTCGTAAAAGAAAGAAAGAAAAATAGTAGAACCTTGTTTACTTTTTATAGCGATTCCTCATTATTGTTTACCAAAATAAAGACTTGTTTTACTTGCATGGCATTCTTGAACGATTTATCCTCGTCTCTTTAAATAGTTGACACATGCTGAGTTTTTTTCGTGTTATAATTAGTGATGTAAGAAGAGTCATGGCCTTTAAACAAATGTGGAATCGTACGTACTGTTCAAAACTAATTTAGCTTTAAATAAATTGTGGTAAATAAATAAAATTAATAAATCGTTTTTTTTATTTAATTTAATTTTTTATTTGAGATGGGCTTACTCTTGACCCCAATCTTGCTCTAGAGCATAGATGGGATCTACGATGGAGCGAGCTTGCCCAGAAGATGCCTATTCACTCTGGACTTAAAGAGAGTCAGGTTATATGCACTCGGAAATACAGACGCAGGCAGGGAATTCCACTCTTTAGCTGTGCGCATTATAAAAGATGATGAGAAGCGCTTAGTGCGGATTATGGGTATATCAACTAAGAACGGATGGTAGCCGGCCGTGCGTCTGGATGTCCGATGGAAGAAAGTTTTATTTGCATAAAACACGGTATAAAATGGTAACAATCAGCAACGTTCAGTAACGTTTATTATTTTCAGTTTTGATTATCTTCAGCAACAAAATAATGTCAATCATAGTATTTATAAAACTTGAAATTAAATAAATCAAGATACATGATTGTCACTCAAATAAATATTTGTTTTCTTTAATTGAATTCTTTTAATTAATTTCTTTAATTTTAGTGTTTAAATGAGATATAGTTTCTAAAATTCAGTTATTAATAATAGTTAGTGAAAATTATTTTGCAGTTAGTCATGATGAGTTAGTTATACATAGGAAAATATAATTATATTAGATTTTGTTCACTTAACAATTCGCCACAAAAAAATATAGTTCAAAGTCTGCTTCAATTGTATATCTCAAATATACGCAGCAAAATAAGGAAATGAGATTATATACAAAACGCTAAGATTAAACATGTTTTCTGTTATTGACGCATTTGTTTATTGAAGTATTTCTTATTTACTTCAACATGTCCGAAAACACTACGCAGTTATTTATCATTTATCAATCAAATCTTGATTTATCGGCCTATGTCTAAGAAAATATGTAACGAATTTATTTTTGAAATTGGGAAAAATCCTTCTGAAAAAAGCACAATAAGATTGATATTTAATGTTGTCTATTGACTTTCAATTTTGTATTTTTAACTCTAGAATGACGTTGTTTTGGCTTAGTCTCCGTGAATACTCTTTTTTTACACAAAATCTTATATCAATGCACAAAATACTTAGGTTTTGTGATACCGCTCTGACGTCAATGCTATCGGAAAGTTTTCTTGAAAATAACATATTATATACTGTACACCATGTGTTTTGTTAACAATAATTTAATCAGGCTTATTTTATAAGTTGCATATAAATTAAGGTTCATACCAACTTTCAATTTTTTATACGTAGCATTATCAGTTAAATCACAAATTATAAAAGTTATTTTGATCCGTAGGTGTTTATTTCTTAGCCCAAAATTTAGTTTTAAACTAACTTAGCTTGTTTAGCATTCAATTAAGCTGTTATCAAAAGAAACGGTGTCTTGCAAATGGATTAGGTAAATCTTTCTTTCAATTCTTTTATTACCAGAATCAGGTCATAACATATCAAACGTTTACCTTTCCTACCTCAAAAAGCTTGAGGGCGCGTCTTCCTCATATTTCGCAAACCAGACAACAATACTATCGTCATATTATAGCACTTGATCGAGCAGTGTCGAGTATGTCGCATAGAGACAACGAGCGTCAGTGTGCGCGGGCGTCGGCGCCTGACGTCGACTCGCTACGCAAGGTCACGTGACGTAACGCCTGTCAGTTACATGACCTGCGGTGAGACGAATCGTGTCGTGTTCGAGTTATAACCGAGTTTGTTGTGAGAAGGTGCGAATTTATACGAAGGTGCTTAAAGCGGATGATACATTTTTAAGATATTGATAAATGATCAATCAGGCTCAGGCTAACTAACTATTATTTTAGAAGTATAAAATGCTTAGCTATACCTAGCTTCAGATTGAATTTACCCACGGTATCCAGTCTATCTAATTATTTATTTGTCATAAATATTAAACTTAATTTCGAATGAGCCCCAAAAGTTTGACAAAAACCTATTTTTTCAGCTGCCTGTACACCCGAAGGTAAAATAAATATGTTAGCACTTGGAAACTGTGGTGACTAGAAGGTCCGAAACTATTTTCGGAACAAGATTTTCAGTAGTTGTTGGCTGAATTGCTTGCCACCTGAATAAAAATAGGGAAAGGTTGTTTAAAAATACGCTGACATATGAATACGGCTGTATTGCAACATCTCTTTTTCGTTAAAGGTCGATTTAATGAGATGTTTTTAGAGTTTAAGTTGATAATGGTACTTCACCTATGGTTTATTGACCCCTTGAACATCTACCAAAAAGTAGACGAATTTCAGGATTATGTTTTAACAGAAAATATTTTTATGAAGTTTCTGACCTGCTTTGTTTTTATTTAATATTAGTATAAAACTATTTATTTCAACGAGAAATATTGTAAAACTTGGTTGACTAAACTTATAGTACCTACCTATTTTATTTGAAAGTACACATACGAAAACTTTCGCTTGGCCGAATTGGAAATGCCAATGACGTCAATTCCTTGTTAAAATCTATGCGAAAGTATACAAAATGTGTCAAATTGTCAATCAATACAATACTAATCATTACACTCTAACGGGATTTCATGCAACTACATACCTAAAACGATTTGTTTTTTGTCCCGACGTTTCGGCTCGATTACACGAGCTGTGGTCGCGGGTTGACTGGCGTATTGTCAAATAACGCCTACCTAAGGTTGAAAATAATTTGGCCTATATTGCTATAAAATAAAGGAAAGCACAAAAACAGTGTTCAAATTATGGGGGTTTTTACTGCGTCGGGACGTGAAAGCTTTAATATTCAATTTGGCGATCGCGTGTATAGGTTTTTTTTTTCATTTTAGGCGTAATTACCGTCTAGGCGTAATTCAACAGACCTACTATAATAAAAATATTAAATTAAGCGAAGAATAGCGATGTGTTGGATGTTAGTTAGCCTAGTGAGTGGGTGTGTATAACATTTTACTCAAGTAATCTTACCGTGAGTACCTACATTTTCTTTGAGTATTAAATATTCATAAAAACTAGTCACTATTGATTGTTATATAGGTTCTGTTGGAAATATAAATTCCTGAGATTTTTCACAATTTCTTTTGTTGTCAGTAATTATTACTATGCTCCAATGAGTTTAATCTAACAGAGTTTATGCGTTTTCGGTTCAAAATAGGAACATAAATAGTACATAAACCTATTGTTCATTGTAAGTTAGGAATTAAAAGTCGATAAAACAGGTTATTATGATATTTTACATAATGATTTCTCCGAGAGCCGTGTGGGGACGGCCGTAAAGAATACACTTCCCCACCGCCAACAGCAGGCGTGTCGTAAGAGGCGACTAAATCCTGTAGCACGAGACGGAGAGCAGCGTCTGCGTGCGAAATAATAAAAAAAAATGCGCTCGCCAACCCGCCTGCCAAGCGTGTCGAGTATGGCAAAAACCCCCAGATGACATGATGTCCTGTGGCTGAAATGATGATGATGACATAATGATTTCTAACCAGCAATCAACACATTTATATATGTATTAAATAGGCTTTAATTAGGTATTGTAAATTTTAATTTAAAAAAAATGCTACATGGGTTACACCATAAAATGAATTCATGGATTTGAAAATTACCAAAAAATAGCGATAAGATAAAGCCAATTCATCTTGAATTTAGATTTTATCTTTGTTGTTTAGTAAAACATGTCAGCCAATATCAGATAAAATTTTTCTATATTAATAAATATCTTCCGATGAATTATTAACAACGACATGGTTATTACTGATTGACATTAACTTAAGTACATATTTGCAAACAAAATGCTCTCTTGAGAGTTCAAAATTCAAGTTATTTTTATAAATTTTACGAATTGGTTAAAAAGAAAAAACATAATTTAGGGAACCCCAGACTCTAGGATATAGTCCCATGTATTATCTAAGTCCATAGTTTCACTAATATTGTGTGGGATTCGTGATAGTGCCGCCTAAAAAACGGAATGACACCAGACAATGAAGTTTGCCTAGTTTGTTTTCCAGCACACCCAAAATCGAATTAATAAAGGTCTTTTTCGAATTGACCCAAACTGGGAATCGAACAATCGAACCCGGGACCTTTAGCATTCAACGCATTGGCGTTATTACCGGACATGCTACACTAATCATGTCTTCAATAATAAATATAAATAAATAAACATTGAATAACATCACATACATTGCTCTGATCCTAAGGTAAGTAGCTAAAGCACTTGTGTTATAGAAATCAGAAACAACGACACCCAGTCACCCAGACTCGAGACAATATAGAAAAGTTCGTTTTCTACAGTGACCTGACCGGGGATCGAACCCGGAACCTCAGAGATGACGACGCCATATAGTCCGGCGTGCTCGCCTCTCGGCTACGGAGGTCGTCAATTTCTCGTAGTCTTATTCAAGCCTCGTGGTTTCTTCCACTGATACTGTTTGACAGTCTAAGTGCGTGTGCAAGAGTTGACCGAAATAACTATTTTCTAGATTATTCCAACTTGAGATTGTAGGCCAGTCTTATCAGTGTGTGTATTGTATGTTTATTTTATGATTGATTTTGTCAGACGACTACAATGGATTGATAAGAAACATCTTTTGTTCTCTTTTTGCGGTTTTTTCCATAATGTTATTGTTCAACATTATTTTATAACTTTTCTATTATTGGGAATTAAATCGTTCAGAGTATTATCCTATTTGTTTAGGAATATCAATTTCTTTGTGACAAAATTCAGCGGTTTAAGCGTGATTGAGTAAAAATATCCAAACATGCGAACTTACACGTTTGATATTATATTAGGAAGATTTGAGACAACCGCCATTTAACTTCACATTGTATAACTTAATATAAAATAGAATTTGCCACAGAACAGATATCGCTCACCATAGATATTCTGTGTCTATAGTTTGTGGTTTGAAATTGCATAGTTTATGGGTACGGGTACGGGCTAAGATGCCTCTAATTCTAGGGTTCACACTCTGTGCCAGGTTTTACCGAGTTAGCAAGTAATACCCTGTTCTTATTTAAATGATGCAACATCTTTTTTAATTTTACAATTAATTTTTCAATTCTTCACTTGTGTGACTTCAATTTTTGTTAAAATCAAAAATTGATGTCTTAACAATTATGCTTATATTTACAATTTGAGATAGTGTACCATCATGGTATAAAAACAGCAGGGCCGTGAAAAAGCAGGCTTCTATATGAAACCATAAAAAGGGACTTGATCTAGAAAGAATAGTTTTTCAGAGTACATTTATGTATAGAATCGTTTGAGTAATCTAGATTATAAGACTTGCCACTGATTGATTATGACAAATGTAAATGATTAACTCGTCAAACGACAACGGACATATGACAGAGACCACCTAATAATAACATTTCTATTATATCGTTTTTCTGGAATGAGAGGTCAATATGTTGAAGCTTTATTATCCTCCTCTTAAAAAAATGGAACAGACACAGATTAGACAGAATAGGTCTGGAACAGATACGAAATTTTAAAAAACCGTTAAACCTAGTATCCGTAGACAATTAGAGAACGGGTGTTGCCAATTGCTATTTATGCTATTATATATAAAAAATCTTTTAACAAGTTTGATAAACTGTCTCTTTTTTCAGTGAGAATGAGATGTAAACCTAAATAAGGTTTACAGAGAGCGACAAGGAATCAGGATTACTGCATGAGCTTCAATATCATTTAGCACTATTGACGCATTATTTGCCACCGGGCATTTAAATATTAAATAACAAGCGATCTTGAAATAAAACATAGAATTAATCATTTTCCCTCAAGAACTGTTCCTGATGACAGTTCGCTTTAGTTAATTTCTTGGCACATTGCGGTTAGGTTACCTATTTGGAACCGTAAAACAATAATAACAACTTAAATAAATAAACAAAATAGAAAAAAAAATGTATTTAGAATAGTTTATCGTCGTCATTACCAGTTTAAAAAAAAGTGTGATTCTGCATGTTTCTACGTCAAGCAAACATCGTTTTAAAATTCTTAAGACAAGAATATTCATTTTCAAATATAGAAAATGGGCCTGAAATTCATAAGAGCCCGTAGGAGAAATGGCATGGAATAACATCACGTTAATCTTGGGACTATGGAGTCTTTAAATATTATGTGACATTTTTTATGTATCTTTAGTGATTTACTGAATCATTACTGAGAATGTTATATCAGAAAAGTGATGGAAGGCGTCACTAATAAGTTCTCGTTGTCTCGGCCCCGGCGGCAAAAGGTTAAAGAATGTTAATGGCTTTTTAAGGTTTTCTTTTAAATCTGCAATATTGTTTGGTGGCTAAGCACGGGGAAGTGTTTTTTGCGATTTTGATGTTTTTCTTATAGTAAAAGTTGTTAATACAACTCAGGGGCAGTGGCGAGCATTGGTTTTATTTCGAGGTAGGCAGTAGATACTTATAATGTGTTTTATTCCACATAATCCACATTTGTAAGTACCTACTGCCTACCTCATTTCAATTATCAGGTAGGCACTGCCTAATTGCCTATATGCACCGCACGCCCCTGTCAGGGGTGAAATACTGACCGCTGTTGGATCAAACAAGGTATTTTTACACCATGTATAATTCATTCAATTGAATACTCGTCGGATCGCTACTGTCGGCAAACAATTGTCAATACCAAGCATCCTGCGCTGATTCACATTCTCACGCGCGCGTGCCATTCACAAACATACGAGTTTGTATTTGGACAATTAACTTATGTGACACCTGGGAAGACTGCTAATTATGGGTGTAGCTTCAGGCCGGGTGAAATGGAATGAAATCTTTATTTGTCCAGAATATGTGACCGGCGTTGGCTGCAACCCCTGTCACCCGGCTTGAGCAGGTCAAGCGGACTACAAACACAAGGATTATCAAGAAAAATATTCTCATGAAAAAAGGGTATTATACTGTTATAGATTATTTATATGATAAAAATGTTTGGATATAAATACTGCCTTGCTCGCACAGGTGCATTTATCTTGTAATTTAATATTTTGTTATGTATATTTAAAACTTTTTAAAAGAGGCTGACAATAGTGACCGAGTTTCTTGCGCTGCTTCTTCTCGGCGCTAGCCCAAACTTGTCCCGAAGCAGTGGTAGGGAATAAAATAACAATGGGACGTGTAAAAGTGCTTAGTTTAAGCCTATTTGCAAAAATAAATTGGTTTTATTGGTTTTATTGGTTTTTATATGAGTAATACACCTGCAAAACTGCTAATAATGGTTGTATCTTTAGTAGTATATTCCATCAAGCTCAGGGCTGTAGTATCTGCCGCTGCTGGTACAGCGCTCTTCGTTCCCGTGGTCTATTGCCTTAAATGAGTGCTCGTATTGCGCACAAACTTGACGGTTTATAAGAAGTCAATGAACCTTGAAAAGTGGTCTAGAATAGCGAAGAATGGTAGAAGGAACGACGCACTTCAAATCACGAAAAGTGAAGAATCGTTGAATTGAATGAAGAGGTTCTTACTTCGTATCACAGTTTATAGAAAGAATTAATTGAGGCAAAGGCCTTCCTAAAATGCCATAGTTCGTGGTAAAAATCTTCAGATTACGACTGTAATTAGTATCTTATACCTTGTTAAGGCCACGGACACACTAAATGCCATTTTGCAATTGATACGTTCGAACATACTTGTGACTTATTACTTACAAGCACCACACGACCATCTTTCTTGGTCTCGTGATTCGCGAAACAGTTTTCATAACAAGATCAGTGGAGGTATAAACAATTCGTTGGAAGTCAGGCGTAGACGTGCGTTGCTGCAGGTCACCTTTAATGCTTAGATCTAGGTTGTATTGCGAAAAAAAAAACGCACATTTTTTTTATTATTTATTATCAGGCAGGCAGTTGAGACAACTGATGGTTGCCTGTATCTTGCTCGTTATTTTTTTATGTTGCGTTCACTGTTGTAATCAAATACTTCTAAATTCAAATACTTAAGAGTTTTCTAAGTTATTGTAAAGTAGGTATTTGTATTTGTGTAAGGCGTGAACCTTTTAGCCATTGCATTCCATATTAGCGTATCGGCATTACGTTTTCGTTTAATTGTAAAAGCTGATTTCGTTTTATTATTGTGTATCTGAATGGTTGCTTTATAATCAACTTGTTCAGAATTATGAAAATAACTCCATTTGAAAATAAATAGGTTTTTTTTTCAATTACAGTTTGAACCAGTCCGTCTCTTCCATTAGTGTAACTAATACGAAATATGTTATACGAATTGTGTTGCAGAAAAGTGTGTATCGGATATAATTTTTAACATAATTGCGTATCTTTTGGAGATACAATGTGTAGATACGAGTACCTACCTAAAATGGTACAGATGTCGAACTGGCCTTAAGCCGGTTGCTGACCTCTAGCGGATCTTTGGGTGTCGTCCAATAAGGCCGACAACGTTTTAGGAAATAAAATTAGGAAGCGCGTCGGATATCGCCTACTTCTGGGCCCTAACCATGAGCTGTTAAAACAATCACAAATCTGTCAAACATTATCATTTCTGTCAAATTTTGTATGAAATGACGTACCAAAATTGACAGATTTGACAACTTTGAGATTGTGTTTAGAGTTCATGGTTAGGGGGCTGGTGTTAGCCATGTTGGTTTTGTTAATGTCAAAATGATTTTACGTTATTCTTAATTTCATAGCAAGTAAGGTATACCTATGATGCTCTTGAATATTTATTCAATTAACCAATACTTAGTAATACAGTATAATTTTTTCTCTATGGTAATAATGAAAGTATGATAATAATACGATGTTTGTTTAATCACGCATTAACGGCTGAACATGATAAGCTAAATTTTGGCACATATAAAACTGATCTAGCTTTACACATCGAATTTTTATCCCGTTATTGTATTCCCGAAGGATGATTATTCATGCCTCTTTAGCTTAATTAGAAAAAAGGTCTTTAAGTAAAGTTGCGGACAGAACTAATATTTAATGAGCTAATAACTTTACGTGATCAAACATCGAACATCTATATCCCAACCGTATGAATATTACAATTTCACAATCAGTCAACTTTGTGTTGCAAAAAATTAAACTGTTTGGTAATCAGTAGGTATACCGCATCGACAAGATGTACTTATCAAATCGGACACGATCTTTGTCTTAGATCAGTGTTACCAAGTCCTGTGACTTGGGACACAGTATCTTAGGTATTGTCGAGGCAACGACGCGACGTTATTCGTTATGTAAGCAACGATAACGTATCGTGACGTCTATTTCCTTTGTTTAAGATTAAAAATATTGCGGTTTCTAGATTGAATAAAATAAATCTTCAGAAAATGAGATCTTGTTAATCTGCCAAGCTCAAACTACATGTGTGATAGCGTAACAATAAAATTTCCTTTGTGTCTCGTTGCCATGGCCGTCCCGTCCATGATACCGTGAGGGACACATTTCGCGCCATGGGTGAGCCCCAAATAGTTTTAGGAATGCCCTAACCCATCCAAATTGAGCGTAAAGCGTTTATTATTATCATGGATCGGATAGGAAAACGAATCAAATGAGCCCAAACACAAAGATTTAATTAATAGCCATTTAACCTCCTCTTCCTGGTTCCTTTTTCAGAACAATAGGTGGACGGACCTAATGCACTTGTAACTAACTAAAATCGAATATTGAAGTCGTTTTTAACCTACTTTAAACTGGACTTGGGAAATTTGTATTTACAAATTACACATGTTTATGTGGCATTCGGGTTATAATACAATAATTTGATACTATCGAGCTGGGCCCTAACCATGAACTGTTAAAATAATCACAAATCTGTCAAACATTATCATTTCTGTTAAGTTTTGTATGAAATGACGTACCAAAATTGTCAGATTTGACAACTTTAAGATTGTTTTAAGAGTTCATGGTTACAACCGGGAAGCGGAGGTTCAATGGCTATTAATTAAATCTTTGTGTTTGGGCTCATTTGATTTGATAATGCTTAAATAAATAAATGAAGATATTTATAGAGTATTAACCACATGAGTAAAGAAACGGAAGTATTAACAGTGTAGTAAGTTAAGTATTTGAGTAGGGCATTTTCTATATCCAGATCTTAAAAAACTCAAATCCAGTGTCAGGTTTTATCACAATTAACCATTTGGATTAGCAAAGATAGATTGATAGATATTTTATTCTTAAATAAATATTTTATACATTGAAGGACAGTATTAACTTTCTGTCTAATGGATCGGCAAATCTGTTTGGTGAACTGTAAAGTGACTAACAGACGGCCTCGCAACCATTTAGCCCAGTTAAATATCTAGATCTATAATCTAGTTTCGGCCTGAACCGTTCACGTCACGGCTATTCTGATTCAAATATAAATAAAAACATTGAATGGTTGGCTGTTGCACTGTTACAAAAACCAGCCAAGTGCGTGTCGTGCCAAACGCAGTATAGGTTCCGTAGTTGCCCGTCGTTACAACAATATAGTTCAACAAATACTTCATTTATTTCACGTTTAATGTTTTCGTATAACATTTTTTAAATGACTCAGATGATCTGTTATTCCCGTTAAACTAACTGATCAATCTTTACTGTTATGATTTTCCTTAAAAGTTCATGAAAAGCACTATTACCATGAATTTTTCCAGATATTTTAAGTTACATATATGGGATCTACCCTTAAAAAATATTTTAAAAAATATATTCTACCAATTTGTCGGCGTGATTGATATACATATCTCCACAAAATTACAGCTCTCCAGGGTCAACAGTCTCCAAGCAAAACTTCGGACGAACAGACAGACAGACACAGACGGACATGACGATACTATAACGGATCTTTGTCAGGACTACGGAACCGAACCGAACTAAAAACGTTCAAGAAAACACTAGGAAAATTGGTGTTAATTGGTACATGTTTTTATCAATGAAGCAATACATTTTTAATAACAAAAGTAAATTGTTTGACCGAAATATCAGAAAACCTAGGTATGCATCTTTAAAGGCAACGGATTTCTATTCCCGGTTCGTGTCAAAAAGGCAAACGTTTTTTTATTGGCTTGGAACTGGGCGTATTAGCCGGTTTTGGTAAAATTGACTGGTCTCTCACCGTAACAAAGCTAATAATTCTCTAATTCGACACCATGGCGGTTAATTTGATGTCCGGGCGATTTATTGTTTATTTATAAAAATCTGGATAATTTTCCTAATAGCTTACAACATAATTTGTTTCGTAGTGAAGCGTAACGAGTCTTACTTGTCCTGTGGTTCCAGTATATTAATTATTTCCCGTATAATTTGTCTTAAACTATATCTAATTTACACGTGTGCGTTACCTAATATTTCCGACTTTCTAGACGTGGAAATTAAAGGTGTAAGTTTTTGTTTTGATAAGCACTAGCACAGTCACGTGGATCGAACAATGCTACGCTATTCGTGATACCGATCGTCGATTCTGAAAGAAATGTCCAAGCAGTGCGAAGAAATTGCAGACGTGGATAGTAACAGCTGATAAAATAACATCACACACGTCATAAAAAAGTTGAGAAAAGAAAATAACTTACACGTATGCTTTCGTCTCCTGAAGACGCTCCAAGACTGCTTTGAACAGGTCATATCCAATTTTCGTGTATTGAGTTGACACAGCGAGAAGATCAGGCTGATACTCTACTTCTTTTTGCTTCTCTGCATTGTTGGGATCAGTCACGATGTTATGTTTGAGCTTCAATCTCTCGAGGTGTTTATGATGTTTCGGAGATGGCGGGGGCTCGACAACGGGGGTCACATCACGACTACACATGTTACACATTTCGTATATATGTTTTGTATTTGAGAGTTCGAAGTGATCACTAACGCGGTGCGCTGCGCTTTGCGCTCGGCGCGCGCGTTCGTGAGTATAAGACGCGCAAATCGTATCCCCACCACTGCTGATGCAAGCTTGCGCCGGCGCCGCTGATAACGCATGCGTGAGAATCGTTAACTTTTCATGATTGCGGAGGGTATGTTTTCCTGTGACGTCGTTTGCGACGGCGCGTTTTTTGCAGCGTTTTTATTACGAAGTTTACGATGATAACAATGTCGTCAGTTCGATGTAAAGACTATCTACTATAACCTGCAAAGTATCTAAAATATTATCTTTGTTTTAGGTATTTTTATTTAATTGTCAGCTTCATAATATTAATGATTTCGTGTCAGATAAGTACCATAAGGGAAAACAGGGGATGATTAATTGTTTACTCATTGCTCGTAATGTTTGACAACGCATAACTTTTAACAGAGTTGATAATTCTTTTTTTTATAAGATAGGCCTCGAAATTGTCAGATATAAACATGAAAAAAAAACTTATCCTAATGGAAAATAGGGGTGATTTATCGTTCACTCTCAGATTTTAATGCTGATCGTACATCCACAAAAAATCATTAAAAAAACTATATAACAAAAATATTAAACCGCCGAAAAACTAAAAAGCAAAAAATAATAAACTTTTTTTGCTTTTCAGTTTTTTGGCGGTTTAATTTTTTTGTTAAAAAGTTTTTTTAAATACAGCTCTTGATGTTAACTCGTTTGCCAAATAGAGAGTTTCGTTACCTACATTTGCTTGTTTCAATTCTAATCTTTAAGTAAACTATTCGTTAATTATTGAGTCGTAGAGACGTTTTCATTTCTCTCAATGTCGGCACACTCCCATAAGGACCTGTTCACACTAAACCCGTCTGCTATGGACAAACGTGGAAAGAGCTATTTTATAATGAGCTGCTGGTCTCAAGTCTGATTTCACGTTTTAATTGAGTTTTGACTCATCCTCATATTATGGACAGAAGCTAAACGATCTGAGAAATAATTTCTTTCTACGATAAGAAACGGTTTTCCATTTAGTTTCAAAAGGGGAGACGAGTTTTTCTGAAGTAAAATTTCATTTAAAATAAAAATGCACGGGCTAACATAATAATTTAATTTAATTAATAAATTGGAAATGTATCACAAGCTTCTTTATGCTACAGAAGATGTATAAGTTCGTTCCGGCTGACATCGCTTGATCTATTGTAAGTTTTTGTTTTTAGCAATTCCATGCAAGGTTTTATTAAAGATAAATAACACTTAACCAATAGTCAAATATTTGTAAAAATATTTCTATCGGGTGTTGACGGGTAGTATACTACTCAGCTATACATATAGCTACAACGTTGATCAGAGATACGCTGGCTTCGACAGCGAGAAGAAACACTTGAGAAATTTCATCGTGTCACGTGACGTCCTCGGTAGCTTAGTTGGTAAAGCACTCGCCCGGCATGCGATGGGACGTGGGTTCGAGTCCCACCTGAGGTCGTAGATTTTTTCAAGTGTTATTTATCTTTAATAAAATCGCTTAATCTAGTCATCAAGCCTAGTCAGAGGCCTAAAGGTGGCTTGATTTTGATCTGAAAGTAAGATTTAGTCACTGACCTATAACAACACCCCTTCATGCTGAGGCCAACCTTTCAAAGTAAAACCAATAGAAAACTATTATTTTTGCAAATAGGATGAAATGAAACTAACGCTCTTTTACACGTCCCAAATGTTTTTTCCTACCACTGCTTCGGGAAAAATTAAGGCTAAATACGTTTACTTTACTTTTATTTAAAGGTAACGTTGATGTCTCTTGTAGTAACTTTGTTGGCTGCAGTCCTGCAGTTGTCAGCGTCAGTCGTCAGCATCAGCACTCCACATTAATTCCATTTCCAATTCCAATTAACTCCACAGTAATTAATTAACTAAGATACCATAACACAACCTTGAACAGTAAATACGCGTACCCACTCATGTACACAAACACACACACACACACTCATGTACACAAACACACACAGACACTCACACTCGCCCAAGCTCGCATACATAAACACACACCTTTTGTTTTCTCTTTTTGTTTTGTTTAATTAAGCTGTCGTCATTGTAACGTTTATTTACTAATAATAATGTACCAAAATGATATTGTTCAAATCTCAAACTCTAGTCCCTAAAATACAGGATTACCTAGTTTAGGGACTACTAGAAATCTGTAAGCTGTGTACTTTTTGGAAATAAAAGTTTTTATTATTATTTTTATTACATCTAGACCGTGTTTCAATATTTTGGTAAAAGTTTTATAACCACAAGTAAAACACATGCTGGAAAAAACTAAAATTAACGTCAATAAAGGAGATCAGTGTAATAATAATATATTAAACACTGCCATGCCAATTAATTATACTTTATGCATTTATTATTAGAGAAACAATCATAACAGAAGTTTTTGACATCCAAATTATTTTGGAAAAATGGTGATTCACCTGTTAAATCAAGTTTTTATTATTATCCATTCTGACGTTTCTTAATAGTTTGAAAAAGGGATTAAGAATCATGAGAATATTCGGTTTCAAAGTCATTATTATATGAAATCTGGCTAATCTACTTGGAGCTGGTTTCTTTTATAGCCAAATATAATATTACCATAGAGATAGTATTATCACAGAGAGTAGTATTATACTACGTACAAATCTTACTTATATCAAATATATTCTTAGATACTGTCACCAACAAAATTGTAGATAGCATTCAGGGGCGTGCAGTGCATATAGGCAATTAGGCAGTGCCTACCTGATAATTGAAATGAGGTATGCAGTAGGCACTTACGATTGTGGATTGTTGATGAAAACCTCTGATTTTCATCAATAAAACACATTATAAGTATCTACTGCCTACCTCGAAATAAAACCAATGCCCGCCACTGATAGCATTTAAATCTAAGATATTGTTTTTGCAAACAACATGTTTATTCATTTTCAATTGATAACATTATCTTTTTATGGGCCTGAAAATGAACATCTAAAATATTGGTTAGAAAATTCCATTACTTATCAACAAAAATAAATTGAAGACTGCAAAGAGTGACTGTTTTTGTAAACTAGCTTTTGCCTGCGGCGTCGCTCGCGTTTGATTTGATTTTGAGTGAATGAATAAATGTCAAAATCAGTAAAAATAAAAACTCTACAAAACTTCTTTTTGGACAATATTCTTCACTTATCCTGCCCCTCTAGCACGAGCAACAAAACACGATATAATATGATAAGATATAGCGATTTATCGCATATTTTTGGTCAAAATATGAACTTTTATCGAAAAATTGAGCGTGACCGTGATGACGCCGGCACGGAATTGTTCACTGTTTCGATAAAGTTCAAGATGGCGGCTATGGTACCATATTTTGAAATTTGGGTGTCGATAAATCGCTATATCGTATCATATCATATCGTGTTTTGTTGCTTATGCTAGAGAGGCTGGTGCCCAAACCACTTAACTTGGGCGAGCTTACTCGTGAGCAAACTTTGAACCCCCGTTTTACAACTTTAGGGGGTGAGTTTTGGAAAATCCTTACTTAGCGCCGCCTACATCATAATAGCTATGCCAAAAAAAAAATGACAACTTTCAGCGCAGTCCGTTCAGTGGCTTGAGCTGAACGTTGATAGATCAGTCAGTCAGTACGCATGCCTTTTATTACAGGCTGTTCTGTAAATGGTACCTATATCAAGCCGAAACTAGCCTATGTTAACACATGCATACAAACTATGCCTCATGGAGGCTGTAATGTAACATATTTACCACCTGTTTATGCTAATGTATATTTTTACTACCACTGTTTGTTACATTATGAAGTGAGTAAATGAATATGAATATGGTGAAGTCAGAAAGATATCATCATTTTTGAAAAAAAAAAAAATATTTGAATCGGATTCAATATTTTTTTGTTATGAATGAAAAATTTCAAAAAAAAAAAAATGATGACATCAAATTTCTGACTTCACCATAGTATTTATATGCATATTTTAGCATAGGCTAGATTCGGCTTGATATACCCTGTACCTAACACCCTGTAATGTAATGGCCTGCATCCAGCGTCGTCCTGCAACCTTTACCAGCAGGGCTAGCATGCGCGCATCGGTTATTTTATCGATAGACAAGACAAATTTTGTCTTCGACGATAATTTTGTCGTTTTCCCTAACTTAACGGATTATAGATCTCGAATCCTTTTTTTCAAATATTCTCAGGGTTTCCCGTTGTTCGTAGCCACTTAATTTAACGTTATAACTCGGCATTGCCATGATATTTTGGGTTTTTCTTTGTTATCGTCGAAGACAAAACGATATATTTACGTCAAAAGTCGATAAAATGCCACGACAAAATTGTATCGTGTTGCGCATGCTAGCCCTGCAGGTCGTCTGCCCACCTTGTGGGTGGACGTCCCACGCTGCGCTTGCCGGTACGTGGCTTCCAATCGGCCGATCTGGAAGTCACTCGGGGAGGCCTATGTTCAGTAATGGACGTCCTGTGGCTGAAATGATGATGATCATGAACACCCTGTATTTACAACAAAACAGATGTAAGACTGATTGGCTGTAGAAATATTATTGCGTCAGCTTCTATATAAAGTAACAGCTGTCAATATGTATGTTTACTTTTAGTATACTTTCAAAAATCACATCTATTATTTGGTGATGATGATGATTTAAATACTACTATGAATTTGATATTGATATCTTTTTAGACGTCATAATCCCCATTTTTATTTTGCTGGGCAATGCGTTATGCATTTAAGATATGGTTTTGTGAATATTTTATTTCCATTTCACTTACGACATCGTAGAAATCAAATTGTACCTACGTATACGATTCTTGATAATTCGTATGTGGCTTGAATTTCCAATGATTAGTAACGCTTCAGAGTACAGATCGGTGATAAGCTACTTAATTTTCCTACTTGCCTTGTAAGGCAAAATACAAGAACAAAAATCTTTCTGATTACCCTTATGGGAACAGATTGACAGACAAGAGTAGATTTGTGCGCAAGCGTGCATCTAAACTTACATTACCTCTCGCTTGCTTAATAATTTAGGCTCTGACTTGAGATTTGACTCTTCTCAGTCTCGAAACTTTGGGAGTTTATAATGCTTTAATCAAAAAGTCATAATCAACTCTTTTATACCACGATATGGTCTGGTGTCACGGTCCAGTAGTTTACCATAATTATCTTGGTCGTAGGTTATTTAAAGATTTAAATTTAAACCCGGATCAATATCAAATTACAACAATTCACGTCAAGTTTAGTTAAATAATCTAATAATATGCTAAGTCGCATGATTAGATACACGGAATAGTTACAAAAGATCATTAAATATTCCGTGATTAAATACCGCGTAGACGCATATTAGTATCAAGACATACGATTTTCTCTTAGGGCTTCCTAATAGTGGTGGTCGGTGTTCCGTGTGCCTTATTTTGTGAAGATGGAAGCCCAGGTATCCCTATATAGGCCTTACTGTTGAAAATTTTCATTTCATTTATTCTCTTACGGACGTAGGAAAATAAAATAAGGTTCAAAGTGATGTGGTTACAACTTTTCGACTCCCTTGAAAGTGCTTTGGATGTGTGCTGCAATTGTAGTTATGTTGACTGCCTTGGACAAAATATCCGAATGGGCTTACAGTGACTTTAAGCGTCCGCAATCGAAAATCTAAAATCTTAATAAAAAAATCGCTAAAATGCGATGCAGGCGCCAAGTCGCCGATCGTGCGACTACTACTTTCAGAGAGTAAACGCGCTGCAAAGGCATCCTTCGTCAAAGCACCTTTTTTTTTGGAGCGCAGGAAAAATGCATTTCGCATACCTACCGCCGCGGGGGCAGCGGTAGGTTATGTGGGACTCCCTCGTCATCTTACAACGGCTTTCGCCGCTGTGCCATGACGAAGTATCACCCACTAAAAAACCTGCGGTGTACCACGCAACGTATGCGAGTAACACATGGGGACCCGTGTTCTGGTTTCCGTCCATGCGTCACAAACGTACGGCATGCTATGCCGGGCCTCAGGCATAGGGAATGGGTGATCCTGTACACACGGGATCACCCCAGACTGGCAGACTGTGCAGTGTGAGCTAACGGCCCCCGCCCCGCACTTACTAGTCTGCTAGAAGGGGGAAGCTGAGCCCGGCACAACGCCGTCTCCTCCGCCCTCTTCTACGACTTCAGATCGGGTCAGCAAGGGTTTAAGCTTCCCAGCCCGATCCGTGGCCACCCTTTGCGACGACATAGTGTCGCAACAAAAGGCCACCCACGTCTTACTCCCACTCGCTGCCCAGCATAGCTCGAACCATTCTGGGAAGCGAGAGACACCACCAACCACAGGGTCAGCACCCCGCGGCCAGGTCACTGATTTCCTCCGCAACCACCGTCTAGGCAGCACGAGAAGGGAGTCATCACCACCCGCAAGTGCCGCCCCAAGACGCATCCACAAGCGGGCTGCCAAAGCCCACTGGGAGCGACTTCCACAGAGTTTAGCCGTGAGCTAGCAATAACCCGAAGGAAATTACTAACCCCCGTTGCCCAGGTTGAACCAGGCCAGGATGCTACTCCTTACACCCGATCGTAACCGAGTGTAATTAGTAACACCCCGCCGCACGAGGAGGTTACTCTGACACCCCTCTCGTTAAAGCACCTAGATTGACAAACGTTGAGGAGTTTGTTGGGTCGATTCTGTCAGTTCGGTTTTGTTTCTCCTCGTTGACATTAGCTAACACCAAAGGGTTGCATATTTAAAGCTAGGTTTATATCTGTAATGTTCCGTTATGTTTTTAACATCCTCCTAACATACAAACTCTAACATTTATAATATTAGTCAGTCATTAAATAGTAAGGTATAATTAAGCCGGTGTGACCACTGTAGGTAATACTGTAACCCATTTAATAGTGTATAACTGAGGCATATAGAGACTCTAATACCATCACTTATTACATTAGCCTCATCATTACGACCTGCCACACATAATTGGCGACGATTTCCACATAAGTTGAGCTCACAACAAGTTAGCAAAAACATTTTAAAATAACTTGTTAGCTTTTCAAGCACCTTATGAATGCGTAACATGTGTTTTGAAAATAAGCTTGTCATTTAATCCTAGGTGGATTCTGTATGTATTAAATTATTTTTACAAATAATAATAAATAAATAAATATTGGACAACATCACATACATTGCTCTGATCCTAAGGTAAGTAGCTAAATCACTAGTGTTATAGAAATTAGAATCTAATGTTGATTTATCAAAAATCAAATTTATATAATAGTTATTTGGTCTGGTTTTTTAATTATTTGGTATATTTGACTGCAGATAAGTTTACAAGCTAATTCGTTTATGTAATTGGCCTCTCAGTTTTCTGTAATTTCTACCACATAAGTGTCAATAACCTAATTTTAAAACCACTAATGTTGTAAATACTTCCTATTGACGTCTGGAGTACGGGGCTCGGGATTTACCAAGAGAGCGGAGATTTCGAAGTTGCGTCATCCATTCGATACGACCAAACTGCAGTAAGGTTTTGTAAGCATCAACAAAATTGAAGGGTAAATCGTGATTTGAAGGAAGGAAGACAGAGAACTTCAGCAATCGATGAGTAAGCTGAAGTGGCAGTAGGCTGGTTTTACCGTAGAACCGACAATCGATGTGGTAGACGTGCAATTCCTGTGCGAAGACTCGACTTAGAAAGCTTAGCATAGAGCGCTTTCCGAAATGTAAAGCGATGATGAGTTTAATTAAGTTTAGCTCATCGACCTCCGTAGCCGAGAGGCGAGTACGCCGGACTGTATATGGCGCCGCCATCTATGAGGTTCCGGGTTCGATCCCCGGTCGGGTCAATGTGGAAAACGAACTTTTCTATATTGTCTCGGGTCTGGGTATTGTGGTACCGTCGTTGTTTCTGATTTCTATAGCACAAGTGCTTTAGCTACTTACCTTAGGATCAGAGCAATGTATGTGATGTTGTCCAATATTTATTATATTTATATTTATTTATTTAGCTGGGCTGTTCCCGCATTTATCCCTTTGGATTGGGCCATTGTGCGTGCTGCATCTTTTTTTCCTTACTCCAACCAGCCCTGGTCATCTCAGAAGGTCAGCAACCTTTTTAGTCACTGGAAAGCCCCCGGGAGTGATCCTGGTGATTGGAGATCCTGGATATACGCAACGCTGGTGCAGCTGCGAATGGGAATGGAAAAGACTTGCCTCAAATCGGGCTCAGTGACAGGCACTGGAAGAGGCTTATCATCACCATCACCAGCCTATATCAGTCCACTGCTGGACACAGGCCTCCCCAAAAGGAGGATTTTGCCATAATCGCCACGCTTGGCAGGCGGGTTGGCGATCGCAGTTTGGCCAATGGTGGAGAGGAGACGCTGCTGCCCGTCCTCTTATGGCGGTTATCCTGTAGTCGCCTCTTACGACACCCATAGGAAGAGAAGGGGTGGTGCAATTATTTTAACGTGCCGGCACCACACGGCACCAACCACAAGAGGCTTAAGTCATATTGAATCCTAATTATGATAATTTAACACTAAGCTTTCTATAGACTTTATTTGTTTTGCATATTGCCCAATAGAACTATGAAACGTTACGCAGAATAAAGTAACGATGTAGTGTGTTTGCACTTTGGGTTATTTTTAACTATTATGTAGTAAACAAAACACAGTTGCAAACTTTATTACAGATAATAATGTAACTAAGTACTTTATTCAATTCCAATATCGCTGAATTTCTTATGACAGGGTATTTTTTTTGTCCCACATGACGTGTGTCAGGCAACTCTGCACGACTTTGACCTAAACAGAAACTCACGGTGTTTGCCGACTGCCGACTCCAAATACGAGTTTATCTAATGATCCTCATTAAGCAATGTTAGAAAACACACGGTCAAGAGTTTTGGACGTGGACGGTAAAAATTACGGTGGATTCCTACTAATATTATAAATGCGAAAGTTTGTAAGATGGATGTAAAATTATTGGTTAACAAACAAATCGAATCAAATAATTTTGATTTTAGTTGCGAAAATAAAGAAGAACGGTCACACCCCATAGAAAAAAAAACCCAGGCCCGACAGTAAAGAGACATATTTCAGCTTATCGTTATTTTTTATATTGTTAAATTATATATTTTTTATATTCGAAATCAATGGCTAACACCAAAATAATGCCTTATGTTTTTGTTCAGGATTATATAATTTTTGAACTTTTTACAACAGTTAACTTAGGATTACTGCTCGTATTACCATGGTAAAAGGACATTGGGAAGTTGCGCACACGTTATTAGTGTTGTGTATTACTTAGGGTGGGCAAGACATCAAGATCACTTTGAACACCCCGCACTGGGTATGGATTTTGTTATTTGGGACATAGAAAATCAATAAAACTTCATTTCGACATATTGTTTTTTTTTTGTTATAGATCATGGAACTCCAATGATAGGTACCTAAATCTCTGATCTGCAATGAATCATGGAATACGAAGATTTTAATTAATCCTAAGTTGACTGTTGTACTATTAGTTCAACAATTATACAATCCAGCTGTATTTTCAGGTCACTTATATACATCCTTTAGCTACTGCATCGTCATTTAGTTACATACATTTACGAATTTTGTAGATAAATAAGCATTTTTTATTTATTTTAGTGTAACGCCTGAACAAAAACATTAGCCAATATTTTGGTGTTAGCCATTGATTTTGAATATAAAAAATATATAATTTGAACAATATAAAAAATAGCAAAAAACTGAGATATGTCTCTTTACTGTCGGGCCTGGGTCACAGATGACCGTTCTTCTTTTTTCTCCTGAATGGCACATACCCACCCACTTACAAAGTTTCAAATTGATACGAGAATTAGAACTAGGTTAAACTAAACTTTCCAGACTTGATAACATAATTATGGCTGAGCTATTTAAAAGTAAAGGTAGGTAATAAAAGTGTTTTAAAAAAGAATCGTACATATAAACGCCTCGAATTGAAATCTTTTTGGGACATTTTACAGTTCTTTAAGGCAGGTAACATCAGTTAAAGTAATGTTAACTTTTGTATTATGTGCACAGTGCTGTGTTTTTGAAGACACATCTTTATTTATATTTGTAAGTAGCGCTTTGTAAACAAGATAAAATAAAATCATTTGGTCATGCCTATATCTGTATCTTTGATACTCAAAGTACGTATGACTACACTTAAGAGGTGTCAGAATATCGAGTGTAAAAAAAGGCTTAACCAAGCCGAATACTACATATTCTACGTATTATAACACTCATTTTTTTCTTTTACAATATACCTGGGAAATGACGGGTTACCGAGTTATTGACAGTCAAAGTTAGAATTTTTTTTCAATGATTTTTACAAAATTGACTTCTGTTTGATAATACTAAACTTTTTTACAAAGAAAAATGATCCGCTTACACACACAGGCATAGTCTGTGGCGTGCGCGCTATACATTGCGGGCTAGAAATAAGTTATATTTTTTGATACCCAAAATAAAAGTCATTTACGAGCAATTATTTTTTTTGCATTCTACTTGGTTTTATGTATAGAATTCGTGGTTTAAGGCTTCGTTAAGCCTTTTTTTACACCCTGTATATTATTATTGAAATGATCATAGTTGTTTGTTGTTGTATGGGAGATAGGCTTTGAGAAATAGGTTAAGTATTATTTTTGGTTATAAAGTACGAGTGCTTCTCAACATTTTGCAGAATGTGAGAAAAAAACGCCTGTGGTTTCAACAAAGTCTGTCAAACTAACCAAATCTACCAACCCGAGCAAATTAAAACATCCAGTCCCCCGTATCAAAGGATTGACAATTTATGAACAATTGAAAACGGTCGGGTTTTTTACACGGCTAGATTGAGTTGGTCATATTTTATCGAAGGATTGACACGAGACTGGCCATTTTAATTTGTTAATAAATGTACGTTACATGTAGTTTTAATGAATATATATATGAATGTTGTTAAAGCTCTACTACGTCATTTCCCATTTCGTCAACTGGTTGGTTGTAATGATATTTATTTGTAACATAATATTTGCGGAAGGGTTACACATACTATTATGAAATGGTGCAGTAAATACTGACTTTAGAGAAGGCTGATATAGTAATTTATTGGGAGACCTATTTGCATCGTGCCTAGTTGCCTACACTATAGAAAATTAGGCAGAAATCTTGAGTTACGCGCTGTTTCGGACACAATTTTCTATTAAACTAGCTGTGCGCACGGATCTACCCTCGTGTGGCTTACGTCGAATAAGGGGGGGGATATTTTATTAATTACTTGCTAACAGGTTTTGAAATCTGAATTGTGACATTTACATTAATTTGTGTCGTCTATATTGACATCTGTCTTGCATCACTTCGGGAATGTGTATTTTTTCGGGATTTAATGTAGCCTATCTTCATTAAAAATTGACCAAAGGGTATTTGAAATTAAATGAGTGGTTCCGCAGCTTATCAAGAGGAAACAGGTTATTTGGATGTTCGAATATTCAAACAAACTTAACCACTTTATATGAGTAGATAGAAAACATTGCAAAGGTGCGCATATCTTTGGTATGTGAATCGAATAACTAATATTAATTAAATGGGTACAATTCAGTGAAACTTCGACTTTGGCGTTGTTGCTAAAATATGGGAACTTATCACTTTTATTTTAAGCAAGACAAAAAATGAAACTATTTAAAGATTTTTAATAACATTGTCCACCTTTAAACGTACTCGGCCGTATAATTCAGGAGCTTTAGATTGTCAAACACAAGAAAATAAAAATAGCATAGCAACAGAATCGTTTTCACAGAGCACTTGAAACATACGTTTAAATAATGTCTCATACTCCCAATTTACATACTATAGCTTTTGGCCGCTGCTTCGCTCGCGTTAAATTTGTATTTGAATTTATCTATACAAACTTTGAACCTCCGTTTTATCCCCTTAGAAGGTAAGTTTTGGAAAATCCTTTTAGCGCACGCCATCATCATATAAGCATTATTATAGCTAATGTTTGCCAAATTTCAGCGCAATCTGTAATCTGTTTGATTGTTTGAGCAGTGCGTTGATAGATCAGTCAGTCAGTAACGGTTGCGTTATATATTTACAACGAATATTTTTGTATACGGAGCCAGAGGATTAGCTGATGGAGTACTGCCGGAGACTCTTGCTATGTCTACCTACTTTAGTGATCCACAACATAAGTAATGCTTTCTCTTGATAAATGACCGATTAGCTTTAACGAATGTTAAACGTGAAACGTTCTAGCCCAAGGCGTTTTTTTAGGATTTTTAATACTTGAAAAAAATCGTCCGCCTCAGGTGGGATCCGAACCCACGTCCATCGCATACCGGGCGAGTGCTTTGACCACTAAGCTACCTTAGATAAACCTAACATGGTAATTGCTAAAAAAAAAAAAAAATTTAAAACGTTTTTTTAGGGTTCCGTACGCAAAGGGTAAAACAGGACCCTATTACTAAGGTTCCGCTGTCCATCTGTCTGTCTGTCCGTCTGTCACCAGGCTGTATCTCATGAATCGTAGTAGTACGAGAGTTGAAATTTTCACAGATGATGCATATTTATTGCCGCTATAACAACAAATACTAAAAAACAGAATACAATAAATATTTAAGGAGGCTCCCATAGATGTGATTTTTGTGTGAATCACAAAAGTGATTTTTTTTGCTATTTTTATAGATAATGGTACGGAACCCTATGTGCGCGAGTCCGACTTGCACTTGGCCGGTTTTTTTTGACATTTCGATGACGTTTTTCCCTTGTTTTAATATTTTTTCTGATAAGGTTTAACGCAATAGCGTTAATTGAGTTTGTGCTCCCTTAAGTGGCACAAACTAAATTCAGTTTAATCAAATTCGTTACCAGCCTAGCCTACTATATGTATTCGATTCCAATCAGTTGGCTACGTGTTCTGCATGTATATCTAGACCCAGATCGTTCTAGACCTTGCGTGTCTAGGCAGGCAGCCTCGTGTCTGCCTATGCATACCCCCCTTGAGGCACGTAGGCACTCCAGCAATTTGTAGGGGACCAAGACAAATTGCTATCCAGATGATGAGCTATGCAATTCACGTCTCAGGATGTCAGTCATTCAGTCTACCTAGGAAATATGATGTATGATCTATTAACCATCATTGGTGTATAATTCTGTGCTTGTAAACTAAGTGAATATTATGAAATTGTGTAACATACTCCCTGGGAATTCAATGATACCGATAAGTATCAGAAACAAGGTAACTATTGACTACAGACGAACAATGCTCGACATTTTTATAGTTTTTAGAATAAATGTTAAATTATTACTTTTAAACTTTCGCGTTGCATAATTTAAAACTCAATGAAACGGGAATTAAGGCGATCATAATTTAGGTACAAAATGTTCCAGTCAGCCTGTGACCACGGTCGGTGTAACCCGATCGAAACGTCAGACAAAAGAGCTAGGTAACATTTTGTACCTAAATTATGATCACAATAATTACCGTTTCATTGAGTTTTAAAATAAATGTTAAATAATAATATAGTTTTAGAATAAGAGAAAATTGCCGCACTTGAGAAGAGTAATTAAGTACTTACATTAAAATTGCCTAGCTTAAGATCTTTGTCAAACACCTTATTTGCAATAAACGCATTTGAATTTAGTTGTTGTAATTGTAGGCACTTCTGTACATTAAAATATAACTTAGTTCTGCAACCGTTTTAAGAACGACATATTAGTGATAAGAGGAAGCGACACAATAGGCTGAATCAGTTTTTTTTTAAAGGAAGGAACTACTACTTTCTCGTATTTACTAATAACTACACATTAAACAATTAAATGTTAAATATTTTTTAAAAGCAGTCGCAGGATCCCGATTCTTATATAGGCATTTCTCCCAATGTAAACAAATGATTTATTTATTCAGAAAAGTACACCAACAGCATATTTACAAAATTATATAAAAGGATACATTTTCAAAAACGAAGATAGTATTATACGTATCTATTATAGGCGTACACAAAGTTATTAAATAACATGATAACAACACATATTAATTACTATGCAAAACAAAAATCTTAAACGGATAATAAAACTATGTACTATATCGCGAGCTCGATTAGCTTCTTAGGCAACGAGTCGTGAAAAATATCCATTTCCCTAGCAATCGTTGTAAATTAAAATATATCCAAAGCATCAACAAGATTGTAGCTGTGATTTACGAACAACGCCATCAAGTACATTAGCATTCCGTTCTGGGAGTAAAATCTATGGCCAGCAGGGCTAGCATGCGCGCATCGGTTTTTTTAACGATAGACAAGACACATTTTGTCTTCGACGATAATTTTGTCGTTTTCCCTAACCTAACGGATCACAGACGTCTCGAATCCCTAATCTTAATATTTTCAGGGTCTCCCGTTTTTCGTAGCCACTTATTTTTACGTTATAACACGGCATTGCCATGATATTTTGGTTTTTTCTTTGTTATCGTCGAAGACAAAACGATATATTTACGTCAAGTCGATAAAATGCTACGACAAAATTTTATCGTGTTGCGCATGCTAGCCCTGCAGTTCGCGTGCCTAAACGCAGCATCGAATCGTAAGTACCCGGCCTTGGCACCTTCGTGAACGCACGTACGCACTAAGATTTAATGAGCATAGCCGCAATTAGATAACTTTTACTCATTAGGGACCTAGTCTTAAATATTTGGACAAGCACTTGTAATCGTTTGGTACACTTGTTAACTAATTTTGAACCAATACGTGCGATATCAATCGTCATGTGTTGAGACATATATAGGGAAAATGGCTTTATCAAAACTAAACAAGACTAGTAAACAAGGATCTATTTTATTAGTTAAATTCTGTTTAATATAATATTGGTTTACATATAGGTATCACCTATAATTTTACTGTTAAAATATGGGACACTATGGGACAAATGTAAAAAAAAATGAATAAAAAGGGGAATTTTCCCATTTAGTTGGAAAATGTTCGTATTGTGATTCGATTTTTTTTTGTATAGAATTTGGAACTCTACGCCTACTTCAGCCGATCACCGCTTCACTTTACTTTATATTATTTATTTATTTAGAAACTAGAAGATCTCAAAAATCTAAGTGACTGATTATATAAATGGGGTATAAACCCCCTATGGGGGTGAAAAGGGGTTTTTGTATTTCAATTTCTTTATTTTCTAACTAAAATTCACTCAATTTATAATTTAAGCTTATAGTTGGTAACTCACGCAAGCTATGTTGGTGTTGTAGTAATTTCAACCCTTAAGGGGGTGAAAAGGGAATACATTTTGTATTTGAAGTTCTTTATTTTCCAAGTAAATAAATAGACTTATGGTTGGGCACTCACGCAATCGGTGATACCTACAGTGCAGGCATTTACTTAAGAAGAATAGAGTCAACGTAGAAAAAAGATGCGGCCGTTTATGCCGCAAAAACGTATATTTCGACGCTCTCAAGGGAATCAAAATTAATAGGGTATTTTCCGTTGACATAGAAGTATGAAATTTGGCAAGTAGTATAACTAGTCTTATAGTATAGGGAAAATCTGAAAACTATACATTTGATATTCAATCACAAAAACAGGGTCTTTATCCAAGAAATTATTTTTGATAATTATGTAAGTAGGTACCTACAATTCCTTTTCAATATGGACCAACAAATTTGTACGGAACCCTTGGTGGGTGAGTCCGACTTGCACTTGTCCGGTTTTTTTTCAGATGGCCCCATACATATCATTTTTCAAGCCAATAGTTTAGCTTTTAGAGGGGGGGGCCCCCCTAGGGGGACGCCCTACTCTTACAAAAATTAGCAGTTTAGATTTAAATATTTCGCAAACGGATCCCTAAATCTAAAAATAGTCTTAGCAACCCCTTAGTCATTTTAAAGGACCTATTCAACAAAATGATGGGGTAGACGATAAAAACAAAAAAAATCCACGTTACATGAATGGGAGCTACCCGAAAAAAAAATGTTTTTTCATAATTTTGTCTCCCACTATTCGGCGTGATTAATATTCATATCTTCACAAAATTACAGCTCTCAAGGGTCAACAGTCTCAAAGCAAAACCTCGGACAGACAGACGGACATGACGAAACTCACAGTCCTGACAAGGGTTTCGTGTCAGGACTACAAAACCCTAAAAAAAATTGTTGTATATGACTAACTGATTGCATGGTTTCAAAGAGTGTCCTATCCTTTTGTACATCCTGTATACAGACTGCTGACTGCACGATTGCTCGTTTTGTAAATGTAACATGCGCCGGTCAGAGCCTTTAGATAATACTAAGGAACAATCTTTGGAAATTCCTATGGATGTGGAAGTTTCTGTGAAGAATTTGGCAGATAAAGTCGCGGAAAACCACATTTATATGCCTAGGTAACTTTAATATGTCTAATGTGGTTTTAAGAAGAGAGTGGATGATGATGATTAGAGACTGAATTGCATCGAGGAGGAAAGTATTTATTTTCGTAATTCATCTGTTTTTTGTTCATTACAATCATAGAGAAAGAATAATAGTTACAATTGAAAGTTTATTTTATTTCCGATTATTGTTTTTGGTATCATAAACTAGTTGTTTTAGAAGGAAGGAAGAGGTACTGCAATGCATTTACAATAGAATCACCACTTTTGGGGCCAACAGGCTTTTTTACCCCTTGCACCTACGGTCACACAGATGCACAGCACTGGGCAAAGTTTATGTCCCGTATTTACCATTTTACCTACCTACATTGTACGTTTTGTACCTATGGTCACACAAATGCCCAGATGCAGTACGCAAAGTTTATGCCCATTAACCATTTGACCCAGCTACAAAAACCGTAAACAGACTAACAAGAAGTGTGGGTACATTCCCAGCAGGTGTGGCTGATGACAGTCACGTCCGAGGGTCGGTTTCTTGTTATGCCAGTTGTTGAACATTTATTTTCATTGTGCCGCGTGACGCCTCACATGACCGGAGCTCACGAGTCTAATTATAAACTAACTGGACACAACGGGAAATGATTCAAAGGTGTTGTTTGTAGTGAGGGAACTATTTTTGGGGAATTCTTTTTTCGAGAATAATGCCCTGAATTGTAGGTCGTTAAATGCTTGATAATTGAAGGGACCAACTAAGAACTCGTTGGTGATTGTTGATTATACGTCAAACTATTTAAAACAAAACAAGACTTAATATAAACTAACTGGATGATACAACGGGAAAAGATTTAAAGGTGATTGTTTATTGTGGGAACTATTTTTGGAGAATGCGCGTGATATGGCTGTATGGCCCTGAATTTTGGGTCAGTGACAAGTAATAAGGGACTAAGACTAACCAAGAACTCTTAATCATAATCATAATCATAATCATTTATTTCTTCATAAACATAGGTACATACAAAGGTTGTAGGTTGTTTAAATGCGAACTCTATGCTTCACCCTTTCAGGTATATGAAGTAGGTATTTACATTTTAATTTAAACTTAGTATGTATAACAACATACTATATTACAAAAAATTGCAAACTATAAACATTAATTTTATCATTTTCATTATCAAATCTATTCTAATTATACCAATTAAATCATAATTAAATTATATCTATTGAAGCTACATATATATTACACATTTAATCATTTATTTCTGGGTCTAAAAGGTATTCATTAACAGTATAATAGCATTTTTCAATGAGAAACTCAGTCAACTTAATTTTAAAATGTCTAAATGTGCTATTCTTTATTGTTTCTGGTAGTTTATTAAATATTTTTGGTGCCATTTCAATGACACTGTTTTTCATGAGTGCAGTTTTACATAAATTAGTGCGAATTAAGGGTTTCCTTGGGCGAAGAGGTCGGCTAGGTGCCTCCACTAATGGAAACAAGTCCGGATTACACTTAACAAAAACGCAACATTCCAGTATATACAGACATGGCAAGGTTAGCAATTTTAAAGTTCTAAAATATGGCTCACAACTTTCTATACGTTTTAAATTGCAAATTGATCTAATGCACTGCTTCTGGGCGACAAATAAGGTTTCTTTATGTGTTGAATTTCCCCAAAACACTATACCATAACGCAGTGTAGATGATACAAATCCGTGATATGCCGTTAAAACTGTGCTTCGGTCTGCTAC
The DNA here is from genome assembly GCA_950371115.1 of Anania fuscalis. Classification (NCBI taxonomy): domain Eukaryota; kingdom Metazoa; phylum Arthropoda; class Insecta; order Lepidoptera; family Crambidae; genus Anania; species Anania fuscalis. The sequence goes on along the minus strand of OX493328.1, from coordinate 2,623,273 downwards.
TTTTGACAATTTATATAAAGCATAAGAAAAACTTGGTGAAAAACTTTCTTGGTGGTTTGTTTATGTAATACGTCAAACTCTTTAAAACCAAATAATGATGCCTACCTAGACCTGCTAACCTAGAGCCTATGAGCTCTTATAACAGTATAACTACTGTTATAAGAGCTCATAGGTTCTAGGTTACTTTATACGCAGTCTGTATTGAAGGATTTCTATGAGTTTGGACGCGTAAATACCACATTTCCATGTCTACACTACCCGTTATCTTTTCTCTTCATTGCACAAAATATTACAAATTATATTGTACACTGGGGCATAGGAAGGAATAGAGGAAATTATGTTTTTTATGAATATTTTATTTCCCATAAATTTTATTATCCATTGCAACGTATAAGCCCATGACTTTCTACATGCGTTTTTCTTTAGATGAAGTGGCAATGGTAACATTGTTTGCAGATCTGACAATCTCTGGAAAAGAAAGGTGGTCGAGTGGCGACCACAAACTGAAGGACACAGTGTAGGCAGGCCTCCCACCTAGTAGACTGACGACCTAGTGAAGGTTGCGGGCAGCCGCTGGATAAATGAAACGACGTGAAACGTTTAGCGTTTTGTAGTGAGTTCCATGTCCAGCAGTAGACTCAAAAAAGGAAAGGAAATCTTACGGTTTTTGGAGAGTTCTATAGAACTCTATCTATAGATAGAGGATGGTCATTAACACATCTTCTACCAAACTTTAAAGGTGTCAAGTTGAAAAAAAAGGCCAATTGGACCCTCTGTACTTCAGACAATAGCAGCAACACAGTGACATTCAGGACATTGTGGCTAAGAGGACTTATCTCCCTTGTCATTAACGAGCAGTGGGTGGGAAAGAATATAGCCGAGGCTCGGGCTCAGAGGCATTATTGGGAGTTGGGAGAGGCCTATGTCCAGCAGTGGACTGACCTAACGTCGGCTGTTTATGATGATGAAGATCTTCCGTGCTTATATTAATCTATATCTATACTAATATTATAAAGAGGAAAGATTTGTACCTATTTTTGTATGTTTGTAATGAATAGGCTCAAAAAGTACTGGGCCGATTTAAAAAATTCTTTCACCAATAGAATGCTACATTCTTCCAATTTGACATAGGCTACATTTCATTTTGAAAAAAATTAGGGATCCTTGGTAAAATTTGAACAATGTAACCGAAGGTGTAGAAAAATGAGTCTTAAAATGTCTTTCGTCGAATGCGCTGCCGAAACTATTAGCGATAATTGTCTACCCCGTGCGAAGCCGGGACGGGCTGCTAGTAATAAATAAAACGTTTATTTGCAAGAATACAGTACAAAGAGTAAGTGTAGGTATGCTATCATATTCCCTTTTTCGCAGAAGTAAAACATTTTGGTCATGTCAACAGATAGTAGCAATCATAGACTTTAGACCGTGGTTTATCTAAAGATAAGCATGAAATGGTGTTGACTGATTTATAGTATTTATTTTAAAAAACATTTATCACCATGCGCTTGGATTTATTTAAAATTGTCATTCTTACTGGCATATTATTAAGAACAAAAAAATATTATGTACCCATATGTTTTGTTGACAATTTGATTATTGCTTGTTAACACAAACAAGTACGTATCCAGTTACGAGTAAAATTGTCGTGTAATAATTTTACCCTAATGTAATTTCTCCAGTGCGGTGATTAAAATAAATATTTAAAGGGGCTCCCATATAACAAACGTGAGTTGCTCGTTTTTATAGACAATGGTGCGGAACCCTTGGTGAGCGAGTCTGACTCGCACTTGTTTTTTTTTTAGCTCGGAGTGAGTTATGATGTCACATTTCATGTGAGAGTTTGTTGCAATAGCTAGTTGTTAATTAAATTAGCGATTCCGACTGAATGGTCAAAATCTTGCGATTTAGCGGAACCTACACAAACACTGACCGACCAAACATCCTATTTATATAATAGTCAATCATCACTTGAATAACAAAGTAAAGTTTTTAATAATTCATAAATCATTTGCGTGAACATTAACATGAAAGCATAGTACACATTTTTTGTAAGTAGGTACATTATTTTGTTTTAAATGAGCCAATGAGGTTTATGATTTACTGATCATTTACTAGTTTTGGTAGCGCAAAGTGACTATTTTAGAAATCGAAAAACGGTATTTTTACATACAAGCACAAATTTACAAAACAGAAATAAAACAACACACACTTAGCCTGGGTTGCACCATCTTACTTTAACTTTAACAAACGTCAAAAGTCTGTCAAAATCCATACAGAAACACCGGTTATAGTTACAGTTATGGTTAAAGTTAAGATGGTGCAACCCAGCCTTAGAGTGTCAAAAAGATTTCCGCTCAGCATTTGTCGTTTCAGCCAAAGACGCTGATTTTGATGTGTATATTTTACACAATTGCTTAGTTAAAAATAAGCCCCAAGTTATTCTAATACAAATGAATCAGTTTATTGCTTCACATTTTTATCGCTCAAAACACTCTCATACAAGTCAATAAGTACATCATAGGTACTTATGATTTGATGATCAATATTTATTAAGGCAAGGCTTTTCTTGTCACGAAATAACATCATCGCTATATACGATATTGTGCTGTGACAACAAGATTGAAAGTTTAGGATATTTATTTATCAGCTTGTGCGTTGCTATCTATTATCAGTCAGACCCTCTAGCACGAGCAACAAAACACGATATGATATAGCGATTTATCGCCTCTTTACTTTCAAAATATGATAACATAGCCGCAACTTAAACTTTTATTGAAATAGTGAGCATGTCCGTGCCGGCGACATCACGGTTATGCTCGATTTTTTAATAAAAGTTCATATTTTTACAATTTTTACACGATATGATTTAGCGATAAATCGCTATATCATATCGTGTTTTGTTGCTCATGCTAGAGGGGCAGGCGTATAAGGTGCTGAACACGAGGAGATAGCATTAAGGTGCTGCGCAGGCTTAGGAATATTTTTCAATGCAACCGAAAACAGTAAATCTCTCATTGGCTTGCCACAACTCTAAAAATAACTGAATAGGTTTTTTGTTTCTTTAAGTAGTTTGTTCATAAAATTGTGTTACCTTTTTAAAATTCTCAAGAGGTATAAATAAGTCTTTGTTTCTGAAATGTGACTACTATAAAATTACGGTTTAGATTAAATTAATTTTGTATTAATTACCCAGCGATAGATCACGTGACAGCCACGGGCAATGGCGGACATCAACAGCCTAACGTTGACGAGGGATAAAAATATCATTCATCGTCTGCTCAGAGCCTTAAAGACAATAAATATATCGGTCACGAAATTGTCTTGTAACCGTGATTGTTCGTTTTTAAATACATTTCAATGTTTTACTTTCAGTGAAGTCGCAAAATGGAATATAAGAATTCTTAAGGAAGTCCTCAGGACTAACCATGAACGGTAAATAATAACTGACATAGCCCGACAGATTAGCAAGCTAAAGTGTGGGGCACATAGCCCGTTGAACTGCCGGCCGATAGGGCAGAAAGTTTCTGGAATTGAGGCTACGTACCGACAAGCGTAGCGTAGGACTCACACCCACAAGGTGGACAGACCACTTGGTGATGAAGATTGCAGGAAGCCGCTTCCAAGGGGTCTATCTGGAAGCAGGAAGACATTGGGGGATGTCTATATTCAGCGGTGGATGTCCTGTGGCTGAAATCGAATTGGTTATTTTATATTTTCATCATGTTGATAACAAAAATGTTGGAGTTACAATTCGTTTAGTTAAGTCCCGAACCACGTAGGTAAGCTTAATGTTGTTATCTTCGATTTTTCAAAGAACTAAAAACTAAAAAAATATTGACAAAGGTGGTCATAAGCCCTAAGCGTTTCAAGCCATTTCTAAGTGTCGAAACACACTATGCGAAAATACGCGACCGAAGTTCAGCGTGACTACGCTTGCAATGTATTCTAAAGTATAGTAAAGTAAGCCCCATAACAATATTCCATATGACATTATACTATAAAAATTGCTAAAATACACCAATCTTGCCGTTTCAGCATCAGTCAGTTGTCTTATCTTTCTCACGGCATAAGCAGCAGAGCTAAGTCTTCCCGACAGAGTCTCGATATGCGCACCCCATTGCAAACGGGAATCTAAAGTGAATCCTTAAAATGTAGTGGAACTAGATGTATTAAGTTGTTCATCTTTTACATTTATATGTGTCGAGACAAGTTTTACGTTGGGCATTGTGAATTTGATGCACTTTGTTTTATTTGCATTGAGCATAAGATTGGTGGTGAACCAATGCAATACTTGCGAGAGTGCATTATTTACATTGTCAAATGAGTCTTTACCTCTCTTCATTCGGCGGCAATGTTTTGTATATCAACAAATTATAAGCGACCGAAGTTCGGTTCGATTAATACACACACAAAGTTGCGCAACCGAATTTCAGCCGCGCAATTTCGGTCGCGTATTTTCAGCATAGTGTGTTTCGACACAAGAAAAACAAAAGAGAGTAACTCGTTAATTGTATGATATTGATTATGAAATTAATTATTTATAATAAGAGTCCTTATTATCATTACGTTATGGCAATCGCGTGCCTAAACCAGTATTTCGCTTTAAAAAGATCCGGTTCAAAAATCATTTTCTGCTTATCAAGCCGGGGGCGACGGCGCGGAAGACCAAATTACGTACTTAACTGGCCGCAAACTTAAAAATGACAGCGAAAATAGGAACGCATGTAAGCAACCTCCATGATTTTGTTTTGTTTTTATTTATTTTTGGTTGGTAAGACCGTGAAGGCCTACTACGATAATGGTTTATTCGGACGTAATAATAAACTATAATAACTTTTGTCAAGCCTTAGATAAAAATGATCAACTATAAACGGTTGACAATTGCACATAATTTTTAAAGGTTATACGAGATGTAATATAGTAGGTTTATTCCGAACGAACGAAACATTTTCGTAGTAAGCCTAACTGTTCTCATCAAATCCGAACATAAAACGATCGGTGCAATGTCTGATAAGACTACAGAATTTTTGCATTACCTACATTTCTTAATCAATATCATTATTAACAGTTAATTATTGTGTTCAACATGTACTTAATATACATGTACTTGAATAGTAAAATGTTAACACATACTAAAAATATGAAAACAAATTTTAAATAGGCCGTAATGGCACTTTTACACTTGCCATTTTTTGACGTGATAACGTCTTATAAATAGATAAACGCCGGTTGCACGCACGAAAAAGTGTCACATTCCGCGTGCAAGCGAGAGTGCGGAACAAGCGATATAGAGGCACGATTGGGCACGATCGGCATAAGCCTTCAGCTCGTGACTCATCTATCTCTCTTCCACTTTATTTGTCAGGGGCGTCTTCCAAAATACTTACGTGGAACAAGACGAATTACTAATAAGCATTTTTATTCTCAACTGCACAAGTATGAATATTAGATATGTTATTGTTTTTTACAAAATATCTTGAAGCTTAGTTTGCCTCTTGGCATAGGCCTCCTCTAACATTTTCCATTGGGCCCTGTCATGCGTTCATCGTACCCTTCTCCTCGTCTCGTCTTCCTATCTTGTTTGTTGGTGCCCTCTACTTCTCTTGCGATCTCTGGGATACCAGTCAGTAATAGTTTTGCACCATTTTTCTTGAGGATCGCGTATCATGTGACCTGCGGGTCTAAAACGGCCGGATTGGATGTTTCATTTTTAATCTGATTGATTTAGTGAAATGTAGCGGAAATGCTTTGTAAACCCTAAAACAGCCAATTATTTTATGAATCATATGCAATTCATTTCATCAAATGGATCATATTTGATGACGAGTTACTTCGTTAAAAAATGTATTGACGAGTCCAATCTTACTTTACGGTTTTTGTGAAAATTAATGTTTTTAACAACACAAAGGAACAAAATGTTTCAAAATACTCAAGTTTCGTGTTCTTCAAATATCAATACAAAATAACAATAAAAATAACATTAAAATGGTGGTTCACTTTGACATTTAATTTGAATTACTCATTTCATAATAAGTGGACCATATTACGAATTTCCATACAAAACTGTCAAATTAGATGAACTGCAAATATGAAATGTTCAAGGCTCATTTTGTGATTCATCAAATAACTTGTCATTTTAAGATTTGCTAAATGAAACATATTATGAACGGAATATGAAACATCCAATGCGGCCGTTTTAGACCCGCTGTCCATCTCCACTTGAGTTCGTCTATTCGGGTTATTATATCAAGAGAATATACTGCACCACAACTCCAATCGGGTCAAAGGAATAAACACGTTTCGGTTTTAGGCCTTGTTAGATAGATGCCAATATGCTCTTGCAATTAAGTATTAGTTGCAATTTTTGTTTGACAGCTAATAGGCGTTTTTAGTCTCCCAACCAGTTGGATGACAGTAACAAATTGCTGCAAAATTATTTATTGCTTTACAATTAACACGCCGCAGTTAGATGATTCATATCGATGTGTTTCAATTACGGTATCGATCTGCATAGATTATAACATTTACATTTTAATTTTTATAAACCGTTTATAAATTACCCGTTTCCACCCACTCGCGATTACTGACTGCATTTGAAATATGTAGAATATTAATAGTTTACTTGTAAATTCAGATTGTATTTCGTTTTCAGGGAAATGGTAATTCTGGCATGATATCCCTAGTCTAAATTCCCGACATCATTATCAGGTTTTGGAAATCAACGCGGGATATAAGATAGAAGAATGTGATAGAGGGATATATACAGGCTGTACAAAAAAATAGGACATGAACACACCTTTATACCACGTTTAAATCAGCTGCTCTTAAACAACAACTTTTCCTGTTAGCATGCTAATCCGTCGGGCTATGTCAGCGACTTTTGTTAGTTCACGGAGATCCGTGAACTAACAAAAGATAAGGTGAATAAGATCAATTTAGAAATGAGAAGATTCTCATTTCTAAATTGATGTCGTTTTTAGGGTTCCGTATCCAAAGAGTAAAACGGGACCCTATTGCTAAGGCTCCGCTGTCCGTCTGTCTGTCTATCTGTCTGCCTGTCTGTCTGTCCGTCTGTCCGTCTGTCCGTCTGTCCGTCTGTCCGTCTGTCCGTCTGTCCGTCTGTCCGTCTGTCCGTCTGTCCGTCTGTCCGTCTGTCCGTCTGTCCGTCTGTCCGTCTGTCCGTCTGTCCGTCTGTCCGTCTGTCCGTCTGTCCGTCTGTCCGTCTGTCCGTCTGTCCGTCTGTCCGTCTGTCCGTCTGTCCGTCTGTCCGTCTGCCCGTCTGTCCGTCTGTCCGTCTGTCTGTCTGTCTGTCCGTCTGTCATCAGGCTGTATCTCATGAACCGTGATAGTTAGAGAGTTTAAATTTTCACAGATGATGTATTTCTGTTGAAGCTATAACAACAAATACTAAAAATCAGAAAACAATAAATATTTATGCGGGCTCCCATAAAACAAACGTGATTTTTTTGTCGTTTTTATAGATAATGGTACGGAATCCTTCGAGCGCGAGTCCGACACGCACTTGGTCGGTTTTTTAATGCAGTTACATTGTAACGAATATTTAAAGCATCATCACCATCTTAATGACATTACTAGGCATTGTCAAAGCAATACAGGTTACATATTATAAGATTTTTCCTGTTTGCAATAGTCAGTTTTTGGCAATGCAATTCATAGAAAGTCGATTTTGTCGCGCTACTCAAATAAGTGAGTCAAGTGGCCTCGATTTCTTGTAATAAAACAATTTGCAAGAATTGATTTTAATTGGCATTGGCTCAGTTTGATTAACGGTAGGTAAGAATACGTACCTATAAGTACCTACATAACAGTAAATACACTAAGTTTTACTCCTAATTTTAATGTGAAAGTTTGAATGGTATTTGAATATTTCGCTGAAATGAAGTTCGATGTTTAGCAACAAATAATAGTAAATCGAAAGAAAATTCTTGACTTGACTGACTCATCAACGCCTAGCAAAAAACAATTGACGACATTTTAACAGTTTTAGGAGGTACGAGGACTCAATATGAAGAAGATCTTTCTAAATTCAGCCCTTAAAGAGATGAAATGGGGGTGATGATTACGCGTTACTTATGATCAGACAACAGAGCTCGTGCTCAGTGGCGGTAGCGGTTTGTTATCGGTTACTAAAGTTAAGCAACCAATGCCGTGGTTGTGAGTAGATGGGTGACCATTCCGATCATATTTAGTCACATTTATCACGAGCATCTCCATGCTTCGGAAGGCACGATAAAATTTGGTCCCGGATGGTATCGCTTTAAATTAGTCGTGAAGCCTAGTCAGTGGCCTTAAGGCGGCTTGATAACATCTGACAGTAAAGTTCAGTCACTGGCCTTACAACACCTATTCACCGCACTGCACTGGGCCCGCGTGGTGGAGTACAGCCCAAACCACCTCATAGTTGAGGTGAGGCCTGTGCTCTGCAGTGGGACGAATATAGGCATACTTTACTTACTTAGCTAGACAACATCATCATCACCAGCCTATATCATTCCACTGCTGGACACAGGCCTCTCCAAAAGGAGGATTTTGCCATAATCGTCACGCTTGGCAGGCGGGTTGGCGATCGCAGTTTGGCCAATGGTGGAGAGGAGACGCTGCTGCCCGTCTTCTTGTGGCGGTTCTCCTGTAGTCGCCTCTTACGACACCCATAGGAAGAGAAGGGGTGGTGCAATTCTTTTAACGTGCCGGCACCACACGACAACATAGCAAGTAATTATTGCTTATTCATTCATTGCCATAGAAAAAGAAGAAGATTTAGTTATTAATGGTTATATAATCATTTTATGAACATTGCTTCGATAAGTAATTAACATCCTTGTATAACGAGGAACGTTTTCCTGCACGCACAACCAGATTCCAATTTTAAATGTTTGTTTAATTCCAAATGAACACGACTGAAAATCAGTCTTAACAGTGTGCAAGGTTTTTTAAAATCATTATCAAAATATTATTAATAAGTGTCATTTAATTAAATGCTCATTTAACTTATCTTGAAAACGTTCCAAATGTTTGTAACATTCTCACAAACTCAAATTAAAACCCCCTGAAGTTTACTAAACTGTTATCGCAAAATTACCGTAAATTACATAAAACAATTTCGATCCATTTACAACTCATTAGTAATGCCTTTTTATGGTTAAAAACTTATTCAATTTACACCTTTGCGCGGTTTTTAAAGTTTTTATTTCAAGTACAAAATGGCATGAAAGCCAAGTTTACGACATTTTATTTATAAATGTAGATTTTATTTTCGTTCATAAGAGACCAGGGTTTTTGGACCTGAATTTATTTCTTTAAAACATTATTTGACTTGCTTGTATGGCGTCTCTAAGCGCAAACATTTGCAGCACCTTACTGGCTCTATAAACGTTGTGGAATAAGTTTGTGATGGTAATATTAGTGTAAAGACCCCACAACATACCTACTGAACTATCCGGGACATTACCAAGCAATGGGCCGCAGCGGCGCGGGGCGCTTCTTTTGTATTTCATAGAAAATGTCAAGAAGCAACGCTGTGCGATATATGTAACACACAAGAGTGAGCCTAGGGCGAGGCGAGGGCGGATTAGTACCTACATCGTTTATACATTTTGTATGAAACACGAAAAAGTGGTGTCGTGCCCACTACGCCCACACCCCACCTGTGTCTCGCCACAAGCACGCCCAGCCGAACTTTCGGGGTCGTAATTTTCAGCGGAAGAGATACACTTAGGTTAAGGGTGTGGCATTTTTTAACGATAGATAAACATCTATTTAATTAAATAAAATAAAACACGAAACTATTTAAATAATCACAGAATATACTTCTACTACTTCGGAAGTGATCCGAATCCTAGAAGTGAATTCATTATCTTCGGACTTTTTCTTGGTACAATTTCGGACACCCTGTATTATGCAATCACAGAATTACAGTTACAACTGTGTGGGATAAAACACGTTCACCTCAGTTAGTTAGTTCATTAATTGTCTCAGTTGCATCGGGAGATATTCCCTAAAAATAGATTCCCATCGGGACCTGTACAGCACAGGAGTGTGTACGTGACCACCGCAAACTGCAGGTCACCGCACCCGTTGCGAATATCGAAACTGCGCATAAGCATTCTCATCATATCTCCATTCCAACACAAGCTGAACTACACCCTAACTCCCATAACATTTGGTTGCATTTTGAACGTAGATGTAGTGAACTTGGATGATATTAGTAAAAAGCGGTTTCGAATTCCTTATAATGGGCGCTTCCCGCCGCCTCCTCCGTATGTCATCTGATCTCGTAGTGTCGCCCGTAATTGTAATGGCACGGTGCATATCATTGTCCAACTGATTGCGGTCTTTACGAGTAGGATGCACGGGGTTACGTGGCCGTTGCGATGTCTCTTATTGGAATATAGTGCAACGGCCCAACGCGATAGGTTTATGTAGGGCAATGAAAACCCTTTTCAAGAAGGTTCACAATTTTACTTTTTGCTCGAACCATCGTGCGACAACACAAGGACGCCAAAGTTATTTTAAAATAGTCACGACTAAAGTATATTAGCTAGTTTAGTAAGTCATTTATAAATAGATTAAATTATTATGACTATGATCTTAGATCTAAGTTACAAAATTCTGGTTAAATAACAAAAGGTGCGATTGCCATCAGATTTCTTTAAACCTAAGATATAAAGAGAAAAGCAATAGTTTGAACACAAATCTAGAAACCAATCTTGTTCGGCCCCACCGTTGAACTAGTTTTCTGTGTTTAAAGTAGGAGAAGTATATCCTAAGGCTAATAAATAGCTTATCTTTATTGGAAATTCTATCATTTTAATTTTACGATAAAACCAAATAACTACAAATTTTATATTTTTACTTCTTTTGTCCGTGGGACCCGTAGGATCAGACACACAGGTTTCGACGTGACAATTGGTCCACCATGGCACTCAGTTTTATTGTTTCTTTTGTCCGTAGGCCCCGTAGGATCAGACACACAGGTTTTGACGTGACAATTAGTCCACCATGGCACTCAGTTTTATCATATGTGCTATCTGAATATGAATATAAAATTTACCAAGTAAGTGTTGTTGAGCGCTGAGCAAAAGATTACATAATTGGCTAGTAGTAACGTGCGACGTGCCTGCACCGCCGGCTGTGATTGGTTGTTAGTTCCGCGCACAAAATAAATGTCTCTGATACAATGATCGTCTCGTAAAATTTGCAAAGCGATCAACGCCGGGTACTGCACCTCGCCGCCGAGCATATGGCATACATCCGTAGTCTGTACTTTAAATTAACAAATCCAAAGGTAGGTGTTGCGATTCAAACCGACGACCGTCACTTAGCTATCATCGCTCTTGGCCATCGGTCGGCTAATATCCTGTTTAAATTCTTCTATAAATCTAGCTACTTACTAAGTAAATATCAAATAAAATGTCCATAGATTGCAGGAAGCCGTTGGATGCAGGCCGCTTCCAACCGGCCAATCTGGAAGTCAGGGGAAGGCTTAGTTCAGCAGTGGACGTCTTATGCCTGATTTTTAATCATCATCATCATCACCAGCCTATTTTAGTCTACTGCTGGACACAGGCCTCTTCAAAAGGAGGATTTTGCCATAATCGCCACGCTTGGCAGGCGGGTTGGCGATCGCAGTTTGGCCAATGGTGGAGAGGAGACGCTGCTGCCCGTCTTCTTGTGGCGGTTCTCCTGTAGTCGCCTCTTACGACACCCATAGGAAGAGAAAGGGTGGTGCTATTCTTTTAACGTGCCAGCACCACACGACACACGAAATTTTAATGTTGAGATAGAAAAAAAAACACTGTTTTCAAAAGACTTATTTATTGCTAAAAGGTTTTATAAATAGAGTTTACTTCATACTATAACGCAAGTTGCCGATGGCATCCGGTATCATCCGGTATGACATGAATGTTAAAGCTACAATGAGCTTATGGTAATTGTCGTTGTCTATTTTCACATTAAAAAAACCATTAAAACCAATTTATTTCTGTAAATAGGCTTAAACTAAGCGCTTTTACACGTCCCAATATTTTTTTTCCCTACCACTACTTCGGGACAATTTTGGGCTAGCGCCGAGAAGAAGTAGCGCAAGAAACTCGGTCACTTTTGTCAGCCTCTTTTTTTGTCTTGTCACATTCCATGAAACTGACATAGTCTGTAGTGTGTTTATTACAATGCTCTACTAACACATTTATCCTTATTTCTTTTAGTGATGAAATGGATATGGCACAGTTTACCGATTAAAATGATTCACAATTATTATCGTTTGATATTTATGGCTATCGATTACTCACAAAACGTCACAATATTATAAACAAACTTGTTTCGTGATGTTTGTGACTAAGCAGTGATACTTTATCTCTTGTTTAAACAGTTTAGTTTCAAAACATGAACATATAAAATAAGAAGGAATATACAATGTAATTTTTATGTTTATTTCTCAATCACGCTTTTAACGGCTTAAATGTAACAGAATGAATATTCAGAAATTTGGCACACATAATAATATAAGTATTTTTCGACTGTCAATCTTCTCGTGATTGATTTTCTTTTGTTTGTTCATCATTATGTTTCTGCTTTATTGTCATAATTTTATAATTTTGGTAGTAAGAGGTCTGTGTAATTCAGTAGGTTGACATTTTCATTATTAAATATGAGAAAACTCTGTACTATGCGACTAAATGGCTGGCAGGCTTGCTAAAATCTTATATATAAAATTCTCGTGTCACAATGTTCGTTTCCGTACTCCTCCGAAACGGCTTCACCGATTCTCATGAAATTTTGTGAGCATATTGAGTAGGTCTGAGAATCGGCTAACATCTATTTTTCATACCCCTTAGTGATAAGGGTTGTTCACCCTTAACATTTTTACTTAAAAATTATTTATATGGCAAAGATCTAATACAATTTTTAGCTTATTGTTTCTCCGTGCTATGGTACATGCTACTGCGAACATGTATATTTTGGCAGACCATTGTAAAGATAGTTAGTTATTACCTAGCCGTCGGCATTCGTTAGGTATAACCATTGAGGTATAATGTACTAGCGTAATATAGAACTCATCTCGAACTAAGTGTTTCAGCCAAGCATTGTAGCCCGGTGGACTACAAAGCTTCAGTCAGTGTCAATAATTGAAGTTGTCAAAACTGCTTCTTGATTGTTCAATCAATGAATTTGTAGTCCACTGGACTACAATGCTTGGCTGAAACATTTAGTTCGAGATGTGTTCTCTAGTACGCTAGTACATTATACCTCAATGGGTATAACTAGGGGTTACAAATTATACACTGTGTCAGACTTTCAGTGTTGAGCTAGATATTTGTCTGCAGTGTTACACGCTTGTCAGTCCATTTAGTTGTTTACCATTCCTGAAGCCTGATTATCGCAATAGTCGCAATCCAGCTTCGATCCGATCCTAGGCCACATAAGAGCACCTTAAGCGCGAATCCGTCCAAATATAATAGTCACAAATATTACACAAAATAGGGTTTGTTTACCTACCTACTGCATTTATACGGATTTTTGCTTATAGCTGTGCTTCTAGCGCAATTCGGAACACGGGGCTAGTGCCACACGGAGGCGACGGAAGCGAGACAAAGGATATTTTTATGGTTAAAATATGACTTCTGGTGGTATGGTTTGGGCGGTGACAGACAGACAAAAATAAGATATAAGTAAGTCCAGCGGTGCCATGTAGGAACGGCCGTAAAGAATACACTTCCCCACCGCCAACAGGAGGCGTGTCGTAAGAGGCGACTAAATCCTGTAGCACGAGACGGGGAGCAGCGTCTGCGTGCGAAATAATAAAAAAAACTGCGCTCGCCAACCCGCCTGCCAAGCGTGGCGAGTATGGCAAAAACCCTCCGATGACAGAAGTCAATGGAGAAGGCATCTATGTTCAGCAGTGGACGTCCTGTGGCTGAAATTAAGTCCAGTGAATACCATCTCCAGAATATTGTGAACTTAAAAACAAAGTTGCGTGCACAGCTAGTGTTAACTTCCTACAAAAGATTACTCTGCCTGTCAATCAGCTGGCTCTTTCCACTTGTTCGCTTGCAAATGCGAGCACCGGGACAAACGTCAAGTGGACCACGGAACTGTCAATGTCAGTCATGAAGGGACACTAAATATTAATAACCTGTGACTGTGCACGTCCTGGTTTTCACTAAGGCCTGTCTACAATAATGATGTCTTTGTTAATTAAAAAGAAAATAGTGATGAAAAAAAAGTAAATGTATTTACATGCAGCCATATTCATCGATATTATCTTTGAGAAAGCCTATATTTTTTGTTTTACAAAATGATATATTTATAAACGCTATTTAGAGCTAATCAATAGATTTGTTACTTCTGTAAGTTATGATTACAAGTTTATTACCAGTTTTTTACGAGTGAGTTTATAGCGGACCAATAAAAATAATCAATTTATTCAAGTCATTTATTAACCATGTCGTTACACCACATAACATTGGTACGTCAAAATTTACAATTTTAGTTACAAGTATCATATTTGTTAATCCAGATCATATTCTTATGACATCCAAATCCATCCACATATTATAAACTTTCGCGTTAGTAATATTGTAAGGATATTACAAAGTTACTTAATACCCTGCCTAGCTCGCACTTACACTATCTTGTAATTGTATTTCCTGTAATAAAACCAGGCTGACAAAGGTGACTGAGTTTGTTGAGCCGTTTCCTCTCATCACCAGCCGATATGTAGTCACGAAGCGGTGGTAGAAAAAATTGGGACATGTAATGGTGCCATTGATGGCCAATTTGCAAAAATAAATGACTTTGACTTTGTACTTAACGATTGTATCCGTTATTTAGGTAGCCAGTAAAACCGTTTAAATAAAACAAATAAAACCAATTATTATTTCGAATGTATTTTTTCAGCAATTAATCTAAGAAATAGCAAACTATTGGTACTTAATTTGCTTATGTGTTATCCGTTTTTTAAAAATAAAATAAATTTGTAGAATGTAAATAAATACGTTTTATTTTATAAACATTTATATCCCGACAATAAATTACAACGTGACACGAGTAAATATTTATTATATTATCGAAACCAGTTAAAAATTGTAAAATTATATGGATTTTATAATTAATCAATAACATTATCATTTTATAGCCAGGGCACGTTTTGTGTCACGCCTCTAGCAGCACATTGCTTAGTGGTGATAGCTAGTGTTGCCAATTTATCGATAGACTTACTATCGATAGTTGAACTCAAAATTTAGTCTCGTTCAATTTCCGATTGCGTAAAAATTTTAATACCACACTTGACCTTCTGGGTATAAAGTAATCTTCTCCGACTGTTATCGATAGCCATCTATCACGTGGGTAAGTTATAGAGTAATAATAAGCAGCTCACCTAGCCGTGAAGCATGTAACGTATCTGATACATCTCGGCGGGTCATAGCGAGCCTAGTGCGCTCTAGTCGTCGGCGGCTTGCAGAAGGCTTGTGCCTATGTACTTAATTAATGCAGTATCAGATACATTACAAGCTACACGGCACGGGTATTCGCCTATACCCTGCTAAACAGATCATCTATCTCCCAAACTTGTTAGTTATGCTCGTTTTTCACTTAAAGACTCAAGCTTGGGTTATATATAGCCGGAAACGGCTCAGTTGAAGCCCAGATTCAATTCGTATAGTCCGAAACTTAATATGTCCTAAAATTTTATGTTTTTTTGTAGAACAAAGTAAACGATAGATCTTCCATAGATACAAAATACTACACATAATTATTTATAACCCAAATATGACTAAAACAAACGCAAGAAATTGCATTTGACAAGTATGTTTACTTTTCTATTTTAAGCTGAAATTTCACCAAAAGGACTCCCTGTACAAATATAGTTCAGCATCAGCATGAAATGAAAATAATATAAATAGACATTATAGCCGCGTGTACGATAACGATCCGATACCATTGGCAGCACACATGTCTTGCACTGCGCCTACGGCCATGACAAAGGCTTAATTTTTAATCAGTTATCAAAAACTTGAGACTTTGAGATTGGCCGATTGGAATATTTTCTTCTAAATTGACGTCACGGACTTTCTTCGTGCGTACAAATAAACGCTTATCAAAGAACCGAAAAGCCTTGAACGGGCTAGGAACCAGTTCCGCTGTCATAAAGATAATCTAATAAAGTGGGGCTAGACTGATCAATGAAAAGTGTGTTTTCTGTGTTTCCCTTCAAATCAATGGTTCCCAAGCTTGATTGGGTACCGATCTACCTACCAAAACTGCTAAAGTTAGGACCCACTTGACCGTATTAAAAAGGACCATAAAATATTAGCCCAATCAGTCGGGTTATTTTAGTTTGCTCATTTCAAAGCCCACTAAATATTTGCTCACTTATATTCCCATACTTTGGGAACCCTCAACTCCTGAGGCCTTCTAACTATGGGCCACCTTCTATCATGTCTCGCTCATACGAACACAGCAGCTGTTACGCGCCACCGATAGTGCGGTTCGTGTGGCGGAATACTGGCCATAAAAATTGACAGAATTGCTAAAGAAGATGTATATTAAAGGCATTGCCATTGACGTGAAATTAAAGAAGAACATTAAGCCAGCTGCCGGGCGCAGACCCCAAAAAGGGGGGGGGGGGGAGAAATTACATGATCTGACTTTGTTTTGGGTCATGTCATGAGCGCAGATAATAATACAATGTGTAGTCGCCAAAACCTCATTCTGTTAAGAGTATGCAATACGGTAGACACGAGTATCTAAGCTAGATGTTTGTATTTATTGAAATCGAGCTAAGCGAGCTAAAAAAATCAGGTTTCTTGTTATTTTTTTATTGATAAGTTGTTGTGTAATTGTGGTTCAAAAGAGACAGCCCTGTGATATCACACTTTGGGTACGGGACCCTAAAAATGATGAGATGGTAAGATGGTTCTGTATGTTAAAAAGGAAATATTGTCTAGTCATATGGTATCAGAGTTAAATCTAGCATCATACCTCTTGAAAACTTAATGTTCATCGTTTTATGCAAGTTTTATTATCTTGAGTCGTAAATCATACGAATCGCCATGTGCAATCTTAATGATACCCGCATCAGGAGTAGTACTTTAAGAGTTAAAACTATAGGATACACTTCAATGTGTAATAGGACTATCTATCTATCTATTCGGCTTATTGAGGTCCAATGCTGGACGTAAGCCTCCCTAAAAAACGCCAAAGAGCACGATCTCCCGCTTTTTTCATCCAGCCGCTGCCAGTCGTCTTCCTGAGGTCGTCGGTCCATCGGGCTGGGGTGCTAAACAGCCCTTGTTAGAGGTTGCCTTCTTTCGTAATGGAAGAACCAATTTATCTCTATATCTTGTATTGAATTTTAAGTGTCTTTTGTAATCGCTCTCCATTTATAAGTACTGTAGTCAATACCATGTTTATAGGGTTTTTATGAGAACGTTGCTTTTAATATCTTGTTTAGACAGCAATATCAATTCGTGGTATTACTTATGTCGATTAAGAAATACGTTTTGCATCTAAAATTCACGTGAACATGACTGAATATGGATTTCGAAAGAGTATGAATGTACCTAACAAAACACTGACGACCTCCGTAGCCGAGAAGCGAGCACACCGTTATTTAAATGGCGCCGCCATCTCTGAGGTTCCGGGTTCGATCCCCGGCTGGGTCTGGCTGTTGTGGTACCGTCGTTGTTTCTGATTTCTATAAAACAAGTGCTTTAGCTACTTACCTTAGGATCAGAGCAATGTATGTGATGTTGTCCAATATTAATTTATTTATATTTATTAAAAAAAAACAACTAAATGTTATCCAACTGAATACCTCATTACATCCATGTCCATTAATCTAATGAAAGTCTTAAATGAAATAGATAAAATTGTATCGCTAAACATTAATATTTTTGTCAGATTTGAATAAACTATCCAACACTAAGTAGTAAGTGCCGGCACTAAGATTATTACTAACTAAGATTTTTCAAATCCTTTTACCCATTTTTTCTTCCACAATGTCGAAAACATGGTAAAGTTAAATGTATTTCTAAAATTATCAAAATTACGTAATTGATATCTTCTGTTTCCAAGGGACAATCTTATCTTCGCCTTGCAGTGAGATTTATTATCGAAACCTAACGGCCCTAACAAACCATGACAACTACAACTAGTGGGCACGGTTACTACTACAGATAGATAACTGATAAGCTAATAATCCCTGATAATACTAGCCTGTCGATTTCGTTAAAAAAATAATCGCGATCATTCCTACACTGAGCTTGCTTAACGACGATATTTGGTAATGTAAGGTAGTAGTTAGCACCACCCCTTCTCTTCCTATGGGTGTCGTAAGAGGCGACTACAGGAGAACCGCCACAAGAAGACGGGCAGCAGCGTCTCCTCTCCACCATTGGCCAAACTGCGATCGCCAACCCGCCTGCCAAGCGTGGCGATTATGGCAAAATCCTCCTTTTGGAGATGCCTGTGTCCAGCAGTGGACTGATATAGGCTGGTGATGAAGGTAGTAGGTAATTAGATGACCTCCGTAGCTGAGAGGCGAGTACGCCGAACTGTACAAGGCGTCGCCATCTCTGAGGTTCCGGGTTCTATCCCCGGTCGGGTCAATGTAGGAAACGAACTTTTCTATATTGGCTCGGGTCTGGGTGTTGTAGTACCGTCGTTGTTTCTGATTTCTATTACACAAGTGCATTCGCAACTTACCTTAGGATCAGAGCAATGTATGTAATGTTGTCCAATATTTATTTATACATTTAATGCGAACCCACGTTGTAACAAAATAGAGTCTATGTTCGTTTGTACCACTTAAGTGAACCGCGATGTCATTTTGACACTGAAGTCTTAGCAACTCTACTTCTTAGCAAAATATAGGCTATATTTGTTTGTTTTTAGCTTAGAGCATTCAGTTGGTTTAATGCTCTAAGGTTTTTAGAGCAAGTTTACTTGCGGTTGCTTACAAAATCGACAGGCTTATGACTATTTATAGGGTTCCGTACCTTAATAAAAAGAAAAATGGAACAGATTTTATTCCATTAAGTTCATGTAGCTCAATGTCGGCAGCGGTAGTAATTACCAAAGCTAAGCCACCCCCGCCGGGGTTCAGAGTAGTTGGATGACTGGTGATATTTTCACAAGCATCTCCGTGTTGGAAAAGTAGGTTCCGAATTATTTCGAAATACTAGTAGCCAAGCCTAAATACCTTAAGGCGACTTGATTACATCCGAAAGTGAGGTTTAGTCACTGGCCTTAAAACTTTACTGTTGTCATATCAATTGATCTATCGGACAAATTAAGATAATAGAAATAAACGCCAAAATATCGACAACATTAATTACTTTTAAACTTTCGCGTTGCATAATTTGAAACTCAATGAAACGGGAATTAACGCGATCATAATTTAGGTACAAAATGTTACCTGTTTTGCCTGACGTTTCGATCGGGTTACACCGACCGTGGTCACAGGCTGACTGGAACAGCGATGTCTTCACTCCGTATGAGAGGCAAATTCTTCATCTACCTTCATAATATTACTTTCACGCCAAGTACCGTCACACACTACACTCACTGTGTCCCTATTCTGCACACTAACCGCCGCGTCCGTATTCAGGTGAGAACTCGATCGCGAAACAAAACGAGATTGTTTATTTTTAATCACTGGATTCCATGTCGCGGATAATTTGAAACCGTCTTCCATGATTTAGCTCTTGCTTCAAATGGTCATATTTCTAAATGATGACATTTCGGATTGTAAGTGGCGTGGATGGTGATGTGAGGCAGCGTGTAAGTATCTATCTGTGTGTGTTGGCTTTCTATAGACACAGTGCGACAAGGATCCATCCGATCTTACTGTAATTTTGATATCCAGGAATGACAACGACCTGGCCGACTCCAACTCATATGTAAATTTCATCTTAGGATGAATCGAGTTGAGATGTTCTAAATATCGATCTACTTCTTGCTCGTTACCTTTGATGGGACTGAAAATATCATCAACGTACCGTTTCCAGAGTTTAAGAAAGAGTGTTCAAATGAAACAGGACAGAACCGAGAACGATAGGAAAACTTACATATTTTGATTTTATTATAAATTGAAACTTTAATTACAGGGCCAGTTTCACAATGCACAGATAAGTTTTACATAAGTACATTTTTTACTCGACTGAGAATAAAAACAATTTTTAACCGAATTTAAAAAAGGAGGAGGTTCTTACCTACATTGTGAAAATTTTAAATTACAATTCCTTTTATATGTTGCTCAATAATAAAAAGTAAAGTAAACAAATAAGAGTACTGGTACTATAATAAAAAATAAGTTAAATCATCATCTAACTAGTTTTAATAAACTTTATTGCGTAAGTGAGTACTAAAATAATTCCTGCCTCTTTAACCTGCCGCAGATGTGTGGATAGGTATTATTACTTAAGCTGGATTCATGTCTTTTACACGCTTAAAGGTCTTGCACACTTGACATCGTAAAAAGTATGAAGTGTTTATTTTATTTTATATTTTAGGGATTACAAACAAATGTGCTACATTTATTGGCTTATGGCTAAACTTATGTACTGTAAGTGGTAACACATCCCACCACGTAATCCACGTGTAGGTATACCAAATTAATAATTTTAATGCATACTTTAATTTAAATACTACATCAATAGCTCAATTAATCTATTTATACTATTTAATATATCTTTCTTTTAGATACTATATTATATTATTTATTTACGTACGTCTTATTAGCTAGTCAAAACAAAACAAAACAATTTTTTAATTTCCTTTTTTTCCTAAGTGTCAGCTTTAAATGATTACAACTAATCGCCAATTGATCTTCATTAGTTTTGATTGACTTGTTCACTTCAAAACACAACACGATCTAATATAGGCACAAAAGATGTTGATTACAATTATATATAAAAATATAAAAGAGAAAACTGTTCATTAGTATTTATTTACTACTATCTGCTGCGACTTCGTTTCCGTGATCTATAGTTTTCTCAAATTTTCTATTTTTTTTCGCAATTTTTTTCGAAAGTGAATTCGGTCCAACCGTTCACGCGTAATGCCGTGACCAAGGAAAATAGGGATTCATTTTAAATATAGATTTATGTTATTCTTGTTGGTATATGGCGTCTGTCCGTCCGTGGCTTAGCTCAGTTACTCTTAGCAAGTACTAAAAAGTTGTAAATTGGCATCAGCACGATCTCCATCTTCCTAAGGTCATCGCACCTGGGGTACTACTACGTATGCAAAGGCGTGGTCTCCACTCGAGAACCCGTTTACTCCACCTTTTATCGGTTCTGTGACAGATGTGGCCAGCCCACTGCCACTTATGCCTGGTATAATTTTGGACTAAAGATGCTTTTTTCCCTAACACTTATGTAATGTAATGGGAATTACGATTTTAGTCAACGCCTGTCCATTTTTATGATCATCGATTTCAACAGCCTTCAATTACTACAAATGTACATGCGCCTTTATGAGTGGTGCTTGTAAAGTTAAGCCAGGGAGCGGCTATTAAGCTGGTCATTACAGCTTTGTTAATGTACTGCAGTCAGCGTAACCGGTGACTTTACAGATAACACTAGGATTACTCAGTACTTAAGTTTCAAATGTCTAGACTGGACTGTGAATAACGCTTGTTATAACATTAAGTTTATGATATAGTAGAGGTAAATTAAGAAAAAATCATAATCCGGACACTGACAAGGCGGGGCGATATTATACGCAAAGCTGCTGGCAAAGGAGTGGAATAGCGAGTGCCCAAGGAGCAGCATCCGTGGCATTCTTTTTCACCAAGAAAACGCGCCCGCTCACACAGCTGTTAGAACCGACGACTATTTGACAACTTCGGGGCTATAAACGTTTACCATCCTCCGTACAGTCATGATTTAGCTTGTGCGATTTTTTTTTATTTCCCACAGTAAAGAAATGCTATGTGGGCGAAAATGTAACACTGCAAACGAGGCCGTCGAAGGATTTTGACGGTTATTTTTCGACCTCCCGCAGATTTTAAATGGTTTGAAAGCTGGTTCATCCGAAGGCATATATGTTCATAGGGTTAGAGGATAATATTACGAAAGCTGTACATAAACATTTTTCATATTCTAATTATTTTTAATTCTATTTTTGATACAGCCCACGTATACTTAGTATTTTTTCCAGGTGTAGCCTGACTAAAGCTCAAGCTTTGCTTAGTTTAGAATAAGATAAATTGGTGTAATAGATAGTAGAATTTGTTTATTTACTGATGTTAACCTGTAATGATGTCGTCGTGGTAAGCATTTAGCGCATTGCACCCAGAGTTGAGTAAACATTGAGTTCATATACCTAGTCATATCAGAGAACACTTAATCTAGGTATATTGACTTACTTCTTAAGACATGCAGACCGGTTACACCTTATATGTGTTTATATGATGCTATCTTGATTTTAGATAAATTAAGTAAATGTATGAATTTTAGGATTTTGATTTTTAGGATCTTTACTGTTAGAAAGACTATACTATATACTTATGAGGCCTATGTTCAGCAGTGGACGTCCTGTGGCTGAGATGATGATGATGATGATGATACAAAACTTCGCGTTTCTAAGAGTTGCCGGAAGTTGAAGAGTTGGAAGTTGCCGGGGTGATTTTTATGAGACGCAACTATTTCGGAGAAACAAATATGGCGTTATGCCTACTCTGGGAGTTAGGGTCCGGAACCTCCTACTCCGGAGTAGGAGGTTCCGGACCCTACTGGTGCATAATACTAGGGTTTTATTTATTTGGCACCCGAAAACTTGTCAGTTATTTTACTTATTATAGATTATGAAGCCTAAGTTCAAACTTCTAATATAAATAAATTGGTTATTATATTGCTTATAAAAGTTTATGTATTTATTTATTTTTAAAAGTTAATTATTAGGTATACTTATTGTTATTTAATGTAGTTTACTGAGCACGCAGTAATTACGAACTGGGCCACCTAGGGCTCCAGCTGAAAATCAGCGCTGCAATTTTCTGCGGCACATGCTGAGCTGGTGCCCATTAGACACCACTTATTTTGTGTAAAAGTAAAAACAAAAGTTTTATTGGTTACATAAAAACTTTGTCCGTGAACAACAAACCATTGTTGAACAAACGAATTTGTCAAATCAACTAAATATCGTGGTACGTGTCAATCATAAATCTACAAGCTTAATTATTTTGGGTTTATATAAATAGTGTATACAAGGCCTTACAATAATTACACGGCGCCATATGATCTGTAATTATATTGACTGTTTTAAGCCCGCTTGTTTATGGAACTGACAATAATTTACGCTCGAACAATTAATTTATTGCAATCATGTCAATATTTAAAATCTTACACATAAATATTCAAGTACTTGTCATAAATTGACAAATTTATCGCATACTGCATTTCACTTTTGTCTCTTGTTTGTGGAACTTTATAACTAATTGTAGGAAGTCTAGTTAATAGCTAAATATTGGATTACTACACATATTAATTTATATTAATTTATATATATATATCTCTCTTCAAAGAAGTGTCTCTTTAAATATATTATGTAGTATGTTTTACATTAATACCTTGTTAATCCCTAAGCAGTTCTTCCTTTAATTACACGAATATAGATAAAAGTCACGCCATCGTCATTCAAAAGAAAAGAAAACGCAGTATTTAGAATTTCTAATCTCTACGAAGGATAATTTCCATAGATATTGTACTTAGATAGCTTTTCCAATGGTCACTATTTAATTACTTACAATCCTTTCTGACTCGCTTAAAATAACCAGACTGTTAATTGTAAATTGGTTCAAAACTAGTTTAGTAACCGACCGCCACATAATCAAACCTTATTCTGTTTTTAGGCCAAGCCAAAACAAAACAATAAATTTAATAACCAAAATATGGATTATGGAGTCACACAAGCATAATTATATGTCAACATAGATACAAAAAACTAATAAAAATAATTTATGAACTGTCGGACGTGGGGCAATCTTGATTGATGAATGTTTTGTCCGGTCTGTAAAAGAAAAAAATTCTAATCATCAGAGATTAAAGTATTATGGCTGAAACAGTTTTAAACTAAAACGGGCATGTATTTTACCTACAATTATCATCATGATTAGTTCAGCGTTAGTTTTCTGGTGGACATCGGCCTCTCCCGATGCAAGTCAATAACCCGATCATCGATTTTTTTAACAAACTACAAAAAATAACATTGGCATATCCACGTTGCATTACGATAGAATCTATCGATATATTACCGACCTTTTGTAACCTTTCTGGAAAATAAATGTTTTTAAGCCACAAACCTCTCGCCTCTTGAGTGGTAATGATCGGCAATTGCACAGTTGGCCGGGAATACTTTGACATAATATTTGCACGTCGCATTGCGATATAATCTATCGATATTTATTTATTTATTTATTTATATACGGTATACAGACAGGATACAGTCATCGCATGCTATAATTATTACAATAACAGACGTATCTGGACCGTAGCCCATAAATAGTATACACAACATGGTCGGTAAATGCTAATGTATGCTACTAGGACATAAAACTTATACATATTAAAACAAAGTCTAACATAAAAAAGGAAAGATTATACATGCAGAAACTACTTTCAGTTACAAATTACAGGCTTATCATTTTTGATTAATTACAAATAAATAAACAAATTACAAATAAAATAAATTAATACTATTTGTTACTTTGATATTACCTTCCTTTTGTAACCTTTATGAAAAACAAATGTTTTCAGGCCAAAAACCTCTCGCCTCTTGGGCGGTATTGATCGGAAATTGCACAGTTGGCCGGGATCAGGGCCAAAGAGAGAGAAATCGGCGGACGATGCGTGCAGTATCAAGCACCACCGCCTTCTGCA
Organism: Anania fuscalis; assembly: GCA_950371115.1. NCBI lineage: Eukaryota > Metazoa > Arthropoda > Insecta > Lepidoptera > Crambidae > Anania > Anania fuscalis. Next base: position 2,598,368 of record OX493328.1, on the reverse strand, counting down.
TCTGTGCTGGAAGCGAGCCGCCGACGAATCCTAGCCGTTGCAGGTAACCTGAAGTAGCTGGGATTAACCTGTTTGCTGGTATAACAATTGGTATGATTTCAGTGGACGTCACTTTCCACATTTCAGTAACCTCGTATACTAGGTTCAAGTATTTTACGTGCTGTCGGTCTCGGCCTTCACAACGTACTTATTTAATTATTAAGTTTGGCCTAAAACCTCTCGCCTCAGGGTGACGTCGCCTACCTACAATAAGTTTTTGGTATATGTATATGATTGTTCCTTTAAATAAAATTGTGTTTGCTTTATATATGAGTTTTTAATCCAGAATGAAGGTGTTAAATCTGGAATTATGAAAAACCTTCTTCTGCCGGTAACTTCGTTACTAATTTTTATTTTTTATGCAAATCGGCTTTGTTGCTATGTGCTGACTGCAGACATTGAGTGACAAACATCCTTATTATTATTAACAAGATCGATGGACTGACGGCCTAGAAAGATGAAAAAAATTGTCTGGATAAAAAAAAGCGGGAGATCGTGCTGTTTGAGATAGGATTACGGCCAGCATTAACCTGCAAAAGGATAAACTGAAAATACATATTAGTAAAATGTACACACGTGTCTTAAACAAGCCAAAGTATGACCCTTATTTTGCTCTCTAAGATCGTGTGTTTTTAACGTAGGCACCTGTTCGGCCTGTTCCTATAGTTACTATAGTAAACAAAGTCACTTACTTTTGGTAAATAATTTAACTGCTCAAATGGAAGCACTTTTCTATGAAACTAACGTTAAAACTGCTAATTGATAGTTTAGTATCTGAATTTTCTGAAAAAACCGCATTGCAACACATTTTACAATATTACGCAAAAGTCATAGACTATTCGCTCGCATAGCAAATCTGTAATAAAGAAGTCAGGTTATTGTGACACTTAAATCAGTACTATTTAGAAGCTTTGATTATACATGTCTAGATAGAGTGTGGTGCTGCAATTGTCACCAAAAAAACAGGCCAGATTTGAGTGAGTAACAACTATGGTTACTATGGTAACAATTATGGGTTGCTATGGTAACAAGCGTGCCACTGAGCGGGCGAAACAAACTTTGGCTCTAACAGTTGGCTTATATATTTTTGACGTTTATGACACTCGAACAGGGAATCTAGACATGTATATAATTAATGTTTATAAGTTAGATGTTGATAAACCACTTTTGATGCCGACTATAACTACTGTATAATGTTTATAATTAGGCCCATGATTCATAGAAGAAGTACTATTACCTTAAAAAAAACAGCTGTTTTTTTCTTTCCGTCAATAGTTCTTTTATTATTTGATAAGAACAACATGTAAAAATAAATCCTTCTATCTTCGTAGCACCTTGTATATATATATTTAGACGTTTCTTTGCAAATAGATTTATTTCCCAAAATCTTATGAAACATTAACATAATAATTAAACCGTGACGCGTTGAAGTCTTTTCCTCAAAGGTTGCGTTTACGCATAAAATCAAACGTGACCTCGCCAGGTGGCGCTAGTGGCGGCGCCCGCGCATACGAGCTGTGCTAATCGACTCATCCGGAACGCCTTAATGGGGACGGGCTCGTTTCGCGTTGCGAACCAGACGGAATACACGTTTCCATTGAGTCACGGTATTGGTGTTAGGGTATTGGGACGAGAACTATCAAAGATAAACAAATAGTGAGTTTTGAAGAAATAAATTCTATTTTGTGGTCATTTAATTTTATTATTGGTGGTAACATAGCTTTATTACCGATTGTCGTCGTCGTCGTCGACCGGTCCTTCGTTACATGGATCTGCATGTCAAATGAACAGTTGCCTTGCTTCACCCTTACTATGTTCGGTTGATAAGAAGATATAATTGGCTAAACAATTAATTTAATATATTGCCATTGCCACTCGAAGGCAAGTTTGCGACTGCAAGTTACTTATACGAGTTACTTTCTAATGAAACGGTAATACAAGCAGCGCAAGATATATCAGGGCAATTAAGCTGTGTTTAAGGTATTAGAAGCACTGAGCAAATGTACAACCCCATTTTCAATATTTCATATTACTATCATTACAAACGATATTAATCGAATTAACACCATGTAGAAATGGACTGCGTTGACGTTGTGTAACAGGATGGATTCAAGCCACCGACAATCTTCGTTCGATAAGGGTTCAAGTCAAATTGTAGTAAAAGTCCCCGTATTACAGTTTTATCTTTCAACTAAAAATAGGCATGCACTGCTAAACACAAAACTCTCCCAAATTGCACTTTCTCTTCTATATTCTATGTCCAGTCTATTTCCTCCACCCACTGACTTTGGATTGACAATTTTAGGGTAAGAGTGCCTTAAAAGTAACACTGCCAAAGTTCCAATTTACGATTCCCACTCAAGTTTCACCTGCTTCCTGGCCATGAGACGTGGCCAGCCCAAAGCCTTAAGCTTACTTACCTTACGAGTAAACTACTCATATTTAACCATCATCGGTTAGGTATGGGTACCACTTGCGTACCCTCTGATTTATAACGATTGCGTTGATCTATTCTTCTTCTTCGTGACACTCTTGTCAGAGCGGTCGTGGTCATCATGTGCCAAGCTTCGAGGCCGATGTTATGCGCTTCACGATTTCTCTCCACTTATAGCGACATTTGGTTTTTCTGGAACACTCATACAACGGATCGCCAACCGCAGATTTGATTTGGTCGGTCCATCGCATGGGTGATCTTCCGCGTGGTCTAGTGCCCTCTACTCTGATCTATTAAAACCAAATAAATTATTTAATAGATATATCATTTCCAGGCTACACAATTTTATTTTATTTATTCAGATCACCAACAAGGTTAGACCTCAACAATATGCCAATTCAAAATACTTAACTTAATACAGTGAAGAGCTACTGCATCAAAATTTGTAAAATATCGTGCCGTATCGTCCGCTAATGGAACTGCGCACGTCGACTGGCCTACGTGAGCAATCGCACGTCTCTCCTCGCTGCATCCAGGCGGGAATTAAACTGTTATCGACCGGTAATTATCGCGCGAAATGATTTGTTTGCTTTGAATACGATAGCTAGAACTGACCTATGCTTCGGCGTGATTGGGATGATTGAGGTTAAAAAATAGATACGTGTGTAACGGCCTTATCAATTCGTTCAATTAGTTCGACGTCTGTTGACATGCGGAATAAACTTAGGATTATAAAAGCCGGGACTATTGAAAAAAAAATACTTTTTAAAGGTCTTCTTACGACCTTAATCGTTACAACACATAACTCGAGAACGGTTGGACTGATTTTCAAGGTTTATTATTTGTTGGATTTGTCTCCGCCCCGAATAGCAGAATAAATAATTAAAACATTAAATAATCTGAGAAAATAAAACTGCTAGGCTGTACGAAGTTCGCCGGGACCGCTAGTAAAAATTAAATGTTTATAGCTCAAATAAAAACTTGTTGAGCAAGCCCAAAAGAAACATGACATTCGGCATTTTGGCAAGCTTTTCTGAAGTATCGATGGTGAGTAGACAATCCTGTCTTGTTATAGCAAGCGGCCAGGGCATTCATAGAGCGCTATAAATTTTATGTCACGGCGCCACAGAAGGCGCCCTGACCACGTGCCATATACTTAGTGTCGCCATATACTTAGAGTCGCCATATACTAAGAGTAAGATAGAGTAGAAAGAAGAGAGAGAGAGCCCTTATTCATACTTATAGGTGGAGACAAAATCGTCCGTTTCCCGATGGAATGATGGATGCGGAAGACCACGGCTGAAGGACTGTGAGCTGGCACTAATCCGCTATATAGACGACCTCCGTAGCCGAGAGGTGAGCACGCCGGAATTTAAGGCGCCGCCATCTCTGAGGTTCCGGGTTCGATCCCCGGTCGGATCAATGTAGAAAACGGACTTTTCTATTTTGACTTGGGTCTGGGTGTTGTGGTACCGACGTTGTTTCTGATTTCTATAACACAAGTGCTTTAGCTACTTACCTTAGCATCAGAGCAATGTATGTGATGTTGTCCAATATGAGTATAATTATATGATTCTCGTATCTAACCACAAACACGCACAAAACCTAGGTTTTACAGAGTCGTAAGAATTACTGTTGCTATGCTACTACTAACTATTACGCATTACAAATCCTAACCAACCCGCATATAAAATACTCTGACGTAACATTATAGGATCAATAAATGATTCACGACCTCCGTAGCCGAGAGGCGAGGACGCCGGACTATAATGGCGTCGCCATCTCTAAGGTTCCGGGTTCGATCCCCGGTCGCATCAATGTAGAAACTGGACTTTTCTATATTGTCTCGGGTCTGGGTGTTGTGGTACCGTCGTTGTTTCCGATTTATGTATGTGATGTTGTCAAATACTTTTTTGACGAACGTCTGATGTAGTGGTTGGCGCTCCGGACTACAATGCCTGGCGGTTGCGGGTTCGAATCCCGCGAGGCGCAAATGTTTGTGTGATGAGCACGAGCATTTGCACCTAAGTCATAGATGTAAATAAACGTATTAAAGTATGTTTATCCGTTATCTAGTTGCCATAGCACAAGCTTTGCTTAGTTTAGAGCTAGATAACTGGTGTGATCGTGAAAATAATTTAAAAAAATATATTCATTTATTTAATCAGAATTGAGTATTTGAGTCAGATTTTGATTGTTGACTACTGCCACCACCTCTAACCTGATGTTTTATGTAGTAGGTATAAAGTCTTTATTATTCGTGATCTTACAAACGTGACGTAGTACGACGTGGTCGAAGATAAATAACACTTGAAAAAAAAAACTTGACGGTAGTATACTACTCAGCTATACACACAAATATTTGAATTGCTAAAAACAAAAAAAATACAATGTTTAAGCATTTCTGATCTTAACCAATAGTCAAATATTTGTAAAAATATTTCTATAGGGTGTTGACGGTAGTATACTACTCAGCTATACATATAGCTACAACATTGATCAGAATACGCTGGCTTTGACAGCGAGAAAGAACACTTGAGGAATTTCATCTTGTCACGTGACGTCCTCGGTAGCTTAGTGGTCAAAGCACTCGCCCGGTATGCGATGGGACGTGGGTTCGAGTCCCACCTGAGGTCGATGATTTTTTTTCAAGTGTTATTTATATTCAATTAAACCTTGCATGGAATTGCTAAAAAACAAAAAAAAAATTACGACGTGGTCATTTCAATCAACAATCATAATCATGTAAATCATATTATGTCAACAGGCTCATCCAGCCGCATTGCATCTCGTAATACGACAAGTTCAGCGGAGTTCAAGTCATTGACTCAACGTATCTGAGAAGGCGTAGTAACAAAAAAGAAGTTTACAAAAACTTTAACCCGACTACGTAAAAATCGGCCAAATGCGTGTCGTGCCACACGAAGAGTAGGGTTCCGGCGTTACCACAATATATTTTAGAAGAAGTCTTTACGATTATTACTTCATCTGTCACTTTTGATGTTTCTTCTAAGACATTTTTAATAGGTAAGAAATGTTCTAACACATAAGTTAATGAACGACTGTTTCTCTTTAACTAGCCGATCTATCTTAACTGTTATAGTTTTCCTTAAAATTCAAATTTTTCAAGCCAATAATTCAGGTTACCTGTACCCAAAAACCAAAAAAAAAAATTTTTTTTCAGACACTTACTCGGTTTGATAAACATACTTTCACAAAATTACAGCACTCTAGTGTCAACAGTCTCCAAGAAAACCTCGGACGGACAGACAGATGGACATGACGAAACTATAAGGGTTCCTTGTCAGGACTACGGAACCCTAAAAAAGGGTGTAAAAAGACATAATCAGAAAATAATTAAACAGAAATGGAATGTAACAATGATGTATACAAAAATGATCAAGGGAGAGTCGTGATTGCACCTCTGTATACGTTCTATGATTATTTGGGTGCCGAGAACACGTTCATTAAACATACGTGGTAGGTATACAGTGGGTACCACGACTCTACCTTAACATTGTGGTAGTGCCATAATATAGTCCAAATAGGCTTAGAGTAGAAATTTCGAAGCACTATAAATTTTTGATAAGTGATACGGGGTTTTAGCCTGTGATTTTTAAAATGAGGTTTAACAGAAATGAATATTGGTGAAATTACCATTAATTCGCCGTGGCAAACGTTTTAGAGGCGGCCAGATCGATGGACCGACGACCTTGGGAAGATGACTGGCAGTGGATGAATGAAAAAAACGGGACTCGTGCTATTTAGCGCTCTTTGGGGAGGCTAAAACTATGAAAATACGTATTTTATTACTGTACGTTACTTCATGACATTCAATTTAAATAGTACATAACGTGCGTTAATATTATGTTAAGAAACCTAATTATGTGCTTAAACTGAACCTTAACTATTCATACGTAGTCACGTATTTTATTAAGAAAGAAAGATGCTTTAGGTATATAAAATGTCTTTGTAGCACAGTGATAAGTCACCATAGACTTAGGATTCGTTAAAGTCACTGTGCTGCTAGCTCTTGACACACGCCGCTATACGTAATTTGTGCTCTTGATGACCGTGCACCGTGTCATCAAAATGTATCTTAATGACAATAACCTTCATGCAGGTTAAATATTTTAGACATTTGACTTTTGGTTGAATTTGTGACCAAGTAATCACATGACAGGCGGCGTCTGTCAACTTTGTCCGCATTTTTTGATTGAACACTAAAATTTCCCTTATGGTTAAAAAATTGGTACACCCGTTCAAAGATAAGTCGAACCATATCCAAGCGGACGTGATTATACTGGGATGTAGCCTTCCGGGCATCGTTACCGCCCACAAACTGAAGAGAAAGTTTGGGAACACTATGAATATCGTAGTGCTCGACATGGCGAAAACCTCAAGGATGGTCTCCAAGTGTAACGTCGCGTTCTTTACAGATGTTCCAAGTGACGTTGAACCAGTGCATTCGGAAGCTGAGATCGACGACGGTACAGACGATGAGATAAAGGTCACAGACAATGTGGCTCGACATTACATTACGAAGTACGCAAGAGACCTAAACATCCCCTTACCTGAAGCTATTATCGAGCCAATGCGAATCAAATCTCCCCTAAACAAACTCTTTCAACACACCAATGGTAGCACTGTAGAATTTTCTGAGGATTATCACGATTTCGATTATTTAGGTTTTATAGAAAAGTTTGAATTGAATCAGTATCAGTCATTGCTAGACCACAGTATGAGAGAAATGTTCCAAACAAGAGAAGAAAACAATGACGCTGAAAGAAAAAGGCTTTTGTACTATGACCAGACGACCATGGAAGAACATTTATGCTCAGCTCTCCTCTTTACTACCTCTCGAGAAATCATGAGAACAACTGTGAGGCTAGTTTGCGGAGCGCCAGCGGAAAGTATCTCCGTCCTTTTCTATTTACATCAATGCTACCGAACCAACAGTTCAAGGAATCATCTAGACGGAGACAACACGAGATTTCGCGAGAAACTTTTAGGCTACTGCAGAAAACGTTTGACCAATCAACTTCAACGGAGCATCGCAGACATCATTCTGTCCTCAAATCCTATCGAAGAAATTAGTTCTTATTCTGATGAGCAAGTTATACTGAAAGGCGAAACAAACTACGTTTGCAATTTGTTAGCAATGGCTTTACGTCCGGATGAGCTTCACAAAATCACAGTTGAAGATCAATTGCTGGCAAAAAAAGACGCAGACATTACTAATGCTATGACTGCTGGGCAAGCTAAGAAGTTTGTTGTGCAATATGAGACCGCCTTTTGGGAGACTCAAGGTTATAGTGGAGATATTTTGAGCATGCAGGGACCTATAATCTGGGCTATGGAGAGGCCAAAATTATCAACAACAGGCAGTGTAACACGTTACGCCACTTTGACTGGTTTCATAATGGTCAGAGAGGATGAGGAAACCGAAGCAGATGATTCTAAGGAAGCAGTGCTAGAGCAACTAGTGAAGTTGTTTGGCGAACAAGCAGCCACTCCAGTTAGTTATGTAGAAGCTAGCATCGCCGATATCTTTGTCCCGCGATGTGGGGATTACGTAGCACTGCGTAAGTTGACCGGGCAGGTCAGTCGGAAGTTACATTTGGAGTGGGGTGCTCTAGATGTATTTGCCGAGGGAGACGTGGCCGCAGCGTTGGAAGCAGGTCATTCAACGTATCTCCATTTGTTGAGCTGTCTACGCCCTCAAGCTCAGACTTTCGAGGATTTAAGCTCTTCTGAATGGCCTATCACGCTGAGCGCAAGTCCCTTAGAGCGTTGGTTCTCTCGAATCAATTATATATCGAGTATTCGTCTCGCTGTTTACACCGCCGCCATTTATATTGGTGTCAAGCTTGTACGAGCGTATATCCGAAAGTGAAGAATGCGTTTTATTCAATATTTTTAATCATTGTATTTTCTTTTGTAGATATATTTTTATTGATATAAAAATCACAATGAAACTCTTTATTTTTATTTTGAATGCGTTCTGGTTCATATGAATATTCTTACTAGAAAACACCTACATATATCTATAGGGAAAGTCAAATCCTTAAAATTCCCATCACATGGACATGCATCTCTATCTCAATAGGGCTGTCACAATACAGGGCTATTTACAAGTATAAGGAGCTAGTCGGCCTTCACCTCGGCCAGTGTGAGGTCAGGCGCATCAACTGTGTCAAGTTCATCTATTTAGACGTGAGAACCTGCCATCCTGTAAGAATTACTCAAAATAGAAATGAATGAGTCAGGCAGGAGTACTTAGTCGTCAGTATGCAAGACAGCAGAAACTGACTTAGTTTTAAATCAATTTGTCTATAAGTACTTACAATGAGTCTGGAAGTTCAAGTTCAAGTTCAATCGTGATATCGATCGAATTATTCGATGATGAATTGAAGAGATCGATCGTGATAAGACCTCCTAATTGACTTTGTATGGTGTGCAATAAACAATATAACGAACGCCTTTTAGATCCATTATTAATTTGAAAACCATTTAAGAGAATATGTGTTACAGCTAAATAACATAATATGATTTGTAACAATGGTTTGGCCTTTTATTTGTATCTCTTGAATAGCCATTGACCCATTTAATGAATGTATCAAATTTAAATTTAACCACCCAAGTTCTAACCCGTAAAATATATTATTTGGTAAGGTAAAAAGCCAACAACAATGAGCAGGGCAGTATTAAGAGCAAAATGTGCGACAATCAATACATTGCTGCTTTAATTTGCGTAGGCGTTATATGTTTTATACAAAGATATTGTACAATGTCTTTGGTTTTATAATAGTAATATCAAAACCTTCACCTCTACTATCAAAAAGATACTTGAAGTATCTAGTAATAGCTACTATTACTATTGTAGATAAAACTATTTTTAATAAACGTCACAACATTAATATTAATGTTTAGGATCGAAATCAATAATAAGTACACTCGCGAGCAATGAAAAAGTTCCAGTGATAAATATAGCACCAAATTACTCCTAAACGGAGAAGGCTAGCTTAATGGCGCCGTCTGCAATATTGAAGTACATTTAACAGCGCATCAGAATATTACCAACTAAAAACGTAAATATTATGTTAAGCTTAATGTCTTAGGAGATATTAAGGTGTTTGTCGGCATTTTGTGGGTGGAACTTTTTCATTGCTCGCGAGTGTATTTTGCCAATACTTTTTCCTTACATACGTGATGTATGTTATCAATTATCATTAATCTTATTTTATATTACGTTTACCTATACTTGCGTTACTATTTTTGTCTTTACTGACCCAGGAATTCATAATGTACTTTTGAAAATTACTAAATCCATGGTACCTTACATGGTACTGACTGAATGACAAATTGAGTATTATTATAATTAATGTTGAAATGAAATGATATTATCCAAAGTAGAACCACTTACTAAAAGATTCCATAGCTCAAAGCATAATATGGAAGATTTTAGACATGTGCCTCACAATATTATCCGATAGGATAGGATAATCTTTATCCGATAGTACCTATTCTCGAAGGTGACCGCGTCTTGTCAAAATCAGCATGCCATATGCAGACTGCGTGACAATTCGAAAGCGGTGGTATTAAAGCGGACAGCTTTGATCCATCCGTGATCAGTAGAAAATAATAATGATCATAGACAACAGTGGCACTGCATTCGGAGAGGCCTATGTCAGTAATATAGGAGAACCGCCATAAGAAGACGGGCAGCAGCGTCTCCACTCTACCATTGGCCAAACTGCGATCGCCAACCCGCCTGCCAAGCATGGCGATTATGGCAAAATCCTCCTTTTAGAGAGGCCTGTGTCCAGCAGTGGACTGATATAGGCTGGTGATGATGATGATGATGTCAGTAATAGATGTAAGCACTAAGCTGATTATGATGTTTATAGCCCGACAAGTTTGTGCGGGATGCTCATGTGGAGCGACATGGCTTTGGAACAAGGTGTGCTATCAGCAGCGTCAGGTGCAGTGAAGTGGGAAAGTTATTATTCGGACGGACCTATCACTGTTGGCCAATAATGAAGGCCTTCTTTAGGCCACTTACGGTCTCTGTGACCCAGCTGAGTGTGAGGCTTCGCACAGCTAAGGTTCAGGTTCATTCGTGTCGGGCCCTATACTAGCGGATTTCATCGTGTCAGTATCGAGTCCATAAGGCACCCAACACAGTGGCAAACTCTCTTGTGGTGGAACTGCCTATGTAGGCTGGACCGCTGTCGGGCTCCTTTCTAGCGGGCCCGATCTGGGGGGTGAAATGGACTCGAAGCATACCCTTACCTACTAATACAGGGTGTACAAAAGAATGGGGCACTCCTTAAACCACGTAATCAGCTGGTCATATACAACAACTTTTCGACAACTAGGAGCAACATCGAAATCGTGATTTTATTTTCAGATGCTCCATACATTATCATCTAGGTATGCGAGTAAGTTTGTATGGAGAAGCCCAAAAAAAATTATCGATTTCACTGTTGCGCCCATAGAAAAAGTTGTTGTATATGACCAGGTGATCACGTGGTTTTAAGGAGTGTTCTATTATCTTGTACAGCCTGTATACTTGTTTATAACTAGCGTATGTCATCCCAGTATACTCGTAGATGTAGTGTCTCAGCACATGAGTAAAGAAATGTGGTCTCAGTCAACACACCTGTCACTTGTCCTGTCGACAGACTTTAACAAAGTTTGTCAAATTAACAAAGTAGTAGAACAGTTAGTAGTAACGAACTCGTAGCCTTCTATCCATCACGATAGTGACTCCCCCCCCTCAGCCTTATCATATCTCTGAGTAGGTTATACACTTGACAATGGAGAGCATTATGCATTGTTATTAAATGTAATGTTTTTTTATCAATCAGTTATTTACTTGGACGATAGTAAAAACAATTATATTATTGTTATTGATTAATTACTTTATAAGTTTAATATTGGCGATTATGAGCTGAACGGATTCTGTTATTTAATTTCATATACATTACATAAAGTTATAGAGGAACTAATGTAGAATAGTCAATAAATAAATGTGATGTTGTCTGGAAGAGATCGTTTCTAGTGATAAGACCGCCTAAATTGTAACATTCTCAATTTTTTTCTGTGTACTGTTCGTTTTGTGTGGTGTGCAATAAAGAGTATCTATCTATCTATCCATGGCGTTATTTAAAAGATCCAAACATGTAGACGGATCTGTAGGTATACATGTACGTTTGGGTCTAGACGGCGGGAAGCTACTTTGTTTTATACCACGTAGATAAGTAATATATACTATCCTATTTCTTTATTTAGAGGCATTGAGGTATAATGTACTAGCGTATGAGCGTACTAGAGAACACATCTCTAACTAACTTTTTCAGCTAAGAATTGTAGTCCAGTGGACAATGCTTCAGTTAGTGTCAATAATTGAAGTTGTCAAAACTGCTTCTTGATTGTTCAATACTACAATGCTTGGCTGAAACATTTAGTTCGAGATGTGTTCTCTAGTACGCTAGTACATCATACCTCAATGTTTAGAGATGGATAAAAGATGCACCTTTTATACCAAAGTGTGCCAGGAAATAAATGTTTTTCTCTGATCGATCGAGGCGTAACGAACGACCCGCGACGGGCAGTTGTTTCCTCTTCCTAATTCGCTGTTTGGACTTTTTCTTGAGAAAATACTTCCGCATCCGACTGTACAAGCAATATAATAGTATCTTATTTAATTAAAGATACATGCTACTACGTGCAAAGTCGGCGTAGACTTCAAAATCTTGTCGAAAATTATTTTTATAAAAGTCATACCACAAAAAGCGGACAAAAATATATCGTGGAAACTTTAATTGTATAATGCAACAACGCCTAGTGTCACCTAGATAGCAACAACAAGCTATAATAACATGGTGCGAGTTTCTACAGGGTGTACAAAAGAATAGAAGACTCCTTGAAAACACGTGATCCGCTGCTCATATACATAAACACTCTCACACCTTAGGACTTATTTTTGTATTTTTACTGTAAATGCTTTATAGTTTTAAGAGTCCTGTTGTGAGAGAGAAATAAATTGATTTGATTTGATTTTGATTTGATAAACTTTTTCTATGGAACCAACATTGAATTTGGAAAAAACCTTTAGTTACCTCGATCATGATGCTATGTAGCATACTAGCATCTGAAAAAATCCCGTATATGATGTTATTCCCTTAGTACATTTTGTTGTGCCTATATGAGCAGCTGATCACGTGGTTGTAATAAGTCGTCCATACATGACTCAAAGCATAGTCGTATAGACACTCGGGTGTACACTCTGTGCCTGAGCACACCGACTACGTCCTAGTTTCGGCACTGCTGTTGATTTGTCAAGGAAAGTTCTCAACAGATAGAACTAACTACCCTTGACCTGTCCCCAGTTCACCACTGTGGCAAGTAATAGACACGTTGTTTATTTGTAAATCCATCACCGAGATGAATGTTGATATTAATACTGATAGTAGTTTATACTTAGTTTTAACGTATCATTTTAGATGCATCGTGCGTGTCGTGTCCTACCTAATGACAATATGTTGACGATTTGGCGTAGAAGCGTGGCAACTGCGTTACCTTGAACTTTTGAACGTAAAGGGAAGATTCCCTGTTCGGTTTCCGGACCGATTCAGAATACGACCTTTTCTAAAATGGCTTACGGCAGACTTGTCTGTCAGAAATGCTCGTCATCGTATGCAGCCGAAGAATTCCAATCAATTGTGGGTCACTACCGAACCGATCCGCACGCAACGTGCGTAATGATTGGGCGTTACAATTAGACGTCGCTCTAGAGAGGCCGATGCTTGAACCCATAGACATTGACTCGTACACCGTGTACCTGAGGACAGAACATTCAATAAGTTCAAATTATCTCAAAACAAGTGTACCTACTCTACTTAATATGAAATGTGTTGAATGTAGTACGCCTGCCAAGCGTGGCGATTATGGCAAAATACTCCTTTTGGAGAGGCCTGTGTCCAGCAGTGGACTGATATAGGAGACTGGTGATGATGATGATGATGTAGTTTACAACTTCATCTGTAGGTAGCTCATCTGTATTTCGTAACGGTTGTAACTCACAAAATGATAAATAATATAAAAAAAACTACTTTAGTACTACTACTACTATTTTAGAATTTTGTACACGGCATCACTGCTGACAGCAGTACATTACCATTTTGACCTGAACTTTCAACGTATAAGCGGTCTTTCCAGAAATCCAGAGAGAGTTCACCAGAGGGTCCATTCTAAGTAAGTAGTACCACAGCTTTTAATGAAAGGGAAGACGCGGATTTCCATATAAAAATGAGATTACGTTAAAGTCCAATTTACTTGTTATTGTTAAACCGTGGAAATCTGTTATTAGCTGCATATTTTAAGACACTAATAAGTATATTTAAACATAATTGTATCGCCGTTGATTTCCTAAATAAATTAAAATTAAAATAAAAGTGACAACAGCCAGTGCTATCAACCACAAATGCCATAAAAAATCGGGTTTAAATTCTTATAAAAAACTATTGACTGAAACTTGGAATAAGTAGGCCTTCAACTTGCAATACAAAATATACCTACCTATTTTATTAGAGAACATAGGAACAATAATATTAGTTGCAAAGTTATATTAAAAGAAAGATCAATAGAGTCAGTAGTAGTCTAAGCAAGAGTAGAGTTACAGGTTAAGCAGTCCATAAATAAAATTCGATTAAGAAAACTATGTCAAGAAATCAGAACTTATTCACTCACTCGAGATTTCACGAGTAAATTCAGAATAGGACACCGCCATATTGGCTCATTCACAAATTGTGTAATGTTATACACTTTCGATTCCACGCGATCCATGCACACCATGTTGCATAAAATGTAACGTTCTTAGTTAACGATACCGTGGGTTAATTGAACCATCGTTAAGGACGACATGAACTGTGATTATACGTTTCCCTTTCTTTTCCTAGGCGATTTTCCACCTTATTCACATCCTACCTACTATAATGAGTCCTGCTTCGGGAACGATTGAACAGATTTTCGGGTAGTATCATCGCCAGCCTTTGGAAGTACACTACCGGAGTCCGGACATACTTAGGCCTCTCCTATATAACGCCACAGGTAGTACTTACTCACCAGCCTTAAACTGACGCTTAAAGAAATCCTTAAGAGGTAGAACACCTAAGTTACACACCAGAAATGGTATAACTAGCGCGCGAATTGATGCTTTTGAGTTGTGCTGGCGAAAGATGTTGGGTATTACCTGGACTGCACGTAGAACAAATAAACGCGTCCATTGGGACAGAGACCAAAATCAACGTGAAAGCATCCTTACACCTAACTGGTCTAACAGAGCGCAGGACGGCCTGGAGATTGCGGGTTGATCGTGCTGCCCGAAGTTGTCACGACTCACGAACCTCAGTCGTGAGGATTCGACGAAGAAGAAGAAGAAAAGAAGAATAACCGTTGTCTTTTTCTTTTAAAACCCAACCAAACCATTACCCAAACAAAATCTTGATGTCCAGCAATATCCTAGCAAATTTTGCCCAGAGTCGTGAGAATCACTGCTTTTACTCTACAACTTTCAAGTAGGTATCAGCATTAACAGCCTAAAAATTTACTTTCTTGAGTCAAAGAACACACAGTAAAACAAAACATAGGTAGGTACAGAGCCGTATTAAGGGGTAACTTTATTTCGCATTCCTTAATTTGTCTGTAACATTTATAGTAAAGTTGATTTATAAATAAAATACTTAAATTGAAATGTTTATTTAAATTAATCATGTAATACAATTAAACCTATTTACGAGACATTAAACTCTTGATACTTAATATCAAGAGTTTAACGTCTCTGATTTATTAAAGAAAAGCGGCGGTTTAAAAATGTAATTCAATAATATTTTTTGATATTAATCCGTTAACTATTAAGACAAATCGTTTTCTTTAAAAGCATTACCTTACTTGTTTATTAGATACTAGACATAAGTACATAGTTAAATCAGACATTCTTGTACATATTGGTTTAGTGTTAGTTTATGAATAAAATAAACACGATTATCCAGGGAGATTAGTGGTCTCTGTTTTCATTCGTCGTTGTATTGGCGGCAGCGCGTGCGCAGCGATACTGCGACTCATCCATCACACCATTGTTTTATCCTCGCTCGGATTTCATGCAAAGACCAAAGTAAACAAATTATTGTGATTTTTCTCAGAAATATGAACTCGGGCCGTGTTGTGCCTAGAAGGTATTTTCATTTCTTAACTTGCAGAAATTAGGAATGTTTTGAATAAAGATATCTTGAGCGACTATGATCATATATCTCAAGGATACTACGTGCACCGATAAGGAGTACTTGTTAAAATGACGTAAAGCAATTTCGAGGTGTTAAAATTTTGTTGTTATAAAGAACTGGTCAAGAGATTTGTCTGTCTGTAAAAATAGATAATATTATGATTAGTACCTAAACAAGAAAAAATATGCTCTCGTTTCTCAGACAAAAATATTATACTTCTCATTTCTAACATTTATCTATACAGACTCGCTGCTGCCACGATGATCTCTTCCTAAAACGCTTAAAATTTTTAACTTACCTTTGTTTTTTATTTTTAAGAAAACCGACAAAAAATAAAAGAATAAGTTATCAAGAGTGACCATGGTTTTTTGGTGTACATTTGTGGGTCAGCATACTTAACCACCCGTGATCTTAATTGTTGCGATTATCTGATGAGTCATAGTTTTTAAGTACCAGACATTGATTTTATTTGTCTTGAATGTCCTTACTATAGAATAAAAATCTGGATACATTAGTAAAAAAATGGATTAGATTTCCTTCCATACCTGCATTTTACGTCATGGTAATTTTATTATCGTTTCTAATAGCTACAAAAAGCTAAGTTATTTGTGTCTCAGTAGACGCAATTTACAAAACGCTTCAAAAATAGGTCACCCTCAAATATATTTTTAAAAACTTTATTTAAATCGTAGCAAAACACATGGTTTATTATGGTACAAAACTGATAACGTTTACATACACTTTTAAACACTTGTAGCAGGTAGTTGTTAATCATTGTGCTCTCGCAGTTGGACTGTGAAAGTGTCATAAAATGGAGGATATAAAGAAAACAATTGTGATCGTCAGGAATTTGGAGAGTAGTCCAAGGTCAGATCATTATTATTTTCAGTATTTACATTCCTTAAAAATAATTAAAGTAATATTAAGTCAATAACAATTTGTAAAATACATATTACTTTGTAAAATAAATTACGCTGAGCATTTAGGTTGTATGAAAAATTGGTAAAATCTGAGAAAAAAATTGGTACGAACAAGTGCGAACAAGGTACCTTGAATAGTTTAAGTAGGTATTTCTGTTTTGTTATTTATCGGACCGAACGTCGGTTTGCGGTAAGTGGTGTCGTATCAAAAGTTTACATTTCTCACACTTCCAAATGCATACCTAATGTTTGCGTTGTTCGGTCAACTGATAGGAAAATATGAAGTATTTTTACCAATCAATAAAATGTACCAGATCGAATAAAATTATTCAACTAAAACTTAAGAAATCTCTTACAAATTAAAGGATTTGACGTACGTGTTTTAATTTTTTTTACCTTCTGAGCTCATAAATCACATATTTATTTGACAAGAAATTGATGGTGTGGTTTACTTCAAAAATTAAATTAAATTCAGAATGGAAAATTTGCAATAGAAGATTATTTACGCCGAATCCGCTACACTACACGCAGGACCGTGAAACTGACAGGTCCTTCGGTACCTAGGTACATACCTATATTATTTAAGTAAAACAATTAAGCAGATAATAATAAATTTCAAGTGGAAAGTAAACAAATTGATAAAAATTCTATGACTACACAAGAATTTATCCAGATCCCTTAGTGCGTTTACAAATTTTAACAAAGAAGGTTTAATGTCGCGTAATTCTTCGTAATGTTATATATTTTAAAAAAATGTGAATAATCCGCTGACAATTTTAGTCGTGTTTATGTAACTAGTTTACATACGTGTGACAAATTTACAATGAAGTCGCAACTTGGCGTGTACCAACAGATATAATATCAACTGTCGAAAAAATTAAACCTACCTAAGTGAGCTCTTAAGAGGCAGAACGTTATTGTACTGCTTCCAAAGTACCATTACGTTCCATTCTGTGTATTACTAATTCTGTGTCATTATTTTTAAATAAATGCAAATTTCACGTCAGGCTTCATCTGCAATATTAACATAACAGATATATTACGCAGTAATGTTTTCGTAAAAATAATAATTATAGTCTTATACTTATGCCTCAAGTCTCAACTCAAGCTGTATCTTAATTAATTTAACGACGTTTACCATTTATATTCACATTTTTTTATGATTTTTTACATCTTAAAGCAAAAATAAATAAAAACTTTTAGGACCACCTAGGGTACAGTCATAAATTGTTCCAATTCGGTTCAGAGCAAAAAGGGAAAATAGCAAAATTGATTACGTTTCCAAATAGCTGAATGCAGATCACGTATTTTTGAGGTCAAGTGGCCAACCTCGGAAACAACGTGTTACCTGTAGCATTATAATTCCCACGGCGACCAGTCTTGTCACTATTATCAAATCAAAATATTGCGTTAGGTACTATTGCGAAAACCTACCAATTAGAGGGGGTATCCGGAAAACCTTCGTATGCCTATGGAAGTTTTATATGGGTGTGTAGAAGAATAACTTAATAGAGGTTATTAATTATGAGTTTGTGATCCCCAAGGCTACGAGTTTTTCGCGCGTACCTTTTTTTAAACCGACTTGAAAAATAGAGATGGTTTTCGATTTGACTGGTCTCTCTAGGTAAGACTCAATTTAAAAAGTGTTTTATATACCTTTTTGACATGAACGTACTTTATTTTTAAAACTTTCTCAGTAGGACAGTATAACGATAATTAATGGTCATCACAACCTTTTTAAATTAGTTTTGATTTTTAATTGTTTATTTAAAATGGTTGAAATAAATGCGTCCAGTTTCAGCCTGCGCGTTAATCTGTTCATTAGCTTAGCCTTTATAGAGAGTGTGTTCAGAATTCCCAAGCGATTATTGCGTTTTCGATATCAGTTTTACTTACGGATTGATCGCCTGCCCACACTTACGGATTAAACTATAAAGATTTATCATAATACTTTGAATCAATATATAAGCCATATTACTTTAACAATAATAAAATCATCATCATCATTTCAGCCACAGGACGTCCACTGCTGAACATAGGCCTCCCCCAGTGACTTCTGTCATCGGGGGGTTATTGCCATACTCGCCACGCTTGGCAGGCGGGTTGGCGAGCGCAGTTTTTTATTAATTTATTCATTATGTAACATTAATAAAATACGTTTTTATAATAATAATTTCGCTTTTACTTGAACGCACTTAAAGGGTAAGACTCGGTAGATTTTGATTTTGATCTCATACTCAACGGTTCAAAATATTTAAATTTGCACCTAAAGTAAGTAAGTAGCTTTTCTGAGTAAAAGTTAGAAAAGCCTTATACCTACCTAATTACATACTCACATTTGTCGATTTCCATCAAAAGGTGCGCTTTCCTTTTAAGCATGTATTTGAAGTCATTTAAAAATTACAACGTTCAAAAACACGCAAACCCTCGAAATTCAGCTATTAAATGGAATCAAAATCGAGATGAAATAAAATGTTTCTCTATACAAAATATGTCGAGTGAACATAAAGTTAATAAATTTTGCGACACTGATTTTTATGCTAGATTTTGATCCCCAAAAAAGGATTTAAGCAGTAAGAATTTGGTACCAGCAAAAAATATTTTACCAGCGAATTTGGAGATAGACGTTGTTTAAAATGGTTGATTATGTTAAAATTTATTTATTTTATTTTGGCACATACAGTCATTAATGAAAGAGTTACATCATGTTCGCTATGTTTATAGACAGAGAGCTTAAAATGTAGAGCATATTTACTTACTTAATACAGCAGGGCGAATACTTCTGAAATTCATTGGTGAAAGAAAATACGTTACTGACTAAACTAATGGCATTACCTACAGTTAAATAACTTAAAATTTTATTAGTACCTACACTGTTTGTCCCTACCTGAGTATGGACCTGTTAAATTCGAATTTAGAATAGATTTTATGGCAACGCATCTTCTTTACAATCATAAATCTTTTTATGCTTATTGTATTATCAAGTTCCTTAGTTTTCTTATATCAAACTTTTCTAACTTCCTATGTTTTTATTTAATCCAATTGTGCTTTGTTGTAAAGAATCATCTGTTAATACAATAGGATCTATTACAATCTTTTCAACGTTTCAAGTTCCACTTTTAAAAAAAGAGGCCTACTTTTTAAATACCTACCGTCGCGCGATCTTAGCCAGTGTATAACACGGCCGTTTTTAATATCCCCGGTTTAGTTGCAAGCACAATACGGAATAGCGGTGTTGCGAATCGCGCCGCTTGCTATTGTTTTGTCCGGCATTGGCATAACGTTAAGATTCTGTATCGGCACGTCAGTTCGGACCGCGGCGCAGCTGAGATTGACAGCTCGCATTGACGTACGCGCGAATTTGTTTTGTAGTGCGAAATGTCATCTAATATAAATAACGAAAAATGCCTAAACGATACAAAATTAAACGGTTTGAGTGCGTTTACAGATAAAAGTTTAGCTCCTATTAATGGTAGATATAGGTCAAAGAGTTTGTCTAGTGATAAGTTGAACCAGTCGAACGCTGATAGGGCAGCGATTCTGGAGGATGTCGAGGCTCACCACATAGAAGACCAGTCGGAAACACCTGGGTGCTTAGTGCAAAATAGGATAATGGAACAGGGATCGCAGACTAAAATGAATGGGTAAGTTATTTCTCGCATTTATTGCAATGTTTGCAGACGGTTTTCACCTGGTTGACCTTTGACAGGTCTGGTTTAGATTGCATTCACAAAATATATTTAAATAATGATGCATTCAAAAAGTAAAAAACTGACAAAACCTTTAAAATCTTAAATTATTAATTAAAAAAACAAAAAAATTAAAACAATTATTTTCAATATAAAGATTAGTAAAAAGATAATTTTCAATATTCGGATTCATATTTACCAAGCAATTTTTTTGTGTAAAAAACCCACGATGCTGATTATTTAATTATTAAAAATATTCTAAGAAGTAGCTTCCATAATATTTTAGTCAAAAATTAACTTTATATGATTATCTTAACTTTACTTATAACAATAGTATGTCAGAAAATATTAAAACAAAAAAATTATGACTATTAATAATTGAAAACTGAAAAT
Organism: Anania fuscalis; assembly: GCA_950371115.1. Taxonomy (NCBI): domain Eukaryota; kingdom Metazoa; phylum Arthropoda; class Insecta; order Lepidoptera; family Crambidae; genus Anania; species Anania fuscalis. The sequence continues at coordinate 2,577,604 of OX493328.1, read as the reverse complement.
TTACTTTAAGTTTTTATAATAATCAACAACAAACAAACAATATAGGTACATGACAAATTTATCTGAGCCAGAAATGTCTCCTGCTCGCTATTAGTCATGTCAGCATGAGGCAAGCTACTACACTGATATTCTGCATACCCTAAGTTATTCTTTGTGCGCCTTTCATCCATCAATTAACTTGTGAATCCCTACCGGTCTAATCCGGTGATTGACGCTATGCAGATAAGGCTGCATAGCATTATAGTAAAAAAAAAATTGTATCTTATTTTGCTGGACTGAAAGGTCAAGGATCTATGAAGAATTCAGTGCAAATTCTGCATAATTAGGAATGTTGCTTGTGCTGGCCAATGGTCTTAGTGCAACGTCAGACAAGCAAAACCCCCACCCCCCACCCCTGGCAGGTGGTACCATGATATTCTTATGAAAATCAATAATTAGCTTACATGCAACATTTATTTTGGGTAAATATTTTTCTTTCATGGTTGTAGTAAATATATAAATAAAGATGCATTCTAAAAGATTCTCAAGGTTATTTATAATATAACCAATTACCAGTATGATTTTGTTTTAATAAAGAGAAGCGTTTTCCTCAAGTCAAAGTATATTTTAAAAAAAAACTTAGTTAATTTAATATTTTCAATAAATCTGAATTGATTCGCAATCTAATAAGAAAATAAAATAAATATCTGATGTAATTATATCTTATTGGCTTGGTTGATTGATATTTATTAAATGCTCATGACTTTTCTTACGTTCTGCTTCAAACCAATCAACATATTATTGAAAGGCATCAAAAACTGGACTCATGGGCTCAGAAACAGTTCCATGGTAGCCGATCTCAGCCGACCATTTGTCGACAATTTTTTGTCATCTGAATGTCACATACTAAAATTTTATATCTTACGACGATTCGAAGTATGTATGTCGTGGCTCGATCTTAAAATTAAACACTTCATGATGTGGCTAATCATTTTATTTGATGATTTCGCCTTTAGCAGTGGATAATATTTAAACTATTGTACGATATGGCCACCAATGTTTGGCCATTTCATGAAGTAGTTGAGCGTTTAGCTGGCCATATCGTCAAACGTTGAATAATTTATTGATCTGGCCTAACCACATCATTATATGGCTGGCCACCTCATGAAGTAATTAATTTTAAGATCTGGCTATGTTATTATAAAAAATCAACTACAAAGATTTGATTTCATTGTTAGTTAAAATTGAAGCTCATAATGTGTTAAATGAATAGGCAATTTAACATTTTCAATTATTTTTCTAACTCATCGTTCAAGCCTTCACCTTGAGCAATAAATAGATGTTGCCTGTGACGGATCATGAATACCAAGTCAGATACCTCTTTGCATCGAATGGACTATCAACCATCACAGTCATAGATACATAATCATGACATAAATAAATCTTACACAGTCCAAAGTAAAATTATCAGTCAATTATCCATCCTGACGATTGAGATATTGTTTGTTTTGCCATTAATTAATTAGATACCATCTTCACATAACCCATGAAAGACTGAATTTGTTGGGAAGTGGAAGCATTTAATAGTTTAACTGTTACTGTTACAATATATTTGAATTTTTGGCGATCCTCAAATGATTATAAATAATCATATTCGCAGTAAAATCTTTGAAACTCGATTCCCGTTACATTTGTTTTGAATACTACATGATTACGACCAAAAGTTTTACATTATGGCACAGAATATATAAATAGGCAGGCGACTAGAACGATTAGAAATATTTAATACAATATTTGTTCATCCTTTATTGCACAAAGTAGACTCGATATCATTAAATAACCAGAACTCAGGTTTCAACACTACCATACGGTCGTGCTCATCACAAACATTTGCTCGATGCAGAAATCAAACCCGTGACCAATGACCACTTTAAAAAAACTAATCAAAGTATTTTTTAATATCTCAAATCAATTACAAGTAATTAATTAATTTAAACCTAATTAGTCGTGAAATGTATCGACTATCGACTTTATTATCGATATTACCTACATACGATGGAGGTCAATAACAGCTAGTACGACGAGTTGTTAATGTTATGATAAGTACCGAGCTTATCTTATCACAACAATTATTGGTATTAAGTAGCTAAGTAAGTACCATCTAATGCTTTACAGTCATACACACACGGCACATTTCAGGTACTGGTTAGCTGTGTAGTTTTATTTATCAGGCCAGATAAAAAAAAACACATAGGTATATTTAAAAAATCAATTGCCGTGCCATATTGACGGAAAAACTCGAGAATGGCTCCACCGAGAGTTTTTTTTTCGTTTTGTTCAACTCAATACGAAAAATGGTATAAAAATATTTTTATAAAAAAAACAAATAAACAGCTAAAAAATCTAAAACTCCCAATGAGAATGCACTTCTATAGATAAGATAGGTGCCAGCCAGACAAAGGAGGTTTTTATGCTTAAGAGGAATAAGAGCTGTTTTTTTTGGCTAGGGGCGACTCAGAGATTCCGAACTAATTAAAAAAGGTCGTTCTCCGAAATTCCGAATTGACCTTATCGGGGAATCGAAACGACCCTTTTTACCTTCAATGCGAGTCGAAAGTTCCACTAAGGCATTTGGGTCGTTACATAATATTTCAGTAGGTACAGTCAACATTACGTCGACCTACCCAAAAAGTCAAAAATTCTCCATAATATAGAGATCATTTTCAAATGAGAAAATTTGACATTTTGTGGTAGGTCGACGAGCTGTTGTCCGTATATTGCAAAGTGTGTTACAGTTTGTTGGCTATCAGTTTATTAAAATTGTTCAATTATGTGGGCACTCTACATAACAAGTTTGTTTCTATTTATCAAAAAACAACGCGTAAACTTCACTGTCAACACAATGTGGAAGGCTTACGCTTAAGATTTCTAGATTTAAAATAGTTCAATTTATTAATACATTGCATCACCTATATTCTTTCGTTACCAAAATTCCGTGCATTCTTTAGTTCTTACTAATATTATAAATATAAAAGATTTTATGTTTGTTTCTCAATCACGATTTTAACGGCTTAAATGTAACAGAATGAATATTCAGAAATTTGGCACCCATATAATATATTAATTCACCGCATTCTTCATTGATTCCTTCTTACGAGACCGAGAATATTTTCGTTATGTTATTTCCCTGGGCTGGGAAGATCTCTGAAGTCTGAGCTGACGAAGCCGCGGGTAAAAACTAGTTGTATCATAAAATATCAGAATTCATACGCCGCGGCTCTGCGACTTGTAGGTACTACCTAGCCTATTAATGTCGATAAGTAAAGTAAACGTTTGCTTACGATATAAGTTCCGGTACGGTCCTGCTTTCTGTCCCCGACCATGATACCAAAGACTATATTGCAGTATTGTTGTAATTCTTACGTCAACTTTAAAATAAAAGTGAAATGAGAATAATCCCATTTAACCCTACAACTGCCAGTAGGAAAATAGTTGGCACTAAATTTTGAACCTCATTCACTTGTAATACGCTCGAAAACAAATTAAAGGCACTCTTCTATTGCTAATCATACGCCTCATGAACCAGGCAAATCAGTTAACACAATATTTGACACTTTTTTTAACATGGCTGGCGTGACATTTTAATTTACGGCTACACATCTAGCGTTGGTAAACAATTAAAATTTCTTCATCTTGCTTTCTTTTCACTTGATTTGAAAGATTTCTACATGCACTGTCTCCTTGTAGCCTTGTCAGCAAGAGAACATCATCACAAGTAAGGCTACTAAAACCATAATGCAGAATTGGTTTATGAACATTAGAAGCTTGGAACGTATAATTGACGAAACGCAAACACTTCAGTATCTTCGTCATCAAATTACAACCCAAATCAGCATTTAACGTACATACTTCAGCAGTGGCGGGCATTAAACCAATAAAAAACCAATTTATTTTTGCAAATAGGCTTAAACTAAGCACTTTTACACGTCCCATTGTTATTTTATTCCCTACCACTGCTTCGGGACAAGTTTGGGCTAGCGTCGAGAAGAAGCAGCGCAAGAAACTCGGTCACTATTGTCAGCCTCTTTTAAAAAGTTTTAATTATACATAACAAAATATTAAATTACAAGATAAATGCACCTGTGCGAGCAAGGCAGTATTTATATCCAAACATTTTTATCATTTAAATAATCTATAACAGTATAATACCCTTTTTTCATGAGAATATTTTTTACATGAGCTTTAAATTTAAACATGGGCAGTTCAGCAATAGATGCTGGTAATTTATTAAAAAAGCGAATACATTTCCCCATGAACGAATTTCCCACTTTATGCAGTCTGAAATCTGGAACGGCAAGCTTATCCTTATTCCGGGTGTTAAAATTATGAATGTCACTTTTCTTAGGGAACTGATCCATATGTTTGCGAACGTAAATGATATTTTCGTAAATAAATTGCGAAGCTAGGTTAAGCATTGGTTTTATTTGGAGATAGGCAGTAGATACTTATAATGTGTTTTATTGATGAAAATCAGTGGTTTTCATTAATAATCCACATTTTGAAGTACCTACTGCCTACCTTATTTCAATTATCAGGTAGGCACTGCCTAATTGCCTATATGCACTGCACGCCCCTGTACTTCAGTTAGTTGACTTTTTACCGGGTCACACAGACGTACCTAACGTTTTACGTATTAGTGATTTATCGGGCCGGTAGTATTTGCACAGTAGTTGTTATCTATGAATGTTGGTAAGGAGCGCCGGTGCACGATAAATAATGATAAACGTGCCGATACGTTTCAAATTAGTACGTGCTATGTCGCCCTACTGACATCATATGCACCCCGATTTGTGTGACGAGGGTGCGTGATACCGTGACCTGTGCTGTGCTGTGACTGTGAACTGATATTTGTATTCTGGGATACTTAAGACAATTTTCAAAATGACTGAGACTGAGACTAGCAAACCGTTGTTACTGTAAGTACATATACCTACTACTACCCTATTCAGTCTATTTTTTTTAAATAGCAATGTCTGTGTTAGCTTGGATGCACAATGATGATCAAGAGAAGTCCGTATGTAACGTCATTTAATCTTTTCTTATTCATATTCCATCAAATATAGATATGGGTAAACCGACACGTGTATCAAGCTTCGTCCACTCGATTGTTAAGTGATAGTAAATGCTTATTTATCTACAATGCTCATTTGTCATTCACATTCGCATGTTATAACGATAGTTTTAGAAATAATCATCATCATTTCAGCTATAGGCCTAGGCCTCCCTAAAAGACTTCACGATTGGCCGGCTGGAAGCGGCCTGTATCCAGTGGCTTCTTTCTTCCTTAGTAAATTTTGGAAATACCGCTGGTGTTTAGCGGTCTCGGCCATCTTCTTCTTCTTCTGTTTTATACGCTCGCTTATGGCGTTAACCATTTCCTGTTCGTCGTCCAGAACGTTCTATAATTATCTGGTCAGAGGACTTCAAGTTTCCTATTATTTTTAGGACCTCACCACAGCCCATGCGTTTCTCACATTTTATCACCCATATTCTCTTGCATTGCTCTGACTTCAGAAGCCAACTAACTAGTAGTAAAGTAACTTTATTATTTACTTACTATAAATTAATTTAGATAAATCATAGTATCAAATTCGTAAAAACATTGCAGAGTATCTGAACTTAAAAAGTAACATTACACACTCCTGCTGACTCAAACACTAACAAAATGTATCTACTTCTTAACTCAAATCAAACAAGAAATGCAGCTCTTATCAATAACAGTAAACACTATTTTGTAATTTTTAAATTATAAATTATTTTACCTTGCCCGAGTCTTGTATTTTTCCATTCGAATAACATTATCATTTTTTTATTATTTATTTAAGGAACACAAACAGTGCAATGTACAATCTACAATGTACAATTTTGCTAGAATACTCAATAAAAGCTGCCTTGAATAGATCGCTTTTAGTGATAATACTGCCTAAATTGTTATGTCTATGTTGTGCCTTTATGCTGTGAAATAGAGTAATATCTATCTATCAATGCGATATACCGTTGTGTCACTGCTCGCTGCACATCCTACGCTGATGCGTACGTCGTCGCGTCGTCGGGGTCTCCGCTGTACGACAAATACTGAGCTGACCATTTAGATATTCTGTTTGTATGTTGTTTTGAATTCTGTTTTGCAATTGTGCTTATGTGTGTCAAATAAATGTTTTGCATTAAATTTAATGCTATAGTCTTCTTCCTCCTAGTCCTTCGTTTCTAGTCAAGGTACGCTTACCATAATCCTAGATAATTTAGAGATTCGCTATGAGCTAGTTAGAGAGAATGGCTCTAAAGCCATTGCTATCAGGCCTCCGTAACCCTTAGAAGGGACCATCCAGACCGTTTTGAGACAAGGGTACACACTCCGTTTTACCTGAATATGCAGGTTGACCCACAATGATATCGCTCACTGCCCAGCATGTGATACAAATAAGAAATATAGGATTTAGAAAAATCCATAAAAAGTCAATGCCCACTGATGTGAAGCAATTTTATATTAGATAAAGTCGCAGAAAACTCCTGACTTTTGATCGGTCGATAAGTTTGATCGGTATTTTGATTACTACGAGCACTTATTGTATTGTATACGTACTACTTACTATGTACATACTGTAAAGGTTGATTTATAGTAATTCGAAGACCGATCCAACTTTCGAACGATTTAAATTCTGTAATGTGCGTAGATTATTTCTTTAGTGTCTTTATGTTTGGTTTATATTATTCCGTAAGTAAATGGTATCACCATTCACTCCAATCACGCACCGGAAACATTTTTCTACTGATAACAGATCCTTGTCCAAGGTTAAAAATAGGTCAATAAACTTTTCGGATACAATTCAATCAATCAATCTTCTGCGGCTACTATACAGTACAGCAAGTAGATAACTTATGTCACTATTATTTTTAGATACGCAGGTGATAAGGCGCTGATATCAAATAAAATGATTACCTATTTTATCTGTAGAAAAACTTTTAAAATTCAATATTTTACGTTACATTTTGTGTCTACAATTAAAAAAGCCATTCAGCGGGGTAATTCTGCAAGTGTTATGGATTTGCTTTTGCTTCAGATTTGACATTGTGTTGATTTTTTATTTTATTACAGGTATTTTTGTATTGTTAATTAGTTAAATTCCTGTTTGTTAGTATGTAATTTAAGACCATTTATTATTCTAAAAAGTAAATAAAAGTTTCGCGATGCGCGTCAAAATGTATACGTAATTTTTAATAGTGATTATGGGAAGAAATCGGGTTTATACCCATTTTAGGTAAATAGTAAATACCCTCGGTCGCACATCGCTGCATAGTTAGTTAGGCTTAGAGTCCTCCATTGGCACTTAAAGGGTTAACTAAAACGGTATAACGGTTCTATAACATCGCTTGCCTGGTTGGTTATTATTAACAAACTAAAATAGTAACTCGAAATCAAAATGCAAAAGTTTTTTTTTTTATATTTCGTGGTGCTTAAGTTTCGGAATTGGTTTCTGCCCAATAAAATAGGAAAATAACGTTATCACATAATGTACATTATCAACAAGATGATCCTCTATTGTAAAGCTGTGCTTGTTCTAAAAATCCCAAAGTATATTGCAAAAACTAAAACGCCCGGTATAATTGCACTAATCTTTCAAAGTTGTAATAAAAGCTAATTCCATGGATGTGATTTATTATTTACTTGCATAGTTCATTTTTTGACGATCTCCGTAGCCGAGAGGCGAGCACGCCTGACTTTATATGGCGCCGCCATCTCATGAGGTTCCGGGTTCGATCCCCGGTCGGGTCAATGTAGAAAACGAACTTTTCTATATTGGCTCGGGTCTGGGTGTTGTGGTACCGTCGTTGTTTCTGATTTAGCTACTTACCTTAGGATCAGAGCAATGTATGTGATGTTGTCAAATATTTATTGATTTAAATAAATATATAAATCAATAAATAGGTAATTTTATTAATTTTACGTATTTATTTAATTATTGATAATATTTTTTGACATAACAAGGAGAGCTGGTAATCATTAGTTTGTAATGATAAAATACATCACATAATCTGAATAGTAGGCAAAGATAAAATACAATGTACCTATAAAATAAAATAGTTTTCTTGTTTGTGCTAAATTCAAATTAGCTGCTATTGTACGTAGTGAAATATTTATATTAGCATGCTATTGTTGATGGCTGGATAAGTGATCTATGTTATCTACAATCTTCTGTACACTGTGTTCAAAGGCAAATGCATATCATATAATATTCTATTCATGCTATTGATCACGACTAGTATTATTCGTATAAAGTGCAATGTGTTGTTATTTTTTTAAATCTTATTTTAAGTTCTGGGAAAAGATTTTTATCTACATATTTGATTTTAATTTAATTTATTTGATTTGATTTGATTTGAATTTATTTGATTTGAATTTATTTCATTATTGTTTGTTGTTTTGTCTTGATTACTATTATGAGTCATGTGTCGCTTGAAATAAATAATTTGAATTTGAATTGAAAAAAGAAAATAATTCTTCTAAACATAAAACAGGGGAAACCTACTTTCATGTATTTTTATCGCGCGTCTAAAACCTCTTTAAGATAAGTTACCATTGCAGAATCTGGTTACCAGAATCTATTAAAACTAATCTGTATTTAGGCCTACTAATGTGACCTAATTATTTTCACACTACCACTGCTACGGAACAATACTGTGGGCTATAATGGCGCTGAGAAAATTCAGAGTGCATTGTTAACTTAGGTATGTCGAACATTGGCGGGCATTGGTTAAATTCCGAAGTAGGCAGTAGATACTTGCAGAAGATAAAAAAATCTGTGCTTTTCATCAATGACACACATTTGTAAGTACCTACTGCCTACCTCATTGCATTTACCATACCAAACCCCCTAGCATGACCAACAAAACACGATACGATATGATATGATATTATATAGCGATTTATCGACATCTAATTGTTTGACGACCTCCGTAGCCGAGAGGCGAGCATGCCGGACTGGGCTTCGCCGCCATCTCTGAGGTTCCGGGTTCGATTCCCGGATGGGTCAATGTGGAAAACGCAATTTTCTATATTGTCTCGGGTCTGGGTGTTGTGGTACCGTCGTTGTTTCTGATTTCTATAGCACAAGTGCTTTAGCTACTTACTTTAGGATCAGAAAAATGTATGTGATGTTGTCCAATATTTATTATTATTTATATCATATCGTGTTTTGTTGTTCATGCTAGGGGGCTGGTAGGCACTGCCTAGTTGCCTATATGCACTGCACGCCCCCGTTTGAACTTCTCCCCTAAGCTTCTCCCTACCTATGTTACATGAAAACTCATCTTATCCGAAACGAAATAGGTCTCAGCTGCCTGACAATCAAATATAAAGTCATAACATAACCAGGGTCGTGCAGTGCATATAGGCAGTTAGGCAGTGCCTACCTGTTTAATAAAATTAAGTAGGCAGTAGGTAACACCTGTATGTATCTACTGCCTACCTCGAAATAAAACTGATGCCCGCCACCACAAATTACGTATAGCGGCGGCGCGCTAGACAGATAGGCCACTCGAAACTAAGCGTCAAAATCGTTACGCATAATTCTAATATTATTATTATAATTCTAACACATAATTGACACTTGCGTTGATATGCAATCTCGGACGATCCGGGGCAGTACTACAGCGGACTGTCACTCACGACAATTTACTACGCATTGATCATTGTTATAAGCGTTTTATTAGGTACTGCTGCAGTGTGTTTGGATGTTTGAATACAACACAAAATTGTGATTACACGTTCTTTAAATTTCCAAAATAATATTAAAAGGTATATAAAACTAGGTCTAGGTTTTCTCTTGTATGTAAAGTAAAGTAAGTAAGTAGTAAAGATAAGTTTTTATAGCTATCAATCATTCATTTCATTACATTACACATTCAGCAGGAATGAGCTTTTAAATTTTACTTAAATCGACATTAGTTTAACACCAGTGTTTTAGGTAAGCGTTGAATAAAAGATTATAAACATATTAAATTATTCATTGATTTTTTTACATTGTCGTTGATAGGATAAATACGACACCTAGAAATGTCAGTATATGTCATAACAGTACCTAAGTAATGTAGTTAGTACGTATAATTTCTAACAACGCGCAGCTGCCGCCGCTGTTAAAAACGACAGTAATTGAAGAAGCCAAGTTGGGGAGAGTAATTATTGCTCTGTCTTCCCATTAAGGCCTGGACGTATGATAAGATGAATAAATAAACTAATCGTTGTATAGGTGTAATAAGGCACACTTATTTATTTAAAAAATCAGAATAGCAACCCTAGGAAGTCTGCCCAATTTGGGCAGTTGTTTTCGAGAACGGCGGGAGTGGACCTTCTGTATTTTTTCTATTTTGTGCCGCCACTGAATATAACATAATAATGTAGTGTAATTTGTTTTAAAACCTCTTAAGTTTCCAGCTACCTGTTGTGCGGTCAAAGACTAAAGTCCAGGTATTTTTTTGTTTAAATTAACTTGCAAATGATTTTTATAATTATAAGTACAAGGTACAATCTTTATTAGTCGTGGAGATGTAATTATACGGATGACCTACCGACTTCAAAAAAAAAGGACAATTGAGAGTCGGACTGGCGCACGAAGGGTTACGGACTCTTCGTGCACAAGTCCGACTCGCACTTGGCCGTTTTTTTTCAGCCCCCAAAAATATTTATTTTATTGTTTTTTAGTAAGTATTTGTTGTATCATCAGAAATGGTAGGTACAGTCAACAGCACGTCGACCTACCCAAAAAGTCAAAAATTCTCCGATAGATTTTCAACTTTGACTCATTAAGAGATCATTTTCAAATGAGAAAATTTGACATTTTGTGGTAGGTAGGTTGTCCGTACATCATCTGTAAAAATTTCAACTGTCTTAACTATCACGGTTCATTATGAGATACATCCCGGTGACATACGGACAGACAGACAGACGGACAGCGGATCTTAATTCTTAGCAATAGGGTTTTACCGTTTAGGACGGAACCCTAAAAAAGAGTAAGTTGAGTGAGAACCGTCGAAAGTAACTGTTGAGTCCATTAATCTCAATTCAATTCTTATTTCAATAAACTGTGATTACTATACATATAACTAGTTTAGTTAAATTTATATACCACCTTAAACACAGATAAATCTCATAATAAATGTAAACAAAGATATTTCAATGTCACTGACATTGCAAAAAAATGTAGCTACAATACAACAATAGCTTTAAATTTAACTTTGCGAAATGCGATTTACGATTTATGTAAATCGTTTAAATTATACAGTAGTATAGTACCTACCATGGGTGACGCGTAGAATATTTTTTGATTTTATCATTATTATTTTTACATATTTTTTTATTTTATTGGAATAGGTACACCAGTACAACAGTAGCTATGATTTACATTCTGAAAACAGGAATTTCTCTCTTGTAATGGTCACTAATTATTATTCTCAAAATCTACATGAACAAAATCATTACACTCTAACGGGATTTCATGCAACTACATACCTAAAACGATTTGTTTTTTGTCCCGACGTTTCGGCTCGATTACACGAGCCGTGGTCGCGGGCTGACTGGAGTGTAATGATTATGTTTAAAAATGCAACAAGATAATTTAAAAAGTTATACTACATGAAAAAAGTTTTAACCATTTAAAAATATATAACAAAAGGCGTTCGACTCGGTCTGCCACCTGTCTCCGGTGAATAGTTGAGGTCATCTTACACTAGAAGTCTAGAACAACAATTTGCGTCAAGCGATTTTTCGTGGTATGGGTAGGTTAGTTAGTGCTTGTTACTGGCGCTTATATGTTCGCAACGTGAACACGTCATCGTCACATAGTTTATTTTGCATAAATTTGACCTGTATGCTCGGAAAAAAAAGATCACAATTGAATAACAATGGACCCGCGCAAACATTTGTGCGCGACCCGAGCTTAGTGCTTAACTAATCCAAGTATGTTAGTACTAGCTGTGCCCGTACCATCGTTTGCGTGGACTACAGCCGGTCGATTCTCTAATGTTGGGGCTTCACCTGCGTCTAGTGTCGTTATTTAGTGCTCTATTTGACGTAATACGCAGGTGTGGCCGGTCTTTGTGCGCTAATTTGCTTTAATAACATTAGACGTTAGTCGATAGCTCGGACCGCGGTAACTTTTGACACATCAAAGGGATTAAGCGGGCGTTTAGTGCGTTGTTGTGGCTACACCTACTATACTTAACATGTTAAAACACGGTCACATTTAAAAAGTCTTTGTGAAATAAATGTTAAAGTGCATAGTTATTAAGTTAGGATGAAGTAGACAAAAAAATAAAAGTATTGAGTTCTTGGAAGCGTTTTATTTTATTTTAAAGATACACTCACAGATCACACGCTAACTAAGTCGTTAGACGCTAGAATCAAACGTCAAATAAGTGTGGCCACGCACTTAGCGCGTAGCTTAATACTTTAATTTAGTTAACGCTAGTCATGCCTTTATTTGAACGTTAGGCGTCACGCAGGTGAAGCCCCAGCATAAGAAAAACGCAACGGACTCTCTCTAAAACTCGACTTAGCCGTACAAACGAACATAGCCTCTAACTTGTTAGTAAGAAGGTTCATATTATTTATCGTTGATGAGCGAGTGCAGCGACGAAGTGTGCGCGGTTTTGTATACAGAATAGACAGGGATGTTTGGTATGTTTAGTAACAAAAAGCGTTCAAATAAATAGAGAGAGAAATATCATACAGGATCACAGGACACCCCTTTCTTTCAAGTCTAAAATCTTCGAAATGGATGAAGCACGCCGTCATGCCATGGAAACTAGGCACAATAGTATTGTTACACGGCCAAATGTAGGAAGGCTGATGTGTTAGTAGATCTGAAAAAAATCCCAGAAAAGAGTTCCAGTTGCAGCAGACAGAATAATCACTATTCAATTAAACATTTCCAAGATGTCTGCTAAATATTCCTTATATGAACCAAGCCTACCTTTGTACTTATTAGGTTTTATTAGATTTTTTTTTCATACACTTCCATTTGTAACGGTTGTAAATTTGAGCATGAAAGCTTTCCTTGTTTTTCTGCTACTTCCTAATTGTGCTCCATGTATGTATGTATGTACTTACCTATAAGTAATACTGATTGAATCTAGGCAGATATATTTGAATAGAATAGAATAGAAGATCGTTTATTCAGAATCATGCATAGCATACAATATAGTTACAGGAAATTAAAAAAAAGATAACAGTGTTATTTACTTATATGTATACAACGGTACATTATACTGAAAAGGTATCTACTCAGCATATGTCAAAGCATATTACTAATGCTACGACGCTGGTCTTCCGTAGATGCCCAGGATAAAAAGAGCGCACTGCTACGCCATAATATATAAATTATGTATAGAGAATAAATGTATTTTATGTGAACATATTTTTAATTGATAAGAAAAGAGTATCAATACCCTACGTAATATGGTATTCTTAATAAATAATGCGAACTCGTGGTACATAACATTATGGTCACATAATAAAACGCAGTCGTAATAAACTTGCATAACAATATTATAAGTAGAAGCGTGTAAAATGGATTAAGAAGCTATTCACATTACCACTATAGTGTTCTAATATAATAACTAATTAATTGCCATGAATAATGAAATTGAGGTTATCAAATGGGACAAGCATATCCTTGTATACCTATGCTATGTTTCGATAATGTTATCTAAGAATAATAATAATTAATCCATGTTAATTATTCTATTGTGTCCAGTTTCTAGGCAGTGAAAGACTTAACAATACTTTGAATGTTCATTGAGTAAATAATGTTTATGGAATAACTTGTTTTCTGCACTCACTTAAGAACTAATATCACTTGACTGCCTATATCAGCATCGTCAAATTTCGTTATGCAGCTTATTCGTTCTACGTCAGTCAACTGCTGGACTAGGCCTCATTCGGTTCTCAAGTAGATCACTCAGATTCGTACTATGCACCGTACGAATCTGAGCGATTCAGTTAGCTGCACAGACCCTGAACTGCCTGGAATTTGAGTGGATAGCTTAAAGCTCATGGTAACCCCCCAGACCTCGATTCATGTCTAACCTTTACGTGACGTATTGATTGGTTCGTCGTTGCCGAATAACTATCTATCGACAGAACTGCTGTCGATATATAAAATCGATTAGGAAAATAGTTTTCTTTCAAAGCACAATGTGTTTCAAGTTGCCATACTAAATATAAATAAATAAATAAATATTGGACAACATCACATACATTGCTATGATCCCAAGGTAAGTAGCTAAAGCACTTGTGTTATACAAATCAGAAACAACGACGGTACCACAACACCCAGACCCGAGCCAATATAGAAAACTTCGTTTTCTACATTGACCCGACCGGGAATCGAACCCGGAACCTCTAGAGATGGCGGCGCCATTTAAAGTCCCTCGTGCTCGCCTCTCGGCTACGGAGGTCGTACACTATGGACAGTATTGGACCGAGATTGTTACTATGCCATCGATACAATAGATAGTCTAACTTGTCTTGTAATTGTTGTACTTCGTTTTGTGTACTTTATTAATAAAATAAAATAAAAATAGTTTTGACCTATACTGACTACTACTACCTACATAATTCTGTACTTTCAGTCCAATAGTTAGAGTTATCAATAGTGTATCAGTCTAGTCGTTCTTTCCCCTATTCTGGTGGATGACCAACGCTGTTTCCGAGTCCCACTCTCCACTCAAGAACAGTCTGCCCATCGGTTAGTTCTACGAACTTGTAGCTCTTATTATTGATATAAAGGAATTCATCTTTAGAGAATAGATACATATACATTTGAACTAATACCGGCCAGTTCCTGTTCGTTATGAATATTTCAATAATTCGTCACATTTACGTGCTGGATTGAGCTACGCAAACAAATGCTATGATATTTTGAGCTATTCTATGAAGATATACGTTGATGACATCATAACACGTTACAAGAGGTTTTGTTTCTAGATAAGCGTTAAATAACCATATCATTGATTGGTTAGCATATACATCAAACATTCGAGGGATGTACTACGGTAGACTAGTGATCTTAAAATTGGTTTAGTAATAAAAAAAGTTTCGTTATCACCGTAATTGGTTAAAAAATATTAAATTTTACGATTGAGTCTACCTTTACTAAAAGTGTTATCTGCTTAGTTATCGTTTTATTTAAATTTATACAACGATCTAAACCTCAAATCGGTTTCTTATCTACAAGAAACAAATTAGGTATATTGTATTAGATAAGCGAACAACACTATAAGCTGTAAGATAGTGTACGATTGTTTAATTAATAATACATCACCTTGGCGTATTTCACTATCAGTTACGCGTAAATAATTGGTAATTTATTACCAATTACATTGTTGATAGAACCTAGGCTTGTATTACATAATCATCATTAGTTCGTTTAATTACTCTCTGTTAATATCAAAATGGGCATTAAAAAAGATTAGTAGATCATTTCTTTTCAAAGTGTGGGTCGCGACCCCAAGGGAGAGTCGCTATAGTTCTAGAGAACTACATATGACAATTATCAATTATTAGCGACGTATTCGATGTAAAATATGTGTTTATTGTACTTAATTATGTATTTACATAATAATATATCCAAATCCTAATTATGAAAACGAAAAAAACTTGTATGGATTGAATATTTGTAACATAATAATAACGTAGTACATACATAAAAAAACCGGCCAAGTGCGAGTCAGACTCGCGCACGAAGAGTTCTGTACCATTATCTATAAAAACGGCATAAAAACTCAAGTTTGTTCTATGGGACGGACAGAAGTGGAGTCTTAGTAATAGGGTCCCGTTTTACCCTTTGGGTACGGAACCCTAAAAAAGGACCACCTCTATTTTTCTTTTCATTTTGGTCGTTGTCTTTAGTTACCTACGTCTTACGTTGTGTCTATTGCAGCCTCTCATTCAAATTCATAACTACAAAACGATGACATTATTCCGTAATTGCCTACGACACTGTGGCTTTGGCGATGTCACGTAGCGGTTTCCGTGAATTTCGAAATTTTGGTTTTCCAAAAAGAAAACCTATCGAATTTGTACCTTCTACCTAAATGAAAGTGGTCATCACAGTCTCGTTGACAGTTGAAATATAGACTTACGACTTATCACATCCATCTAGGGGAAACCAGCAATCATTCACCATAAAAACACAGTTGCACTCGTCATTTGATGCCAATCATAGTGATTGAGTAGCATTATGTATTTTATGCATCTATTACCTCCGGACAAATAGTTCTTCACAATTGCTTTGTTGTTTACAAGAAATGAATGTGGTAGGCGATGGTTCGTCGTTAGGATCAAAACAGCTTAAGCTGTTTACAGACGGAGCGTGTAGCCCGGGTTATTTTCCCAAAAAATATCTTATCTTGCCAAACAGCAATTTCTTTTTACTGTTACGTACCCAATTGGTAAAACGGGACCCTATTACTAAGACTCCGCTCTCCGTCTGTCACCAGGCTGTAACTCATGAACCGTGATAGACAGTTGAAAATATCACAGATGATGTATTTCTGTTGCCGCTATAACAACGCCTAAAAATCAGAATAAAATAAATATTGAAGGGGTCTTCTAACAACAAACGTGTTTTTTTTTGCCGTTTTTATAGATAGGACGGAACCCTTCGTGCGCGAGTCCGACTCGCACTTGACCAGTTTTTTGTAATAATTTTCTAATGTCATTTTACATTTCTAACGAATACTCATCATGACGCTTCGTAGGTCTTATTACATGATAAGGTCTTTAAAGTTGATCGTGTACCTCAATACTTTGATATGAAATGATTTATTGCACAAAAAAAATGTACTACATTATCTCTACTAGACAACTTACAGGTATATTAAATGAATTTATTGTACTCGTACAGAAAAATATATAATAAAAACGACAAAATATAATCTGTCGCACTCTATTTTGTACACAAAACGGTTTAATTTACGGTTAGTTAAGTTAATTAACACACCCGGTGCGGTTCTTGAATCGAAGCAGGAGACCTAATACAAAAGCGTATCGTTATCGTTTCGTTCAATAAAATAATGGTATTATCCTTCCAAATTAAAACATCCATTCATTTGTATCAAAGGTTTGACAATTTATGAACAATTTAAAAACGGTCGGTTTTTACACGGCTAGCTAGATTAAGTTATTCATATTTTATCAAAGGATAAACACACGAGACTGGCTATTTTAACTTGTTAGGTTTATACGTCCGAACGAAAGATACATATTCGGCTTAGCCTCCTGGGGCAAGGAAAATTACGTGCCGTCCGCTATTTACCCCTATTAATAATGTATCTTCGATATACATATATGATGCAAGTCTTATTTGTAAGTTAAATACCTTTACGCAGGCGGGAAACTTGCGGTCCTTAAGTCCTTTCAAGAAAATGTTAATTGAACAGCCCAAAAAAGTACTGCATGCATTATTAATGATGCGGGAATGTTACAACATTTTGAATATTCATAAATTCGAGGTAAATGACAATTAAATGGCACTTCACTGATCCTTACTTAGTAACTGTTTGTAAAGCTTATTTATTTTGGTTTTGTATGTCGAATAAAATATTTTATTACTGCCCCTCTAGCATGAGCAACAAAACACGATATGATATGATACAATATAGCGATTTATCGACACCCAACATTCAAAATATGGTAACATAGCCGCCACCTTAAACTTTTATCGAAAAAGTGAGCATGTCCGTGCCGGCAACATCACGGTCATGCTCGATTTTTTGATAAAAGTTCATATTAAGACAAGAAATATGCGATAAATCGCTATATCATATCGTGTTTTGTTGCTCATGCTAGAGGGGCTGAGATACCTATGAGGGATTGATTGCTGACAGTGTTTTACACATGATAGTAAGACTTTGTAATGTTTTGGATTACCATTCCACAGGAGTTTATTTACTCCCTTAACTGTGTGATATTTTTGAGACTTGTCCGTAAATGTTTTAACAGGAATCAAGAAAATATCACAGATATAATTCAGACACAAAAGTCGGATAGCCCATCAAATCCATCATACATATTATCCTGAATTTATTATTTATCGTATAAATTAGTTATACCTGTTTTAATATTTCTAAAACCCACTGCCCTCTAACCTGGAAGTGGTCGAACAACCGGATATGGTTTGCTGTTCTAGTTTTTCCTTTTGAACATGTAATTGCAATTAAATTTAACCAGAAGTGCTTGTGTAGCTCAGGGCGGCAGTTTTCTGGTATTGATGATTTATTCATCTTTATTATATCAGCCACAGGACGTCCACTGCTGAACATAGGCCTCCCCCAGTGACTTCCAGATCGGCTGGTTGGAAGCGACCTGCATCTTCCTGCAATCTTTACCACGAAGTCTGTCCACCTTGTGGGTGGACGTCCGATATTCATCTTTATATTCATTTAATCACTTAAAAATGTAACATGCAACCCACGCCCCGATTTGTGTACGGCGACTATTACGACCATATTATCACGAGTATCTCCTTGCTTTCGAAGGCACGTTAAGTCGGGAAACATGGTTAGAGGCCCAAAGGCTGCTTGATAACATCTGACAGTGAGGTTTGGTCACAGGCTTTACAACAGCCCTCCCCAAAGAGGCATGATCCGAACTCAGCAGCTCGCAGCAGTGCTGCCGCAGCACTAACTGGTCTACTGGTCCCCATATAGGTATTCTCTATGGGTTTTTATGAGATTACATTTCGAACTACGCAATGCCGCGCAGCAGTGCTGCCGCTGCATTGCTGCGTAGCTCGGAATGTGCTGAAGCAGCACTGCTGCGTGCTGCTGAGTTCGGAATACTACCTTATTAGTTGAGGTGAGGACTGTGCCCTGTAGTGAGACGTAATAGACAAACTTTGCTTTACTTTTACTTTTTCTTTTCCAGTTACAAAGATGGCAAAGCGTCATACGGCACAGACAGTCCAGCGAAAGGGAGGCGGGTCATCTTCTGTGTTCACGGCAACCCCTCGACGGGCTGCTGCGCGGTGATCGAGACCAGCGCAGATGGGGACGACCCTGACAGACAGAACGGCAGCATCACCGAAGTCGAAAGTATGTAAAACCTTTCTAGGTTGATTTCTAGGTTGCTACATACATATTGACGACCTCCGTAGCCGAGAGGCGAGCACGCCGGACTGTATATAACGCCGACATCTCTGAGGTTCCGGGTTCGATCCCCGGTTGGGTCAATGTAGAAAACGAACTTTTCTATATTGTCTCGGGTCTGGGTGTTGTGGTACCGTCGTTGTTTCTGATTTCTATAACACAAGTGCTTTAGCTACTTACCTTGGGATCAGAGCAATGTATGTGATGTTGTCCAATATTTATTATTTATTTATATTGGGGCCGGCATTAATCGGCAAAGCCGGGCGGCTAAACCGAATATGTGTAGATGGATGTAATGTAGTAGATGCTTCGGGTCGGCTTTGTTGTTCGACCTTTAACTGACTATTCCGGCCCGAATATGTGTGTACTCTCAGGCTACCATCAAAAAATTTTTTTGCTCGTTTTGCACGTCTAAACCTAAAGCCATGTTATTCACTATGCTCGCGAACCTCTTGTGCTCCGCGCTCGCTTGCAACTGCTCCACAAATTGGATACGTTTGCGCTCCTGAAGCGTGCAACGGTAGAAGAGAATAATATTTTATTATTCTATTCCGGCCTGAATATGTGTGTACTCTCAGGCTACCGTCGAAAAATTTTTTTGCTCATCATGCACGTCTAAACCTAAAGCCATGTATTCACTATGTTCGCGAACCTCTTGTGCTTCGCGCTCGCTTGCAACTGCTTCACAAAGTGGATACGTTCGCGCTCCTGGAGCGTGCAACGCGCTCCGCGCTCGCGCTCCATTCGGTGGCGGTTTTTGGATCGATCCGTATCCACTGAAGCGGTTGCGCAAGAGGTTCGCAAACAAAGTGGATACAAGGCTTTATAAATTCGATAGCATACGTTTTTGTACCGCTAGTTTCAGTTGTTTATTTTGTCGAAGGACTGACGCAAGTAAATGTCCATTTGAATTTATTCAAATGTACATTTACCTGCCTGTCATAGTCGACAATTTTTTTATGTACAAAAGTGATGAAGATTTTTTAGCGTAAAGATAGTACCAGTAACTTAGGATAAAAATGTTACCAGTTCAAAAAAAAAATCTTTTTAGTGCCAAGTTAAGAATTTAGAATATTTTTTTTTTTTTTTTTATATTGGACAACATCACATACATTGCTCTGATTCTATGGTAAGTAGCGAAAACTTGTGTTATAGAAATCAGAAACAACGACGGTACCACAACACCCAGACCCGAGTCAATATAAAAAATAAAAATGTTCTTTTCCTACATTGACTTGACCGGGGATCGAACTCTGAACCTCAGAGATGGCGACGCCATGTATAAGTCAAGCGACGACGGCGAACTCGCCTATCAGCTACGATAGTCAATTATTATTTCCTAAGCAAATTGGTCAATTAAAAACATTTTTTGTTTTGCAATTCCAGAAGCATCATTGATTTTAAAAAAGTACAAAATTTTTTTGCTTTTATCGGTGAGCAAAACATTTTTGTTCATAAATGCGATTGTTTCGCTTGTCTAGTATATTTAACATAAACAATTTATTTTCTCACTGCGAAAATGCAACGATATCGATTCATTTTTCTTATCAAAATAATTAGTTACTTTTTTGTTTTTCTGAATTAAATTGCCTGTCTGTCCCCTACCATAATAGTGAATGAGTGAAAATTCCAATCCTAATGATTAGAATTCTCAATAATCTGCGTGGTTTGAATATTTCTCTAACATAATAATTGTTTTTATTCCAGGGCATTGTCACAGATCGCGAAACGAAGAAATAGACAAAAGAGCACGCAGAAAACTAATCATAGCCAGTGTATTATGTGTCGTATTTATGATAGGAGAAATTGTAGGTAAGTGATTACATTCTATTTTAGAACGATTAAGGTATGCGTCAACTTCATTTCTGGGGTTGGTAATTCATTTATGGGGAAAGGTATACATTTTTTCAATAAATTACCACAAACTCTTGTTGAACTACCGATCCATGAGTTCAAAATCAACATTAAGAAAGTCCTTATGACAAAAGGATATTACAAATTAGAAGATTATTTAAACGACAAGAGTGTATGGACTTAACTGCCTAGCTCGCACTTACTATTGTCTTGTAAAATGTATTTCCTGTAAAATCAGGCTGACAAAGGTGACTGAGTTTGTTGCGCCGTTTCTTCTCATCACCAGCCTATATGTAGTCCCGAAGCGGTGGTAGGGCTAAGTTATATTTTGGGACGTGTATAAGTGTACAGAATAAATAATTTCATTTCATTTGAATAGTGGCGTACGCAGCGTAGTATTGAATTCTACGGCCCTTCGTGCAATGGATCGGCAACAACCGTCATTGGCATACACTGATATACCTCTATAAGGCTGCGTTTTCACAGAAGGGTAGCTGCGCAGAGCTGAGATGAGACTTAAAAAACTGACCAATGGTGTTGCTCAAATCACACATTCCACCTTCGCTCCACTTCATCATTGGTCAATTTTTGTAAGTCTCATTTGAGCTCAGCGTACGTCCGCTTCCGTGAAAAAGCAGGTTATGCTAGTGCTTTTATCTGCCATCCACAGCATTTAAAAAATAAAGAATAGACTTCTATAAAAAAGATGCGAAGTCTGAATGCAGAGGACTGACCCGACGCTTCGTATTGTGCGTAATTGCTTTACGGAGGAGTGCATAAAACTACAAGTATTTACTGGATTTGCAGATGATTGTTGAAGTGTCGTGGTAATTCGTCTCAATCGCGAAAGGTTTAATTTCTGGTTTAATTCAATTTATAAAGGTTTCTCTCTTAATTGGCTCAATTCTGAGAACTTCTGAGATCGTTTTCAAAAACGCCAATCAAAATTAATTGTATTTCTGTTACTTTGTGATAAAAGGATGTTGTTTCCTTACTTTAAAACCATGACAATTAGTGTGTCATCAGGCGCATAATATTAATTTAATCTACATGATGCAGACCGCTTCGAACCCCCCGACCTGGCAGTCACTGCAGGAGGCCTATGTTCAGCAGTGGACGTCATATGGCTGAAATGATGATGATGAATCTACGTTTAATAATCCAATGAAAAAATAATAAAAGCGCATAATGTGTCATGAAATTTTAATGCCACATTCTCAATATTGGCGTATTGCCTATGCGCATGGAATGCAATTATACAATCTTTATTAGGTTAACGTTTCAAGGTGAGGTCCTATTCGTCCAGTTGCACTAGTGGCCTTCTGACCCACTTGACATGCAAATACTTAGTAGTGACAAATATCTCGTAGGCTATGTCATATAATATACTATACTTGACTGCGTATTTCCTCATCTACATGACAGTCCAGATGAGGAAATATGATTTCTGTGGTAAAATATATTTACCCCTTAATTTGGGATGAATCTTTACAATATTTAAACTAAGCCACCTATATCGATCTTCTAACAGGTTTTACAGTGCCTTCGTTGTTCTGTAAGATCTAATCGCCGTTCCCATGTCAGTTCGGACTACTGAGCCCAAAACTGAGCTATTCTTCATCCGCTTCCTACGTACTTTTATACTTTATCGGTGATGGAGCTAAGAGGTGGATAATAGATCTCTACAATAACTTGTAGTAAAACCTTTGTATTTGGGCTCGTTTCATTTGTTTTGCCAAATCCAAATCTGAAGACTTGGTTGTAGACAAAGATTGTATACTATCCTTTAGACGGTATTCTTCAGATTGTGTCCTTTAAACAACTCCCGAGCATAGCCCTCATAAAAACCGGCCAAGTGCGAGTCGGACTCGCGCACGAAGGGTTCTGTACCGTACCATTATCTATAAAAACGGCAAAAAATCACGTTTATTGTATGGGAGCCCCCTTAAATATTTATTGTATTCTGTTCTTTAATACATCATCTGTGAAATTTCAACTCTCTAACTATCACGGTTCATGAGATACAGCCTGGTGACAAACGGACAGTGGAGCCTTAGTAATTAGGGTTTTAATAATTAATTTTAGGGTTCCGTACCCAAAGGGATTTGGGTACGGAACCCTAAAGTTTGACGATTGTTCCGAAAGATGTTTGTGATTATATGTGAACTGTTTCCAGGTGGTTACCTATCGAACAGTCTAGCGATAGCGACAGATGCGGCCCACTTGCTCACCGACTTCGCTAGCTTCATGATCTCGCTGTTCTCGCTCTGGGTTGCCAGCAGACCAGCCACTAGAAGGTAATTAATCATATCGTCTCTCCAGAATATTTATCGACTGGTTTACGTTTGCCAGTACGCCACGCACACAAAAATAAGTGCAACCTTTCCTTTATTGAAAAGATTATTCCAGAATGTCATTCAGTAGGTAAAAAAAAATAAACGTATGGTACTAACACAAAAGAAGTCATCTGCTTCTCTTTATCATATCGTTAATCCAGAATGTCATTCGGCTGGTAAATAAACGTTTGCGAGTAACACACAACACACACAAGGAGAGAGAAAGAGACACACACACATGAAAACAGGTCCCTGCTTGATCATATCGCTTCTTCAAAATGACATTCGGCTGGTACTGTCGCAGTCATAAATCGTTTACCAGTTTTAAATTTGATTCTATAGCACACTTTTTCACTGAAGTCTATAATAATAATAATAATAATTCATTTATTCATCAGACAACATTGATCCAATAATGGTTAGTAACAAAATGACACTTAAAACTATGTTAGTACTTAATTTTCACGCAAGTCAGTACGTGAACCATACTGCAGTGGTACAGGTACCGACAGTCAAACCGCTCCGCGAATGCGTTCAGAATGCTATTCCGGCTGCCCCTCACCCTGCGCACCAGGGATGCGCACCGCTTGCGCATAGTTGCATAGAAGCAGTCCACGCGCGCCTCGGCGAACATCCCCGATGCGCTACAGGAGCGGGGCAGCCCCAACAGCACCCTGAACGCATTATTATATTGGACACGTAATGCGCTGTACTGCCTCTGGGTATAACTCACCCACAGACTACTCGTGTAGAAAGACGTACAAAATGCCCTGAACAGGGTGATTTTGACGGTCCTCGAACAGCGAGCAAATCTGCGGGCTATCATGTTAGCACGAACAGACAACGCCCTACGCTCCCTCTCTATATCAGCATCGTCTTTCAGGTCCAAGGTTACAATATGCCCGAGGTATTTAAACTTGTCGACTCTATTTAGAGGACACTCGTTAAGTTTAATATTTGGTACTTTCTCAAGACACCTTCCTCGAGCCTGAAAGACCATGACTTCACTTTTTTTCACGTTGTATAACAGCCGTGATCGTTAGCGTACATTTTACAGATGCCAAGCTGCTTCGATAAGCCGCACACTGAGGCACTCAGCAGCACCATGTCATCAGCATAGCTAATATTATTAAGGCAAACGCCTCCAATATGGCAGCCGACATGCGTGCTGCTGAGCCTCTCAATCAGCCCATTCACATACAGGTTGAACAGCTTAGGCGAGGTCAGCCCCCCTTGCCTCACCCCGCACTCCAAACTGTATGGAACTGAATATGACCCCACCCACCGCACGACATTGACCTGCTCCTGGTACCAAAATTTAAAAATGTTTATTAATTCAACTGGCATTTGTGTCTGGTGAAGTTTTTGCCACAGGATGTCATAATTGACCAGGTCAAACGCCTTCGACAGGTCGAGGAAACAGGCAAAAACAGGTGTTTTTCTATCGGTGTAGTACCTGACAGTTTGCTTTAAACATAAAACCGCTGTTATACACCGTGAATTTTTAATTACCCGAGAAAATTAACTAACATACTCAGATATCGATATACATCGAATTTGGCAAATAAAAAAAACGGAACGGCGTACGGCGTTGGCGTACGGAAGGAATAACTATGAATGAAAAAAAAATCATTAGTAGTTATTCCTTTCGTACGCCAATATTACGCGACCAAATTAGGTGGATTTTGGTTCCGTTAATGTTGGAATGATAATCATTACTATTTGAATTAGCAGGACTTTTATGGTGCATATATTTTAAGGAATGTTAGGGACCTTTTAAATAAATTTCTCATAAACCTTTTTTTTTATTCGCCAAATTCGATGTATATCGATATCTGAGTATGTCAGTTAATTTTTTCGGGTAATTAAAAATTCACGGTGTATATATAATGTCATATCTAATTACTTATCATCGAGAATAACAAACAGAATTATTGATTACTTTTTGATGATGAAACTCATTTCTTTATTTGTTGGAATGACATTTATTAAAAATGATTGTTTGAACGTCGCGCGTCGTTTGGACTAGAGTAAAATTTTAAAAGGAGGTAAATAATATTTGCTACTAACACACACACACACATACACACACACTTACACAAACAAGTCCCTTGTTCTACTTTGTCATCGTGTCTCCAGAATGTCGTTCGGCTGGTACCGCGCGGAGGTGATCGGCGCGCTGACGTCGGTGCTGCTGATCTGGGTGGTGACGGGCATCCTGGTGTACATGGCGGTGCAGCGCGTCGTCTACAAGCAGTTCGAGATCGACGCCACCGTCATGCTCATCACGTCCGCCGTGGGGGTCGCGGTCAACCTCGTGTGAGTACTAGCATACTTGACTAAGTAAATATTATTCGTGTTAAATACTTAAGAGTCCATATACAGGGTGTGTAATGTGCCGTGTGGTGCCGGCACGTTAAAGGAATTGCACCACCCCTTCTCTTCCTATGGGTGTCGTAAGAGGCGACTACAGGAGAACCGCCACAAGAAGACGGGCAGCGGCGTCTCCTCTCCACCATTGGCCAAACTGCGATCGCCAACCCGCCTGCCAAGCGTGGCGATTATGGCAAAATCCTCCTTTTGGAGAGGCCTGTGTCCAGCAGTGGACTGATATAGGCTGGTGATGGTATACAGGGTGTACCAGGAATATGACACTCCTTAAAACCACGTGATCAGCTGGTCATATGGAACAACTTTTTCTATGAGAGCAACATCTAAATCGAGATTTTTTTTAGCTGCTTTATAAAAACTTACTCACATATCTCGATTATACTGCTTAAATATATATGATCAATATTGAAATTTCAAAACACTTTTCTATACAAACTGAAATTTGGGCAGTGGTAGTAGGGGGCTGACAATAGTGACCGAGTTTCTTGCGCTGCTTCTTCTCGGCACTAGCCCACAATAGTCCCGAAGCAGTGGTAGGGAAAAAAAATTGGGACATGTAAAAGTGCCTTTTATGGGCAATTTACAGAAATAAATGATTTTGATTTTAATGTTTTTTTTTACTACTTCATTTGTTTCTGTTACAGTTAGAAATGAAATGTTTTTTTTTTTGTGTTACACCAAAAAGGATTTTATTAAAACGTTCCACCCATGCCACTTGTTAATGTAATTTGCAAATGAAATAAAAATAAAATGAACTTAATTTTGAGGGTGGTATTGAACGTATGTAATGTTCTCAGTATGGGTCTGACGCTACATCAGCACGGCCACAGCCACGGCGGCGGCGGCGGCGGCCACGGACACTCGCACGGCGGCAGCAACCCCGTACTCAACAATAAGGTACAAACGCCACTATCGTCATCATTGTCAGCCTATCGCACTTCACTTCTGCCCTTCTAGCACGATCAACAAAACACGATATGATACGATATGATATAGCGATTTATCGCCTATCTACTTTCAAAATATGATAACATAGCCGCCAGCTTGAACTTTTATTGAAACAGTAAGCATGTCCGTGCCGGCGACGTCACAGTTATGCTCGCTTTTTTGAAAAAAGTTCATATTTTAACAAGAAATATGCGATAAATCGCTATATCATATCGTATCATATCGTTTTTTGTTACACATGCTAGAGGGGCTGGACCTGTGCCTACGGGCACAATTTTCTAACAAAACATGTTATCAATGCACAACCTAATTATTACACTCCAACGGGATTTCATGCATCAAAACACTCAAAACGATTTGTTTAAAAATGCAACAAGATAGTTTAAAAAGTTATAATGCACAACCTGTTACCAAAACAGTCAGTCCGCTGCGCCTATAGTTGTTATTGTTTTTGTTTTATTTCAAAAATGTGAATTGTCACACAAACTTATACCGTTAAAGTCAGACAGTTGAAATTTTCACAGATGATGTATTACTGTTGCCGCTATAACAACAAATAGTAAAAAACAGAATACAACAAACGTGATTTTTTTGCCGTTTTATAGATAATGGTACGGAACCCCTCGTGCGCGAGTCCGACTTACACTTGGCCGGTTTTTTTAAATTTTCTATCTATCTATCTATGTTAATTAGTTGTTAATTCGTGTTCTGTAAGTTATACGTCTTTTTACCCGGCTGCCAAACGAGAGTTATTAGTGAATACTGGTCAGATTGAAAAGAGTTGTCCCATATTATATGGACCCCAGGCCCTGAACCTTTACATTTACCCAAAGATAGGTAATTACATCTCTAACACTCTGTTACTATCCAATTTCTCCAGAATTGCTTCGTTTCTTGCAAGATATAAATTAAAAAACGATAGAATAGCAATACTCAACCATCATGGCGGAAGATGGTGACATTTTAATGACTTTTGTTGTATAGACTGACAAGTGAAATCTGACATTGATAGCGGGCCTAGTGCGAGTGCCACAAAACAATATTGTCGCGTCGCTTACTTTTTTCGAAACGTCAATGTTAATTTATATTACTTTTCGATCGATAAAGTGACTGGGTTGTTTTGTGCAACTCGTACTAGGCACCTAGTTTATGATTCTCTTTTTATCATGTGAAGACCAGTTTGACGCCATCTTGTGTGTCTACTTGAGAGTGATAATTGTTGAATTATTTTTATTTTTGAACCACAAAAGCATTCATTATATTAAGTTGATTGTATTTTTCTCAAAATCAGTAGATTTTTCTCTATTTTTTGTGATGGTGTACATAGTGTGGGCCGAAAATAGGACATCTCTTTTACACCCTGTATAGTGCGTCGGTCACAATCAGGAGACGTATTGAATCATGCGAATTCTAATTCGAATACGAAATGGCAAGATTCGCATGCGAATGACTAAAATCGCTAAAATTTGAAAGTTCATTCTGTGAATTCTGCAACGAGTGGTCCGACCCACTCGTATTTCGATTCTACTAGTAGAAAGTTTAGAAGTATGACTTTGACAAGTAAACATATGTTTCACAGATTAAAAAATTTTTTTTTTCGTTTCGTTCCATGCGATTTATTGCCTGTTTTTAAAATCAATAAGTTTTTGCATTCCGGTTTTATATATTTTCCGCGTGAAACGAAAATAGTTAAAGAATTTTACAATAGCGACACAGTATTCGAGTGATTCAAAAATGCGTAAAATCGGGAGTGATAGAAATAGAATTCGCACACGAACCGTATTCGTGTTCGAATTCAAGATTCATTTCGAATGCTTCAAAAATACGTCTCCTGTACCGTGTATTGTACTCTCAGAAGGATCGTTCAGGCGAGTCGGATGCCGAAAGCTCAGCATCTCACGCGCAAGCGCACTCGCCCGGCGAGAACATCAACGTGCGCGCCGCCTTCATACACGTACTCGGGGACTTCCTGCAGAGCTTCGGCGTCCTCATTGCCGCCATCGTCATCTACTTCAAGGTTTGTATTATATAATAATTTATATAATATGGCCCTCCAGGGCCCGTAATGTCTTATAGCTTTAGTCATCTAGTTTCAAGGCCTTAACCCGCTCGAATGACCTTGACGCGTCGCGCCCATACAATAACGTGCGTGCGGATGACCTATAAAAAAAGGGATAAACATGTTTTTTTATGAAATTAATGCCGTTAACGAGAATTTTCAAATAAAACTCTCAATTCAAAACGTGTATATTTCCAAAATCTTGTTTTGTGTGAAAACAGTAATGAAATAGCTTGTGCCGTTTAAGAGAACATTTGCAATTTATGAAAAATAGACAATTTTTTGTGCATGTTTTAATCCAAGATGTTTATTAAATCCTCTTCTAGCATATCGTATTTTACATTTTTAGATTCAAGTAACAGGTATTCTTACAATTTGATTTTCATATTCGAGATTTTAGGCACTTGGGTGGTGTTAAGGCCTTAAGTTTATTATAGAACCAATAAACGATTGAGTATTGAGTATAACTACACTATCGTCTATCTCACACTTAATAAATACATAGTTATTTAAACCCTCGCTTGATAACTACAGTATCTTCATGGCACTGTCATGTCACCTACAGGATATACTACTACTACTACTAAGAGAATGAGACACTCCTTAAAACCACGTGGTTAGATGGTCATATACAACAACTTTTACTATGGGAGCAACATCGAAATCGAGAATTTTTTTTCAGCCTCTCCATACAAACCTACTCGCATACCTCGATGATACTGTATGGAGCATCTGAAAATAAAATCACGATGTCGATGTTGCTCCCATAGGAAAAGTTGTTGTATATGACCAGCTGATCACGTGGTTTTAAGGAGTGTCCTATTCTCTTGTACCCCCTGTATATAGAATCCATTATTGGCTGTAAGTTGTAACTTTTTGAAGAGCTGTGGATTTTGAATAAAGATAAAATAAAATACTTTGCTACAATATCAACTACAGTGCGGCTGGTTAATTATACCCCACTTATCTACACTATCATCTATACCCCACTTTATAATACACTAATTACTTTATTATCTATATTATACAGAATGTACAAAAGAATGGGACACTCTTTAAAACCACGTGATCAGCTGGTCATATACAACAACTTGTATTTTACATTTTTAGATTCAAGTAACAGGTATTCTTACAATTTGATTTTCATATTCGAGATTTTAGGCACTTGGGTGGTGTTAAGGCCTTAAGTTTATTATAGAACCAATAAACGATTGAGTATTGAGTATAACTACACTATCGTCTATCTCACACTTAATAAATACATAGTTATTTAAACCCTCGCTTGATAACTACAGTATCTTCATGGCACTGTCATGTCACCTACAGGATATACTACTACTACTACTAAGAGAATGGGACACTCCTTAAAACCACGTGGTTAGATGGTCATATACAACAACTTTTCCTATGGCAGCAACATCGAAATCGTGATTTTAATTTCAGATGCTCCATACATCATCATCGAGGTATGCGAGTAAGTTTGTATGGAGAAGCTATTTTTGTTTTATCGATTTCGATGTTGCTCCCATAGAAAAAGTTGTTGTATATGACCAGCTGATCACGTGGTTTTAAGGAGTGTCCTATTCTCTCGTACACCCTGTACAAGGTGTTTCAAAAATATCTGCCGCGGCTGCTATGGATGAAATAATTACTTATATAGATTACGATAGTTAGTAGTAGTTAACTCTAACTAAAGTAATTATACTAATTAAAGTTTTTAAAGTAATTAAATAATTAATAAGTAATAATTAAAGTACTCACTTTACCCGTACCCGTACTAAAAGTCGTTCATATTCTCTAGTAGAACACTAGATGTTGCCACTTTTTGGGCGCAGAGAATTTAATTGCCATTGACTCGAGAAGAAGAAGAAGAAGTAGAACAGTTTATGAAAATTAAAATACTCATTAAAAATTATCCCCGTATAAATAATGCAACCAGCGTTGAATATTGCATTTAAAATACAACTTACGTTGATAGACTTAAAGTGTATTTCACATTGCAGCCAGATTATACCTTAGTTAATTCTTTACACATTAAAGTCCATTTTAAACTGGAGTGGTGTATATTTTTGTATTCAGAAATCAACCTTATATTCTTAGACTTAAAACTGTATTTCGCATTGCAGCCAGATTATACCTTAGTTGATTCTTCAACATTAAAGTCCATTTTAAACTGGAGCGGTGTACATTTTTGTATTAAGAAATCAACCTTAAGTTCATAGTTCATAGACTTGAAAGTGCATTTCGCATTGCAGCCAGAGTATACCTTAGTTGATTCCCCCACATTAAAGTGCCGGCTGGAATTGGATACAAAATTCCTTATTGCGTTCAAAAATGAACCCTACCCAGCTAGCTTTAAAGTGTATTTTCACCTCAGCCGGAGTGGAACCTAGTGGACCCGATCTGCACGTTCCTGTTCTCGGTGCTGGTGCTCATCACCACCTTCAACATCATCAAGGACGCTCTGTTAGTGCTCATGGAGGGATCGCCTAGAGGCATCGACTTTCAGGTAAATTATAATATAAATAAGTATAAAAATTTCCAAGAAAACATACCAAATGTTATGGTTTTGAAGCAAGGAATTAATATACTACTGTAACACGTCGTTACAAATCTTTTTATTTTTGGTTGAAAACGTAAAATATGACCAATATTCACTGCCTATTATGTACCTGGACTGTTCGGTTTGGTTTTGACTTCGGTCGCGTTCCGTTTTTCATAACTGTTTTCTTGGCATCAACTACTAGATTGCACATCGAACGTAAGTGTACAAGTGTATAACAAGGTACAAGACCATGAGATTTTAACAGGGAGACCCAGACGACGCAAAAAAGATCGTTTTCCGAACTTATTTGATTTTATTCGGAAAGTAATATCCATTTTTTCGTTAAAGAAAAAGTACAGTTTGTTCATAAGTGCGTAATTATCAAATGCGAGACATGTCCATATTATTTTTTCGTGAAGGGAAAAGTCAAGTTTTAACTTACACCTTTTAATGATGGAGATCTTTACCGGTCACTAGCAATAATTTGGTGTTTAAGAATCAAAAGATTGATTCGTCTTGACAAGTCTAAAAGCATAAAAGTCTTATTTTTGTTTTTGATCTAGTACAACAATTCAACTATTAGTAAAGGAAAAAGTGAAGTTTAGTCTATTAAGCGTCTAATTAGTCGATCCGAGACATTTTTATAATATTGTTTCGTGCAGATATGTATAGAAATGTAGTATTTTAAATTTTAGAATCATTGTAAGACTGTTTGTTGTCCTGAATAAATAGAGAAAAAAAAAGGAAGAAAGTTAAAGTTATTAAGCGCCTAATTATCCGAACCGAGACGTGTCCATATTATTCTTCGCTCACTTTTTTTAGCTTCTATTGTTAACTAACTATGTAATTAATCAAATCTTGAAATCTGACGTATCAATTTAAATTTTATAAGGATCAAGTCAAGTGCAAAAATATAAAAGTGTGTTTTATAGTAAACTGTGAATTGATGCTTATTTGTGAAGAAAATAGCAAAGTTTAGGTTAATAAGCGTCCAACTATCCGATCCGAGTCATGTCCACATCATTCTTTCGTAAACGAAAACCTCAAACCCCTAAATCTCTGAGGTTCCGGGTTCGATCCCCGGTCGGGTCAATGTAGAAAAGGAACTTTTCAATATTGTCTCGAGTCTGGGTGTTGTGGTACGGTCGTTGTTTCTGATTTTTATAACACAAGTGCTCTCGCTACTTACCTTAGAATTAGAGAAATGTATGTAATGTTGTCCAATATTTATTATTATTATTTATTTATGTATTGTGTCAAATAAACCATTTTCTATTTCTACAGGGTGTACAAAAGAATAGGACACTCCTTAAAACCACGTGATTAGCTGGTCATATACTACAGCCTTACCAATGGAAGCAACATCGAAACCGTGATTTTATTTTCAGATGCTCCATACATTATCATCGAAGTATGTGAGCAAGTTTGTATGGAGAAGCTGAAAAATGTTTATCGATTTCGATGTTGCTCCCATATAAAAAGTAGTTGTATATGTATATGACGTAGTTTTAAGGAGTGTCTTATTCTCTTGTACACCCTGTATGTGCCGTGTGCCGCCGGCACGTTAAAAGAATAGCACCACCCCTTCTCTTCCTATGGGTGTCGTAAGAGGCGACTACAGGAGAACCGCCACAAGAAGACGGGCAGCAGCGTCTCCTCTCCACCATTGGCCGAACTGCGATCGCCAACCCGCCTGCCAAGCGTGGCGATTATGGCAAAATCCTCCTTTTGGAGAGGCCTGTGTCCAGCAGTGGACTGATATAGGCTGGTGATGATGATGATGACACCCTGTATTTGTAACTATTGCAGGACGTGGCAAACACTTTCCTATCGCTGCCGGGTGTCGTACGTATCCACAACCTGCGCATGTGGGCGCTTTCGCTCGACAAGACCGCGCTGTCCGCGCATCTAGCTATACGTGAGTATATACATACGTATTTATTGTTTTAATTAAATTAAGGCTCGAAAAAGGGGGGGGGGGGGGGGTCGAAAAAATAACGAAATATATCTCTTTTAATGAGATATTATCACTTGTTTTTTTTTTCTCTGAACGCGTGATTTATAAACCGAAAAGCAGTGCGTGAGCTTGTTTCGCTGCGCCGTTGCTTGTATCAAATACTCGTGAATTTGGGTAAGGGGGGGGGGGGGGATTACCGGTCATATTTAATGCGGGGGGCGGGGGAAGACGAGGATCTAAAACGACCTATCACCATGGGGAAGGGAAGGTTGTGTTGAAAATTTTTCTAACAAATATCACGTAATTAAAGGACGACCTCTAACGGTAAAAATGTGCAACATTCTGCTACTGTCTTATTCAGAGAGCATTTACTAATCCACACTAAGGTTAAACCACTGAGTTTTGTACGTTATAACATTGGTTTAACCGGGACTAATCCCGGAATAGCAAATGCACTCTGAATAAGACAGTTTATAATTTAGGTTAATGCTTAGAACACTTTCAAAGCTTTTGTCTGTTACCCTGTATGACGACTGTCTGGTGTAGTGGTTCGCGCTCCGGACTACAATTCCTGGCGGTTGGGGGTTTGAATCCCGCAAGGGGCAAATGTTATGGGATTAACGCAAGCATTTGTACCTAAGTCATGGATGTTTATAAACGTATTTAAGTATGTTTATCCGTTATGTAGTAGCCATAGCTCAAGCGTTGCTTAGTTTGGGGCTAGATAATTGGTGTGATTGTGGAAAACAATTGTAGAAATACTTAAATTTTACAATTGAAAGCTTTACAGTTGCTGGTACTATTTTGTGTGCCCTGTTGCCGCTGCGTTCACTGCACTTTCACTTCGAGCCTTTCGCGGGTATTTGCTAAGATGTTGCCACCATAATTTGAACCTTATGCACTTAACATAATGTCCAAAACCAATTTATTAAAGAATAATCATTACACTCTAACGGGAATTACACGAACTCGTGTAATCGAGCCGAAACGTCGGGACAAAAAACAAATCGTTTTAGGTATGTAGTTGCATGAAATCCCGTTAGAGTGTAATGATTATGTTTAAATAAAAATGCAACAAGATAGTTTAAAAAGTTTTAATTAAGGAATGCCTTTGAAAGGTCAAATTATTTTTCTGACATTTACACTTGCAGCGTAGTGTGTCCGATGACGGTAAATTAAGTGCAATAAAACATACTGGGGGGAAGTTTGCAACGAAATTGCTGCGCATGCCCATCTTACATTAATATCTGACACACCTACATAAATACTGAATTATTTTTAAAATGTCTTTAAACAGTGATTTGAGACCAATCCCATGCTCCCAATATGTTGTATACTAAGGCCGCATTCCCAATTGCGCCTTGCTTTATTATATTCACAAATATTACACAAAATAGGGTTATTTTAGGGTTGACGACCTCCGTAGCCGAGAGGCGAGCACGCCGGGCTGTATATGGCGCCGCCATCTCTGAGGTTCCGGGTTCGATCCCCGGTCGGGTCAATGTGGAAAACGAACTTTTCTATATTGTCTCGGGTCTGGGTGTTGTGGTACCGCCGTTTTTTCTGATTTCTATAACACAAGTGCTTTAGCTACTTACCTTAGGATCAGAGCAATGTATCTGATGTTGTACAATATTTATTTATTATATTTTTTTACCTACTTGCTACATCTATATGGATTCCTGCTAATAGTGCTTTTAGCGCATTTCGAAACTAAGAGCAAATAACATCACGTGTTTACTGCATCGTTATAAATTAACTATAAATATATTTCTGATTGCAGGTAGCGGCGTAAGCCCGCAGAAGGTTCTAGAGCAAGCCACACGGCTCGTACACGAGAAGTACAACTTCTTCGAGATGACACTCCAGATCGAAGAGTTCAGCGACGGCATGGAGGCCTGCAGCCAGTGCAAGATGCCGCAGGCGTGAGTCAACTTGATTTAGTCGGATTATAGTCAATTTACTGAAACACATACATTTGGCTTTGTCGGGACTTTATGGAACGTTATAGGCGAAATAACAATAATAGTGGAAAACAGGTTTGACTCGCGGACTTCAATATGGCGGGAAAGGCAAAGTTCTTATACACAAGAGGAACGTTCATACTATATCACAATAGGCTAGTTGACACCACCAATCAATTGACATACTTTTTATGAGCTGTCAAAACGGATATCTTCCTTATAATTTGTATGGCAATATCGGATTATGACGTCACTATCCGATAAACTCAACTGCCTTACTTTTTTACGATTTTAAAGCAATCAAAAATCAGTTTGTCTCTTAAATGAAATTGTACTGAGTTATTAGGCCTAAAATAAAGTGTCTGTTTTAATAAATGATGCCTTAGAATTATTTATGAATGGGGTCAACATCCCTATTTAAATAAAACCATCAAAGGTTTTATTTTCGATCAATATTTAAAGCTAAAAGACTTAACTTTCCAGTCGCGTTCAGAACGTTATTAGTGTTATTACACTTTAAAAATATTTTGTTTATACAAATATCTTTACATTATGACATGTTTTTTTTTGTTCGGGAAACTAGTACCTAACGAAAACTATAAGTATACTCTGTTAAACGATTTCGATATATTATATATTTGGCTCTGCCTGTCACGTGGGATGAGTGACAGGAATATAATACGGCAAATATCAAAGTAGCGTTGCAGAAAGGGCCCCAGTCGTTTTCTGAAGTTGTTATTTCTGTTTTACAAATATATCCTAAAATGTCTAGTTACAAGCAAAAGTTATAAATCAGCATCTGTGTAGTTGAATTTGTACTAGAAAGTTCCATATTTATATTGTTAGTGTCGTATTTACTTACGTCAATAGATACTATATTTATTCATGTTTTGCCTAGATAGGAATTATACAGGGTGTACAAGAGAATGGGACACTCCTCAAAACCACGTGATCAGCTGGTCATATTCAACAACTTTTTCTATGGAAGCAACATCGAAACCGTGATTTTATTTTCAGATGCTCCATACATTGTCATCGAAATCGATGTTCCTCCCATAGAAAAAGTCGTTGTATATGACCAGATGATCACGTGGTTTTAAGGAGTGTCCCATTCTCTTGTACACCCTGTATTTTATTATTCTTTTGAAAGTGTGTACATTGATGTTAATTAGTTACGGAAATAAATAGCTTTCCACATAAATGATGAATGGTGTACACATATTTCTATAATTTATACATAAAAAATATAATGGCTATTGTGTGTATAAGCCGGTTTATTTATGTATGTCCTACCAGTTGATAAATCTTACCACCTCAAGAATAAATCCCTTCTCCAACAAGCAGGCATTTTATCAACATTAAATCAAAATAACCTTACATATAGCGATACAATTTGTTTGTTGCTAAAGATTATAGACCTTAGTTCCTAAAATGCCCGTCAGTTGCTTATACCGTGGCAGCACTGTAACACGATGAACAAGAGACAAATGTCACTTGGACACCTGTCAATTTTCAACAGATCCTATCAAAATAAAAACACCATGTGATATTAAATATCAAATCCGAATTTATCCTAAGTGTCTATGTAGATAGTACGTAACTTAGCCTTGTTCTTTACAATTATTATTAATTATAAGAAATTTGAAAAATAAAAAACCAAATCGTTACTTAATAATTAGTAACAAAACTAAGTATTTTATTTGAGTATTTTTATGTATAACTGTTAGATCGTAAAATGTTATAAATTATTGTAATTCTAAATAAAATACCATATTTTTTTATAAAAATAAATAATGGTTAGCCTTTTCCTATTGTAATACTATATCATATTAAAATCGGTAGGAACTCAAAAATACTACAAAATGGTATTATTAATGCATGCAATAATAACTTAATAATATTCCTTCCACTCATATTTTAACATTAAAATTTATCAGATAAAATTAAATCCTACAAAATAATTTATTTTGAAAATTTATTACACATGACTTTTTTTAAATGTTACGGGTTCGACTCGAATACCTAGTTCGTGCCAGAGTTAAATAAAAAAATTAAATATATTTAATTTTATTTAAAAAAAATTGTAACAATTAGGAATACTTGAAGTGCTCTAGAACGTGCCTTAGTTTAATAGATATATTAATAGAACTACACTTCAACACACTAAAAACGCATATTTTATGGGGCCCGTTTCACAATCGCTGAGTAAAGTTCTAATTAATTACAATAAGCTACTTAAAACTTTTTTTGAGATTGGTTAGTTGTGCGACGCGCCTGCACCACCGCCCGTGATTGGTTGCTAGCTCTGCGCACGTGACTGGCTAGTGGTGCGACGCGCCTGCACAACCGCCCGTGATTAGTTGTTAGCTCCGCGCACGTGATTAACTAGTGGTGCGACGCGCCTGCACCACCGCCCGTGATTGGTTGTTAGCTCCGCGCACGTGATTAACTAGTGGTGCGACGCGCCTGCACCACCACCCGTAATTAGTTGTTAGCTCCGCGCACGTGATTGGCGAGTAATGCGACGCGCCGGCACCAGCGCCCGTGATCGGTTGTTAGCTCCGCGCACTTTTTTTTTTGTTTTTTTAATGGCCTCCAAAAGTGTGTGAAAGCTGGCACACACATTCCGCCAATGTCGAGACAGGTGTTGCAGAGACACGATTAAAAAATTCCAAAAAACATTATCTGCTCAGTAAACAAATGGGGATGACATTATGATCAATGACTTTGACGTTGACAGGGCACTTTTGTTTGCTTTTAAACGCTTTTCCAAATATTGTCAACATCCCTATTCTTTACTGAGCAGATAAGCTTACTTAGAACTTTACACAAAGATTGTGAAACAGGCTCTAAGAGCTCTGTCTCTTATCATTTATTAGAGTAAAAAAGAGATATCTATACCTAAATTCGGTTATAAACGTTGAGGTTGATATCAAGTCCAATTTATGTTTATCATTATGGCCTTAATTCATCAAATAGTAAAATTAATAGTAAATAATTATTAACCATTAATGATTATATTTTAATTTAATGTTCAATGTAACCATCACCGTCACTAAAGATTAGATGAGTTTCCAGCTACCAAGAACACCTGGAAGTGGTAGAACTGGATGGCTCAGACAGCCGGATTCCGGCTGTCTGTGCCAACTGTTTTTTCAGAATGTCTCCTAAACGCGTGGGTAAGGAAGGTTCAAATCTGGTCGAGAGCTGTCACATATCGCGTCACTAAAGTAAAATCCATAAAGATGAGTCTGAAATGTGATATTTCGTTATATATCTGCAAAAACAAAATGGCTCAGACAGCCGGATATCAGGCTGTCTGACCACACGTTTTTCATGATTCCGCGAAAACCATTGCATCAAAATGGATGAAACTACTTTAGATGCCGTCACATATCGCGTCACTAAACTTTTGATAAGAAACGGGGCCCTAAAACCCTCTAGAATTTGAGATCCAGAGTGTCGTAAAACGTGAAATTCTGGCTGTCTGCGCCAGGTTTTTTCAATTTTCAAAAAATCTATTGCGTCACAAACGATGAAACCTAGGTATATTGGCGTCACCTACGATTCGTTATCAGCCTACATATGCGAGATCTCTCTAGGACTCTGGCTCAGACGGCCGGAAGTACACGTGGGTTCAAGTCCCACCTGAGGTCGATGGTTCTTTTCAAGTGTTATTTATCTTTGAAGCCCAGCATATTATAGGTTCAGAAAATATTTTTTCTGCCAACTCTACAAAATATGGTTACTATAATGTAAAAATAGTAAAAAATGTACCTATACCATATTATAAATCGGTTGATTTAAGTTTTCTTTATTATTTCGTTGATATTAGTGAACATACAACGTATAAATATAGCAATAAACATAATAGTGTAGCGTATTATACACGTTGTGTTAATTCACGATGAAAAATAAAATAATTTCCTAATTTTAATGTTAGAAAATTATATCAAATGTATGATATTGTAACTCTAAGTGCCCTTATTTGATAGTGGTCTTCCAAATATTTTTAGTTATAAGAAAGATGATCGTATGAATGTATTTTTAATATGAAATATATTTTGGAATTGATTTTGTGTTTTCATTTTATCAACATATGTACTTTGTTTCAACAATCACTCTGATTGGGCTATATCCAAACTAAGCAAAGCTTGTACAGACAACAGCTCGTCGACCTACCACAAATCGTCAAATTTTCTCAATTGAAAATGATCTCT
This sequence comes from Anania fuscalis, assembly GCA_950371115.1. NCBI lineage: Eukaryota > Metazoa > Arthropoda > Insecta > Lepidoptera > Crambidae > Anania > Anania fuscalis. Next base: position 2,538,145 of record OX493328.1, on the reverse strand, counting down.
ACATGTCAGGCTTAAAGTTGAAAATCTGTTGAAGAACTTTTAACTTTTTCGGTCGGTCGACGTGCTGTTGACTGTACTATGGCGACTAGATTACGGATAAATATACTTCAATAGGTTTATGAACATCAATGACATACAAATGCCCGTGTCGTAGCGTTTGTCTATTCAGGGATTCAAACTGCAATCACCTCGCTTTGTAGTTTGTTGCCCTTAGGCTATGCCTTAAGGCTATGTTGAAATACGAATGTACAATGGAATCGATCTTGAGCGCTGAGCAAAAGATGCGCAGAAGATTTTACAACTAACGTGATTGGCTAATGGTTCGACGCGCCTGCACCACTGCCCGTGATTGGTTGTTAGCTCCGCACACGTGATTAACTAGTGGTGCGACGCGCCTGCTCCACCGCCCGTAATTGGTTGTTAGCTCCGCACACGTGATTAACTAGTAGTGCGACGCGCCTGCACCACCGCCCGTGATTGGTTGTTAGCTCTGCGAACGTGATTGGCTAGTGGTGCGACGCGCCTGCTCCACCGCCCGTAATTGGTTGTTAGCTCCGCACACGTGATTAACTAGTGATGCGACGCGCCTGCACCACCGCCCGTGATTGGTTGCTAGCTCTGCGCACGTGACTGGCTATATAGTGGTGCGACGCGCCTGCTCCACCGCCCGTGATTGGTTGTTAGCTCCGCGCACGTGATTAACTAGTGGTGCGACGCGCCGGCACCACCGCCCGTGATTGGTTGCTAGCTCTGCGCACGTGACTGGCTATATAGTGGTGCGACGCGCCTGCACCACCGCCCGTGATTGGTTGCTAGCTCTGCGCACGTGACTGGCTATATAGTGGTGCGACGCGCCTGCTCCACCGCCCGTGATTGGTTGTTAGCTCCGCGCACGTGATTAACTAGTGGTGCGACGCGCCGGCACCACCGCCCGTGATTGGTTGCTAGCTCTGCGCACGTGACTGGCTATATAGTGGTGCGACGCGCCTGCTCCACCGCCCGTGATTGGTTGCTAGCTCTGCGCACGTGACTGGCTATATAGTGGTGCGACGCGCCGGCACCACCGCCCGTGATTGGTTGCTAGCTCTGCGCACGTGACTGGCTATATAGTGGTGCGACGCGCCTGCTCCACCGCCCGTGATTGGTTGTTAGCTCCGCGCACGTGATTAACTAGTGGTGCGACGCGCCGGCACCACCGCCCGTGATTGGTTGCTAGCTCTGCGCACGTGACTGGCTATATAGTGGTGCGACGCGCCGGCACCACCGCCCGTGATTGGTTGCTAGCTCTGCGCACGTGACTGGCTATATAGTGGTGCGACGCGCCTGCTCCACCGCCCGTGATTGGTTGTTAGCTCCGCGCACGTGATTAACTAGTGGTGCGACGCGCCGGCACCACCGCCCGTGATTGGTTGCTAGCTCTGCGCACGTGACTGGCTAGTGGTGCGACGCGCCTGCTCCACCGCCCGTGATTGGTTGTTAGCTCCGCGCACGTGATTAACTAGTGGTGCGACGCGCCGGCACCACCGCCCGTGATTGGTTGCTAGCTCTGCGCACGTGACTGGCTATATAGTGGTGCGACGCGCCTGCTCCACCGCCCGTGATTGGTTGTTAGCTCCGCGCACGTGATTAACTAGTGGTGCGACGCGCCGGCACCACCGCCCGTGATTGGTTGCTAGCTCTGCGCACGTGACTGGCTATATAGTGGTGCGACGCGCCGGCACCACCGCCCGTGATTGGTTGCTAGCTCTGCGCACGTGACTGGCTAGTGGTGCGACGCGCCTGCACCATCACCCGTGATTGGTTGCTAGCTCCGCGCACGTGATTAACTAGTGGTGCGACGCGCCGGCACCACCGCCCGTGATTGGTTGCTAGCTCTGCGCACGTGACTGGCTATATAGTGGTGCGACGCGCCGGCACCACCGCCCGTGATTGGTTGCTAGCTCTGCGCACGTGACTGGCTAGTGGTGCGACGCGCCTGCACCATCACCCGTGATTGGTTGCTAGCTCCGCGCACAGTCGATATCTGTGTAAAAATATTTAAAAAAAACATATTTCTCTACAGCATTTTATTTTTAAATAACAGTGTCGTAATTGTAGTACGTGGCGTATTCATCAGGCAGGCAGCGTGTAGTAGCCACTTTACTGAAGTAGGCGGCCGACTGTCGGGCAGATCGCTTGCGCTCCGGCGAACTGTAGTCCACTTCGTATAGGCCGAAACGTTCACTGTAACATTATAATAAAGTCAAATTTATTTCCTATTCCATAATCAGAAAATAAGAATTAGTTTACTTGTGTTTATTCTTCCTGCCCCCCTAGCGTGACCAGCAAAACACGTTATGATATGATATAGCCATTTATCGACACCCAACAGTCAAAATATAAACTTTTTTTGACGTTACCGGCACAAACATGGTGATTCGTTAAAAGTTCAAGATGGCGGTTATGTATATCATATTTTGACAGTTTTGTGTCGATAAATCGCTAATAAATCATATCTGTGTTTAGCTGGTCATGCTGACTAGATTTAGGATTTTTATTGCAAAACACACAAAAAATAACAATGTACCTACATTAATGCAATCAGGTTAAACAGGCGGTCTTATCACCAAAAGCGATTTAAAATTCAATCTAAGTCTACCCCAACGATCTGATTGAAATAACCTTACTGTGATTTTTGAAAGGTAAATGTAAGTACTTACGAGTAGCCACGCATCCACTCGAAATTGTCGATGAGACTCCAATAAGTGTACGCAAACACTCTGCATTTGTCTTTGGTGATAGCTGCGTGCAGAGCGCGAAGGTATCTGCAAATTTTATCAGTTTGACGAAATACCAATTTCACCACCATGATTTATTTTCACTTCCACGCTGTCATACTAATTCCGCAAAGCGAGCACCGCTGTGTTATATATATCACTATATCAATCAGCATTATACTGCTTTATTAATCTAATAAAGCAGTATAATGCTGATTGATATAGTGTAGACATTTTTAGTCTTTCATTATTATTATATACAAATTCCCTTTCTCTTCCTATGGGTGTCGTAAGAGGCGACTACAGGAGAACCGCCACAAGAAGACGGGCAGCAGCGTCTCCTCTCCACCATTGGCCAAACTGCGATCGCCAACCCGCCTGCCAAGCGTGGCGATTATGGCAAAATCCTCCTCTTGGAGAGGCCTGTGTCCAGCAGTGGACTGATATAGGCTGGTTATGTGATATGAAAATCATGTCACTCAAGTACTACCACTCACTCAATTGACACCAAAAGTCAGCCCATCTAAAACATGAGACGCCCTAATTAGTTCTCTGCCCATAAGGTGTTCATGTTTGACCATGAGATGCTGGTAATTTAATCTCCTGCTCTTAACAATTGTATTAGAAAATGACAGCGTGTTACCCGTCAATATAGTTGATACGCCGGATGTCGTGGAGGCCTGGCTCCAAGGATATTCCGTTCTCTGTGATCAGCACCGGAGGGTTGTTGTAGGTGTTCTTCAGCCAGTTCAGCGTCTTGCGGAGTCCCCAGGGCACCACCTGGGCAGTTTTTAGTACCAATTGAATGAATGAATGAATGAACGATTTTCATTCATTTATTTTCATTCATTCATTCAATTGTAAATGTGGCCATCCATAAATTACATCACACGTTAAAGGTGAGGGAGGGGGTTGATAAAGTGTGACCTTACTTTACAAGGGGTGGGAAATGTGACGTAACATTTCAAAATCTTATATTTCTAGTGTGAAACACAAAATTAAAGAAAAGTACAATTTCTAGCTGTCACACTAGCTAGTCTCACAAATGTGACCACCTGTGACAGTTGTTGGTCAAAATAATTTAATGATTATTATCATTAAAGTTAATTCATATGGATGGCTCCAACTTAGTGATACCAAAAAGTAATGGCTGTTGTCCTGGATCTACACGTCACGCGTAGGTGCTTTATTAGAATCCGTTTTGTGATTTCAAAGTAAATTCACCATCATCATCATCATTTCAGCCACAGAACGTCCTACTACTAAACATAGGCCTCCCCCAGTAACTTCCAGATTAGTCGGTTAGAAGCGGCCTGGATCCAGCGGCTTCCTGAAACCTGAACCATTTTACAAACATCGATTTGTAATTTAATGAGATATTTATAGATACTGATGCTTACTTTTGCTATTCTGTGCTGTGGAGGGGGTATGTCAGTGTTTCTCTGCGTGACCAATACAGAAATAGATGAAGCAAGTTTACCAGCAGCACAGCGAATTTCCAAAGTTGGTAATGCATTATGGTAAAAACTCTGAGAACTGAACTCTTTGATATTGTCCAAAAATGTAGCAAGCTGAAGTGGCAGTGGGCTGGCCATGTCTGTCGCAGAACCGACGAGAGGTGGAGCAGGAAGGTTCTCGAATGGAGACCACGCTTAGGCAAACGTAGTGTAGGACGCTCCCCGGCTAGATGGACCGATGACCTGAAGAAGGCAGCTGGCAGCGCCTGGATGCAAAGGGCGGGAGATCGTGCGATGTGGCGCTCCTTGGGGGAGGTCTATGTCCAGCAGTGGACTGCAACAAGCTGATATGATGATTATAAAAAACTCTGAGAACTGCCTTTTTCTACCATCTTCTTGGTGTAGGCCTCCTTTCTTTTATGCCAGTCTCTTCTATCTGGAGCCACCTGTATCCACATCGATCTGGCTTCTCTCTTAATGTCATCACTCCATCGCATTTGGGGTCTTTCTAGCGGGCGTTTCTCTCCCCATGGTCTCCACATAACAACCGTTTTACACCAGGAGTCATGTTTGCGGGCGACGTGGTCTGCCCATTCCCACTTCAGATTCGCTACTCGCTGGACAACATCAGTTACTTTACTTTGTTCTCTTAGCCACTTATTTGTTATACGGTCTCGCAGTGTAACGCCTACCAGTTTTCTCTCTATCGCTCTTTGCAATTTAAATAAATAAATTAATGAAGATAAAATTTAAGGCGCTTTGTGGAATAAAACATCACAAGCAAAGGCAGCGCGATCATAGAACGCCATGTTGTCTGTCCATCTTGACGTTCACCATTTGTAATCGTGACCTAACCGTTTGATATATCAAAACCCCCACCAATGGTACCAGCATAACACGATATGATACATAATATAGCGTTTTATCGACACCCAACTGTCAAAAATAATATACCTACATAGCCGCCATCTTGAATTTTTATCGAAACAGCGAGCATGTCCGTGCCGGTAACGTCAAAATAAACTTCATATTTTAACAGATGGGTATCGATAAATCGCTATATCATATCGTGTTTTGTTGATCATGCTAGGAGGGCTGGTCTCTTCCATTGATCCAAGTTGGAGTGATCCATAGCAGCCTACTTTCAATAGCACCCACAATTACCTATCAGGTGATTCATTGGGAAGATGCATGTCTTACGCTACGCTTTCCAGCCGAACCAAGCTTACCCTCAACCAAGTAGAATTAGCCCTCGGCCACTCTTCCTTCTGAGACAACACGGACCCCATATCATCTTCGTAGCTCGGCTCCGGTCCTAACTTGCTATCTCTCTTTCTCGCCAAATACGTAGTGTAATGGTTCAAGCCGAGAAAGTCCGATGATCCCTTGATGATGTTGATTTCTTTGGCAGTGAAGTGTGGGAGACGGGACCGCACGAAGTTCTGTCGGCGGGAGTTGGCGTCGATACGCTCTCGCATCACTGGGGGGTAGTCACCGTGGGTTGAGAATATTGGGTGCGCGAACCAGCCGAACTGAAAGTTCATTTTTACTAATGTAAGCGCCTGGTTTTACAATGTACGGATAAAGGTACTTATGTAAAAGATAAAAATATGTAGGTAGAGGATAAAATTGCTTGAAATCGTGTTTATCCTTCAGATAAACTATTATATTCAAAACTAATGCAGAACTTATCCGTACATTGTGATACAAGCCCTAAATATCTTTTCTGAGAAAAGAAAGATGCGTTTTTAAGACCGTGTCCAAAAGCCTCGTTGGAGCTCATAAGTTACACGTAGTCACATAATACAGAAAATCAAAATAATATGATTGGTGACTGTGAAGTTGAGGCATTCGATTTTTGCAAGTGTTGCAACCGTCACTTCTCCTGATATTATCAATATGAAATACAACATCGGACTGCAATCGGTAAAATAAAATCGCTTACAATGAATTGTCTTGTCGTCTCCGCGGCTATCTGATCTTCCTGAGACGTGGAGCCGGGTTCAATCCAGGCCAAATCCAGCGTTATGCCCATTAAACCTGCAACCAAATAAGTGAATGTAGAAATTGGTAGGTACTTTATGGAAAACGAGTGACAACATAATTACGACCTATTCGGCGTAGTGACGAAGAGATTCGCCTTGGACCCAGACATGGGGTAAGGTAAGGGGTCAATTCTTTGGTCGGGTCAATTCAGAAAACGGCTCGAGTCTGGGTGTGAGACGCACCAAGCTTAGCTTCTTTTATATTGTCTTAGACACCGATATTTCATAATATCTACAAGACCCATTTATTATACTTATACTTACCATAGCATTTTATTTGCTAATTGGAGAATATTATAATAAATAATTACTATAAGGTACTAGCACATTAACCGGATTCCGATCTCTGTAAAACCACACATACTATGTTTCTTCTTATATTCCTTCTCGAACATTCTGTATGTCATCCCGTGTGCCCTCAAAACGGTATGCGCGCACAAATAGTCTTCAAAGCCGCTGGACCTGCCGCCAGGTGCGTCGTTGCCTCCATACCCGACGTGGCAGAAGTCGTACGGCTCATTGAAGGTTATCCAGAAACGGACTGAGTCGCCAAAGTGGTCTAGGAGAACCTGGAAGAAGGTACGAGTAGCTTTAGCTTATTGTTTAGATTTAAATGACACCCCTTACATTTCTGTTGGGTTAACTTCTTAGATCAACTTATCTATCCATTCAACCTATTGCAGTCCACTGCTGGTCCTATGCAGTCCTACTCGACAACTTACAGCAGTGTAGACATGAAGTAGGCAGGTAAGATGTTGATGGAATACTGATTCATCATCATCATCTCAGCCTCAGGACGTCCACTGTTGAACATAGGCCTCACCCAGTGACTTCCAGATTGGCCGGTTGCAAACGACCTGCATTGTGCTTACTGTTGAAAACAAAAATTAAAGAATCTTTTTAAACAAGCTAAATAATTATAATATGCAATAATAGAAAATGTTCAAGATTTCGCAACAATTTCGCCTCAAGATGGCAGCCAACAGCCTCGTTACTGGGCCAAAGTTCTTAGACAATAAGCCTAGCCTTACTTAACTGGGTTGCCAGATCTGTTTCAGTGTTCAGATTCAATTGACTGATGTTGGAACGGCAAGATTGGTATATTTTAGCTATTTTCACAGCATTATGTCATATGGAATTCTATTATGGGGCTCAGCAGCAGATATCGAATCTATATTTATATTACAAAAGAGAGCTATACGAGCAATTTATAACCTTGGACCTCGTGACTCGTTAAAACAACTGTTTAAAGAAATTAATATACTGACAGTAGCTTCGCAATTTATTTACGAAAATATCATTTACGTTCGCAAACATATGGATCAGTTCCCTAAGAAAAGTGACATTCATAATTTTAACACCCGGAATAAGGATAAGCTTGCCGTTCTAGATTTCAGACTGCATAAAGTGGGTAATTCGTTCATGGGGAAATGTATCCGCTTTTTTAATAAATTACCAGCATCTATTGCTGAACTGCCCATGTTTAAATTTAACGCTCATGTAAAAAAGATTCTCATGAAAAAAGGGTATTATACTGTTATAGATTATTTAAATGATAAAAATGTTTGGATATAAATACTGCCTTGCTCGCACAGGTGCATTTATCTAGTAATTTAATATTTTGTTATGTATATTTAAAACTTTTTAAAAGAGGCTGACAATAGTGACCGAATTTCTTGCGCTGCTTCTTCTCGGCGCTAGCCCAAACTTGTCCCGAAGCAGTGGTAGGGAAAAAAATAACAATGGGACGTGTAAAAGTGCTTAGTTTAAGCCTATTTGCAAAAATAAATTGGTTTTATTGGTTTTATTGTCGCGAACACTTACCCTGGCATAATCAACGAAGTAGTCAGCCGTGATCGGGTTGGTCCACCCTCCCAAGTCTTGCAGCGCCTGCGGGAGATCCCAGTGATACATGGTGACTAGGGGCTCGATGCCTTTGCTGTGCAGCTCAGAGATCAGATCCTTGTAGTATCTGAGGCCGTCTTCGTTTATATCACTGGTGACAAATTATTGTGGATCGTAGGACACAAGCGGACATCGAACGATATGTGAGATATTTCACTTCTAATTGTTGTTAAAGAACTACGTATTTCATTATCACCACATTATTCCAGCCTATTCTATTTCTGTTAAAATGCTTCTAGTTGTTCTTTATATTATTCACTATTCACACACCAAGACCTTCAACTAGATAACCTATACCACGTTGGGGAAGAACAGATGCCACAAAATATTTAGGTGACTCCGTGGCATGTCAGTATTTTCAGTCCAGCTCTTGGACTCTAATACAGTCTCATACTAAACTTAATGCAAATGTTAGATGTCTCCTAATGTAGTAGCGATCTTTAAACGAATATACAGGGTTACATTTCAAGGTAGTGCCAATTTTTCAGGGACCACTCAGAATCAGTAACTAAATCGATCTACGTAAAAAACCAACGATTTTTTTAATCTTTTATTATTACTATCCGCTGTTAAAAGATGGTACGCGTAGATAATCTTGTCTCAATTATAAAAACAACATTCAGACGAATTGAGAACCTCCTTTTTTTTGAAGTCGGTTAAAAATATGCACGCACTATATCTGTGCTACCTAGAACTGCAAAGTTCAATGCTATAATAGTCACAATAAAACACGCGCGAAAACAAACATCACCCTTTTCGATGTATGCATACATTTCTAACAGCAGGAGCGCCCGCGCAATCTAGAGGTTTAAACTGCCAACAAGGACCTTATGCAGTGCTTATTTTTAAAATTTGCAATGTAACCCTGTATACATTAAAGGGGCAAAATATGTTAAAGGCCTATGCTTCGCAATGTACTGACATGACTGATGATGATCATAAGAAAAACATGTACAAAAAGCAGATCTGCAACTGACTTGCTAAGGCCCGAAGGCAGTATCCTAGACCAGGCCATGGAGAACCGGTAGAAGGCCACGTTCAGCTCGGCCAACAGGGCCACATCAGTCTTGTACTGGTGGTAGGAGTCAGCAGCGACGTCTCCGGTTGAGTGGTCGAAGACACGGTCAGGGTGCTCGTGTGTGTAGCGGTCCCAGACACTCTCGGCTTTGCCTGGTAAGACAAAGGTGTATAGTGAGAATAGCAGCATAGCATAATAGGTACATATATCATTATCATTTTAGCCATAAGACTACCAATAGTGAGCGGCCTATATTCGGGGACTGAACAATTGACTTCTCTCTTCTCAATCGTTCCCCCATTACTGAGGATCGTGACTCCTAAGACGCTTCATGGTCTGCCGCCAACTGATACGGTCCGTCGCCCGGTGAAGGGCGGCGCTGTCTGGTAGCTCCAGCTGTTCGGAGATCTGGTCCGACCATCTCTTCGGGCTGCGGCCTCTGGGTCAGAACAATTGACTTGCCTGACCATTTTGACTGACTGACGATTGACTGACCAATGAATTCCAGATTGGTCTGTTGAAAGCGGTCTGCATCCAGCCGCCTGCTCCTGACCCGCACACCTCTTCAGTGTGTGTTGCGCTTTAATTGGTTTTGGAGAGCAGCTGTTTTTATACAAAAGCGTAGTCCGCTCGTGTACGCTAGGCCAACATTAGGAAAGCTGCTGGATGCAAACGGATTAAAACCACTCACTCAGACGTTCTATAGGGTAGGAGCTATGTCCAGTAGTGTACTTCCAAAGGTAAAACCTTTTAGCCGAGGTGAGTTATAAAACTTAAATACCTGACACGTTCCACGCTCCTTCAATCTGGTACGCGGCGGTGGCCACACCAAACATGAAGTTCTTTGAGAAGCATACTTTGTCTGCTTCGCCTGACACTCTGGAACCAGAAAAAAAGGCTTTGTAGGTACCTAAGTCTCTGTCGGCTGTTGTTATGGAACTTGTTTTTTTTAAGGTCCTGCTTTATTAGTTGTAATAACTAATAGTGAATCTCGCGCTGCTTCAACAACTTGGCCTGGCTCATAATTTTGTCACGAAGATAGTGGTAGTGGTAGGGTAAAAAATATGGGACTTGTAAATGAGCTGAATATGCAACAATTAACGCTTACGTTCGCTGGCATGTCACTCACACATGTTCGATGTTTATAATATCGTTGCATAAGTCACAACCTGCACCGTGCATACAATGAGGTCAAATACAAGCTGATACTGTGTTAAGAGGTACCAGACAATCAATGTTGCCAGGGGGCGTATCTAGCACACCCAGACCCGAAAAGTGGAAAGGTTTGTTTTCTACTTTAAGGGGAATCACTTCGCTGCCACTTTTAACTTTATAAAGAGAAATAAAACACATAAAAATTGGACACATTACATTGCTTAAGATAAAGTAAGCTATTTGTGAATAGTTAAAGTGTTATACCCTGTAAAATAATTACTAACATTATAATTATAATTACTATTTATTTGTAAAACAAATAATATTTACCCAATCCACAAAAGTGCCAAAGCAGCGAATGCACATTTCAGCCGACCCATCTTATCTGTCTGTCCGTCCGTCACAAACAAACTACATAACATAATAACAAGCTCTGATAGCACTGATACTGTATTTAATTATAAACTATTATCTACAGGGTGATTTCCTATTTGGACACAGTTAAATTGCCGCTGGTTGCCACAATGTATTTAAGTTATCAATGAACTGATAACGTGTATATGCTTAAATTGTTTAAGGCACGGGCCAGGTTTAGTATCAGGGGGTTTTAAAAAAAATAAGTAAAAGTGCATGACTGATGAATTAAGCGTAATATTTAGTACATGAAAAAAAAAATATATGTAGGAAAAACAGAAGGTTCCGCGTTTCAGAAGTGATATTCAAGCTTTATTTAATTTAACATTTCTATGAATTCATAATTATTTCAAACTATATTAACTATTTACGGGTGTTTGAGCCCCCAAAATCCTGCCTACGCCCCTGGAGGCCTAGCACGAAAATGTATAGCTTTCTTTCGGCCGTATAAATCTTACAAATTAAAGCGTACACCCTTTATTTTTGCGGTGATCTTCGAACAATAATAATAGGTATATTGATTTATTAACAAGCGGCTACTAAAGAAGACGTTGACTTGTTGGCAATGATTGAAAACAATAAATAAATGTTTACATAATACTAGAACTAGAACTATATGATAATAAACCAAACTTAAAATGAAGATAAATAATTACTTTACACTAGATAAACATCATATAAAATTAATAGCTAATTTTATAGGTACTTACAATTGTTATTGAGTAAATGAGACTGCAAAAAGCGTTTAAAATACGCGCCAAAAGTTTTGTCATTTACACGTGTTAGATTTACCGCCCGACACTAGATGGCGTATTCATCATAAAATGCCCTGTTTAAATAGTACTACTACTCGCCACTAGATGGCGAATCACCAAAAGCGCCCATACTTCTACAAAAATCTACCCATTTCTAGAAACCACCAAGGTTTTGCTCTCGAAAATTCTAACAGGGGGCGCTACAAGTCGTTGGTATATAAAAGCGGATTGAGTCAGCTGTCACGGCAGTCAAATATTGTTAAACACATTGAGCGCGAAGTGAGAAAATAGTGAAAAAGATTAATTGAAAAATGTCGTTGGTGCCATTCTTGTTGGACGAAACACCTTTTGGGGGACGTCTAATGCGGGACCTATGGTCTGATGACTTCCCAGATTATTCCCCGTCGCTCGCTCAGAGAGAAATGTTCGCACCACAGCACTTCTTCAAACCTTGGGAGAGGATGTTCCGGACATGGGAGAACGTGATGAAGCCTATGGAGCAAATTTCAGCACAATTGAATCAGTTGGCTCTCAACGACGTCGGCACAAAATTTACGAATGACGACGAAAAATTCCAAGTGAACGTGGATGTGCAGCATTTTTCGCCGGAGGAGGTCAGTGTGAAAGTGGTGGATGGACAGGTTATAGTGCAGGGAAAACATGAGGAGAAAATGGACCAGCACGGATACATTTCGAGGCAGTTCGTGAGGCGATACGCTCTTCCCCAAGGCTGCTTGCCCGACACCGTAGAATCGAAGCTATCGTCTGATGGTGTGCTAACTGTTACGGCTCCTAAAGTTCTTGCCATGCCCTCGATCGGTGAACGCATCGTTCCCATTACACACACAGGACCAGTCCAGAAACAACTAGGATCACCAGGCTTCGAGTCGAAGTGAATTGTACAGTTGTAAATATGTATTTTTTTCCATAAGACTGATTCGATTCTTGTTCTATTGTGTTGTGTAAGCCTATGTTAAGTTACAATCAAATAAAACGCTTATTTTATGATTATTTAGTTGTTTTTTTGTCTTACCCATGGAAATTTTAAAGTAGATAGAGGTACCTATTACTAAGCAACTTTATATAAACAAAACAACTACCTAAATATTTGCACTGCGAATTCAAAGATATAAATAAACCACATCATAGCGTAGGTATTTCACTTTATTAAAATTTTACATAGACACAGTACAGCCAGTTAAGAATGACGGTTAACAATACTGGAATGCTAAACTTTAAAAAGATACTACTTAATTTAGAAAAAGTATAAAGCTTGCAAATTGGCTATAGTAACGAATATCGAGAACCGAGATACAATCTTACTAAAAATAGCCAAAACGGTGCATCTGCTATTAATGGCTTGGCAAACTTCCCGGTGCATTCGGATCTACTGGCCGTTCTCGACGGGCTGATCGGCCGATTCACCATTGCCGACTTCGGACTTCGATCCCTCCGGCTGTTTTCTCACCGGTCCCGTCTGAATGATCGGCACCACCCTTTCATTCGAAGCTGGACAAGTCAACGGAGCAGTCACCGTCAAAACCCCATCCGAAGACAGCTTCGACTGCACCGCGTCGATATTACAACCTTCAGGTAGCGCGTAACGCCGTGTGAATTGACGAGACACGAATCCATGTTCATCCTTCTTCTCTTCATGACGACCCTCGATGACAAGAAAACCGTCGGCCGTCTTTACTGCTATCTCTTCAGGCGCAAAATGTTGCACATCGAGATTAATCTGGAATTTCTCTTTATCAGTTCTAATGGTGGACCCGGTGTCTTGCAAAAGGGTTGACATCTGCTTCCATGGCCGGTAGTAATCCCTTGAGTGTTGAGGCGCTACGATTGTCAGGACATCCTCGGGGGTCAATGCCAACGCGAAATGTTGATCTTGGATGCGTCTAGGACGCTCAAGTTCAAGGAGAAACGGCAACAAGGACATTTTCACAGCGTTTAATGGCGCAGAAGAATCAGCCGGTTTTCAGTGTTGTTTGCACTGCGCATGACGTTCCACGCATCAAATAATGGCCGTCCGTCTGGCCAGTTATTGCAAACTGTTGTCGGCAGAATAAACCGAAGAGGTTTTATACGCAGAAACTTACAATACTTGTTGAAAATGTTCGACAATATTGAGAATTATTTACAATTTTATTTTTACGATTTACGATAGAGTTAAGTTTGAAATAAAAAGTAATGTTTTTTTTCGTTTTCTATAAAAAAATATAGGTGTTATTGTATCTAACTCAAATATATATATTCTTGATCTAAATGAATAGTCTACAAGCTAGATGCAATAATATACAGTAAACGGCTTATAAAACTTTTTATAAAACCTAATATGATACTTTTTTTCTTCTTTTTACTATACTTCTATCTTTGGATAGTTTAATGTAGGTATCTTGAAAGCCATGTCATATTAATATTATTATTAGAATCTTACATACACAGCTACCATTACAGGAAAACCCCAATTCGATAGATGCAGCTTTTCAAATAATCACATTAAAATCTAAAATATTTCCAACAAAATGAACTATAGGTAGGTACAATAACAACATGCAAAATTAGAAAACCGAATTTTAATTAGCACTTTTGTTAATGAATATAAATGTACCTACTGCATTGGTCATGATGATAAATTATATACCTAAATTAATGCAAAGCAATTACAATTATATGACAGCTTCGTGTATATGATTGTATTTATTGTATGAAAAAATGCAGGATGCGCAGAACCGATGAAAGATGGAGTAACAGGGTTTTCGAGTGGAGACCACGCCTTGGTAAACGTAGCGTAGTACACCCCCAACTCGATGGACCGACTAGCTTAGGAATATTGCTGGCAGTGGCTGCATGAAAAAATCAAAAGCGGAGGCCTTTTTCGCGTTTTTTTGGGTTGCTTACGTCTAGCAGTAGACTGCAATAGTTTGACATGATGATGATTACTGCTTTTTGATGATAAGTACTTACCCAATTTATTTTGGGCTATGAATCTTACAGATTTTTTTCTGCAGCATTAATAATTAAATCAGCATTTTGCTTTTAACTTACAACTGTTTCCATTCCCTGACAAGCAAGGAGAGTAAGTAAGCATACATACATATACCTACATACAGTACAGTACACTCGCCCACTGGCGTTATGTACAAACATACCTAAGTTGGTATTTGAAGTACGTATTCAAACCAGCTGAGCATATCGTAACCAAGCTTTGTTTATAGGTAGACAAAACGCGATCGATTTCTAGGTAAAGTATCGCATGATCATGTAGACTTTCATCCTCAGTTTTAAAAAGGTTAAGTTATTTCAGATGAGGGACTAACAGCTGCATTTAGAGACATCGCTTAACTTTAATTATTTACTTAACGAAAAACGTAATACCTACTAAAAACTAGGGGATACGACTAAAGACCATTTTTTTTTATCCACACTTGTTAATTGATGTCACTGAGTACCGCAGTGTGTTCTAAAATAAAATAATAGTGGACATTTCTATAGCCATCGATTCGAAAGCAATGCGTACATGTCTGTCCACCGCTGTATAACCTAAAAAGTAATTTAAACACTGCGTAGACTGAATCATACAATCTATATGTAAGTAAGTGCGTACGAGTCCTCTGTTGCCTGTCTGAAGGGCAGTCGGCTATTGAACTTGCGCTATACGCTATACACGTAATACCAGTATGTACTTATCTTAGTATAGTTTGCTCCATTGACTGGCATAAACCATTGTATAATAATACTAAGTGGTTGAGGTAGGGTAGGGCAGGTTAAATGAGCATTTTTACGTCCAGTTTATACTTTTATAATCGTTGAAGGATAAACCGTTAATCTAAATAAATGATGTCTGCCCAATTAGTTTTATTTAAATAAAATACTAAATGCTGCAGAAAACAATTAAGTTTGAAAAATAAAAAATGTCATTGTTTCATTTTATCCACAGTAAAAACTAGGAAAATAAATAAATATTATGCACCAGATTTTCATGGTAGGTATTAGAAGTAAGAAAGGATTAACATTTGTCGCAGAACCGATGAAAGGTGGAGTAAACGGGTTCTCGAGTAGAGACCACGCCTAGGCAAACGTAGTGTAGGACGCCTCCCAGCTCGATGGACCGAGTGGATCGATAAAAAAAAGCGGGAGGTGCTATTTGGCGCTCCTTGGGGGAGGCTTACTTCTAGCAGTGGACTGCAATAGGCTGAGATGATGATGATGATGATTAACATCCTTCCGTGTAACTAAAACATCACGAGGGGACAGTCCCACGACCGTAGCATCACGGTCGAAACGTCGAGGAATGTAAGTAGTACCAATACTACTACATAAATATACTACAATAAACTATACAATAATAGTACGTCGCGTTTAGACCCGTTATTATAAGTTTTAGTTGTAATGCAACGCGAAAGTTTAAAAGATTATCCTTCCGTGTTCCAGACTTTCCTGAATTGTCCCGAATCGGAATTCGGACCCATAGGTGCTTAGAAATAAATAAATATAAATATTGGACAACATCACATACATTGCTCTGATCCTAAGGTAAGTAGCTAAAGCACTTGTGTTATAGAAATCAGAAACAACGACGGTACCACAACACCCAGACCTGAGCCAATATAGAGTAGTTCGTTTTCTACATTGACCCGACCGGGGATTGAACCCGGAACCTCAGAGATGGCGACGCCATTTAAAGTCCGGCGTGCTCGCCTCTCGGCTATGGAGGTCGTCAAATCAAGAAATGTTCGTGACCTTCGTTGTGTAACTTGATATACTAAGCTACCTACCCGTACATTTTCTTTATCGACTGGTGCGCAGAAGCTTAAATAAGGTAGGTACCTAGTTTAGGTAAATAAAATCTATTTAAATAAATCATGTTTTTTACGTACAATGCACTGTTTGTATGTTGAATGTATGATATTTTCACAATCGTTTGCTCTATGTTCAGTCAACAGCACGTCGACCTACCCCAAAAGTAAAAAATTCTCCAATAGATTTTCAACTTTAAGCCTGACATATAGAGTTCATTTTCAAATGAGAAAATTTGACATTTTGTGGTAGGTCGACGTGCTGTTGTCCGTACATCTATTAGAAAAATATAAAACTCTCAAACTTAAGGATAGACATATGTACAATATATCAATGGACTTATGCAACTCGAAGCCATGATTTTATACGACGTGTGTCAGAACAAATACGACTGCATCCCAGTTGTGAACAGATTGTGTTATATATATACCTATAATATCTCTCTCTTTCTCTCTCTCGTATAAACGCAGGTAATCGGTTGCCAATGTAGGTATCGGCTACCACATTCATTTAGGTAATACTCTTTAACTCAATCGACATCTTAGCGATGAGTGCTTTTACCTATAAAAATTCTTACTGTAAACACTGCGCAGTAGTTATGAGATTTTATCAGTGGTTATTTATAGTTATAAATAATATAATGTAAATTAAATACTTATAATATCGTTCCAATGCAACGTGTTAAGCTCTTTAAGAAAGTCTGCTTAGCCGTTAATAACGTCACTCTCTTAACGTCTACTCGTAGTAGTATGTTAATTTATGTTGTTGATGTTTATAATAATAATTCAAAATAGTTTAAGCTATGACTGTATTCTACAATGTTTTTTTACCCAAATAAAGAGAAAAAAAATGTTAGCAATTCAGTAAAAAAACAAACCTTTCATTCACACTACCTATACATAAAAATAAAAATATCATTAATAAAATGGCCCTACGCACTTGTGTCCTGTAAATAATTCAGAAACAACAGACGGTACCACATGACTCAAACCCGAGACATATAGAAAAGTTCGATTTCTACATAACCTGACCGGGGAATCGAACCCGGCCGGGACCTCAACGATTACGACGTTGGAAGTCGTCATTGATCAAACCCGTGTATGTTTACTTGGTTCTAATAATTGAGCACTGATTAAACTACATGGTTTACATTATTCCAAATATTTTAATATGTTGTACCATGGACCAAGTAAGTTGTACTTATTTAGGTAATATAAAGCTTTTATTGTTCCAAGCTAATAAACCACAACCAATACCTACAATATTGGGAACGTTTGTTTGTTTGGTTGGATAGGTCAGTAAAGGAGATTAATGAATCATCATACGTAATTATAAATTCCTTGGACATCATATTGCCTGTAACGCCATCTATTGGTGAGTAGATGAACAAGGGAAAGATAGCTTTTTAAGACAATTATGGACAAATGTAATGTATTAGAAAAAATAAAATAAATTTATATTGTTTTCATTAAATATTGTATAATAATTATGTAGTTAATAAATGATTCCTGAAACTTTGATTAAGAAGACCCGGCAAAACCATTGTCAATGTTGTGAGAAAGTTCGAGATTTGTTTCATGACGCCATCTGTACGCAAGCGTGAGCAACACTTAAGCTATAAAAAGTAATAAAAAAGTCAGGTGTTCTAAACATTTTACCGAGTAGATTTTCTCCACAAACATTTTGCCACCTTCACTACCAGCTTGGTTATACAAGTCAGCAATTGAATTGCCAATACTGGCCATGTTTGGAAGGTGGGTCGACTTGGCAAGCGAATATTTTTTTATTGAGACGATCATATAAAACATGGGCAATGATAGCTAAAATTACAAAGACAGAAATAAGTTTTTGGCAGGCTAATATAAGTTAACATCTTTTTATAATATAATTCTATTACAACTACAAAAACATTAATGTGGGCCCGAAATTAAAATCGTTAACAAAACACACATGTTGTACGTTGTACCTATTTGTTTCTTTGGTTGTATAAAACTATTGTAGGCCTACATTTTTATTGTAGGTCTGTCTGTAGGTATATCCAGTGGCGTAGGCGCACATTATACGTGTTTTTATTTGTTTTTACGGTGAGCTCAAGTATGAGTCACGAGCATAAATAAAACTATAATTAATTAAAAAATTACAACATTCTTACTATGCACCTAAAACCAGAGAACATAAAATAAAGGTTCTTTGCTTTAACACAAAATATAAACTTTGGAAGTGATTTCAAGTCTGCAAGTTAAAAAATGAGTTTCATACATCGTTGATTAACCCTTTATAAATAAAATAATATATATAAAGAAACCATTAATTTATTGCTTTTTGTATTTTTATTTTAACAATTTTTATTTAGTTTTGCGGTGACACCTACAATATCTGTCCACCCCGGGTGCCACCCATGCTAGCTACCCCACTAGGTATATCAGCAGTAGAATCAACCTCCCAAAGATATAAATAAATAAATATGTTCAGTTTAATAAGGAAAATAACCACAATATGTCCTAAGCATAGGTCATCTTCAGCTGTTATTGTCAAAAGTTTGACTGAAGTGTCTTTATCATACATACACTTCTGGGTCCATACTATTGCCGTATACAATCTGCTTGTATTGTTTTAAACTCTTACACCCCAAAAAATAAGTTTCCAGAAAAATCCGCACAAGCTTAAAATATTACTCGAAACTGTTTACGACCTCTGCCTTAGGCTAGCAAAATAATCAATTGCATCAGCGAGCATGCGTGATTCGTCTCGGTATTTCTAGGCCGTAGCTTCTAGAGCGTTCCAGACCCTGCCAGATGGCGCTGTAGTCAGATTTCGAATAAAAGCCGGCTTATTTGACAGCTAATGTCATTCATTCGTAAGCAAACCCAAGTGAAGTCAAGATTGTATGTAGGTAGTGAACTGTAGAATATTTCGAGCGATTTGGAAGAAATCCAAGTGCTGCATTGTTGATTAAGTCCAAGCTTATTCTGTGAGACGACGAAAACACAAGTCAACATGTCCATGTACCCCTTCTTCGTTGAATACGAGCGTCCTCATCCTCGTCGCCTAATGGACCAGCATTTTGGCTTGGGGCTGACTCCACAGGACTACCTGACCATCGTAGCCATTCCTCAGAACAACCGAGACTACTACCGAAACTGGAGAAATCTGCAAGCTGCTGCCAAGGACGTCGGTTCTACAATAAAGGAGGACAAAGAAAAGTTCCAAGTAAATCTAGACGTTCAGCATTTCGCGCCCGAGGAAATCTCAGTAAAGACGGTAGACCAGTTTTTGGTTGTGGAGGCGAAGCACGAAGAAAGACAAGACGAACACGGCTTCATTTCGAGAAGTTTTACAAGGAAGTATGCGTTGCCGGATGGCGTCCAAGCTGATGCACTATCCTCAAAACTTTCTTCTGACGGTGTTTTAACTATTTCTGCTCCGTTGAAAGTACCCCCTAAAGCAGCAAATGAGAGAGTAGTTCCAATAATCCAAACTGGACCAGTGAAGAAGCAAATTGAGGGACAACAAGAGGGATAATTTATTGGAGAATGTTCCAGAAATTACTAGGTTTTCTGATCTCTAATCTGCATTTTATTTTTATTGTGAGAAAAGCTTGAGTTGTGATTGCAGTTCGCAGTGTTACTATGTGATGTTATGATATAAATAAATAAATGGCGTTCTAGTCATTAATTCGGTTTCTTATTTTTTTTATGCAATTGATCATACTGAAACAATCCAGTGACAAAATTATTTTTCTAGCTTTATTAGCTGGTAGGTTTTCATAACTTATACGTAATCGTGTTACTTACCTATCCGAAGTAGAAAGATGAAAATTGTCTTGTTTAGCAAAACTAACTACAGTTTGTTACAAATCCAAAAGTAGTGACATTATAGGTATACATAAACTATTGAATCAAAATAGTAATAAATAATGCTATTTGCATGACCTGTAGGTTAAACATGAGTACACATCCTAATATAATATAAAACAAGTTGTAAAAGTGTTGTTACAACACTTATAACTCGAGAACAGCTGGACCGATTTTCATGGTATATAATTTGTTGCATTTGTCTCTGCCCCGAATAGATTAAGAAGAGGGTTGGCCTATTTATGCTACCCTAGAGAATTCTTAAGGACACCTCAATTTCCTTGCCTAATAGGTCATCAATCTTGACTTTGTTTTCTTTGGGTAAGGTAGTCTGTAAACAGTAAGTGGAAGTATATTTAATGTAATTGATTTAGTTAGACGTTTAGAATCGATCTTTTAAAAACTGTAATTAGTGTACTGTGTCTGAGAAAATCTATTTATGTTTCTTTGACTGTGTGTACAAGTAACCCAAAATTGTGGCGGGTGGGCGGTATGTAAAATATAGTTTTTTATTTAAACCTAAACAGCGCCATCTATCTAGCGAACAGTACTTTAAAATCAAGAACGTATTATCTTTTATTAAAAAAGCATCGTGAGTGCTTTTATATCGAAAGTAATAACATGAAGTCTTCGACAGATGGCGCAAAACAAGGTGCGTTTGGGTTTTGTAAAAAATAATAAAATGGGCAGCAACAAACCCCCAGCAGACACACACTTTCAAACTTTGATAAAGTGTAGATAATTTTACTTTTGTCATCATAGTACGATGGTACCTCCACTACCTACCCATAAAAAAAAGCTGAGAATGTTCGCAGAAGCAAAGAACATACCTATTTTATTATGTCTGTCATACGGTTCATTGCCAAAAGTCAGAACTGACACTGATGTAGTAGAAAGGTTCTCGAGTGGCAAGGTGACCACGAATCGGAAGACGCAGTGGGCAGGAGGTGTAGTTAACTACTAAGGCTGGGTAATTGCACCATCTTACTTTAACTTTAACAAACGTCAAAAGTCTGTCAAACTCCATACAGAAACACCGGTTGTAGTTATAGGTAGTTACGGTTAAAGTTAAGGTGGTGCAACTCAGTCTAAGCGTTCGAATTCTAATTTGCATACAAAATCCATAGGATCGTATACTATTTCCTAGGAGAGGTTAAATAAATGCGATTCTTATAAATTCGTACGCTATAAAAATACTCCTCCAGTAAGACGTATTTTTGAAGCATTCGAAATGAATCTTGAATTCGAACACGAATACGATTCGTGTGCGAATCTATTTCTATGACTCCCGATTTTACGCATTTTTAAATCACTCGAATTCTGTGTTGCTATTATTGTAAAATTCTTTAACAATTTTCGTTTCACGCAGAAAATATTTAAAACTGGAATGAAAAACTTATTGATTTTAAAAACCGGCAATGAATCGCATGGAACGGAACGAAAAAAAAGTTTTTAATCTGTAAACCATATGTTTACTTGTCAAAGTCATACTTCTAAACTTTCTACTAGTAGAATCGAAATACGAGTGTGTCGGACCACTCGTAGAAATTAGTAGCAGAATTCACAGAATGAATTTTTAAAAATAGCGATTTTAGTCATTCGCATGCGAATCTTGCCATTTCGTATTCGAATTGGAATTCGCATGATTCAAAAATACGTCTCCAGGCCTCTTGCCGTGGGCTGACGACCAAGGTTGCGGGCAGCCACTGGATGCGAATTGCCCATCTCCGCGTGATGTGGCATTCTACAGGGTGTTAGGTAAATATAACAAGCCGAAACTAGCCTATGTTCACATTTATAGAGGATGTACAAAAGAATAAATGTATTAATAATAAATAAATATTGGACAACATCACATACATTGCTCTGATCCTAAGGTAAGTAGCTAAAGCATTGCGTTATAGAAATCAGAAACAACGACGGTACCACAACACCCAGACCCGAGCCAATATAGAAAAGTTCGTTTTCTACATTGACCCGACCGAGAATCGAACCCGGAACCTCAGAGATGGCGACGCCAAGTCCGGCGTGCTCGCCTCTAGGCTACGGAGGTCCTCGAAGAATAAACGTAGCTTTCTTGCTACGCTTATTGTCCAATTCGAAATGATCCATAGTTATTCGTCGTAAAATTGTTTGGTTTAGTTATAATCAGCCCGACCGATACCTATTTCAAATTTATGACTTCATCGTACTATTTATAGTTAAGTACATACAGAGTGTACAAGAGAATAGGACACCCCTTAAAACCACGTGATCAGCTGGTCATATACAGGGTGTACAAGAGAATAGAACACTCCTTAAAACCACGTGATCAGCTGGTCATATACAACAACTTTTTCTATGGGAGCAACATCGAAATCATCCATTTTTTTCAGCTTCTCCATACAAAATTACTCGCATACCTCGAAGATAATGTATGGAGCATCTGAAAATAAAATAACGATTTCGATGTTGCCATAGGAAAAGTTTTTGTATATGACCAGCTGATCACGTGGTTTTAAGGAGTGTCCCATTCTTTTGTACACTCTGTATACTATGCATTGGTGAAGTTGATAACATTATTGAAATTTTATTTTTTATGACAATATTTAAAAAACAAGTTAAATAAATAAATAAATATTGGACAATATCACATACATTGCTCTGATCCTATGGTAAGTAGCTAAAGCACTTGTGTTATAGAAATCAGAAACAACGACGGTACCACAACACCCAGACCCGAGACAATATAGAAAAGTTCGTTTCCTACATTGACCCGACCGGGGATCGAACCCGAAACCTCAGAGATGGCTAAATAAATTTCTGTCTTCACCATAGTATTTATATGCATACGTTAAAATAGACTAGTTTCGGCTTGAATACCATTTACCCCTAACATTATGTATACAAGGTGTTTAAAAACCCTGTTCGATCCAGAAGGGGGGTGATTCTTCTGTTCAAATACAACAACTTTTTCTATGGGACCAACATCGAAATCTGAAAATATATTTTCATCTCTTCCTTAGCTCTTCATACAAACTGATGTTAGCTGGTCGGTGGTTTATTAAGATAACTCGTTTTTTTTTTTTTTTTTTATTATTTATAAATAGGTACACAGACAGATTACAGCCGAGACGTGATAATGTTTTAGATAGGTTGGGTAATATAAGGCTAGACCGTAACCTATAAAAAGTGTACACGGCATGGATAACAGACGGTCTTAACTACAAAACACAAAAGAACAAATGAATACAGAACAAATTTTCTACAAAAACAAAACAAAAACAATTTAGGTACATCTAGTGTAAATTTGGAAGACTTGGACCAGTCTGGTTCAGGATATCCGATATGGCTTTCTTGTATTGCGAGAAATTATTATTGAATAATGTCGATGTCTTTGCTACTGCGGGCCAATTCGTTATATGTGCGGCACATTCTTACGAGAGGGTTATAAAACGACTATTATTAATAGAATTAGGCCTCACTTTGCGGGAATCTAACCTAAAATAATGATTAACTATAATTATTTGAGGTTCTTCCCAAACGGCTGTCAGATGTTTGTATAAAGTAAAGTAAAGTACTTATGCCTATATAAGTCCCACTGCAGGGCACAGGCCTCACCTCAACTATGAGGTGGTTTGGGCCATACTCCACCACGCGGGCCCAGTGCGGATTGGTGGAGGGGTGTTGTAAGGCCAGTGACTAAACCTTACTGTCAGATGTTATCAAGCCGCCTTAAGGCCTCTGACTAGGCTTCACGACCAATATCAAGCGATATTGGCCGGGACCAACTTTTAACGTGCCTTCCGAAGCACGGAGATGCTCGTGATAAATGTCACTAAATATGGTCGGAATGGTCACCCATCCACTCACGAACGCGGCGTTGGTTGCTTAACTTTAGTAATCGGTACCAAAGCGCTGCCGCCACTGAGCTACGAGCACCTTGTTTGTATGCCTATTGCCATTTAAGTTTACTATTGCTATTCTATCCTATCTCGAAGAAAAATACCAAGAATTGCTACTTAAAATACGCACTATTAATTATCATCATCATTTCAGCCACAGCAGGACGTCCACTGCTGAACATAGGCCTCCCCCAGTGTCTTCCTTTACCAGGTCGTCTGTCCACTTTGTGGGTGCGAGTACTGTGAGTCCCACGCTACGCTTACCAGTTCCACGCTACGCTTACCGGTACCACTGATCAAGGCATTCGGTCGCATCGATTCCAAAAACTTTTTGATCCATCGGCCGTCAGTTCTTCGTGCTATGTGTTCACTGCCCCCGCCCACTGCCACTTCAGCTTACTAATCCGTCGGGCTATGTCACCGACTTTTGTTCGTTCACGGATCTCCTCATTTCTGATTCGAAGACGTAAAGTATTACGCACTATTCAAGTTCAATAAACTACCATAAATTATCCATAGTACGTATAATTGTTTTTTATTTTGTTAAACTATTTTAAAAGTATTACAATGCCCCTTTACCGTTTTATCATTTCAGGATGTAAAAATAACTTAAAAAATAGTAAACAACTAAAATTGGTTAGTAACCACTAACCAGCCAAGAAGGAAAACGATAAAGCAATAAGATGAGCTCATTATAAGTAGCAGTAACTTTGTTGAATCAGCCATTGATATAATGACTGACATATTACATTTGGACGTCCACTGCTGGATATAGGCGACCTTCATAGCCGAGAGGCTAGCACGCCGGATTTGGCCCTCCGAGGTCCCTGCTCGATTCCCGGTCATGTCAATGTAGAAAATGAACTTTTCTATATTGTCTCGGGTCTGGGTGTTGTGGCAACGTCGTTGTTTCTGATTTTTATGACACAAGTACTTTAGCTACTTACCTTAAGATCAGAGAAATGTATGCGATTTTGTCCAATATCATTTTATTAAAGGCCTCCTGCATATAATACCACATCATGTGGTTTTAGCTCTGGGCCGTTTCCATCCAGCGGCTTTCCTCACAAACTTTCCCATTTATAGTATTAACCTCTTGAACACGGAATCAATATTATTATTTTTTGGCGCTATCTTGCTTACGGCCGTGCGCTCCAGATGGCGATGGGATTAATGTCTGTCTACTAGCTGTTGCCCGCGACTTCGCTCGCGTGATCTTTAGTTTATTCATTGTATTTCACAGGATCATTTAACGAAGATAAAAAGTAGCCTATATGTTAATCCAGATCATATTCTATATGTATGCAAAATTTCATCCAAATCCGATTAGTAGTTTTTGCGTGAAAGAGTAATATTAGTAGACTTACTCCATGTTAATGTTAGTAGAATAGTGTAAGTAGGTAATAGCTCCGTTGTTTAGGGGTTGTAGATTTTGTTACAAATAGAATAATTTTCCTACCTAACAAAAATCATCCTTAAAATTCTCGTCCTTGAAAAATTTTTTTTTTCGGAATAGCAACAGACATTAGTTCACAAGAAATGGATATCCATTTAGAAGAGATATTGAACTAAACTAATATCCTAAGGGTGTTTACACTGCTGCTTAAATCTATCCTTAATATATATGTTTTTTTTAATAAGTTAAGTTAAATTATGCTTAAAATACGAAATTAATCAATGTAAAACTACGTCATTTCTATTGCATAATACTTATAGCCTCCTGAGATTATAAGGCGCTCAGTTGTTTTCGGCTACGAGGGATCTTACTACCGTTTTGAACCTCGCAAACCCTGAATCAAATATATCCAATCCGGAGTCACCTTGCATAATTGTAAAACAAACAGACTTTTTGACCAATGACAACAAATCCTACTAATATTGTAAATGCGAAAGTTTGTAACTATCGATGGATGTTTGTTACGCTTTCACGCAAAAACTACTGAACGGATTTGGATGAAATTTTGCATTAGGTTTAAAGACATTTATTCTCATAAAAACATACAGTTCATTTACAATGAGATTAAACTTATAATACTAATTAATTAATGTTTTATACCCCTGGGGCTGCCTACGTACAGGCAAAACAAAGATTCAAATAAAGGTAGGTCAAACACAATATATAATCCTAATTTGGTGAGGTAAAATTATAATAATGTGTATATGTATTTTTTCATTCATAAAGAATATGATCCGGAGAAACATATAGGATACTTTTTATCTCCAATAAATGATCCTGTGAGTCGTAGTCGCGGGAAACAGCTAGTGTTCAATAATTGGGATGTTGATTCTTAAACAATTCTCAGACATCATTTATTAAAACTAACACCCTATTTTAGGCCTGAAAATTCGTACGCTATCATTTGAAATAAAAATTTGATTTTTGATTGTTCCAAATCAATAAAAAGCTAGACAGTTAGATAAACAGTGACGTCATAGTTCGCTATCTTTAACTTCATACAAATTTTATGGAAGAGATGCGTTTTGACAGCTTACAAAAAGTACGTCAGTTGATTCGTAGTGTAAATCAATCAACTAGTCCATTGAATTAGTTTTATATCTCCTTCTATGACACGAATAGACCTGACAGAGACTCCAGCCTACTGGCATCGTAACCCTTTTGAGGTCGTTTAAAAATACAATACAAAGAATGTTATCAAATGGAGCTAATGATAATTAATTCATACTCAATAGTTTTGCCTATCATGTAATTTTCTTTGATTTGTGACTCATCAGCTTGTTGTCTAATAAATAATTATGAAATTCCGACTTCACAGAAAACAATCTTAATTATCTTGATAATGTAAGATCATACTTTATTACTTATATAGTTAATTATTAACTGATAGAATACAACTTTTTGACTGGAACCATAAACAAACAAAGAACAAACTCTTTCGTTTTTACTGGGATTTCAATGTTGTCCTTAGAATAAATTTGAGATGTACCTTTAAAGGAAGTAAAGTAATAATTATTGCTTGTTTTATGCTTGCATTTGGCCAGCCATTTTTGTGGCGCTGCAAATTCAATAAATTTTAATGTCATAAGTTTCAATCACCCCATCGGTTTTTGAATCGGAAATTTCCAAGGGACTAGGCACTTTGGCCATTCAATTTAAATTGCTGATTTTGTCTGTTGCCTGCAACGCAACATTTTTACACATTAACTAATAAAGAATAACAAATATTATCACTTATTTACATTATACTTACTCGTGAAAAAATGAATCATAAAGGAAACAGCTGTGTTGGATTAAGGTTGATTAATCATTGTAATTACCTACAAGAAATGCTGATGAAGTGGTATATTGAGTGTTTGGGGTCCCAAGTTAGCTAGAAACTAACATATGGAATGAGCGTGGCGAATGGAAACCACAAAAAAACTCAATTTTATTTTCAGTTGCACATCCAGACTCGCGATAATTTATAAATATTGCTTTCTACAATAAGTACCCACTAATTATAGGGTTTTAATGTTCGTTTATGGATCTCCTCATTTCTGATGATTTCGTAAAGAAACACCGAGCATTGACCTTTGTACAGCCAGCATGTTGTGGAATTGTGAGCTTTCTTATGAGGCCCATGATAGGGAAACGAACAAAAGTTATTATTATTTATTTAAATTGTAAATCTCGATCCTTTTCTTTTACCATGCTATGTACACATGTCTGTGGAATTACAGCCTATCGTTGTTAAATGTTAAAATTTTCTAACTTGTCTTGTAATTGTTGTACTTCTGTTTTGTGTACTTTCTAAATAAAATAAAATAAAAAGTCGCTGACATAGCCCGACGGATTAGTAAGCTGAAGTGGCAGTGGGTGGGGCACATAGCACGTAGAACTGACAGCCGATGAGGCTCTTAAAATAAAAGCCGCGCATCGTCAAGTGCAGCTTGCCACCTAGACGACTTGGTAAAGGTTGCAGAAAGCCGCTGGATGCAGGCTGCTTCCAATCTGCCTCATCATCATTATTTCACCCACAAAACGTCCACTGCTGAACATAGGCCTCCTCTAGTGACTTCTAGATCGGCCGGTTGGAAGCGGCCTGCATCCACCGGCTTTCTGCAAGCTTTACCTGGTCGTCTATCCTTGTGGGTGAACGTCCCACGCTGCGTTTGCCGGTACGTGGCCTCCATTCCAGAACCTTTCTGCCCCATCGGCCGTCAGTTTTACGTGCCATGTGCCCCGCCCACTGCCACATCAGCTTGCTAATTCGTCGGGCTAAAATACCATCTGCCATTGGCCATCCTATGGCCGAAATAATGACGATGCCTAGAATAAACAGTAGATTGAAGTATTGTTATTTATTCAAGTAGGTATTTTGTATTAATTTACATAACTTGATCGATACCTCTTGGAATTAATATTTAAATCGAACAAACAATTTAAGGGAAAGTCCTAGCCTTTATTAGGAATATTACCTACCTACGCCTTATAAAATATTCTGCTGATAAAATTTAAAATACCAACTTATTCAAAAGGTGGAACCTTTTATTTAAGTATTTTAAACCCGACACAATAAAAGTTAATACTATGTGATTATTAAACAAAGAGCCTACATTGAAGGAAAATCGCTTTTTAAGCGTGACTCACCATCAGTATAGCAATTTGACTAAACTAACAGTGCACTGACAACGTTTCCAAGAAAAGCAGCTCGGTCCAAACACGCGTCTAGAAGTTGCGAGTACTGATAACACGATGATACCCTATAACCCCGACGATATAAAAGCCCGTCGGTCACTCCACGCGTCAGTCAGCAAAAGACACCCACTCAAAATGTTCATGTTAGTTCTTGTGTTCCTCGGGCTAGCAGCCGCTGCCCCGTTCCGCCACCACGACCATGGTTACGACCGGTTCAGCGACATGGCAGAATTCCACCCATCTTTCGGCAGAGAACTTTTCGACCCCAACCGATTCTGGGCTGATTTTGAAGCAGAGTTCAGGCAACTCGACGACATGATGAGAGAGTTTCATTCGCGGTTCCCAGGAAGCCAGTCCACGGCCGGCGTTGACGGAGATCAGTACAAAGTGACAATTCCATTGGTCGGTTTTGATGAGAAAGATATCGTTGTGAAGGCGCGCGAGGGAGTTCTGATGGTGCAAGCGACTCAGAAATCGGAGGACGGGATCGGGAAGAATTATCTGGATGTGCGTACAATGCCGGAATATGTGAACGCAGCTGGAGTTTGGACGTATGAGAACGATGTGCTGACAATTGCCTTCCCTCTTAATCGTAAGTCTACCACGCTCCCTACCACGGTGGTCACTCGTGGTGAGGTAGAGCCAATCACTGAGGATCCAAACCTGTCAAGCGAGGAGGTCGTGAAAACAGAGGAAAACAAAGATGATACTCAGGATGCTGATATTGGACTCAGAAACGAGTTCACGAATGACCGAGATGTTCAAACGAACGAGATTTCGAAAGTGCCCGTTGAAGCTACTACTTATGCTGTAGACTTGAAGAACCAATACGAGTTCGTGCCTGTACACTATAAGAAATGATTGTATTATGTAATTTTATGATGTATTAGAGTTATTTATTAAAAAACAAAACAAAAGTTTGAATTTTTCTTTGAGTAACATTTTTAGTAATTGCAAGTCATTCTTAATCGGTGTTTTTCTTAGTTATGTATTTGTAAACATACTTATTAATATATTTATACATATTATTTTTAACATTAAGAGATAAATGGCTGTAAAGTCCCGGTCGTTTATAGTTATCTCTTTATGAAAGTACTTACCTAATTAACAATAATATAGTCCGTTAATTTCTCTTTAATAAATTAATAATTATCCTCCTTTCAAAGGGGCTATCAGATCACACTCATTCAAAGGTTATCTCATATTAACTACGTTTTGTTTACAAATGAAAACTGTTTACAATAATTATTTCGTTTCATTAATAATTTATTTTCTTGGGAAACCTCAGGAACGAAATAAGTGTAATCATCATAAAAATAAACTACGTTTAAAAAAACCGACTTCAAAAACAAAAAAGCAATAAATAACTTTTTTTAAATACTTAATTTGTATGTGCTACCTACTCAAAGGTTTAAAGTCGGTGCCAAGCCCTAAACAAAATAGAACTTACTAAGTAATAAACAGCTTTAAATTTTAAAGAAGATAATTCCAAATTCAAATTAGGAAAATGTGTGTTTTTCATTTGTTTTCGTTCTGTCAAGATGAGTGAATCTAATGAAGAAATTTGATACATTTTAAAATTTTACTACAGTAAAATTAATTAATTAAAAAGATCAAAAAACCCGACTGCGTAAAAAGTGAACTTAAAAGATGAAAACAAGATTTAAAGAATCAATGAGCAGTCTGAGGCATCAAATCTATGTTACTTGATCCGACTTTTTCTACACGGATTTTAATTACTTAATTAGGTAATAACGTAGTGCATACCAAGTCAATCATCATTATGCTGTTAATAGATTTGATGCCTCCGACTGCTAATTAATTCTTTAAATCTTGTTTTCATCTTTTAAGTTCACTTTTTACGCAGTCGGGTTTTTTGATTTTTTTAATTAATTAATTTTATTTTTGACTTTTTAGTTTGTAGTGTTCTTCCTACTTTTCAATGAACTATAAAGCCTTATTTGTAACTCTTCATTGAAAAAAAAAAGGTTTTAACTCGAGTCAGTATAGTATCTGAAATCGGTTTTTCCCGTTTGATTTATGTACCAATAGGAATTCCGGGTAATAACATAGCCTATGTCACTCTTACAACTGAGAGGAATCTAATGACGTATCAAATGTTGAAATCCATGAAACGGTTTTTCCTTCCTTTTTTTTCAGTGCATTTTGTTGCCTGTTCCCGTAGGATTTTTTGAAAATAAAGTATTGAATACTATTAGCACTGAAAATATGTGACACTTAGTTAATAAAAGAAAGTTTCAAAATCGGTTTATCAGTATTGCAGATCCGTGTTTTAATTTAGGGAAATAAACATTCCCCTTGTCACTCCCACAATCGAGACGAATCTATTGATATATTATACTTTTATATCCGTTAAGCGGTTTACGCTGTAGGGCGTGCCAAAGAAATAGACATATTTACATACATACATACATACATATGCTCGAAAAACATAACCCTCGTTTGGCAGTCGGGTAAAAAAGGTAAAAATGCAACGCAAGCCGCGAAAAAAATTTGCGATGTTTATGGACCTACTGCAGTGTCTGTGAGAGTAGCACAAATTTGGTGAAGCGTTAACAGAAGGGCTGTGATTTTTCATCATGATAACGCTAGACCTCACACATCTGTAGCCACTCAGCAAAAATTAAGAGTGTTTGGCTGGGAGGTGTTAATGCATCCGCCGTATAGTCCTGACCTTGCACCTTCAGATTTCCACCTGTTTTGCTCTCTTCAGAATTCTCTAGGCAATGTCAGGTTAACATCACGAGAGGACTGCCAAAACCACTTGTCGCGGTATTTTGATCAGAGGCCCCAAATTTCTATAGCAATGGGATCATGTCCCTACCTACAAGAAGGCAAAAAGTTATCGAACAAAATGGTACCTACATACTTTAGTTAAATGTAAATAAACTATATTAAAAATGTTTTAAATTTTCTTAAAAAATGCGAAGAAACTTTTTCCTCAACCTATTATTTACTTTCGGAATAACTTTTATAATATTATATGTATATTTTTTTGTTTATTTTGTTAAACAGGACTGTCGAACGCTAGTTAAATTGTCTGGTAGCAAACTTAATTTAGGTTAAGTTTCAGTTTGGAATTAAAATTGTAAAAAACAGATGACTTAATCCCATGTGGCATCATCTGCCAATCGACTGCTAAGGGGTGTTGACCCGTAGTCAGTAGTGTCCATTACTGCATTGGCCACAATCACTCATGTTTGATTAATTTGACAATAACCCTGTTGTTCTTAGCGCTAATTACCAACGACACTAATCAAACGGTTCTGGAGGGCTACTACGAAAACGTTTTGTTCGTACGCATTAACTCAATAAATTAAAACACCCATTCACGTATTAACCTAATAAATTCAAATTACCAAAGAACTGTGTCAATCCTTTGACAAAGATGTACAACTCTAACTAGCCGTGTAAAAACACGACCCTTTTAAATAGTTCAAGTTGTCAAAGGTTTGACACAGATCAATGGTAATTTTAATTTATTAGGTAAAAATGTCTTAACGTACGAAAAACTTTAGTGGTAGGCGGGGACCACTACTCGAACAGGTTTTCGAGAAAAATCATGTTATAAATAGCTACTTTTATAATGTCACTTCTAGAACCTATTTCATAATCGTCAATAAATTACGAATAAGTATACTAAAACCATTTAGTCCATTTAAACGATATTAAAAGTAGAAAATTACGTAGAACATTGTTCAGGGCGGTAACCACGAACTCTTAAAACAATCTCAAATCTGTCAAACATTATCATTGCTGTCAAATTTTGTATGAAATGACGTACCAAAATTGACAGATTTGACAACTTTGAGATTGTTTTAAGAGTTCATGGTTATGGCCCAGGAATGCCAATTGCGATACTTATAACCATCGATTAAGATTGTAACTTTAAATTTATATTACTCCGAGTTTCAGGACCACACTAGGATCAAACCCTTCATTAGCGAATGCTCTGAGAATGAAATTTTTATTACACTATGTAACACCCTGTTAACCCTGTAATTTCATGATGGGTACTTTATTAGAGTTTGCATATTTCAAGCAACTGCATTTTCGAAAAATCTTCTGATAAAAATAAAATTTAAATCGGCTTAGTCCCGAAACGTTTTGCAACTACCCGACTACATCGCTGCTGTTGCTGTCTAAGCCTCGGACTATACCCAGCTGGAAACCGGTCCGGGTAAGTACGGTTTCAATCCATCGCTTAAGCAATAAGGTCGTTTTTTGGACCAATTTTCGCGGATTCTAACGGATTCCGGCAGCGTAAAGTCCGAGCCTAAGTGTGTAAGTAATAATAATAATAAATATTTATTTGCTCATAAACATGGTATAAATTGATGTTTAGTGAATTTAAGGTGCTAGACATGTTCAACCTGATTAGAGGTATGCAAAGTATTGAGTATTAAGTGCGTCTGTGTTAGTGTGATATCACTTTAACTTATGAAAATTAGAGTGATATCACACGACGCTACTCATAGTAGGGCTCCAACTACAACGGGCAGCTATCAGCCTGCTCAGGCGGTTAGTGCAAACAAGCTAATGTATCTATTACTGAGGTTATCAGAAGGCGACAAAAGGTCAGCAGACGCTATGCAGAATTGAGGATACACAATGAATATACTCAGTAATTCATGTCTATCATTTTTGTGCTCACCAGTTGGCGCCACTGTTGAGTGAGGTCCTGAATAATACTAACACTCATTTATTCAGTATAAAGGCCCTCTTTCGGGCTCTAATACACGTACCAAAAATATGGCTTCTGACTAGGCAATTATTAAGGAGTCTCTAATAGGTATAATTCTCAAAAACCTTTTTGCACCTCTTATTCTTAGCTCCGCTTTTAAAGCAATTGCATTCATTGACCCGTAACTAATATTTTCCATACTCTAAGTCAGGTATCGCAAAATAATTCTAATAAACACACATACAGGGGCGTGCGTTGTATATAGGCAATTAGGCTGTGCCTACCTGATGAAACTAAATGAGGTAGGCATGCCTACCTCAAAATGAAACCAATTCCCGCCACTGCACACATACGTATGTGTGTATTTATTGTGAATATTTGGGTAAGTATGTATTCACGACCTCCGTAGCCGAGAGGCGAGCACGCCGGACTAATATGGTGTCGCCATCTCTGAGGTTCCGGGTTCGATCCCCGGTCGGGTTAATGTAGGAAACGAACTTTTCTATATTTTCTCGGGTCTGGGTGTTGTGGTACTGTCGTTGTTTCTGATTTCTATAACACAAGTGCTTTAGCTACTTACCATAGGATCAGAGCAATGTATGTATTGTTATCCAATATTTATTATTATTATTCTGAGACCTCAAGCGACACTAAGCCCTCTAACGGTAGATTATAGCCCAGCTCCATCTAGTGATGTATGTTGAGACTAAGTTCATTAATGCTGGCTGAACAATCATTACATCCATAAAGAACGTCGTACACATAGTACTTCAATAGATGGAGCTACTTTCTAAAGGCCTTTTAAGTTTTTCTCGATAGCTTTTGATGAGAGCTAAGTTATTATTATTTAATATAATTACATTTCATGGTTATTTAGTTATGGATTTCCGCAGAGTACACCTGAATCTATTATTTTTAGTACGAGTATTAAGTATACCAATAAGAGTAAAGTCCTGGCCAAACCAACGCGTGCGCGATGGCGTGCGTGATGGCGTGGGCGTGGGCGTTCAGATCGTGCCATAGCATTTGTATCGACGAGTTCACACCGGTGTGGACAGCAGCGGCGTGCAGCTTGACATTCAGCGTTTGCACACGCGGACATGGTATTTGACGTGACAGGCTCAACAGACAGATGGTGCGCTACTAAGATAATATAAATAATTACGTTTAAAGCTACTTACTAAATTTGCAATGAGTGAAGCCAACTAGATTTTTTTTTCCTACATCTTCAAATAGCTTCGCTCGGGTAACCGCGCGTTGGAATTTATTAAATGCGAAACTCAGTAAATAAATAAATAAAAAACTCAACAAAAATTATTTGTTTATTTATTAAAAAGGGTTGAGCTTTTATATTCGTAGTATATCTGCAAATAATCTGATAAACAATTGTTAAATCATAATTTGTACAACATCATTAGATACTTGAAGATAAATAACACTTGAAAAAAATCATCGACCTCAGGTGGGACTCGAACCCACGTCCCATCGTATGCCGGGCGAGTGCTTTACCAACTAAGCTACTGAGGACGTCACGTGACACGATAAAATTTCTCAAGTGTTTTTTCTCGCTGTCGTAGCCAGCGTATATCTGATCAATGTTGTAGCTATATGTATAGCTGTAGCTATATGTATATGTGATTTTTTTCCAGTGTTATTAAAATTTATTTTCAATAAAACCTTGCATGGAATTGCTAAAAACAAAATTTTTCAATCATTAGATACTTTTATTATGACTAACATTTTTAATCTTCTTTGACTTCATTCTTGACTAATCTTTTTCTTGTTAGGTTTATGCGAGTCCGACTCACACTTGGCTGGTTTTATTTCTGTGATACAGTAGGCACAGTATTCAATATTTAGTAAATTAATGACAACATAATATTATCTTATTTTTTAGTCTCTAAAAGCATAATACATACTAGATTAACGATTACGAATTAATAATTTAGAAATAAAAAAAAACACCTCCATATTGATTTTATTAAACATGTCACCACAACAGATCACAAAGAGTATAATATCTAATCGCCTTTAACATATTTTTTCCTTTAAAAAACATTTTCGTCATCAAACGAAGCTACGGTCGTGGTTTCATCGTTACCGAATCTCAAGTCAATGTTAGCCACAGGTATCGTCACAACGGACTCATCTATAGTGCTGTTGCAAACCTTCACGACCTCAGTATTGAATGTTATTTCGTACGGAACAAATATCTTCAGCTCGTTGTTGTCAAATCTCCAAGTGGCTGCATTCCCTTTGGCGAATTCAGGAATAATCCTTAACTCGGAGAATACCTTCTCGCTGCCTTTAATCGCTTGAATGAAGAGAACTCGGTGTTTAAGCTTCACGCTTATCTGGTCTTCAGTGTAGTCTGGGAGAGGAACAGAAATCTCGTAGTGGCTGGTGTAGAATGTTTCCGTGGTATGACTTGCATGTTCGTCGCAAACTCTTTGCGCGGTTCTGTCGGCGCGGACGACGGCCCAGGAAAGTTCGTGGAACTCTCCGTCGTTCTCGTGGAAACCTTGTTTGTAGTCGTGGTGTCTGTGTGCACACCGATTGGAATGGTGGCACCAGCTTTGTACTGCGATCGCCTGGGTGGCCACTAATAGAAGTACAAGTCGGTACATTGTGAGAGATGTTTAGTTACTAAGTATATGAGTGAACGACTGAGCGCGTCGTGAACCCGTGAACGAGTGACTGTGGATGATAAATTGTGACCACAGTGACCTAAGATGATAAGGGAGCTATGAATATTTGTTTGATAGTCAGGTTGTTGTTTAGTTCTTTGGGTTCTGTAAGAAAGTACCCCTTAGAATGGTATGTTAGACAACATTTGACGACCTTCTGGTGTAGTGATTCACGCTCAGGACTACAAAGCCTGTTGGTTTCGGATTCGAATCCCGCGAGGGGCAAATGTTTGTGTGATCAGCAAGGGAATTTATATCTAAGTCATGGATGTTTATAAACGTATTTAACTATGTTTATACGTTATCAAGTCGCCAGTACAAGCTATGCTTAGTTTGGGGCTAGCTAATGGGTGTGATTGTGGAGACAATTTATTTATTTATTAGAGAGAAACGGTTGCAATAGATTAGTATTCTATGAGTTGGTAGACTTTTTCGTTTAACTTCACTATTTCTATAGTGAATAATTTCACAGAAAATCCAAAAATGGTGAGATCATACACAGCCTGACTTGGAAAAGTTAAGGGTTCCTTATTTTAACTACGGAGCTCTAGAACGTATTAATTGTACCTTTAATTTGCATTAAATTAGTACCGTTATTTTCCACCAAAACAAAAACACTTCCGAGAATCTACTCTTTGATATTAATTTCTTTGTAGTAGTCACTTATCAATAATGTTTATTTTGCTTCTTTTGTTGCGTTTCGTAACTGTTATTGTTTTTAAACATTTCATGTAATAGATAACATTGAAGGCTGGCTATCATAGTTAGTCTCTTATTTTGAGGTTAGATTTGGAAGAATTGTTTTGTAGTATTTATTTCAGATGGGCCGGAAGGCGTAGTGTTGGTAGGCCCCCCACAAGGTGGACCGACGATCTGGTGAAGGTCGCGGGAAGCCGCTGAATGCGGGTGGCACTGGACCGATCATCGTGGAAATCCTTGGGGGAGACCTATGTCCAGCAGTGGGCGTCTTTCGGCTGATGGATCGATGATGGATAGGAACAGCAGTTGATAACTTACAAAAGTAGGTATCCAAGATTCAGGTTTGATATTTGATGTAAATAGATAATCTTATTTTAAATATTCTTATTGAAAGGTTCAATATTCAACGTTCAACGTTAAGGTCCAACGTTCATACTTTCAAATAAACTATCATCCCCTAGATAATAGTTATTTGAAAGCCAGTTTATTTGAAAGTATGTTTTTTTTCAAGTTTGATGTATGCCACAGTAAATAACAGTTATACAACGTGTATGTGTAAATAATATGTAATAATTTATTCTTGTAAAAAACTCCTTGCACTTTAACAGTTGTTACTATAGAATAGAATAAAATAGAAAAAACTTTATTGACACACAACACATAAAATATTACAAAGAATTATACAAATAATTAAGAAAGATTATCGAAATTAGTCTGTGCCAAATAGGCTTCCGCTCAGCAATTGTCATGATAATTATGCTTGCATGCATGTCATGACGCTGGTCTTCCGCGGACACCCATTGTTAAAACTATAAAACTATTGAGCCAACCATCGTTTTCCTTTTATTATTAATTAGTAAACAACAATCGTTACTGCTTTTCGTTAACGATATGCTTTATGAATGCAAAATAAATACATAACTCAGATTTATATTTTACTTTTATTGATCAACTTGCATTAAATAAATTAATATAAACTAGGTGCAACAGAAATGTGCAATAAAACTATAAATTATGTTTTTACTGCTCAAGCAACTTTTTTTTTTAAAATCCAATATTCTTTATTTTTTTTAGATTTCTATCGAAATTGTTGTTATATTTGTTAAATAGAGTCACACCTTAAAGTTTCATTGCACCTTTTTGTTACTTCTTGTTTAATAACAAACCAAAAATGAGTACATATGTCTAATTTGGAAAAAGTTAACCGATTAACTTAGTAACAATTATTGGGATATATGATTGGTAATTGTCTGATCCTCTATTTCCCCAAACCGAGGTCCTGTCTCTTCGTTGAAAATGGTGAACTTGCTCACATTAATAACATCATAGTTAATGTTAGGATTGCATGTGTTATTTATCTCGTTCTTCGTTGGAAAAACCACTTGCAGTATACCGTCTTCAAAAGTGAACTTCGCTTCATTTGCATCAACGAACACTGGCAATTCCTTCACCTCGGTGTAATGTTTCGCAGACTCTCTTTTAAAGGCGTTGATGTATATCACCCTGTGTCTAACCTCAACTTTGATATCGTTCTCGCTGAAACCTTCCAGAGCCATTTTAAGGACGTACCGGTTTTTTTGAAAGAGCTCTTTAGTTGCGCTGTTCGAGTGAGCTTCGCAGAGTTGCTGGCTTTTTCTGTCAATTGCTATGACTTCATTCGCGACTTCATCGAAGATTCTTGAGTGGTAGTCGACTAGGTGTTGGACCCTTTGGCGTCTGTGATCGTGGTGGTGCCGGCAATGCTGATGGCTGAACGCAGCCAAGCCCAAAACAAAGAGTAATACCTGATGCATGATGAGATATGTTTCGTCTTAATGCACGCGTGTAGATTTATTGAGTTGTGCACTGAGAATAAACAATATAGTGTAGTTAGGCGAGGAACCGATAACCTCTGGTCATATCAGTAGCTGATGTCAGGGCTGGCAAAAAATAAATAGTCATTTTCATAGGGTTGACATCACGCTTTGCTTTTATGAAATTAGCACTTTTATTTTGGATAGAAAAAATGTTTTTTTCGGTTTTGTATAGGTAAGTACAAATGTTTATACGATTATTATGTTTGAGCAGGAGAATGTGACTTTTTAACTCCGAAACTAATGGAAATTTACCACGTCATAATAATTAATAGCGGTTGCTGTGCGTTAGTTTTAATAACAAAACTCTAGAATGGCTCGACCAATTTGGTTGACTTTTGTTATTATCAGGATGAGATTTGTGTATATCTATAGTATTCGCCCTTTTTCATTCCTAAAATAATATTGTAGAATCTTAATACAAAGTTCTAAGGGTACAATATTGGTAAGGTGGTATGCATAAAGCGCCAGTCTATCATAATTAAACGAATCTAAAAATTTCCTGCTAGATTTGCGAGATTGTTACATCTGGCAAACGCTTGTTATAAGTGGCAAATGCTGGTGGGGGGACAGCCTAAGTTGTCAACTCGAAATATCCAATTTGACAACAGATGGAGGATTAGGTATTCCAATTAAAAATTAAACTAATTAATGATATTAGGCGATTGTCCAAGGTTGTCGACAGCTATATGGTTGTAAGTGTTAAGGCCTGCTTCACAATGTACGGATAAAGTGTTAAATGGAACGTAACAGATAAAAATATGTAGAGGATAAAATTGCTTGAATTAATATGTCACATAGCGCTATATGACGGTTGTGAAACGCAAAAATTTTATTTATCCTAAAAATAAAACCAATTTATTTCTGTAAATAGGCTTAAACTAACCGCTTTTACACGTCCCTATATTTTTTTATAGGTAATAAATAGCCTATACAGAACGTATGCTGAACTAATCCGTATATTGTGAAACAGCTCCTTACTAAACCAATACCAGTCTAAAGGATTTTCGCTCGCCCTTTTTACCATACTACCTAGTACAGGTTTTTTTAAAAATTTTCAAAAAAAAAAAATGTGTCATATGTTACACATTACATTTAATTTATCTTACATTTTTGACCAAGTGTTGTATTGTAACTAAAGTAAAAATATTTAACTTTGAAGAAAAATTAAGGCTAATTCTTTTAAAAAAATATTAGATTTTTTTAAACATTTGTACCACCCAAAAATATTAAGTAACATGCAATACTTAATTAGGCATGGCAATATTTAACAGCACAAATACGTTTCGTTCGACCGGTTTTTTTACCTGTTTTGATAGATAAAATAAAGCACAGAAAAAATCACTAACAACTAAAATAGGTATTTGTTTTTATATTGATTAATTAAACATACTATGATATTTATTAGATTAATTTTACTTTGAAATGTGTTTTACATTAAATATTTTTCGAGGAACGAAACGCTATTGACAGAATTGGCTAAAACCATCACGCTCCGAGGACGAAATAGTCTAGCTGTCAGAGAAATGTCATGACTCGTGTTTGAGTAGGATTCGCTCTATATCCATAGACTTAGCATTCGCTACGCGCACATTCTATATCTATGTCTTTAGCTGTGTTTAAAAATCTAGCTGTCACGTTGACGTTTATTAATAAACAGATAATATAAGACATGGCGTCAAGCATGGATTTAAGCGTTTTTAAGCTATTTCTAATCTTTTTTTTATTCAGTTTCCATTTGATATTTAAAGATTCTAATTGAACAAATAGGTTATTTTGTTGATCAAATAGATTCAAGGATTTTTACCTATATTTTGTACCTCGGTACTATGCTTTGGGCTAAAACTGAACGTGTCTTCGAACTTTGGCCTTCACCATTTTGTTTATTCCTACGTAGCTATCCGATAGAATAAGTTGTTATATTTTTGCCCCAGTATCAGTCCCTAAGGCTCGGTCTATACCCAGCCGGAAACCGGACCGGGTTAGCGCGAATTCAATCCATCGCTTAAGCAATAAGGTCGTTTTTTTAACGGAGTCTTGCGGATACTTACGGATTCCGACAGCGTATAGACCAAGCCTAAGATTTTTTGCGTATCTGGAGTTACGAAAAGTTAAGCATATGCAATATTCAGGCGAGTATATGGCGCAGGGAAATGACTATACTAGGGATTTCACGGAATCCCAAGGAATACCACAAATATTATTGTTTATTAAAAACGTCTTCTTACTAAAATGTTTAGTGATATGTCGTTTCACTAAACAAACATATAGGTTTGCTGCGGCATAGGCATAGGTCATAGCTGGAAAAGTCCTTATCTAGCTAGTGAGCACTGTCAATTTTATGGACTAAAATCTTTGTTATAAGTCACGCACACATTTTTCTTACATCATAATATAGGAACATACAGTCGCCATCTATTCCATCTGTTAGAGAAGATAGAAAAAGAATATTATGTATCTAACAAACGTAAATAAACACCTATTTACCACCAAACTTATTTTGTTGAGGGTCTAAAGGTAACTTAAGTTTCACCGAGACTATGTTTACTGATTTTGTTTTATTGTTGATCAAGCTGCGCAGGAGTTGTAGAAATGGTGGAGTCATGTATAAAATGTCACACTTAAGTTTTATTATAGTAATTTTCACTAACCATCTTATTTCAAGACCAAAAAGTTGAATGTACTATGGCAGCTATTACACTACTACTGGTTAAAGGGTAAAATAATGATTTCAGTTCTAATTGTAATAAATTATTGAAATAAATAAGTGAAATGTTAGGTTCATAAAATAGATGCAAAAGTCAGTAAGTAGTTTTATTCACATTGCAACTTATAGGTTAAATATACCTTTACCCATTTTTTTTCACATGCAACTTGTCACTTGAGACTTTTATTTAGATTTCACTGAAATTAGAACTAAGTACATACTTAAAATCTTTAATCAAGGCGTAAACGAACCCCGAGGCCCAGTTCCGTTTCCAAATGGATTAAATTTAGGAACTATTATCACTGAGTTACTGAAGTTAGGATCACAGGTGTTGGGTCCAGTCTTGAAAGGAAAGGTGACTTCTAGAAGTCCATCTTCAAGAGTGTATGCTCCGTTGGCCACATCGACGAAGTTTGGGAGGATTCTTAACTCCGTGTAATGTTTATCGCTCTTTTTAGCGTCGATTTGGATAACCTTCTGTTTTATTTTGATGACCACATCATTATCTGAGTAATCAGCTAACGGCGTCTGTATCACGTAGCGGTTCTTCTCAACAATCTCCTTGGTAGCTGCGTTCGAGTGTCTCTCGCATGCACTTTTGATCTTGCGGTCTAGCTCCATAACTTTTTGGGATAGATCATTGAACTGCATTTCATGGTAATGTTCCAGGTTTGATGGGCGGTGCCGGCGAGTTCTCGTGCATGTTTGTTGGTAGCTTTGTCCCGGTAAAACAGCCAGGATAACAAGTAAAGCGAAACGATACATTTTTTGTAAAATGGTTTTACTAATCCCGCAGTTTTTGGGATCTGCAAAATACAACAGTACCCGAGCGCCGCAACTTGGGGAATGATTTAAATACTCTTTGATAGTGGGTTTTATACGGACAGGAGATATACGTTTGTTTGTATAGGTATTTGTGCCGGCCTTATCGAAATTAACAGAAATAAAACCCGTCATTATTCGGAAACAGAAATTAATATTTATCAATTTACCCGGTAAAGGAAATTAAATAAATATTATTATTAATGCGTACCTATACTTTTGTAGTTCCTAACTAAAAACGGGA
Organism: Anania fuscalis; assembly: GCA_950371115.1. NCBI lineage: Eukaryota > Metazoa > Arthropoda > Insecta > Lepidoptera > Crambidae > Anania > Anania fuscalis. Next base: position 2,495,746 of record OX493328.1, on the reverse strand, counting down.
CAAGCACTAGGAGTAAAAATACACGATTTTTAGAGCCAAGTGTCAGTCGTACGCGTACTGAGGGCTCCATGCCACAGTTTTCAACTGTTTTGTACCTGAGCGTTTTCTGTAAAAGATAGAGATAAGATAAGATAAGCAAGCAAGCAGGTAGCTAGTACGGACAACAGCACGTCGACCTACCACAAAATGTCAAATTTTCTCATTTGAAAATCAACTCTATATGTCAGGCTTAAAGTTGAAAATCTATTGGAGAATTTTTGACTTTTGGGGTAGGTCGACGTGCTGTTGACTGTACATATGCAAGCAGCCATGCATGCAAGCATTAGGATTGTCTCTTCTCCGTCGCTGCGGGAAGTGAGCATCTTGCTCTAACCATTTGGTTAATTGATTTACTAGATTTTTTAGCATTTTTAGGGTTCCGTACCCAAATGGGACCCTATTACTAAGGCTCCGCTGTCCGTCTGTCTGTTTGTCCGTCCGTCTGCAACCAGGATGTATCTCATAAAACGTGATAGTTAGAGTTATATATATAGTTAGAAATTTTCACAGATTATGCATTTCTGTTGCCGCTAAAACAACAAATACTAAAAAACAGAAAAAAAAAATATTTAAGGGGGCTCCCATACAACAAACATTTATTTTTTGCCGTTTTTATAGATAATGGAATGGAACCCTTCGTGCGCGAGTCCGACTCGCACTTGGCCGGTTTTTGAACCTACAAAAATGTACAAAAGACGGTTCTCATACCTCGCATACTCAACTACATATATGGCACCTGCATTAAATCGAAATTTTATTTATTCGAAATCAGAGTAGGTATCCAAATATTTGGGTGTTTTATAGTTGTGGCCATAACCATGAACTCTTAAAACAATCTCAAAGTTGTCAAATCTGTCAATTTTGGTACGTCATATCATACAAAATTTGACAGAAATGATAATGTTTGACAGATTTGTGATTGTTTTAACAGTTCATGGTTAGGGCTAGCCAAAGTAACTTTAACGACAAAAAAATTCGAAAACAATAAAATGTGGGATTGACAATGCTGCGGCTATCAAGAAACATAGATACCGTATCGCTATGGAGTGATTGCCACTTGTCTACTCCTTAAAGCTCTGAAAAATCAAACTCAGAAAAGGATTAAAAATTTCGGGACTTAGAGAATAGCAAACAACAAACTATTTAATAATAATAATAAATAAGGTAGATAACGGATAAACATACTTATATACGTTTATAAACATCCATGACTTAGGTGCAAATGCTCGTGCACATCACACTAACATTTGCCCCTCGCGGGACGCGAACCCGCAACCGCCGTGCATTGTAGTCCGGAGCGCGAACCACTACACCAGACGGTCGGTCGGTCAAAGAACCGATGAAAGGTGGAGTAAACGGATTCTCGAGTCGAGACCACGCCTAGGCAAACTTATTGTAGGACCTTCCTCAGTCCGATGGATCGAAGACCTTAGGAAGATGGCTGGCAGTGGCTGGAAGAGTGAGATAATGCTCTTTGACGCTCTTTAGGAGAGGCTTACGTCCAGCCGTGGACTGCAATAGGCTGAATATGTAAATAGAATAGAAACATTTATTTACTTAAATTTTATTGCACAGGTGAGTGCAATTGGCGGACTCAATGCTATACAGCAGTCTCTACCAGTCAACCTTGAGGTAATGTAGTTTGTGGCGGAGCATAAAGTAACTGAAATATATAAATCTAAAAAAGATTTAGATTTCAAAGATAAAACCATAAATTAGCTAGAAAAGATCTAAAACATCGAGATGATTAGGAAAAAAATATTTGTTCCTAATTTATTAATATAATTGAGGTAAAGCATTAGTTATTTTTTTATACATGAAATAAATAAATATTAATATTGGACAACATCACTTACTCTCTATCATCATATCTCTGATCCTAAGGTAAGTAGCTAAAGCACTTTTGTTATAGAAATCAGAAACAACGACGGTACCACAACACCCAGACCCGAGCCAATATAGAAAAGTTCGTTTTCTACATTGACCCGACCGGGGATCGAACCCGGAACCTCAGAGATGGCGGCGCCATTTAAAGTCCGGCGTGCTCGCCTCTCGGCCACGGAGGTCGTCGTAGTTTGTTAAAGCGGATTCAGTAATAAGTATTATTTATTTTATTGGTATAAAGTCAATGATAAATTAAATTAATATATTAATTGAAGCAAATAAATGTAAACATATACTTTGTTATTGTCGAGTTTACTCATCGGGAAAACCAAGAGATAGGTATTGCTTAAATTATTTATTCGCGACACTTGGCCTCTTGTCATCATTTGAAATATACCTATTAAAATTACATTTATTAATAACCAACATCGAATAATGTTTATTTTATACTACTTCAAACGAGAGTTAACGTTAAATCAGTACTCTTTTCAAAGAATCTAGATATAAGAATAGTTTGTTACGAGATTGCTACCATGTACCTTATTTTTGAGTTCCCGATATTTCGGCACTGTTGCAAGCGCCATGATCACGGAGTAACTTACTTACGTACTTACTCCGTGATCATGGCGCTTGCAACAGTGTAGTAAGTACGTAAGTAAGTTACTCCGTGATCATGGCGCTTGCAACAGTGCCGAAATATCGGGAACTCAAAAATAGGTACATGGTAGCAATCTCGTAACAAACTATTCTTATGTTAGTGACCATGAAAGTTTGAAACAATCTAGATATATTTTATAGCAGTAATAATTTCAAGTCCGTTTGCAGTAAAATTATCTTCTTACTCTTGTATTGCGATTGATTCGAACCCGCAACCGTATTTGTAGTTGGAAGTGTTGTCGACTTTTGCCTTTGGAAGCAATATAATTTATTTTGTCTAGTTTTATTGGACATCATCATTATTTCAGCCGGCAGGCGGACGTCCATTGCTGAACATAGACAGGCCTCCCCCGCTGACTTTCAGATCGCAAAATACCAGAAATGGTAATAGACTTGTTTCTGAAATAATACCAAAAAGTGCCAGATTCAGAAAAAAAACTGTTACTGGATGTGTATGCTTATATTTAATAAAATACTTTGAAGGTGCATTAAATAGGTGGCTAAATGAACATTGTTTTTACACTGTAAATGAATATTTAATCTGAAATAATTACTTAATTCTGTGTTACGGTTTTCTATGTAACTACTTGACATTTTGATTATTTATTTTAATGATGCTACATTATTGTGTTTGATGAATTGTTTTATACGATTTGTAAACTTTGACATTTCAAGAAATGATTCAATTTAAATTGCTTTTATAATGTAATAATATTTTCACTAACTGCTGTATTTGCATGCTATTCATAGATAGCTGAAAAAGCTCTTATGTATAACCACCTAAATGTACCCTTTTTCAAGAGCAAATAAATGATTGTCTTATCGGCCGGTTGGAAGCGGCCTGCATCCATGGCTTCCTGCAACCTTTACCAGTCGCCTGTTCAGCTTGTGGGTGGACGTCCCACGCTGCGACCTGCTGAGAGTGTAAATAACAACTTATATTGTTTTAAACTTTCATGGTCACTAACATTAGAATAGTTTGTTACGGGATTGCAAGATCTTCAGTTACTCCGTGATCATGGCGCTTGCAACAGTGCCGAAATATCGGGAACTCAAAAATAAGGTACATGGTAGCAATCCCGTAACAAACTATTCTAAATAACAACTGTTTAGCCTAGTGGCCGACTAATAGAGAATGCTTCATGGCACTAAGTCCAGCTAATGTATGTTTTTTTTAAATCTGTGCAATAAAGTTTAAATTAATAAATAAGTAACTAAATAATTTTAACGCTGCTCTACCAAGAGCGCCCTGCGGGCTCAAATTTGTCAATTTCGTACGTACAAAATTTAAAAGTTTTGACAAGATTTGTCAGATTTGAGATTGTTTTAAGAGTTCAAGGTTACCCCCCTGCACATTTGTTACTGACAATAAACTTTCCCATACTGTCTCGGGTCTGGGTGTTGTGGTCATTGTTTCTGATTTCCACAGCTCTCGCCTCGTCCATTCTAAAACTTCTTGACTAAGTACTTCTTCCTAATTTCAATTATATCAGAATCATACTAAATCGTACTCGTTTACAGAAAACTAAATCTATCAAATTGCATAAGATGAGTTTTTTTCCCTAATACATAGTGTTGTATTTAAACAAGCAGATATAAATGTTGTTTATTTTATAGAGTATGTTTTGTAACTATATACACACACACACACACGCAGATATACCTGAATATATGACCTGAATAACTTAGTATTACCCAGCAGGCACTGATAATGGTTCAATCATACACAACATGTTTTTACAACTGAAAAACCGCTTAAAATAACTTATTTATCATCCTAATTAATTTCTGTATTAACCAACAGACAATGCGTATTTCTTATCTGTGTAATTATTTTGAGTCTGTTCCCTATATAAAGCAATAATTCATAATTTCCCACTCAGTAATATACACGTGTTTAAACAGCCAATATGTATTCACCGCTCTTTTTTTGCTTGCTGTATCTTCTTCCAGTTTACTGTCATTGGCGTCATTATCACAATCATAATTTTCAACACACTGCTGCTTACCACGGCAATCAAGTATTGCAACATCCAGGGGGTAGTAGTCGCTATCACCGTCTTGACCCTAAACTCAATCACCCTCGTCACCACCACTCGCATACCCACATCCATTACCCGCCTTCGACACCTCCTCCAATCCAAATCCCAGTATATATCCCTCCGACATTACCCCCAACTTTGCCACCAACTTTACCCCCGACTTTGCCACCGACAACGACACAGCCACCGACAACGACCCAGCCACCGACAACGACCCAGCCACCGACAACGACCCAGGCGCCACTCGACCCATTCGACCAGCTATTCTGTGATTTGCAAGACCTGATCGAGGACCTGCAATATTACTGCCACAAAACTACAGAAGAGGTCGTCAGCGGAGGGATATACCGCGTCAATGCAGTACTTCAAGGTTACCAAGAAAACAGTATTCTAGTGAAGATCAAGCACCGGCTTCTATCAGTCACGGCCACTTCTCCCACTGGTCAAACTTACGAGGAGTTGTTCATCTTACCATCTATCGCTGATACCCAGAATGTGGCCTGGGAGTATGATGGAGATGAACTCGCGATACAATTCTCAAAGTTACCAGACTGGAATGCTTGTACTGAAAACATAAGGAGTTCAATTATATATGTGCATCCTATTCAAAGTCCATAATATTAATAGCCATTACAAATAAGGAATTTTGTGTAAAATATTATATAGAAGTAGGTATGGTTTACTAACATTTCCTCTAACCAAAGATCTACAAAAAATTGCCTTTGATGGTTAGACCGCCAAATTGTATATTTCTGTCTTGTTTGTAAAAACCTTGTATATTTTGTTTGTGCAATAAAGTGTTTATTTTCTATCTATCAAAAATTAGGCATAAATCACGTTTTCTGATTAAACGTAGTTAAACTTTTACCTTGATCCTACCTTTTCAACGAAAGTTTTTACTCTGTTACAAAAATATCGTAAAGAATATTATGCTATGTCAATTTCAGGGGCATAAATCGAAGTACGGCGCATGCTGCACCCTCCTGCTGACTTACTACGGCATAGTTTATTATGTGATACTGCACATCTTGTCCAAAACCCTAGCCCAATTTGTATAAAACTTTCAGTCGCCCAACCACACAAATTGGCATGCTGTGCCAAGCATGTAGGTTATTACTCGTAGTACTGAAAAGATGGAAATAACAGTTTATGGGAATAATCTCAAAATATTTTAACTAACTATATTTTTTTATACCTTCTACCATCCGCAAATCAGAGCAGGCCGGCAAACTAGCAAAACTACTACCCTGCTTGACTGCTATGCGGTTAGCAATTTAAAAAATGCATCAAAAAGGGTATTTTTTCGAATACCCGGTCCTTAGAGAATTTCCCTACAGCGCAATTTACCCCTGCCGAACTAGTTTAAATTACCACATCAGTGGTTAAACCGCTAAAAATAACGTGCAATTCATCCTTGTTTACGATACTTAATAAGATAATTATAACCATTTAAATACAATGCTAATAATTCTTATCTATCCCACTACATATAAACCCGGTTATTTATAATATTCACCCAGTCATATACACCTGTTTAAACTGTCAATATGTATACACCACTATTTTTTTACTTGTTGTGTCTTTTACCGTTGTTGTGTCAGTTTACTGCTATTGGAGTCATCATCGCCATCGTCATCGTCATCCTCAAAGGTTCCATCTCAGCCCAAATTTTCAGCACACTGCTGAGTTCCACCGTCATTACAATCAAAGGTTTCCCCAAAACCTACATTTTTATCACACATTTGAGTGCAGCAGACGATCTAGAATTATCCAACCGTGGCACCACCCTACTCCTCCTTCGACACAAGCTACGGTTCCACCAATCTCTTTCCAAGTTGCAACCCTCAGTTCAACGCCTCAACCTACATTGCCGACAACAGTGATCTCGACTATCCTCCCTCAGCCAGCCCAGCCACTCAGCCCTTTTGACCAGCTATTCTGTGATGTCCGCGAGTTGTACGAGGAACTTCAATATCATTGCCACAACACTACTGAGGAGGTCGTCGGTGAAGGCATCTATCGCATCAATGCACCACTTCAAGGCTACCGAGATAACAGGTAAGGTGGAAAAGTCATTCATGTTAAAATTTTCGGATTCTTAACACAAATCAACATTATTTTGTTGAACCACACATTCTCAATTTAAATGACATGGTAGATTTAAATTGTGAATATACTTCCTTATTTAAAAAAATACCAGCCAAGTGCGAGTTGGATTCGCTAATGAAGGGAAACCCTTCGTTACCGCACCATTATCTATAAAAACGAGCAAAAAACTACGGTTATTTGTATTTAGTATTTAATATTAAAGCGGCAACAGATATACATCATCAGTGAACATTTGAACTCTCTATCACATTTCATTAGATACAGCCTGTTGAGAGACGGACAGACAGACAGACGGACAGCGCGGCAGCGGAGTCTTGGTAGGGTCCCATTTTACCTTTTGGGTACGAAACCCTGAAAAGAGGCTTAGTAGCAGAGTGTTTTATGTTGCTGCTTCTTTCCCAAAGCAGTTAAAGGGGAAAAAAATGGGTATTGTCATATTGCAGAAATAATGTTGTTTTTCTTTTCTTTAACAGTATTGAAGTAAAGATCAAGCACCGAGTTCTATCAATCACGGCTACATCCACCAATGGGAACAGTTACAAGGAGCTGATCATCATACCGTCTATCGCTGATACTCAGAATGTAGCATGGGAATACGATGGAGAGGAACTCACTATATACTTCTCTAAGATTAGGGAACAGATTGCTTGTTTTCAAAACATAAGCGACTCTACCATAAACGTGCAGCGACTTCAAAGTTCATATACTTTTACCTACTAAGAAAAAAGAATATTAATTTTATCGTATTATATTTGATTATAGTAAACGGTATAAACAACTGATTTGTCTCTTTACTCTCCTAGTAAATTGTGTCCTGGCATGATTAAAATAATTTACATAAAACATTGTTTTACTATATCATATCAAGACAAACAGACAGCATGAAATCTATGCCCTAAATCAGTGTTTCTTAACCTTTTTCAATAGCGGAAATACCTACAATCCACGGACCCATTAAACCGGTCAGCCGCACAAATAAGCTCTTCTACTATTCATTTTCCTCTGTTAGCGGACCCCCTGAGATAGGTCGGCGGACCCCTGGGGGTCCGGGGACCACAGGTTGGGAAACACTGCCCTAAATAATGTATAGAGCTTCATCATCATCTCAGCCTGTTGCAGTCCACTGCTGGACGTAGGCCTCCCCCAAAGTGCGTCAAAGAGCACGATCTCCCGCTTTTTTTATCCATCCACTGCCAGCCATCTTCCTAAGGTCGTCGGTCCATCGAGCTGGGGGTCGCCCTACACTACGTTTGCCTAGGCGTGGTCTCCACTCGAGAACCCGTTTACTCCACCTTTCATCGGTTCTGCGACAGATGTGGCAAGCCCACTGCCACTTAAGCTTGCTACATTTTTGAACTATGTCCGTTACTTTAGTCCTCTGCCTGATGATCTCATTTCGGATTTTATCCTTTAACGAAATCCCAAGCATCGACCTTTCCATAGCTCGCTGAGTGACATGTAGTCGGTGGGCCAGCTTTACTGTCATATTCCACGTTTCGGCTCCGCAGGTCATCACCGGTAGGACGCAGTGATCGAATACCTTGTATAGAGCTTATTATATTATAAACTACTAGCTGTGCCCGTAAGTTCGTTTGCGTTGACTACATGATGTTTGGTTTGATATTATGAAACAAAAAACGTTCAAATAAAGAACATTATATAGAAAAATATTTCACAGGAACATTCAACTGGGATGAAAAGTATTCTATATGTTAATCCTGATCATTTTCTATACTGGATGACATTTTTTACCGTCAGTAAAAAAATACTGTGTATTCTGTACCTATGTAAACTATGTGATATTATGTGAGTGTGTTTATAAAATACAACTGAATTTTGGAATGTCCAAAAAAATGCATAAACATAGAATACATCAGCGAATATGCGTTTAAGTTTTGGTCGGTTTCATATTTTTATTATTATTTTACCAATATATTTTTTTTAATGTTCAGTTAGTCAAAATTAACTTAGAATTAGATTATTATGAGGATAAATAATTGATAAAAATAAAATAAAAAATTCAACTTTTTTTTTAAATTATCATGTTATCATCACCTATATCATTTACCTATCCCACACGTTTATTTTCTTGACGGTAAAAAAATGTCATCCAGTATGTGTGCATTGCGTGAAAGGGTAACAAACAAATTCAACAAACATTTATACTACTAAAAAGGATGTAATGTAGCACAGTGTCTCGAAATAAAACCTTAAGTACAACGTATCTGGGCGTCTGGGTCAGTAATTACTTATAAATATCATCATCATCATCATCACCAGCCTATAACAGTCCACTGCTGGACACAGGCCTCTCCAAAAGGAGGATTTTGCCACAATCGCCACGCTTGGCAGGCGGGTTGGCGATCGCAGTTTGGCCAATGGTGGAGAGGTAACGCTTATAAATATACAAGTTATTATTTTATAATTAAATCTTTAATATATAAAACAAAGTCGGGTTTGTTACAACACTCATAACTCAAGAACAGCTGGACCGATTTTCATGGTTTATAATTTGCTGGATTTGTCTCCGCCCGAATAGCAGAATAAATAATAAAAACATTGGAAAAGCTGACGAAAAAAAAAACTGTTAGGCGGTACGAGGTTTGCCGGGTCAGCTAAGCTATTTTAAATTTGATGGTTTTACATTTCCTATAGCCCTACCTACGGTTATTGCTAAACAATACCAATCCAGTATTTGACAGTTCAGTACCGTACTTAGTTTAGTTTTATAAATAACTAGCAGCCCGTCCCGGCTTCGCACGGGGTAGACAATTATCGCTAATAGTTTCGGCAGCGCATTCGACGAAAGACATTAAGACTCATTTTTCTACACCTTCGGTTACATTGTTCAAATTTTACCAAGGATCCCTAATTTTTTTCAAAATAAATGTAGCCTCTGTCAAATTGGAAGAATTTAGCATTCTAATGGTGAAAAAATTTTTTAAATCGGCCCAGTACTTTTTGAGCCTATTCATAAAAACTGCTGCATTTAAAGGTAGCTTTAGATACGCGGCTAGCAAGTGTTGGAACAATTTACCACCACCGTTGCGTGATTTAACCGTTTTAAACAATTTTAAAACCCATCTGAAGGTAATATTGTATGATATTTAAAAGAACTGCACGGCGGTATAGTCGGAGCGAATACCTATATGTCTATCTTATTAATATTATTTTTGTCACTGTACAGCACGCACTGATGTGAAATTTAATTATTTAACAATTCAATGCATTTTTTTTCCATATATTATTACCTATTGAAATTCGATTATTATTATTATTATTTTATTTTTTAAATACGATAACGTTATTACAAATGTAGATTAGGTACAAATTATGATAAATGTATTATGCTAAGTTCCTACCACCGGTGATACTAATTAATTCGTAAGGCTGCTTATCTGCTTGGTTTTTGCGGGCTATTGATGTAGTGTGATGTCCATTTTTCTGTTTTTCTTATCCGTCTGACATCGAGCTATGGCTGCGTCTGGAAGCAAAAAGGCATAATTATATTTTTATTTCATTATCGCTAACCTTATGACTTACTCTGTTGACTATTTACACTCACCTTAAGGTCATGACACGCGAGTAGAACTTGATGCCGGTGTACGGGGCGCCGTTGGACCCAGCAAGTCTTTGGGTCTTCGCTGTACTGCATATACAGTATCGGTCTAGTAGGCGATCTGAGATTGAATTACACCTAGAACACAGAACACACCTTTAAGTACAGGATCTAGTTGTGGTATAAGTAATTGACCAAAGTGAGAATAAATAATAAAAATACTTACGAAACAGACTCCAATGCTGGCACAATAGCCAGGCAGTGAGGTTATTTGGCTTTTGATTGATTTGAGCTATTGGGTTATACCCTTAGGTCGTACGATAACGGAAACATTCTTTTTTCTCTGCACTATCACGTAACACTTGATAAATTTTATTTTACACCACCTAATACTAATGCACTAATGTTCACGTCCACAGTCTTAGTAAATGGATATATTTCATTTCGTTTGCGGGTAGAAGTTTCCGTCTCGACGGCCCCACCCGTACTGGTCGCCTGTCGCGGTGGTCTGTATTACGTCATCGGGCGCACAATATATATATATATATATATATATATATATATATATATATAATTATTTTATATATGAATATGTATATATAAATAAATTGGTTATTATATAGCTTATAAAAGTTTATGTATTTATTTATTTTTAAAAGTTAATTATTGTTATTTAATGTAGTTTACTGAGCACGCAGTAATTACGAACTGGGCCACCTAGGGCTCCAGCTGAAAATCAGCGCTGCAATTTTCTGCGGCACATGCTGAGCTGAGCCATTAGACACCACATCGATGCGGATCATGGTATGCAATCTTTTGTGCTTGTTCTTGTTGTTTAATGTTGTTATTTGTCTGCCTTTTCTTTTCTATGTTTTTAGTATTTTTTATGTATTCTACTTTTGTATTGTTGTGTGTGTCTAATAAAATATTTCTCTCTCTCTCTCTCTCTCTCTCTCATTACAAACATACAAACATACAAAAATAGGTACAAATCTTTCCTCTTTATAATATTAGTATAGATAGGTAAACGAATGGACGTGTCTAATTTCGGATTTAGGCACTACATTTTGTTTCCTGCTACGGACGATAATATTACAATGAAAACAATAGTAGGGGAAATAATAGGCTGTACACAAATTATAGGTATAATGTGTATAATACCGAAAAGGCGCGATGGAAGCTTTTAGAGATGATTTTGTAAAGCAGGGTACCACGTAACGTATATGATACTGTATATCAAGTGAGTACGTAGGCACGAGCACAGATTAGTCAGAGTATGTCTAGGCACGAGCCTGGGGGCCTAGCGCGAAAGTGTATCTTTCGTTTGGTCGTATAAACCTAACAAATTAAAATGGCCAGTCTCATGTGTCAATCCTTTGATAAAATATGACCAACTCAATCTAGCCGTGTAAAAAACCCGACTGTTTACAATTGTTCATAATTGTCAAACCTTTGATACGGGGGAATGGGTGTTTTAATTTGATCGGTTAATTCGACCGACCGAACGATACACTTTCGCGCTAGGCCCCCAGCTGCGAGCACGATGAGCGCGCACAAGTGCGGTATTGTAAACTTTTTTAAATTTCAGCAAAAGTTTGTGTCTAAGAGCGTTGAATATTTTTTTTTTTTTTTTTTTTATCTATTTAATAGGGCACACAACAAAATAATATATTACACCCTTAATTCACAATACATGCTTAGAGACATTTCTGATATATATGTCACTTACAGGTGACCACAACATTCTTATTACAACAAGGCTTCGGTTTTATAATTACAAATGAAACTAACAATTACAATTCAAAACGGTAACAAGTAAGTCTAGGACACAGGTACTTAAGTATTTTTTTTAAATTTAGTGTGACTATCATTGAATATATCCACTAGGTCTGGCATCTTGCTCTATCATCATCTTGAATATTTTAACGAATATTAAATTATTTTAGGGTTAAGATGATAAATAAACATTTTATTTCATCAAATTGTATATTTATAAACACAAATTAACTTAACTATCATTTTTAGAAACATTATATTATAGTTTATTTATTTTATGAATTGGTGCTGCTCCGGCTGAACAGCCGGTTTTTCCTGTGCCATTATTGAAACAGCGCGCGCATCGAAAGTGCGGCGCGGGAAAAAACAAAACTTACGTGCCAGTTTCCCTAAACATTTGGTAAGGTTGTTGCTGTGTGGTTAATTACTATCAAAAATGACTACTTTAAATAGTGAAGATGAGTAAATTATTAATTCAACTTTCAGTAAAGTATTAATTAATTCAACAAGGAAATACTTATCGAGGCACGAAACGCGAGTGATAGCCTGTTGCCGCCAAAATCCTGAGAAAAACAGCAATAACGCCAAGTCATATTTGGAGAAGGTATTTTAGATTTTAGTTTGTTTTATTTCCTCGCAATTGTGTTGAAAAACGTCGTACGCAACTCGTGTGCATTGATCATTACACACTCGGCTTCCTTACCGCGCTCGCATGCGGCTCGCGCTTACAATAGTGACTCGTGTGTAATGACCAACTTAGCACACTTGTATCATAATGTACTATAAAATGGAGCATTTCTACTCAATAAAGTATGTTACCTTTAAAGAGATGGGCGACAATGGGTATATTATACTTCTGAAACTTCAGTAGTGCTATTGTTTTAAGTGTATTAATTGAACTCGTGACATTCCAATCGAACAACTTATAAATCAAATTAGCTATTTTATCATAGTAATAGTATGGTAAGTCCGCAATTAAAAGTTTCCTAGACATTTAACATACTCTGCGCGTGTACCGACACGCATTTAGCCTAAGTTTTCCAATCGGTTTAACCAATTAGAATAAAATGAGCAACCACGCATGGTGACATAATACAAATATCCTGGTCTTTAGGTCCTACCTACACGATTGGAATGTGTATATATTCGCGGGGGCCTAGCGCGAAAGTGTATCGTTCGGTCGATCGTATTAACCGGTTAAAATTAAAACATCCATTCCCCCGTACCAAAGGTTTGAAAATCTATGACCGATTGAAAACAGTCGGGTTTTTTACACGGCTAGATTAAGTTGGTCATATTTTATCAAAGGATTGACACATGAGACTGGCCATTTTAATTTGTTAGGTTTATACGACCGAACGAAAGATACACTTTCGCGCTAGGCCCCCAGGTTAGACACACTATAATATTATTTGCTAACGATCCACAAAGCTGGTTAAATTGTCGAGCGAGATTCATAAAGCTAGTTAAAGTGTCAATATGAAGTTCGTCGGTGTTATTTTTTTATGTGTGTGTTACCAATGTTTTTACCTGGGACTTTTTGAAAAATTGCCGCGAGCCTCACGACCACGAGCATTTGGGCCGTATATGTGATGACGGGAAACGGGCACCTCTGATTGGTTGCTGCGGAATCGGTTCATGTAACGTGGCATGTTGCAACTGCGACGGAGGCTGCAAACCTGGACCGTACAAGGCGGGTTTTTTCCCGCGAAAATCACTCCTAACTTAGGATTCAGCGGTGCTAGTGGTGCAACCAGATTATCATCGGGAAGAAGACTTGTACAAGAGGCAATTTTAGCTACCGGCAAGGATGCTGTTAAAATAGGGCTGGCTGCACCAAAAAAACGTGATTAAATTCTGATTTTAAACTATTGATTTCTGTAGTTAGAAAAAACGGTTTATTTGCTTTTTAGTTATTTTGACATTAATTGTATAATTATGTAGTGGTATAATAAAGTTTAATGTAAATTTAATGAATTATTAAAATTATATGGATGTAAAAAATCCATCAACTACTTTGGAATGAATTTTTACAACCCTTTTTTTTCAAAATTTTCCATGACAACTTATAATTCTTAAAGAACCGGGAAAAGCGAGACTGAATATAAATTTCTGAATGCTATTAAAAATAAAGGTTCTAATTTATGAGTTAAACTTCCTTTTAGGGGTTGATTCTAGTGCTCAAATAAAGCAACTTTTTCTACAAATCGCAAAATATAATTTACTTGTTGATAACTAAGCGGCGACTAGCTACCATTAGTTTTATGAGGATGTGTTTTTTTTTATTTGAATATCAGCCTCGTAGTAGGGATTAAGTTTTTAAGAAGTAGTACTTAGTATTTCTTTTCTCTATGGTACCACCTTTAATTTCATGCTCATATTTATTAAAAAAACAAAGCACTGCTATCAAAATATCCGAGTTAACACTAACGCGTAGCCACCTCATAGACAACGAAACGATTCTTTTCCTTATAGATTCAGATTGTTCTCAAGGCGACCTGCGGGCCTGCGCCATTGTAATCGCGAACAATGCTCACTATTCACCCCCTGAAGATATTATTACATGCTCTCTTACAGGAGACAGTGTAGGACAATTCTGCCTAGATTCAGGCTAGATTCTGAAACCTATTTTATTTAGCGTCGGGAAAATGCTGTCATGCATACGGAGTGGCCGGGCCGGCCGGTTATGCTGGACTCTGGAGCGAGAGCAAGGCCCTCCTACCCACTGAAAACCAGGTACGGTAACGCTGTGGGTAAAATTTTCAGCGTGGCACGCTGCGCTGGAGCGAAAACTCATTAAAGCGAAATCCAGTTGGTCGAATAACACCGCAGCGACAAACACTATGGCGAAATATTATTGGAAATTAAGTTTGAAACTCGAAAAGGGAAATAAAACACAGAAAATCAAAGTTTTAAGTTTCATTTTTTAACGAAGTTAATTTTTTGTTAATTAAAATTATTAGACAACATCACATAAATTGCTCTGATGCTAAGGTTATAGCTAAAGCACTTGTGTTATCATCATCATCATTTCAGCCACAGGACGTCCACTGCTGAACATAGGCCTCCCCCAGTGACTTCCACATCGGCCGGTTGGAAGCGGCCGGTATTCAGCGTCGTCCTGCAACCTTTACCAGGTCGTCTGCCCACCTTGTGGGTGGACGTCCCACGCTGAGCTTGCCGGTACATGTACTTGTGTTACAGAAATCAGAAACAACGACGGTACCACAACACCCAGACCCAAAACAATATAGAAAAGTTCGTTTTCCACATTGACCCGACCGGGGATCAAACCTGGAACCTCAGAGATGGCGACGCCATATAGTCCGGCGTGCTCGCCTCTCGGTTACGGAGGTCGTCAACTTCGTTGAATGGACTTCAACTACGTACCTACCGGACCCCCTGGTGCTTTTGACGAGGTGGAGGTGGGCTGCGGTAGCTGGCCCTGCGGTTGATGGTTGCTTTCCATTATGGTGTGAATCGAATTGAATCTACCAGGGTTGTTACGTCTGCGTTGTTGTTAAAAATTATATACAAACACCGGCCAAGTGCGCACGAAGGGTTCCAAATCATTCTCATGTAACAAAATCTCGTAATATAGGAGACCCCTTCAATATTTATTTTATTCTGGTTTTTAGTATTTGTTGTTATAGCGGCAACAGAAGTACATCATCTGTGAAAATTTCAACTGTCTAACTATCACGGTTCATGATATACAGAAGGGTGACAGACGGACAGCGGAGTCTTAGTTATAGGGTCCTGTATTACCCTTTTGGTACGAAACCCTAAAAATAAGTTGCGATTGCCGCAACAGGAAACTAAAAGTTGCTCCGTATGCATTATGAGTTTTGTCTAGGATGGTCCAGAATGTTAAACATTACTATTATGGCAAATATGATTAAAGCTAAATGTGAAAAAAACTGATATCTGCTCCTGGACTATCTTTTTAAATGTAGGCTACTTCTTGTTATTTTTTCTGGACAATGCAATTTCCTCGACTTGCTTACAAAAAACCTATCTGTTTAACAGCTTCTGTTATTATTTTTTGTAAAGATATTAAAAATACGAAACATTGCCTGTGCTTTTTACCTACAAACTGGGATGATGCATTGTATCTTAATACTTTAAACGAAAATTTCATAGGTTTTTTTCATATTTAGGCCCTTTTCTCTATAATAGAATAAATAAAGAACTTTATATGTATGAACTTAATTATTATAACTGTAAAATAGCACTCGAAAAATATTTTAAAAACTTGACCTACGATAAAACAGAAGAATTACTTGTAGCTTGTAAATAAATAAATAAAAAATAGATTAGTATTTTAGAATTGTTACCCGACTTAATTGTGTTCTACTTATATTTAATTATATTGTTAATTTGTACAACATAAGATCTCTCATGCCTGAAGCACAGGTTCCACCTAGTTCAGGCAAAACATCATTTTCTGCACTGTTTAGTTTTAAGTACTGAAAATGTTAGTTCCTACTTTGGCCACCGGTCTTTTTACGTCACGCCAAGTATAAGTTTAATTAAATACTTAGTTGTATTTCTCGTACCATTGCCTTTGTATGATGTGAGTTGGCATTATATGAAACCGATCTTTTCTCGGTACGCCCGTCATTGGCAGTAATATACATATGAATATAAAACTGCCAATTTGGAGAATAACGTTTTTTTGAATTCAACCGAGACGGGAATCGAGCCCGGGACTCTTGTGGCCTTACCATAAAAAAGATAGAGTAGTGTTAAAAACTTGTCGAAAATTAGTCAACCAATTTGAAATGTTGACTCATCAGACATTCGAGACTATTATTATGAAACATTTCAAATTGGTTGGCTAATCTTTAGACAAGTGTTTAGCACTAGTCTATCTTTTTGTAGTGAGGCCGGTGTTTAAGGCGAACAACCGCGCTACTACAGTCGGGTAGACACAAAATACTACTTCCCGGTGTACATTTATCTTTCCAGGAGGTACACGTAGTTCCATAGAAATCAATCAAAGCAACTTTGTTAGGGTTCCGTACCCAAAGGGTAAAACGGGACCCTATTACTAAGACCGCTGGCCGTCTTTCTGTCTGTCACCAGGCTGTATCTCATGAACCGTGATAGACAGTTGAAATTTTCACAGATGATGTATTTCGGTTGCCGCTATAACAAAAAATACTAAACACCAGAATAAAATAAATATTAAGGGGGCTCCCATACAACAAACTTGATTTTTTTGCGTTTTTATACATAATGCTGCGGAACCCTTCGTGCTCGAGTCCGACTCGCACTTGGCCGTTTTTCTTACATTAATCTTTCATAAACATTTGCCAGTCTCGATGCAAATGAATAGCATTAAGTTACTTTTTTTCAGTTATTGTGGTTTTTAAAAATGCTGAAATAGTGTTTTTTTAGAATTCCTCATTTATATAATATATTTTCTGTTTTTATAAAAACTTTGACAAATTTGTAGTCTTTATGTATTTCATTTATTTAAATGTGATTATAATGTATGTTCTGCTGCAGTACCTTTAAATAAATAAATGAAAATTTTATTCTATTTTATTTATTTGACCAACCAACATCTGTTTACACTAATACTTAATCGAAAAATACATCAACATATTACAATATCTAAATGCTGCAATGAATAAAGAATTTGAATTTGAATAGCAGCCTCGTAAAACTTGCCATATGAGTCAAAATGCAAATCAACCAGATCGCTACACGAGTTAAGAGCTCTACATAACCTAGGTACAGGGGAACTGTCAATACACTGTGTACATTTGAACCTAAGACTGTTCTTCCCAAAGGTGGACTTAAAGGAGTAATTTTCGTACGAGGTATTTTTCCCCAGTCCCATACGAAACCAGAAGTAGCGGAGCAGCCTAGAGCAATCTATTTTTCATTTTTTAAATTAGATTATAAAGAGAGTATGTCCCTCATTTCTCTTACCATAAGCTAAGGATGCATCCTAAAGTGTTGAAATCTGGATATATATTATATTATTTAAGTATTTTGGCTTTTCCAGAAGAGAGATGACACAAGAAAATCAACAGTGTCTCAATATTAAACGAGTATATTGAACTTTTTAATATTTTAAGACCTAAGACCTAAGATAAGGTAATGTTTAGGTTAGTTTAATTAAGTTGAATGATAAGTTATTTAACAACATTTTAAAGCTTAAGTATATGAAGTCCAGTGTCATCTATAAATTCCAAAACACAGAGATAATATTTGTTTTCCGGTAATTTCGCTTCGGTAATATTTATTTATTTAACATCTGGTGTTATTGCGTAAGAAACAGAACATAGGTTAACGAAAATAGGAGTTACGTGGACGTGGATTTGACGAGAAAAGATAACTTTGACGACCTCCGTAGCCGAAGGCGAGCACGCCGGACTATTTATGGCGTCGCCATCTCTGAGTTTTGGGTTCGATTCCCGGCCGGGTCAATTTAGAAAACCGTTGTTGTGTAAAAAAATGTACCGTGTGGTACATTTTTTTACTCAACAACTAATCAAACATTGAGCTTGAATAGTTTCATTTATTTTTTTGGGTATTATGGTTTGCAATTTTTTTTGCTAGTTTGTCCAATTCTTGTTATTGTATTTGATAGCCCAAATATGCCCTGTGAATTAAAAAAAAAACACATCAAGAAATGACGTTATTTGCAAAAATGGCTTGAGAAAAACCAACGACAGGTGTCAAAATTTCGAAAAATACGAAAAATGAGAATATCTCGAAAATCGTGATATTTTTATTAAAGCTAAAATTTGAGAGAAGGGAGGTCATGGTGTGCACTATCGATGGGTAAAGTTTGATCCATTATTTCCCGGACACCCTGTAGAGAATAATTCTCTGGTATGAGTAGATATTTGTAGGTCATTAATGTTTATATATCTATTAGGTATATTCTACAAGCTTTGCTTAGTTTGGGGCTTGATAATTGGTGTGATTGGTAAAACTAGTTAACTTTGATTTAATTTTATTCTTTTTAAATTTTTTTTTGTCACTTTTAGTCGAGCAATTAGTTATGAATGAACTTTTAAATGTGTGTAAATGATTTTACCGACCGAATTAAAAAGGGTGGTATAATAATAAAAAACAATAAGGTAAAAAATATTTATTACTATAATTAGTTAACCTAATTTTATCCAATTTCATTTGTAATAACATTTGGTACCGAAAAACCGTAATGTTCAATTGCAAATCTGATGTACAAAGATTCACTTGACAGCCACCATTCAGGGTTGGAACTGCCAGCAAAAGTTGGTATGATAAGCAGTTCCTTGTGCGTCAACCCAGATGGAGTTGAAGCGATGATAGACAGTACACGATGATTCTTCCTGACTGCCACATCAGGGTCCTTGAACCTTGGCAGAGGCACCCTGACGATGTAGTTAACCTCATTGCCGTCCCGACGAGTGAATGTTTCAGTCTGATTGTTGCAGAAGTCTGATAAGTCGTCAGAGATGAAGACACTGTCGCAGTATATCTCGTCTTCAAGGCTGAGTGCGTCTGGTAATGGTTCTGGTGGAGAATTTGTATATGGGGGCAGTATTGCAGGCTGTGGTATTGCATTGCATTTTTTTTTTTTTCGTCTGGCAACCCTGGCTGTCAGTCGCAGCTCAAACAGCTGTTGTAATTTTAATTCTTAATTATTGATAATTTGTGTAAAATAAACCTATATTAGGCCTAAATAGCAAAAACAAAGCATAACTCATAATTTGTGCTAGTGTAAATAAACCTAATTACAAAAAAGTGACATAAAATCGGACAAAATTTTCGTACCGGTTTTGACATCCAAATTCAAAAGGAGTTCAATTCAACGGATTACCTAAAACCAGGGGAGTACTGTTTTCAACATTATTTTAATCATAATAGGAAAGTGTTATAATAAGTGTGTTTGCAATCTAGACTTTAAAATTACCATTACAATTAAGTTGAGGTTATATCAATAGTTGTAACTTGCGTAGCTTTGGTACCTACTTGATGATAATTAGCAACTATTTACCTACAGCATTACTGATATCACAACATTTAACACTGTACAAACCTCACGAAAGTGAGACTCGTCACAATTCATTGCATTCGGCCTAGTTGTGCCTCTCTTTACTTGACATATAGTGGAAGTAAAGTTGATGAAAACAACCTTTTGCCGCAGACATTCTACTTCTAACACTTAACAATACATTCAAATAACTAACAGTGGGAAATGTTGATGGTTATTTCAAGTAATTTAGTGTAAATTAGCTTAATAAATTATCTTTTTATATTCGTTAGAAATACCCTCAAGGAAAAAGTTAATAAAAGAAAATTGTACAGTAAATCTGTATTTCTTTAAAAATCGATCATTTTAATTTAAAGACTTATTCTTTATATATTTTAAACTAAAATCAACCACATAAAATAAATAAATTCAGCATATAAGTACCTATTACTGTCAGTCAGTCAAATCAAAACATCGGCTATACACTTCTTTCTAAATAATTCCAGGTGAGGCCATATAAATCCAGCAAAATGACCACCAAGAGTGGAACTATGACCCGGAAAATGGCTTCGCTGAATACTGAGCTCAAACTCAAAAATGCACTTGAGGATTTGAAACAGAGTAGGGAAAGCTGTGACCAACTTGTTAGGGAAAGAGAGGAGAGTGAAGAAGAGATTAAAATTACTATAAATAAAAACTCCCAACTCAAAAAAGAATTAGTTGAATTGCATGCCCAACTCCAAGAAGTCACCGAGCACCGTGATGACTTACTAAATACCATCAACACCTTCAACCAGTGCAGCAATATTTTCGAACAGACACTATTGCGCAACAATGAATTGGAGACTGAACTTCGAGATGTCAACAGGACTTTATTGCATTTCGAAGAAGAAAAAAAACAACAAGTGTTCTCGCAGACCTTGAACCTCTATGAGGAGTTGATTGGAAGCCCGGGTGGGCATGCAGTAGTTTCCGATTTAGAATTAAGTAAAAGTGGTCAATTTGATACTAAACATAATATAAAGTTAACTAGTAAAAATAGGCTAAAGAAATATTTAAAATTAAATAAATTTATCACAAAAACTAAAAAATTAATTAAAAAACAGAAATGTTTTTATAATAATATTAAGTTGAGGAAAGAACGTGCAGAGTTAGTAGACAGTCTAGAGATCTATCATAATAAACTGTATGAAAGCAGATCTAAATACAATGTTGACATTGAACGAATGCAGGCGGACATCTCGCAGTTACATGAGTCTTTAAAATCTATAACATGCAAATATGTTTCTGCCCAGGAACAAATAAATGAGCATATCTTGGCCGCAAATAAACTTTTAGAAATAGGAAATCCCAAAACAGATTTCTTATCACTACCAAATATAAATGTAACACAGGTGACAGATAACACCATCCCAGGGGCCAATCTGTTGAATGTTGACCGGCAACCTTCAATGTCAACACCACAATATAGTAATACCAAGATAAATGTAATTATGTTTTCAGATAGGTTAGGAGTTGGTTATGGTCCTCTACTAAGTAAGAAATTAAGTTGTAATGTTGTTAATAACTGTATGCCAGGTGCATCACTTGATATAATAATTAATCGTATACAAAATAGTAAATTAAACTCTGACTCTATCCTTGTTATAATGCTAGGAAATAGTCAAAACCTTAATAAGACAAAAATCATTCAAAGTTACTCAATTTTGTCCGGCTTATATGTAAGGAAAATAATATTTTGTGCCCTACCTTTTTGTAAAAATCAAATAGCGCAAGAAAATGACAGTATTCACTCATTGAATACATTAATTTATAATATGACTCAACGTCATAACGACAAATTTGTGTTTTTTGACACAAATAAATTTATTAATAATAGCTTTCAATTGACTGGCAGCTCTTTACACCTGCCTCATAAACTAAAAAAACGAGTAGCTACTTTGTTAGCATATAATATTAACTGTATTGATTTAAAATACAAAAATGAAACTATTTACTGTGACAAACATATTAGTAGCAGTACTAATTTAAATATTATTCCTGTGACAATCTCAAATAATTTAAACTAAGAGAGCAGACAAAAGCTAAGCCTACCTTTAATATTGTGCACCAAAATATGCAAGGCTTGGCTGGCAAAGAGTTAGAATTAGCCTTATTCTTACAAGATTTAAATGTACATGTACTATGTTTAACAGAGCATTGGATTAATCAATATGAGTTAATGATAAACATTGAAAATTATAAAATCGGCAGTTCGTTCACAAGGAAGTCCACTACTAGGGGGGGGTCACTTATACTATTAAATAGTGAGTTAAACTTTAAAGAGCGTAAAGATATAGTGTCACTTTCGATTGAACGAACTATTGAACTAGCATGTGTTGAGCTAGAGCAGTATATAATATTAAGCGTGTACAGCCCCCCATCAGCCAATTACCAGCTTTTTGAATCCAATATGGAAGAGGCTTTGAAAAAAGTCTGTAGTTCTAGTAAGAAAATAGTTGTGTGTGGAGATTTTAATGTCAATATATTAGTAAATTCACCGAATTCAACTCGTTTTCTTAATCTTTTTAAATCGTTTAATTTAATTAACTTATTTAATGAACCAACAAGAGTGACTCCCACAACAGCTTCTTGCTTAGATAATATTTTTTGCAATAGCAATGTAATAGATAAATCAGTTATAAATTATTTAAGGTCTGACCATAGTGGCCAGAGGGCGTCGTTTGAGCACCATCATGTCCGAGAAATTATAGATGCTGTCTGCAGGCCAATAACCGTAAATAGAATAGACCGATTTAAAGAGAAAATGTGTAACGGTATAGATTTACTAAAATCTAGCAGTAGCCATAGTGTTGATCTGTTATATGAGGATCTTTTTGGCTTGATTAAAAATGAATTTGATAAAATTTTCACACAAAAAAAAATAAAAGCAAATAAAGTCAGGTGTAAGTTTAATGAATGGGCTACACCTGGTATTTACAAAAGTAGAAGAACATTATATGACTTGTATAGTCTAAAAGCAAACACTCAGAACCCACAGATCATAGATCATGTTAGAAATTACTCTAAAATATTTAAAAAAGTATGTGCCACTGCAAAATCAAATCATCTTCGAAATATTATTTTGGGTTCTGATAATAAAGCAAAGGCCACATGGAACATAATAAATAAAGAAACATGTAGGCGTAAACAGAATGATCACTCTTACTCTCTTAAAATTGGGGATAAACTAATTAACTCACATGCAGAAGTTGCAAATGCTTTCGAGGAATTCTTTACGAATATAGCTCCCTCTACAACTAAAGAACTGGCTTCTTCTGCTGAACTAGCTGAATCCCTTCTCAAGTCGGGTGTTGATGAGTGCAAAACTCCATTTAATTTTAGACATATTAATCCTAATATACTAATAAAAACTTTCAAGGAATTGAACATGAAAAAAACTGAAGACTTATGGGGGATCTCAGTCAATATTATCAATACAATTATAAATACGATAGCCCCTTATCTTACAATTCTTTTTAATAAATGTATTGATGATAAACAGTTTCCTACTTTGATGAAATTTAGTAAGATAATTCCTTTATATAAATCAGGCGAGAAAAATGATCCTTCAAATTTTCGACCAATTTCAATTTTACCGGTACTTAGTAAAGTTTTTGAAAAAGTAATTTTCAATCAACTTTTATCACACTTTGTCCTTAATAAATTGTTACATAGCAAACAATATGGCTTCACGAAAGGTAGAAGCACTACAGATGCTGGAGTTGCACTCTTGAAACACGTGTTTGATGCTTGGGAAAGTAGGCAGGACGCTTTGGGAGTTTTTTGTGATCTTTCTAAGGCTTTTGATTGTGTGGACCATCAAACTTTACTGAAAAAACTTAGACACTATGGTGTTTCATGCGATGCCTCAGATTTAGTAAACTCTTATCTCACAGGCAGAACACAAAAAGTTTGTATCAATGGAGCTGAGTCTTCTGGGTCGCCTCTTACTATGGGTGTGCCGCAGGGATCGATATTAGGGCCTCTGCTCTTTCTAATTTACATAAATGACCTTCCATCTTTTACGAAAGACCTCTGTGAGACAGTGCTATTTGCAGATGATACTTCATTGATTTTTAAAATCAAGAGAGGTAAAGACTCATTTGACGATGTAAATAATGCACTTTCGGAAGTATTGCATTGGTTCACCACCAATAATCTTATGCTCAATGCAAATAAAACAAAGTGCATCAAATTCACAATGCCCAACGTAAAACTTGTCTCAACACATATTACTGTAAAAGATGAACAACTTAATACATCTAGTTCCACTACATTTTTAGGAATCACTTTAGATTCCCGTTTGCAATGGGGTGCGCATATCGAGACTCTGTCGGGAAGACTTAGCTCTGCTGCTTATGCCGTGAGAAAGATAAGACAACTGACTGATGTTGAAACGGCAAGATTGGTGTATTTTAGCTATTTTCATAGTATAATGTCATATGGAATATTGTTATGGGGCTCAGCAGCAGATATTGAATCTATATTTGTACTGCAGAAGAGAGCTGTACGGGCAATTTACGGCCTTGGACCCCGAGACTCCTTAAAAGAACTGTTTAAAGAAATTAATATACTTACAGTAGCATCCCAATTTATTTATGAAAATATAATGTACATCCGCAAAAACCTGTCCTTATTCCTTAAGAAAAGTGACATTCATAATCTTAACACACGGAATAAGAATAAGCTTGCCGTTCCCAATTTCAGACTGCATAAAGTGGGTAATTCGTTTATGGGAAAATGTATTCGCTTTTTTAATAAATTACCAGCGTCTATTGTAGAACTGCCCCTGTTAAAATTTAAATCGCATATTAAAACAACTTTAATGAAAAAAGGATATTATACTGTAAATGATTATATAAACGATAAAAATATTTGGAAATAAATACTGCCCTGCTCGCACAGGTACATTTATCTTGTAATGTAAATATATACTATTTAAAAAGAGGCTGACAATAGTGACCGAGTTTCTTGCGCTACTTCTTCTCGGCGCTAGCCCAAAATTGTCCTGAAGTAGTGGTAGGGAAAAAAAATATTGGGACGTGTAAAAGCGCTTAGTTTAAGCCTATTTACAGAAATAAATTGGTTTTAATGGTTTTAATGGTTTTTTAATGCAGTCTGTGGTGGAGGATAAGAAAGAAGAGGAGAATTATTCGGAAATTGTTGCGTAAACTGTTGCATGGGATTGTTCCAGTATGACCACGGCTGAGGTGCAACTGGTGGTTGATAGATGTTCATTGTTTGCCCTTGGTTGGGCCTGTACCGTCCCGGTAAAGGCGGCTGCCCAAATGATGATGGCTGAAAGAATATGGGCTGTTGTACTGGTGGGATTGGCAGAGGTTGAGCTTGTTGAATGTTCCAGATAATTTCTGGCGGTGAAAACCGTTGACCTACTTCTATACTTTTATCAGAATTATGGAATAAACGATGTATTACTTTTCCAAAAATAGTGAAATGCTTATCTTCACTATGTGGACCAAATATTAAATCGGAGTGAACTGTCACTGCACACAGGTAACTCAAGAGCACCAGTCGAAACATCATGATTTAAGACTCAGACATGAGTGACTGGGTTTAAAGACACTAGTCATATTTATAGCTCTAATCATTTGATGTACCTACGTAGTTGGAAATTCAGTGTAGGTTAAATGCTATCACCTCTTCGGCGAATACATGCGTAACGGTTATTGGTCGACAAACCGCTAATGATAAATCTTTATGCAAAAATACATAAAGTATGTATAAGCTAACGTATTTATCAAATGAGTTCAAGACCCGACTGGAAAGTGGGATGATAACTTAACATGTTTACACTGATTAAACAACACACTCTCTTGCTCTCGAAGTCTCGACCAAGAATTTAATAATTGTTTCCTTTATGAAGTACCCCGAGTTTCTTCGGACACATTATGCGGTATTCAAAGCGGCAGACGTGCTCGGGTTAGAGCACCTATGAGATGATCGGACGCTGTGAGAAAGACGGAGTGAACATGCAAGATGCGGTCCACACGGCCTATGCGCTATTGCGCTGCTTCTTCTCGGTGCTAGCCCAAATTTGTCTCAAAGCAGTGGTAGGGAAAAATTGGGATGTGTAAAAGCGCTTAGTTTAAGCCTATTTGCCGAGAATCGGGGTTTGAAATTCGGGTTAGAAATCGCAATGTAGAATTGTGTTTGAAATTATTTGCCTGCTGTTTCCATATTCTTTTAACATTTTGGGCATTTCTCCAAATAGGCCAATTTTGACTGATTTCGATTTTGATGTTGTATGCCATTTTATATCGAATTCTGGGTTTGGGACACTCCACCGTCGTTGTCAGAATTTAGGGGTAATCGGGTGTTCTATTTTTTTTCCCAGTGGGTTTTGAAATTAATATGAAGACGTTATTATGCTCTCTAGATAATTTAGGATTTAAACTTTAGACTGTATTTTTTGTAGATTTTTGTTTTGATTAATAGTGGAAAATTTGTGCTCGGCTCGGACACGAGAAACTCCGTCTCTGGAGAAATGCCAATAAAGGGTATGTCTGGAATATTTTTATTAATAAATCATTTCTAGGCTTATTTCTTTTTAAAAGTTACTTGAAACTGCCATCATCATTAAGGGCCTCTTTCAAAATGTACGGATAAAAGTTATGTAAAAGCTAAAAATATGGAGAAGATAAAAGTGCTTGAAAATCGCGTCAAAATGTGTAAAAAATCGTGTTTATTCTTCAGATAAGTAAAATATAGCTTATTCAGAACTAATGCACAACTTATCCGCACATTTTGAAATAGGACTTTAGTAACTCAAAGTAAATAACAAGTATCTAACGTAGAATAAAGCATACGGAACCCTTCGTGAGTTATCCTGATTCGTACATGACATTAGGTATTATTTTATCTGTAGGTATTACGCAGTAGAAATACTTATCTTTTTTATGAAAATGATATAAATTACAGGGTGTCCAACTTTAATATACATGTAGAACTAAAAAATAACAAAGCAATCTTCTTCTCTGTGTATCTTCTTCCTCTTCTTAGCATTTTGATCAGTTTCTAGTAGGGTTACGCTTGACCACGATCCAAGATGCGACAAATCAGAAATATTTATATGCTTTTAACATGGTTAAGATTATACAAGATATTTAATCATTGATACGTCCACATTGTAGTGTACGGGTATGGGTAGTTTTATTTATAAAAAAATATCAACATAATGTACGGCAGTCCTAATAACGTAACGAACTGTTATTTTTCTTGTGTCCATGTATCTGTGTGCCATTGTAGAATTATACGCCACATTAGCAAGACGGGTTTCAATTATCCTAGACCTAGGTAAGTTTTCTGTATCTCCTAAACTCTAGATAGATTTTAAAGCTGTTACATTTTAATCATCATCATTAATATAATTTCAGTCATAGGACGTCCACTGCTAAGAATAGGCTTTCCTAATGACTACAAGATTGGCCGGTTGAAAGTGGCCTGCCACTAGCGGCTTCTTGCAACGTTTATTAGGTTGACTGTCCACCGCCATCATGTGGCGTGTTTAGCCATATGCTGCGCTTGCCACTAAGTTCTCCATTCTAGAACCTTTCTGCTTAAATCAAATATAATAATTTTCTATTTTTGTACATAGATACATATTTTAATATGTATCTTATTTTTGGTTGTTTTACTTTTTAATTAAACTCATCTCACATTAAGCAGCTCATATAATCATAAAATGTTCATTAAGATCAATAAAAATGAAAGAACATTTCTAAACCTACTCTCAATTCTTTCCCAACGTTTCCAGTCATTTAAAGCTCAAATCGTCGGACCGTCCTTCAAATTTTTGTTTAAGGTTAATTTTTTTATTAAAATTTTCAATTATTATTTATGTGTTTGGGTTGTGTAAGGGCCAATTTAGCTTATTTTCGAGATTTCTATGTTGGTCTCATGGTAAAAGTATGTACTGTAGAATAATTGAGTAAACTATTGGCTCTCCTAATCCGCTAAAAGTGCCATCAACCTTTTATTAATTGTGTAAGTTCGTTTTAACTAACTTGGATTCCTCGGCAGAAAATAAGCCAGTAAAAATAGGACTTAATTATCCAAGCTGATCACCAGCCTATATCAGTCCACTGCTGGACACAGGCCTCTCCAAAAGGAGGTTTTGCCATAATCGCTACACTTGGCAGGCGGGTTGGCGATCGCAGTTTGGCCAATGGTGGAGAGGAGACGCTGCTGCCCGTCTTCTTATGGCGGTTCTCCTGTAGTCGCCTCTTACGACACCCATAGGAAGAGAAGGGGTGGTGCAATTCTTTTAACGTGCCGGCACCACGCGGCACATCCAAGCTGGACATCCTGTATTTATGTATTGGAATTGTCTAAAAGATTTAATCTCTGTTAATCTTGACTGTTCGTTGACCAGGTTTTGTTCACGATGTATCGTCTGATACTCGTAGTTTTAAACCCCTGTGCTGGTTCACTCCATCGTTCACTGTTATCATTCACTAGAATTGGATAAATTACCTGTCATTGGAAGAGTTCCGCACAACTCGATATCTGATAAACCTGTTCCACCATCAGATACTTTTACTGTCAGGATCCACTGAAACCTTGGTGTCACCGGCCTCCTCCTTCACAGCCTTTTTTGTACTATGAAGATGAACCACCGTCTTGGTACTACCAAGGACCACCACCTCCTCCCAGATACAAGTGGCATTAGCAAACACAAAGAACAATGGTTGGGTACTTGGATGTGTTGTGTTATAAAAAAAATCATCATGGCGAATAATGAATAAGCCCACCATTTAAACTTATCCAAGGATTTTTGTTTTTTTGTCCCACCATATTGATGAAGTGCTACCTACACCGCGATTCACCGAGTGCTCCTTAAACTTGTATACACGAAAGTAGAACACTCCGTATTCAAGAATTGAGATAATATAAAAGTGTTTATCGAAGCTTGTTAATGGTCAGTTCGTTTACCGATATCAGCCGCGATGTTTCGTCTTATATTTCTTAATTTATTACTAGTGTCAACGGTTTATTGTTTTTTTTTCTCACCACACGATGAATCGGATCACTTAACCAACTTTGGAAGAGCTGTGCATCGTATTTTCCATGGCTCCCATAAAAAACATAAATCAACACCACCGCCACCAACTTGGTACTACCCGGAATCGCAAAATCCTTGGCACCAAATCCCTCCACAACAACCTCGGTACCCATCACCTCCACAACAACCTCGGTACCCAATACCTCCACAGCCAAACTGGTACCTACCACCTGCTCAAAACCCATGGTACCAACAACCTCCACAACAGGCCTGGCCCCAACAACCATCTTGGAACTACCAAGGACAACAGGCTTGGCCATATCCTGCGCCAGCGCCATTGCCGCAGAAGAAGTAAATAGTTAAAATTACAACCAAGTATCATAATCATCTAGAACTAATGCTTCCACCGAGATATCATTTTGAGCCATCGTTAAGTTTGGATGACGGTAATAAGAATAATGTTGCAAACGAAGACCCAAACAGCTAACACTTTGCTATATGCGATCTAATTAAGTGCCAGTGTCAAAGATAAAACAGCAATAATAATAATAACAATAGTGATAATAAACAATATTTAAATTTAAATTTCGGTCATAGCCTTATTTTTTATGATGTACCAGTAAAATTTGTTGTTTACTATGTATTATATGCTTTATGTTATAACTGAATAAAGATTTGTAACCGAGCTGAGTTGAATTTTATTTACACAGTTTTATTTCACTTTTTATACACCTTGTGAGGCATCAAAATAATTTATAAGTGAAATGAGTATTTGTATTTGTGAATTTATTTGTGCCTTCAAAATCGGTGACTTTTTGCTTAAAATCAAATGTGCCCTAACCAGAGCCTAGCCCCTCTTCTTCTTCTTCTCGAGTCAATGGCAATTAAATACTCGCCCAAAAAGTGGCAACATCAATGGCCTTCTGGTTGGCGTTGTAAAGGTCCTCTTGCGTGCAGGTGGCAGGAGAGGTAGGGCACGACATTAAGTGTGGCATAGACTGTAAGGCGCCACACTCGCACGTGTCGTCCTCAGTGAAGCCCCACCTTTTCCCGAGTTCATTGCACCTGCCTACACCTGAAAGAAGTCTGTTTAACGCCTTCCAAATAGGCCAGGGAAGATTGTGACCTGGTGGCAGCTTCTCAGCTAGCTAGCTAGCCCCTTGGAAAAATAGATTATGACCATACTTACCAATTTCGAATGTACTTACTTAGATATGCCATGATTGTTAATGAATGTCTAACACCGCTATTGACGACGGTCTGGTGGTGATTCGTGCTCCAGACTACAAATACTACAATGCCTGGCGGTGGCGGGTTCGATTCCCGCAAGGGGCAAATGTTCGTGTAATGAACACGAGCATTTGTACCTTTAGTCATGGATGTTTATAAACGTATGTATTCAAGCTTTGCTTAGTTTGGGGCAAGCTAATTTGTGTGACTGTGGAAACAAGTTATTTTTTTATTTGTAAAACTTACTCGTAGTCATTATTTCAAATTTGGGTAAAAAGTGGCATCATAAGTATTTGTGTTTTTGTCTGAGATTTTCTGTGCATCCTTTTTTCAAGAGAGGCCCTATACACATAATTTTGTCCGTAATTTAATATTAAAATCCAAACGTAATACCCAAAATACCAATAAATTCTTACTCAATTTTGGGTATAGATATGCAATGAGAGTCTATCAAAATTTTATATACTTCAAACTATCAAAGGATTTGGGGTTAGTGGCCATAAATATAAAACAGTTTCTTAGTTAATACTTTATTTCACGCGACATAATTATACAAAAAAATTACATTTATTTAAATTTAAAAAACGACATCTGGTATACTATGGTCAAAGGGTTGAAAAAACAATAATATCAAAGCGTAGGTAACCCACTACATTTGTTAAAGAAAATATATTTTATCATGAAAGTCAAGAGAGAGTCGGCCTCAAGCACCAAGAGTTTGGTTTTTTACGCGACTGCCAAACGAGGGTTATGTTTTTCGAGCGTATGTATGTATGTATGTATGTATGTCTATTTCTTTGGCACGCCCTACAGCCTAAGCCGTTTAACGGATATAAAAGTATAATAAATCAATAGATTCGTCTCAATTGTGAGAGTGACAAGGGGTATGTTATTTTCCGAAATTCCCGCGGGAACAAAACTCACGCGGGAAAAACGGATCTGCAAAACTGATAAACTGATTTTGAAACATTCTTTTATTAACTAAGGGTCACATATTTTTAGTGCCAATAGTATTCAATACTTTATTTTTCAAAATTCCTGCGGCAACAGGCAAAAAATACACTTAAAAAATAGGAAGTAAAAACCATTTAATGGATTTCAACATATGATATGTCATTAGATTCGTCTCAGTTGTGGGAGTGACTTAAGCTATGTTATTACCCGGAATTCCTGTTGGTACATGAATTAAACGGGAAAAACCGATTTCAGATGCTATACTTACTCGAGTTAAAACCTTTTTTTTTCAATGAAGAGTTACAATTAAGGTTTTTATAGTTCATTGAAAAGTAGGTGTAAAACACTACAAACTAAAAAGTCAAAAATAAAATTAATTAATAAAAAAAATAAAAAAACCCGACTGCGTAAAAAGTGAACTTAAAAGATGAAAACAAGATTTAAAGAATCAATTTGCAGTCGGAGGCATCAAATCTATTAAAAGCATAATGATGATTGACTTGGTATGCACTGCGGTAGTACCTAATTTAGTAATTTAAATCCGTGTAGAAAAAGTCGAATCAAGTAACATGGATTTGATGCCTCAGACTGCAAATTGATTCTTTAAATCTTGTTTACATCTTTTAAGTTCACTTTTTACGCAGACGGGTTTTTTGATTTTTTTAATTAATAATTTTATTTAATATTACATTTCTAAATTACCTTTGCTTATCTGAAAGATTTTAAAAACTTTTAATACTACCATTATTAATTTCTTAAAATTCAAACAGATCTTCGAGCTTAGGCACAGTCTTGACTGAATTACTGATAATTTTATAACAAGTATTAACCTGTTCGTCGTTGTATTTTTTGTCGAAGTATATGTGGAGTTCTTATCCGTCATACTCCCAAGCTATGGTTTGAGTATCAAAGAATGATGGCACAATGACCAGCTCTTTATAGTTATCATCGTTGTTAGATGTAGCAGCGATTGAAAGTACCCGTTGCTTGATCTTCACTTCAATGCTATCCTTTTGGGTTTCCTGAAGAGGTACTTCGATGCTGTAGCCTAATTCACCAACGCGTACCCTCGTAGTATTGTGGGCAAAAGGTTTTATCAACTCGTCCAATTCATAAAGATCACAGAAGATCTCTTCGAAGAGGTCAAGCTGCGGTGGCTGAATCGTAATGGGAGGCTGCTATGTCCAGCTCTGGTAGGTCCAGTAGCGTTTCTGGCGGTTGGTTGAGCAGCTGTGGCGGCTGGGTGGCCATGGATCATGAGTAATTATCTGGATGTCTAGAATGTCTAGTGGCTGACTCGAACTCTGATAGTCTGGTGTTTCTGGTGGATGACTCGAGCTCTGATAATCCGGCGTGTCTGAGGGGTGGGTCGTGACCACCGGTGGTTGGGTCGTGCCTGGTGAAGGGTGTGTCTTGACCGGTGGTAGCATGGTTTTGGTGTCAGACTGCTGATTAGAGCTCTGGTAGTTTGGTCTGCCTGGCGACTGGGTCGTCGTCTCTGGAGGCTGGGACGTGGCACTCATGTTCGGTAGCGGCGGGGTTGTGCTCTGCGGCAGCTGAGCTGTGGTTTGTGGCATTTGGGTAGTAGTCGTCAGTTGTAGTCGTGGTGGTAGCATGGGTATGAGAGGTGGCAAAGGTTTACCGTCGTAAATCTGGTAGTGATAGATATGGTGTTAACGTCCAGGGATAGAGTGGTTTGGGGTACGGCAAGTTCGGAAGTAAATAAGGTGGTATTATGGGATTTGGTAGTTTCTGGAAATTTCAGTTCGGACATAGGATCCCAGGATTTGGTGGCCCATAGTTATTAGGCCAGGTCGCTGGTTGATATGGTAGCGGAATCAACAAATGCGGACTATGTGGTGGACTATAATGAGTACAGTTCCACGGTGAACGATGTGGTACGGTCCAGAAATTAGGTGGCCTAGGGTGAGTCCAGTTAGGTTGTGTAAGTGGTGCCACAATCCATAGATGTTGCGGACTGTAGTAAGGCTACTTTGGTGAAGAGTGTGGTGCTATTACCTCTTCGGGTTGTAGAGGTGGTAGGAGTGGAAAGGGTTGCTGGGATAGGAAATGTGAACATGGCCGTCCATATGCACAAATTGGTTTAAGGGGTGGGCTGAGAAGTGGGACTTAAACATGACGATGAAAATAATGTTGTTTCCCTTTAAAGAATATTTCAAATGTGGAAACGTAACTATAGAAAAAACTGTGGACACGAACAATACGATGAGTTTTTTTCGTAAAGCGAGGGAATTATTTTAACAGGATGGTGACATGGTGGGTACATTATCCATCCCAACATGAAAAACTAATGTTTTATACTGATTAAGAAAATTACTATAACCAAGAATATAAATATCAATCAAAGAAAAGAAGTTAATAATTTCACCGTTAGAGTACTTACGGCCCGCGCAAAATTGGAGACCCCTCCCCTACGCTCTAGTACAATTTAAATGAAGGGAAACCCGTTCTTGCTGGTATAGAAACTGACTTCATAAAAAAACAACATATTTAATATTATAGTTTTTTAATTTTTAAAATACCAGCGAAATATGAGATACAAAAATGTGTCAAGTAAGTATACACAGTATAAATTAAATATGTATCAACCAAACTTTATTCAGATTCTTAAATTATTGATGTCGGCTAGTATTGAATTAACTAACCTACCTACCTACACGAAAACTTTGATCTAACCTACTATTATTGTTATTTAAACAACATTTTCTTCGAATTGATATAAATCGTCGAGTCTCTGAACAGTCTTGACCGAATTACTGATAAATGTATCACAAGTAGGAACCAGATTTTCGTTGTATTGT
The DNA here is from genome assembly GCA_950371115.1 of Anania fuscalis. Taxonomy (NCBI): domain Eukaryota; kingdom Metazoa; phylum Arthropoda; class Insecta; order Lepidoptera; family Crambidae; genus Anania; species Anania fuscalis. Next base: position 2,461,629 of record OX493328.1, on the reverse strand, counting down.
TTGTCAAAGTATATGTGGAGTTCTGATCCGTCATACTCCCAGGCTATGGTTTGAGTATCAAAGAATGATGGCACAATGATCAGCTCTTTATAGTTATCACGGTTATTAGATGTAGCCGCGACTGAAAGTACCCGATGCTTGATCTTCACTTCAATGCTATTCTCTTGGTATTCCTGAAGAGGCACATTGATGATGTAGACCAGTTCATTGGCTTCTATCCTTGTAGTGTTGTGGGCAAAAGGTGTAATCATCTCGTGTAATTCAGAGAGATCACAGAAGAGTTCGTCGAAGGAATCTAGCTGCGGCGGTTCGGTCGTAATCGGTGGCTCCTTAGGAATTGTTGGAGTCGAGTTTTGGTAGTAAGATGTGTTTGGCGGTTGACTTGAGCTCTGGTAGTCTGATGTGTCTGGCGGCTGATCGGAGCTCTGATAGTCTGGCGTTTGATCGGAGCTCTGGTCATCTGGCATGTCTGGCGGCTGACTTGAGCTCTGGTAGTCTGACGAGTCTGGCGGCTGATCGGAGCTCTGATAGTCAGTCGGTTGATCGGAGCTCTGGTCATCTGGCATGTCTGGCGGCTGACTTGAGCTCTGGTAGTCTGACGTGTCTGGCGGCTGATCGGAGCTCTGATAGTCTGGCGGTTGATCGGAGCTTTGGTAATCTGGCATGTCTGGGAGCTGACTTGAGCTCTGGTAGCCTGACGTGTCTGGCGGCTGATCGGAGCTCTGGTAGTCTGGCGGTTGATCGGAGCTTTGGTTATCTGGCATGTCTGGGGGCTGACTTGTGCTCTGGTAGCCTGACGTGTCTGGTGGCTGATCCGAGCTCTGGTAATCTGGCATGTCTGGAGGCTGATCGGAGCTCTGATAGTCTGGTGGTTGATCGGAGCTCTGATAGTCTGGTGTTGTTGTGGTTGATAGCTGCTCGGTCGTGGTACTCGTGGTTGATGGCTGCTCGGTCGTGGTACTCGTGGTACTCGTGGTTGATGGCTGTCGGGTCGTTGTGCTCGTGGTTGTCGGTAGCTGGGTCGTGGTCGATGGCAATTGGGAAGTCGTCACCAGTGGTGGAATTGTTGGGGTAAATTGTGGGAATGTGGGATGTGGCCATCCATGGCCTGGCCAGTTCGTTGGTGGATGTGGTAGTCTATTTTGAGGCCACGGCCAGTTTGGTGGTTGATGTGGTATTCTATGGTGAGGACAATTCGGTGGCGGATGAGGTGGTCCATGATCAGGCCAGCTCGGTGGCGGATATGGTAGTTTATGCTGAGGGAAATTCGGTGGTGGATGTGGTAGTCCATGATGAGGCCAGTTCGGCAGTGGATGTGGGAGTCCATTGTTAGGCCGGCTTGTTGGTAATCCATTGTGTTGCCAGTTCGCTGGTGGATGTGGTGGTCCATTGTGAGTCCAGTTTAGTGCAGGATGTGGTGGTTCATGGTGTGGCCAGTTTGGTGGAGGATGTGGTGGTCCATGGTGTGGCCAGTTTGGTGGAGGATGTGGTGGTCCATGGTGTGGCCAGTTTGGTGGTAGATGTCGTGGTTCATGGTGTGCCCAGTTTGGTGGTGGATTTGGTAGTCTCTGGTGGGGCCACTGTGATGGTGATTGTGGTGGTAGACGCCAGTGAATACATGGTCGTTTATAGGCCTGAAACGGTTGAGGGTGTTGATTCTCGAGACTTACTTGATCATGATGATGATGAAAGAAACCTTTTCCATTTGTGTAATGTTTGAAACGAGGAAAAGCTATTATAGAGTATACTGTGGACACGAACAAAAGGTTTGCGAATATCAGTCGAAGCATTGCGACACGCAAAGCAAATGGCAGGCACAGAGATAACAAGTATACTTATACAATACCTGAGGGCCTACTATGAGTTTCACTGTACATGGTGAACGAGAACGAGGGATATCACTTAAACATAATGTTCTGTGAAATAAAGTTGAGTTTTTACTATGGGGCCAACGTCGCATATTTATTATTGTGTACAAAAAATGGTTTATTGTAATGAGTACGAGTATAACCTACTTTTGCCCTATACATAGACTCAATAAATACGTGGAACTAAGTATACAAGTGTCTTAAATTTTCTTACGGGTTCATCATATTACAAAGTAAATTATTTTGTAATCGTCTTCTTCTTCCTAGCGTTCTCCCCGTCTTATGACAGGGTCCGCTTTTTCACTCTTTCTTCTCCACTTCACTCTATCTTGGGCATCCTCATCATTTTGTAATCGTATTTTAAATAAATATATTTATTACTCGGTTAATGTTATTTTAAACAAATGGTAGCCCCACAGATTGCTCGCTTGGATTTGCGCAGGTTAAAAGCTATCAGTGCTTTTTACAATTAAATTATTTCGGGAATCTCCGATGACGCAATCTGTTTATACTAAATAAATAAATCACTAATAGGAAGGAGAAACGTTTTTATTGTCCTCTTGCACAAAGTTTTTAAATAGAGGCAGAGGTATACATAGTAAGTAAATAAATAGGTATATATTATAAACAGCAGTCATAGAAAGCACAAGACAACTGATTTATTTAAAAAACCGGAAAAGTGTGTGTCGTGCCACGCGCAGTATAGGGTTCCGTAGTTAAGATAAGATAAAAGATAAAGTTTATTCTCTGTATAAAACTTAGCATAAATACAAGAAACTTAAGTAATTCAGTTTAATCTAATGTTAATAATGTTATGCAGTTAATACCTAAACTAAGCAATGGTATTGCTTGTATCTTAGGTATCTACTATTAAAACACGTAAAGTAGGTTAGCGCTTATTCGACATTAAAAATATTTACACAAAAAACGATTACTAAACTATACAATTATTTAAGGTAAGTAGATCAAGATCAAGATCTACTTATTTAGCACTTTCCAACTTAGTCTAAATAATTATGTAAGAACTAAAAATAGACTTGTTTTGACATGGTTTTAAAGTAATTAGGTATATAATTACTTATGACATAAATTGGTGCAAATACATATACTAAGTAGCGTGGATTTTATTTATTTAACATTAGTTACAAAAACAATAAGTTAGTTCTCATTTTAATATTACAGATATATGTATTTGTTTTAACAGTCATAATATGACTTAAGGAAAAACCAGGTGCCAATATTTAATAATTCCTCCGTCTTCTAGTTTTAATGACTAGTTGGCGCTTTAGGCGCCTTCGTAGTCTATTGAGCTCACGTATCTAGCCACAGCGGTTTTTCTTGCAGGGCATTGCTCGTCTCCGGTCTTATGGTGGCTGGATTTATTAAATCGGCGGCATGTAGCACAGTTTGCTGGTTCTAGCTGTTTTGGGCATTATTTAATTAAATGGCCAACACTACCACAGTGTCCGCAAGTAGACTCAGTGTCACGACAATATTTTGCAGAATGCCCATATTGTTGACACTTGTAGCATCTAGTTACAAGTGTGTAGTCTCTCACTGGGCATGAAGTCTAATTGATAAATACTCGTTCTTGCCCTATTAGGACTTTTCTGAGGTCTGGAGGTAGTTCGAGTACAAAATTACAGTAGAGTGCGTCTTTTTTTCCGGTCTTGTGGCTCAGTTTAACAGAGTTTAGAAAATATTCGCGTTCAATGTGCTGGTATTTGCCTGAAATATTTTGCTCAAATAAACATTCGAATACTTCCGTTTCTGAGGTTTCGCTTGGTACTCCTAATAATATAACTTTGGGCTTACGTTTAGTAGTCTCTTCCACTTTTAGCCCTGAAGTTTTAAGCTGTTCTGACTGCCCTAATTTTTCGAGGTCATCTCTTTCTTCAGCGCTTATTATTATGCCTCCACCTTTAGTTTTCCTCATTCCACGAATCTGGAGTCTGAGTTCTTCAGGCTTAATAATGGTCTTAACCTTTTCCGTACGGGAGGCATCTACTGGTGCCAAGCGAAAAGTGACTCCTCTTTACGGGTGGCATCTATTGATGTTTTGGCAAAGCCAATACAAAATCGAGTTTTGCTAAAAAAATGTCTATGGTAAGTTACTGTTTTATCGATGGTGTCTAGTACGGGATTGGTTGATCTATTTGAGAAAGAAGTATTCAAGAAATTTACTAGATGTCTCTATAACAAAAAATACCGACAAAGTTGAGTACCGAATCATGGGCATCTAATGATGCCACCCGTATTGGCGAGGTGTTCTTTGAGAAAACAAAATGGTGGATTTATAGTGATGTATGACTTCAGCATCGATATAATTTTATTAGTTTATTTAGTAAAATGACGGTATTTATATTATTAAATTATAAAACAAAGTCGTATAAGGGTTCGTTAAAACACTTATAAATCTAGAACGGCTCAACCGAATTTCATGGTTTATATTTTTTTGAATTTGTCTCCACCCCGAAGAGCAGAATCAATAAAAAAAACATTGGAAAAGCTAATGAAAAAAATGTTTATTAGGCAGTACGAAGTTTGCCGGGTCAGCTAGTTATTTATAGTTGAAATCAGTCTACTAGTTGCTATTATTCGGTCAAGTTGTTTGTGCTATTTAAATTACATACTATGTGTGGTGCAGGTCGTACCTTAAATAAATAAATAAATGAATATTCCCACATTTCAAAATACTTACCTACTTTTTGTCGTATTTCTGGTTTTATTTTGTAAAGCTCATTTAAAACTTAATTTCATTTTCGCAATAAAATACCTACTAGTTACGTACTCAAGAAATTTGTTTATCGATATTATTTTCCAAAGGCACGTCACTAAAGTAGAGTGACTAACATTGCTTTTATAAATTGGTGTTTTTTCCTAAGTTTTGAGGCTTATATCTTTTATATTTGTTACTGAATTTATTAACAATTTAATAACGTGCTTAAAAAGATAACTTGTGCATCAATAACTGTGCGCTGGAGCTCGGAAATGGACTTTATACTTTATGTGAATAAACTTTGTTTTTATCCAATAATAACAAATAAAGTGTAAAATGTGTATGTGATTATAAAACTACATTAGTTGCAGAATATATGTTCAAAATTTCAATACCGTAAGTTTTATAGTTTTCTAAATATTGTAAGTTAAAGTCTAACAAAAATTCTAACAGCGTAAAAAAAGCCCCGTATTGAGAGGCACACTTCGGTTTCCAAGGCCCCGTATGGAAAGGGTAAGCTTTTTAGTATCTTCACTTGACTGATCCTTAGCTGCTGGATAAATAGCAATACTTTTTATGCATATAGGACGAATTGTAGAACGTTTGCTAACTCTCACCACATCTACAAAAGATGTGTTCAGAGGTTGGATCTTTGGAGCAGAGAGAACACATTCCTTCAACTCTTCGAGCTGGCCTTCAATTTGTTTGGAGGTCTCCTTCTAGTCAGTCAGTGTATTAATAAGTGTTTGTGCCGCAATATATTTCTGTTTTAAAGATTGGTACTGAACAGCGAGCTGAGAAACGCCTCCCAACACATTTCTGCTGACGTTGCTTATTTTCAGCTTCTGCTCAGTGTTGAGTTTTCCCTCGCTGGATGTATTGCAAATTTCGTTCAGGCATTGCTCAATTGACGAAAGCCATTTTTGAATTTCTGGAGTGGAAACTGCTTCTATTGTCGAGGGAGTGGAGGTTGGTACTCTCTCAGGTGGTCTTCTCGGCGGTGGTGGTGGGCTTCGGCTGGTCATGGAACTTCGGTTAAAGAGACTATCAATTATTCAGTCAATATTCAATGTATAAAAACACTTAACTCATAAAAGTGTGTCGATAAATGCGCTGACACAGTTTCTCACTGACTTGATTTGACACAGATATTAAATATTGTGTAAATTAGTAAATAATAATTGCAGATGGCACGTCCATCTGCAAGCAGTGCTGAATTCACATTGATCTTTTAAGTTGCCCGTCGTTACCACAATATATTTCAGCAATTCATCATCATTATCATCATTTCAGCTACAGGACGTCCACTGCTGAACATAGGCCTCCCCCAGTTACTTCCAGATCGGCCGGTTGGAAGCGGTATTTCAGCAATTATTTCATTTTAATCACTTTAAACATTTTCTTCTACGAAATTTTTGAACGACTAAGTTGAACGACTATTACTTTTATTTAAACTAACTGGTCTATATTAACCGTTATGATTTTTTATTGAAAGTTTATGAAAAGCACTATTATCTAGAATTGTTCCAGATTTTACAAGCCAACAGTTTAGTTTTTAGAGGAGGTTGGGGCGGGGACGCCCTACTCGAGCAAAAATTGGCACTTTATTTATTTTAGGGACAACAAACAATTACACTTACAACTTACTTTACACTTACACAATAATTACGCTGTTATGATAACAAAGGTTAGATTATTTTCATGAAATAGGTATTCATAATCATTCTCTTTTCAAATAAATATAAAACCTGTTATTGTCACAGAAACTGACATCTATAGAATAATTTTTAATACCGAGTTATTGGATAGTTCGGGATTAAATTCACTAATCCTAAGATGCGCAAGATGGGCCTCTATTGAACTCGATTACAAAACAGTAGACAGACGAAAATCATGTCAAGATGGCAGCTTTGGTTAACCCGTCAATATTCGTGTATTATCAAGACGTGACAGCCTAAGATTATTAGTCTAGCTAGGAGACCGCAAACAGACAATTTAATCGAGTCCCAAGCGTTATCATCGCAGGGTCCACACGACCCAAACTCGCAAACACGCTATTATCTCGGCCTCTTAACGTAGTGAGGGTTAACCCAGGCTTAGACAGAGCTCTGCTAATGTAAACCTGAATGATGAGCAACATAATATCGTATGCTCTGCAGAATAAGAACGATTATCGTGTGAATACAGCACATACAGTGTTGTTATCAGTTAAGACAAAGTTTAGGTGGCTAGTGCCGAAATTATTTGATAAAAACAACGTGGGTATAATATATTTTGGAATTGTCCAGTCCTCAAATTATATTATTATTAAACAAGTAAATGAAATATTAAGTGAACGAAAATTATAAGGAAATGTTTTTATCGATTGTATCTAGTTTCTAGAAGAAATGTGACCCTCTTATCAATAGTGAAAGTACCAATAAAAGTGTAAAAATGTATAAAATTACATTTTACAATAGGCTTGTTGACACCACCAATCAATTGACATACTTTTTATGTGCTGTCAAAACGCACCTCTGCCTTATTTTGTATGTCGCTAGCAAGCTATGACGTCATTATTTAAACCGGCCTCAACTGCCTAACTTTTTATTGAATATGTTGCAAACAAAAAATTAAATGAAATTAAATCCGGTTTAATCAATGATATCTTATAATTATTTATGTGTTTACATCCCAATTTAATAAGTTTTTATCATCATAGTCTTAAAGTAAGAAATCAATCTTAATGCTACGTGGTAGCAGATGGATTTTGCTAGGGGAGGTTCGACCCAGCCAGAATAGACTCAGCCTAATAAGAACAATCTTTTCTAAAACCCACATCCGAAATCTAACTCGGGACCTGTTTGCGTTCAAGGTGAATCCCTGTGCCAATGCACTGAAATAGAATCCGATGTATTTGGTAAAAGCATATTATGCCTACATTGTCTACTTATTGACAGGTAGGTAAGTACTTAAGGGATAAGTATCATATCTCATCTGATATACTCGATTGCTAACACTTTTTAACAATGCGTACCAAAGTTTTTTAGAGATCGTACCTAAAATTGGATACAAAACTACAAGAGATACGACATCGATTTTGCGAAAGGCTTAAACACATTTGGCTAAAATGCCAATCGCGACCCAGCCTACAGACTAGAGATATCCCGTAAATATATTTGTCAAGGCTGTCCCGCTGTCGATGTCCCAGATGCGATCTACATGGGACATATTACTCCAATCTTCCATCTCATCTGACTAGGACTGTTGCATACTGAATGATGTGTGACGTGGAAAAAGTGGATACGGCATTTTAGGGTTATTTGGTCTATAAAATAAGATGTGTGACCTTTTTTTTTAGATGTCATGGAATAGACCCTTTATATGCCTTAAAGCTCCCTTGTTGTACATTGTGATTTGTGTTATAGCAAAGGGCGTTACCTTAACTTCGTTCATCAACATTAACAATGTTGATGAACGAAGTATAAATAGATTAAACTACAAAAGTCAACAAATGGAAAGAAATTTAAATTTCCAGTTTTTTCCAGCTGCTCGTACAATGTCGTAGGACTAGCAGGCTGGTCTGCGTAATGTTATTTTCTCTCTCTAGGCCACTACTCTGTCCTGTAACTGCGATTGTCCATCGGCCTTGCTAAGTTTCCCAACCTAAATGCCGTCTGACAATTTTCTCATAAACGTCCCGATCTTCGGCGATTGGCGTTAAGTAGTTGAGCGTAATAATTTGCCTTTAACGCAATGGTTCGATTAAGGTTAACTTACAACAAGTTGACCTGGGCCTCAAGTCTGCGAATTTAAAAGTGGCATAATTGAATATTAATTGGATCTCATTGTCTCATTCAATCTGCTACAAATTTAAGTTTTAAATCTACTAATTTAAGTCTTAAATTAGTAGCATAATACCAAATGTCTCAAACGATAACAGGGCCCCAAGCCCTGACCTGATCAGCATCGAACCATTGTATCTTAAGGAGAGTCCACGACTAGGCAAACGCAGCGTGGGGCGCTCTCCCTCAGGTGGAGAGGTGTTATACACAAATTTTCTGGAAGTGGATACAAAAGAATAGCCGAGGGTCCCGACCCGTTCAGTGGCGTGCTCTTAGAGAAGCCAGCAGTCGACTAATGCAGGCTGATTATGTGCTACCACGAAACTCTTGGTGTATTTTTTAATGGCGCTTATTTATGCAATGTGATAGGATTGGTAGTAGGTACTTCTAACCCGATAAGGCTAAGTTCAATATCCAATTTTATTGTCAAAAAATAATATTTGGAGTCAAAACAAATCTTCAATTTTTTTTTTTCGAAAATAAATTTATGTTTTTTTTTTCTAGCCGATAAATCTTTAAACATCAGAAATTAAGTTGTTGGTCATTTACTGTCCTTTTAGCTATCTTCTGGTATTTCTTGCATGTTTCTACGACGCAGGAGTCCTTTTTTATTGCTTATTGTGAAAAAGAAAAGAAACTGGCCGCTATTCATGCGGGGTAAGGGTTTGAACCCCATTTTTTTTTGTTCATAAAATTAGTCTCAACGGGTTAGAATTGTTAGAAGTACCGCCCATATCACATTGTAAATATATCACATATCGCATAACGGATATACCACATATCAGCTTGCCACATCTAAATCTTCTTACTCCACGTCACAGTTTCGGGTACGCAAACCGTTTGATTTGAATCGATTCCACAGCCGAAGCTAATGCGTACGTAAGTACGTAATCACACAGCGTGCGTGCGAGATGTAGGGAGGCGCCGCGTTTCGAATAAACATATTTGCATGTAATCTTGATACGTGAAAGAACAAGGAAGAGAGTGTAGAGAATTTCTTTCTCACTTCCTATAACACCCTTCCTCTATCTTCTACTTTAAACGAGCAATTATCATAAACTTTATGATTGATTAGCTGTTATGTTTAGAAGAACATTGAAGATAATATGACACTTAAAAATTAACCGCCTCAGGTGGGATCCGAAACCACTCTCATCGTGATAACTTTACATTATGAGCCCCAGCATCGACCCAATACGAGACTGTGTTGACAAAATTTGTAACAAAATTTTGTGCCAATGCTGAGAAGCCAATCTGGTAACAATATTACTTACAAGAGTTATTTTCATTATTATGCATTTAAATCAACATTTAATTAGTTGTGAAAAATGATACTTTATTGTTTTAATTTAAAACTTGATATCGACGATTCTTGGGAAATCCTACAAAGCATTTCCTTCTAAATTAAACCTTCGTCCTCCGTAGCCGAGAGCAAGCTGGCGTCGCCATCTCTGGATCTCATGATCGCCGTCCCAGGAGGCCTAATATGAAAGCATCGTTCGGTCATATCATTCGGTCGGTCGTATTATCCAATCAAATTAAAACATCCATTCCCCCGTATCAAAGGTTTGATAATTTATGAACAATTGAAAACGGTCGGGTTTTTTACACGGCTAGTTTAAGTTGGTCATATTTTATCAAAGGATTGACACATGAGACAGGGCATTTTAATTTGTTAGGTTTATACGACCGAACGAATACACTTTCGTGCTAGGCCCCCAGGTTCGATTTCCGGTTGGGTCAATGTATAAATCGAACTTTTCTGTTGTCTTGTCTTTGTTTCTGATTTCTGAAACACAAGGGCGTTTGCTACTTAGCACAGGATCAGGAGACGTATTTTTGAATCATGCGAATTCTAATTCGAATACGTAATAGCAAGATTCGCATGCGAATGACTAAAATCCCTATTTTTGAAAATTCATTCCGTGAATTCTGCAACGAGTGGTTCGACCCACTCGTATTTCGATTCTACTAGTAGAAAGTTCGGGAGTATGACATTGACAAGTAAACATATTATAGTTTACAGATTAAAAACTTTTTTTTTCGTTCCGTTCTATGCGATTTATTGCCGGTTTTTAAAATCAAATATGTTTTTGCATTCCGGTTTTTAATATTTTCTGCGTGAAACGAAAATAATTACAAGAATTTCACTATAATAACAACACTTCGAGTGATTCAAAAATGCGTAAAATCGGGAGCAATAGAAATAGAGTTCGCACACGAATCGTATTCGTGTTCAAATTCAAGATTCATTTCGAATGCTTCAAAAATTCGTCTTGAGAGCAATGTAAGCATGTAAGATAGTGACCGCTAATTGGTCCACAGAACAAGTCCAAAATAAATTTCGGTATCGCGGATGTTGGTACAAAGTTTTTATCCTCGCCATACATGGAAATTGGTTTGGGTCGAAGTAGTTCTTGATCGATGCCTATCTCTGAAATGGAATTCGGCCTTGATGAATTCCTGACATACTGTATTGATGAGTAATAGTGATTCAGCGCGAAGAAAGATGTATCACGATTCGCGTGTATTCATCAAACTTACGAGATTCGAATCGGCAGAAAGCAAACGGTTTGATCCGCTATGAGCCTTATGCTTTAACCTGTTTTTTCTTCAGGCAATACAAGATAATTATCCGACTTTTTTATCGTCCCGCAGCCGTTCAGCGTTAGAAAATATAGAATATTTATAAAACGCATTATGAATATTATATAAACATTATGAAATATATATTCATAAAAAACATTTTGGTACCTTATCTTAATTTACAGTAGGGTTTTATATTTTTTGTTTAGTTTGCCTTGCAAATAATAGCTTTCTGGATAATTATGCTGATACAAAAGCCAAGGCTTTTAATATTTTTTTTACATAAGATTTCGAGTAAGTAGTTATCAAAACCGGTCCTAAACTCAATTCGTGGTGTCTTTTACTTACCGCCTTTTGGGAAAACGGATACATGGAAATCTATAAAATTAATGTTGCAAATAGGTCTGAATTAAGCTTTTTTTAAAGTACCTAGTAAGGTTTCTTAGAAAACTTTTTTTACATGAAGAGTGAGTGAGTGAGTGAATGTGATCCGGTACCAAGTGGAACAAGACTTAAACATGTGAGTAGGTATTCCCGTCACGCCCCGCTCTCTGATACTGATAGCTATGGTATCTTCTTTGGCATCTTTTGGTGTTCTAAAAATGATTTTTAGGGTTCCCATTAAAAAAAAGAAAACATATATTATTCTTTTTTTTTCAATCGGAACCCTAATTATGATCTCTGCGTGTCCACCTGTCCATCTGTTACAGTCGATTTGCAATAGACCGATAAGTTAAATATAGGCACACGTAATAATTATAAACCCATTTGACCCAAATAAGGATGTAATGGGAGGCAATTTAAGAAAAAGGTTAAATTATGTAAGCGTGTTACATTTCAAAATATGAAAGGGCTTCTTGTGAACGTGTTCTATAAATTGTAGAATGAAAGTTTTAATTAATTAAATACGTATAAAAACTTTTTTTTTTCTCAATGAATGCGTAAATCACCGCGTAATGTACATCATATATTTTTTTTAGTTTTATCATTCTCTTATTTTAGAAGTTACAGAGGGGGGGTGGGGGACCCATTTTACCACTTTGGAAGTGTCTCTCGCGCAAACTATTCAGTTTAGAAAAAAATGATATAAGAAACCTCAATATAATTTTTAGATACGTCACACGTATAGGTTTGATGAAAAACAATGTTTGAGTTTCAGTTCTAAGTATGGGGAACCCCCAAAATTTATTGTGTTTTTTCTATTTTTGTGTGAAAATCGTAATGCGGTTCACAGAATACATCTACTTACCAAGTTTCAACAGTATAGTTCTTATAGTTTCGGAAAAAAGTGGCTCTGACATACGGACGGACACGAATCCATAAGGGTTTCGTTTTTTTCCATTTGGCTACGGAACCCTAAAACTACAATTGGTTTTAGTCATTCCAAAAAAGTTGACACATTTCAAGGGAAAGATTAATAAATTATTTTACAAGTAAATTAAAAAGACGTTAGCAATTCTTGAAAACGATAACAGTTATCAACCTTTCGTATAAATTGTAGCATTACGAGTTGTTTAATCATCTTATTAATAACAAAAACTACAAATGAAATCTAGGGTTAAATGATACAAATTTTGATGAACTTTAAAATACCATTATAAGTTAGTCTGACTTGTAAAGTCGTCGAGATCTATTAGGCCCTTTCTGACAATATTATTTATTTACTATCTTATTACTTAACTCTCTACGCATAAAAAAAATACTTAATATTTAACACTCGATTTAAATTTTGGTGTGGTCATCTTATGTCACATCCTATCCTCTTAAGGGGAACTCTTGATCGATGCCCGATGATCATTTACTCGATGTCTATAACTCAAAAGTTCACTACCTCGGCAGGTCGTTAGCTGGAAAGATCAATTGCTCGTAGTCGTAGGCTTATTTGCTAGACGACTAAAATATAAGCGAATGCAATAAGTCATCATCATATCGTATGGCGTTTTTCTGCCAGAATCCTATAATTAAATGTCGTGTTTCAGTTGACGCAACCAGTCCTTAGCGGCTGGGGTGAGAAGGTAAAGTTCCCGCAAGGCACCAGGGAAAAAGTGAAGCTGGCAATCGCTGACGATGTGAGCCAGAGTTTGATCCGCGGCACCACAATCGCAGGTGACTCCTTCAGCCCCCACTTATAAAGGTGGTGGTTGGAACGTCTGTAACCTGTTCTGAACCTGTTTAGCCTTACCCATACTTGACGTGTGGAGCCAAAACCAGCAGGCTCTCATGTCGGATCCACAATCAGGTCTTTTTTGTCCTCAAAGGTGCATGCAATAAGTAAGTTATATTTATGGCAGGGCATCGAAAGAAAACGTTATGCTAGATGACATGATTTCATAATCACCATTATCATCATTTTACTACGACCACTGCTGAACATACCTAGGCCTCTCTGGGTTTAGAAGCTTACAATTATTTGTCAGTCTTCCAAAAAATATAATATAATATATTTAACGGTACTCTTTAAGGAACTAGCTAGTTTGTTACAAGATTCCTTTAACCTAACATCTCACAATCACATTAAAAATATAGTTTTAATAAAAATAAACCTAAAATATACGGGGTTCACCCTATATAAAAATAGATAGAAGTTTTAAGGAAGTGGAACTGTTATATACAATTATATTTGATGATGTTTTTTAAAATATTTTGATAAAATAAATTATGTTTCGATACTCTCTTTTCAATATTTACATAAAGCCATTTTATCCACTCCTAAACAGTGCTTGAATGGGTAAAAGTAGAAAAACTCCGATGGGCCGATACACCGATACATACACCGATCGAAAATCATAATTTATTGGTTCAGGCATCGGTGAAAACACACACGATTGAAAAGTGTAGTGCTAAAGGACATGATCGAGATTTCCGAGGACGAGGTCAAGGACAGGGCGAAGTGGGGGATATACCTAGCTAGGAAAAGAGAGAAAGAGCCATCGGTAAAAAAATATCCATATTTTTACTATTTACAAAGAAACTCAACAATAATAAGCGTATTTACCTTACTAAACTTGCAGTTATATAATCGATATTGTCGACAGTTGCATATAAAAGTGACATCACTAGACAAATCTCTTTTCACAAACTTATTAAGCGGGTAGCCCATTTTGGTCTTAGTTCTTTTGTACTAATATTTTAAACGAGCGCCCGAGTTTCAAATTTCAGCAGACAAAAGTAGGATTAACGGTGTTATGAGTTTTTTTTACGCGACAGACCACGGTAAAACCTTACCCACAGTAAAATAATACTTACCATACATGTAAGTATACAGGTTGTAAAAAAAGGCTTAACGAAGCCTTAAACCTATACATAAAACCAAGTAGAATGCAAAAAATAATTGCTGGGAAATGACTTTTATTTTTGGGTATCAAAAAAATAACTTATTTCTAACCCGCAATGTATAGCGCGCACGCCACAGACTATGCCTGTGTGTGTAAGCGGTCGGCGGGCGAGCGCGGGTGGCGCGAGAGCACTGCGCACGATTCATTGCCGGCTGTGCCCTTTAAAGGCCTTTTATGAAAGAAGCACTGAAAATTTTTATCATGTTTCTTTGTAAAAAAGTTTTTGTATTATCAAACAGAAGTCAATTTTGTAAAAATCTTTGAAAAAAAATTGTAACTTTAACTGTCAATAACTCGGTAACCCGTCATTTCCCAGGTATAGTGTAAAAGAAAAAAACGATCGTAATAATACGTAGAATATGTGGTATTCGGATTGGTTAAGCCTTTTTTTACACCCGATATAGCCGCGTATAGTTAAGCATAATAATCATATATAAATATGTATATATAAATAAATTGGTTATTATATTGCTTATAAAAGTTTATGTATTTATTTATTTTTAAAAGTTAATTATTAGATATACTTATTGTTATTTAATGTAGTTTACTGAGCACGCAGTAATTACGAACTGGGCCACCTAGGGCTCCAGCTGAAAATCAGCGCTGCAATTTTCTGCAGCACATGCTGAGCTGGTGCCCATTAGACACCACATCGATGCGGATCATGGTATGCAATCTTTTGTGCTTTTTCTTGTTGTTTAATGTTGTTATTTGTCGGCCTTTTCTTTTTTATGTTTTTTGTATTTTTTATGTATTCTACTTTTGTATTGTTGTGTGTGTCTAATAAAATATTTCTCTCTCTCTCTCTCTCTCTCTCTCTCTCTCTCTCTCTCTCTCTCTATCAATAAATATGTCATTATCCTAATCCCACAAATATGCAAAAGTTTGTGAGGCTGTTTGGATGTTTGTAAGTTGTGACTCAATCACGCGAAATTAATTTATAGAATAAAATCTGGATTACCATATAGGATACTTTTTATCCCGCTTCTATTCCTGTGGGATTAATGTGATATACCAAACATCCTGTAGTTCACGCAAACGAAGTTGCGAGCGCAGCTAGTAATACTCACGGACGTAAAAAAAATACGGACGTAACATCACATTAAAAAAATGTGAAGCATGCAAGGTACTACAATTTCGTTTGTTGTACATGATTTACACTCACACATACACACCAGGTACGACAATCCGCCGCCATTTCGCCCTGAGTGACGGCGCCAGTGACACGTAGTAAATGCGTTCGTTGCGTCAACGATTTATTTTCCAAAAATGCCGTCTTGTGTTGTTAAATCATGTAAAAACTACATGAGTAAACGTAAAAAGTCACATGGAATCACCTATCATACGTAAGTTATTAAGATTCGTGATAAAAAAAATATTTATGTTTTAAATACTTTGCCGAGAATTCTAGAGGTAAAATGCAAACAGTGTTGTCACTTTATTAATAGGAAAATTACCCTAAAGGTGGGGAAATCTATATTTGTATGCAACAAACTATGTATGTGACTCTCTGAAATCAGATTTCGTCAGTTTTTGGGTACCGTTTCTCAAAAGTAAAATAAAAGATCCCCATACTTTTAATATAAAATATTTCTTACGTATATCATCATATTTCTAAAATAGAAAGTATTTCCCGTACATTAGACAACAAAAGACAAGTGTACAAAAAGTTGACACAACATAAAGGATTTTAGCGATATTTATTAATTATAATAATAATAAACGTACTTAACATTATTATTATACCATTATGATATATGATGTAAACGTATTTTTGATTTTTAACCCCCGACGTAAAAACGACGGGGTGTTATAAGTTTGACGTGTCTGTGTGTGTTTGTGTGTGTGTGGCATCTTAGCTCCCGAACGGATGAACCGATTTTGATTTAGTTTTTTTCGTTTGAATGATTCATTAGTCGAGCGTGTTTTTAGCTCTGTTTGATAAAAATCGGTCCAAGATGGCCGCCGTAACAAAATGGCGGATTACATATTTTTGTTAAACTCCCTCAATATGGGTATCCAATGAAAGGCCTGACTAGTAGAATTTTTATCCTTTTTCAATTACGTATTAAGCGCAGTGGGGTTTTCAAAATTTTTTAATTTTACTTTTTGTTATTAAGGCGTTTATTTTATAGATAGTCATAGCCTTATCACTATTATTGTCATGTGTAAAAATATATTTCTTTGTACGTAACATGTGTTTTATTTTCTATCACAGTGATCAAAAAAAAATATGTTTGGTAGGTCAACATAGATCAACCGTTTATATTTCTGTTAAAAAATATATGTAAATTACAAAAGTTAACTGAGATCGATTGGTACCACCAAACAGCAGGGAAATTGATGGTTTATATAGCAACCCTTAAATCACGCACACAGCCTAAACGGGCGGCCATTATTATGCTTCACTTATGGTTAGACGAGGTTACGTCCGTATTTTTTTTACGTCCGTGGTAATACTATAAAAGCGAAAGTTTGTATTTATGGATAAATGGATGTTTGTTACTTTTTCACGCAAAAACCACTGTACGGATTTGAATGAAATTTTGCACAAATATAGAATAGGATCTGGATTAACATAATCTTACTACTACTACGGATACTTTTTATCCCGGTTATTAAAAGTTGATTTTTTATTTGATTTTGAAATTGTATATTAGGGTAGAAAAATATGAATCTTATGATAATAGGGTTACTTAAATTTATCAAAATTAAAGGATGTATTTGGTTGGATGTATTTTGTTACAGGGCTATTGTTACCAATACCAATTGTTAGTTATTCTGTGAAATCGCTTAGCCCTTTAACAAAATACAACCCGAACCCTAAACACTATGAGATTTGGTTGAATTCGTTACAGTCGCCGAGAAAAGTGCCGTACTGCACCGCAGCACCGTACAATCGAGCACAGCTGAATAAATCTGTTTCAAGACGCTTTTTAAGGCAATTTAAAATTGTTTTATACTCGTTTTTAGGGTTCTGCACCCAAAGGGTAAAACGGGACCCTATTACAGAGGCTCCGCTGTCCGTCTGTCTGTCCGTCCGTCTGTCTGTCCGTTTCCCACTAGGCTGTATCTCATGAACCGTGATAGTTAGAGAGTTGAAATTTTCACAGATGATGTATTTCTGTTGCCGCTATAACAACAAATACTAAAAGACAGAATACAATAATTATTTAAGGGGGCTCCCATACAACAAACGTGATTTTTTGCCGTTTTAAATGGTACGGAACCTTTCGTGCGCGAGTCCGACTCGCACTTGGTCGGTTTTTATGTCTTCCCTCTTTATTTATTTGTAAAGAGGAGACTGATGCGGATACTGGGATGAATAAATGTCAGGAAAATAGATAACAATTGAATAACAATGGACGTGTGGCAGCATAAATTTAACATTGAATTGTGAAATTTATTTTGTAGTCATCATAGGTCGTTTTAAAATTAATTCAAAGAACTAAACACCTTCGTCTAACTCTAAAAAAATATATGGAAATTAATAATTAATTGTGATCGAAACGGACTACGTTAATTACGTTTGGCTGTGATAATTTAAATTGGCTGTGTGATCGTCTAGTTTAAATGGTAGGACCGTACGTTGTGTTAATAGTAGTAAACCAAATTCTTTTAGAGGTACGTGGATGTTATGATTAAGCTTTCTCGAGAATTTCATGGGTTTGTGCGCATTCAAGGAATAGGAAAAAGAACGCCCCGAGGGGCGCCTGGTGAGCCCCAACACCAAACGCTCACCAGGAGTGGTGGCCATGTGATAAAAAAAATCATCCCAAACAAGCAATCTGCCACCCCCAGGAATAGGACTTAAATCTGAAACAAAACGCATTTAGCGTAATTTTGCGCAACTATGGGAACAACTGAGTTTAAAGAATTTAATATGACATACTAAAATCTACCTATTTGACTGCACGATAAGTCAACCAAGGGTTCGGGGTCCTTAAATTAATTACCTAAATAA